>JAPWIX010000006.1:0-1200000 GCA_028751805.1 Podosphaera xanthii | reverse complement strand
CGGATATCAAATTCAGTTTAATTAGTATTGTAAAAGTGCAAGGGAAATAATAATTGTGTAAACCTTAATCCTTGCATGTCCTATGTTAGCCCTAATAAGCGAGCGACGCTAAATGGGTCGATTTATGGGGAAAACACTCGATACTTATTTTCGTGTGTAATCTTTCTATTCTTAATTTCTATATACCGAGTTAGGGTAATATAACTTCACCTTTTGAGGAAGAACTTTTATATGGTAGCATTATCTTTATACGATTAAAAGAACTCATTTACTTTCTTCACACAACGAAAATGTCAAGAAAACTATCTAAGGCTGATCGCGATATTACTGCACAACAGAAAGACAACAAAAGGGGAGTCTGTTTCCCCAGAGAATTGAACGGGTCGATTCGACCTTTATGGATACCTTTAGAGCAGTGAAAGCTCAAATGGAAATTTTAAGTGCAAATTTGGCGCTTATAGATGATGTCCCGGCTGCGGGAATCGGAAATGCAGTTGCCCGAGAGCATCTGATGAAGACAGGTCGGCAGATCTATTCTGCAGTAACTAAATTCTTGATCCATAGGATCAAAGCTAAAGAGGCTTCTGAAGAAAATAAGAAGTTAAATGAATTCCTGGTTGAAGGAAGGATTCCGATATGGGTCTTTAACAGACTCACTGGCCAAAAACTCAAGATTGGAGTTAAAGATTTTGAGTACAGAAGATTGTACTTTCCAAAAGACCCCGTAAAGGGATTTTATTTGACATTCCAAGAAGTTTGTCACGAATAATTGCGGAATAACCAAGGACCGCTATTAGAATGTATGAGGTCATTGCCAACCAGCGTCCAACGTCGTTTGAGAGCTAGGAAAACCAACTATGCCAGAGAAGAGGACTACAATAGGACACGAAGCTTATCACCGCCACATGGACCTAGAGGACCAGGTCGGCCAAAGAAGACAATTAGAAGACCTTTTGATGAAGCACCATTGTTCGAAAGTCAAACAAGGAACAAGAACATGAGCCCAAGCATAAATAACGAAGATGAACGCCCAACAGAGGAGGACTCAGACCACGAGGAAGAAATTGGACAAAGTGCCCATTGCCTCATAGAAAAATCAATCAAGACACAACTCCATAACCTACATGGAGACGGAGACGACATGTTTAGGCTATTAGCTAACTCTTCATCTGTCGCTAAACAAATAGTATCACCAGATGAACCTAACCTGCAGGAAGCAATGAATAGCTCCGAGAAAAACGAGTGGCTAAAGGCTATCTTTGCTGAAATAAAGGGGTGTGTGGAGAGGAAAACATTTCAGTTTGTTCCAAAAAATTCAGCCAAACAGAATGGCCAAATTATCTCAGCGAAATGGGTACTTAAGAAAAAGTACAAATCAAATATGGAACTGGACAAATTTAAGGCCAGAGTTGTAGCAAGAGGATTTTTACAAAAGAAGGGTATTGATTTCAATGAAACAACAGCTTCTACGGCTAGATCAGCTAGTTGGAGAGTATTGATGGCATTGGCAGCCATAAATGAATGGCACATCCTGCAAGCTGACTTTATATCAGCTTACTTAGCAGGAGACTTGAAGGAAGTCATTTATATGCGACAGTTTCCTTACCTCAAAGAATTTTTTGATTCAAACCCAGATCTAAGTAAGTCATCAGGATATACAGAGGAAAGTATAATCCAACTACAAAGGCCACTGTACGGATTAAAACAATCCGGAGCGTGTTGGCAAGATAAAGTTAAATCATTACTGCATACTCGAGGGTTCAAAGCGTTGGCAGCCGACGACGCAATTTACTTTAATAAAGATAGTGGAGTAATAGTAGCGCCGTACGTTGACGACTTTCTATTAATAGGGCCTGATAAAAGTAAAATCAGTGCATTAACAAAATCCTTGAATAAATCAGTGTCACTGAATGACTTGGGAGAAGCTTCATGGTTTTTAGGAGTCAGAGTCCAAAGACCATCACCCACAGGGAGTGTGAGGTTAGACCAAAAACAATACATCGACAGGTCAATGATAGAACTGGAATTACAGAGTCAACGGCCCGCACCAACACCTATGTCAGTTGCTAGTAGGGTAGACACGAAGAAATATAACGGAAAAGCCTCGAACACAGAGCTTTATAATTACCAGAGGTTAATAGGAAAATACAACTTTTCGGCATGTATGACCCGATGTGACACTTCACAAGCTATGTCTCAATTAGCGAGATACATGTGCAATCCTTCTCCCCATCACCACAAGCATGCGTTAAGAGTAGCCCAATATTTGTCTGGTAGTGCAAACAAGGGATTGAGTATACCAAAGATCACAGACACGTAAGTGAATTCGGGAAATATGGACTGCATTGTGCTGTGGACGCTAGCTTCGCAGATGACTTTGAATCATCTAAATCAACAACAGGCTATGTTATATTTATGGGAGGAAGCCCAGTCATTTGGAGGTCAAAACTACAGACAACAGTATCTACACTGACTTGTGAAGCCGAGTATGCAGCCATCTTCGAAGCAACAAAAGATTGCGCTTGGATAAGGACATTCCTGGAAGAACTGGGGCAAATGCCATCCGGACCCATCCCTGTCCTGAAAGACAACAACGGAGCAATCAAATGGGCTAACAGTACAGGAATCAGCTCTGGCCGAAGACATGTTCGTGTAGAGTACAACTACACCACACAGGAAGTTCGCGACAAGAACATTACCATTAGGAAAGTGGAGTCAAAATTGAACCCAGCGGACGGCTTGACTAAACCGCTTAACAATGCGCCGTTTAACGAGTTCGTTGAAAGACTTGGAATGGTAGATTGATTAATTAGCGGATTAAGGTTTAGGGGGCGTGTAAAAGTGCAAGGGAAATAATAATTGTGTAAACCTTTATCCTTGCATGTCCTATGTTAGCCCTAATAAGCGAGCGACGCTAAATGGGTCGATTTATGGGGAAAACACTCGATACTTATTTTCGTGTGTAATTTTTCTATTCTTAATTTCTATATACCGAGTTAGGGTAATATAACTTCACCTTTTGAGGAAGAACTTTTATAAGTATAATTCAATTTGCGTTCACCGCTCGACGGATTCAGCATCAAAAAACTGTTGCAACAAAATTTCAAGGGGGGGAGTATATGTAAAATATGGGGGGGGGGTTTGTATCACGACTCCTTGACTGTATCCCACGACCAGACCGCACAAACTCACGGCACTATTTATATCCCTACAAACAAATAGGGTAGAGAAGGTATCGTGAAAGGTTTGGCCCAGGTGAACGCTAGACATTGTCTCGAGCGGTGATCACTTATTCTTTAGTAAACTTTTTAGTCACTACGAGGATTATATTAGCAGATTTCGGGAACTCAGGAGAATAGTAGAACCTCGTATGATTAATATTTCAGGCCAGTTTCTTCATCCGTAGCGCGGCAAAAGCGTATGAATATCTCGTTCTAGATACAAAAACTCTGTAAAGTCATGAGAATAGATGTAAATGTCGTCGTGAACCACAATCTCTAGAGGGCATCTTTAATTTTGACGAGGCTTCACTACGCCGTCATGTGCGATATAGTAGACCACAGTACTATCATCATGTACAGTCGCAATCAGAATTCGTTTTTGCCTGTGCTGACCCCTCCACTGCCAACCAACTTCTCGTTCTTCATCGACAGTGTGATCATTCGTTTTTTCTTGCATTTCTGAATTTTGCGGCGGGACTACCTCTACAGCATCAAAAACAGCTGCCAAAGCCTTCAGTGACCATTTCTCTCCCACATGAGTAGGCAATACCCACTCTCTCTCAGGTAAGCCCTCAATTCCTACAGTTTCGGACGTGTACTTGTCTTCAGCCGAGGCCGGAATGGCTGTTTTCTTCATCTCATGTTTCAATAACTCTATTTGCTCATCGGGATGGATGTAAACGCGCTTAGGTGGTAGGCCAGAGATTAGAGGGCGAGGGAGTGGATGCTGTGGCTGAGAGCTTTGAGTATGCATTGATAGCTGGCTCCATCCGTGTTGATGTTGAAGATTGTGTTGGATCTGGCGTACAAGGTTGATCAAATGCGTGCTCTCTGATGGGGAATAGGATGATACTGGAGAGAGCAGTTCTTGTAGAGCAGAAACTGGGGAGGTTATTGAGGATGACGTTGTCATAGCTGCGTATTTGACAGCGTCTATACCTTCTAGAAAGCCTGCAGAGAACAGTGCCGATCCTCAGTACTCACCGGAAGCCCAGATTCTTGAGTAAACTTCAGAGCCGTGCCACACACTTGAATTTTCGCGTGACCTCGCACTATTTCATCGTTGCTCACTTCGGATGTTGTGCGAGCTAAGGACTCTTCTATCAATTGCTCTCTTCCATCACAATCCGATCCTTGGAAGCAATCTCAACACACGGAAAAAATTTCCCATCGTAAGAATGGGTAACCACACTACATTCATATGCTACGCAAACGCATCTACACGCAAATGTCAGCACAAGTAAATGTATTTCCACAAATCATTGTATCTCGTTTTTAACAACTGTTATTCCCAGTATCTGCTCAATTATTTAAAGGTCCTACTACTTTTTCACGTTTGCGCGTCAAAGAGTTTCGCAAAGGTTCAAGAAAATCCTTATTGTAATATACATCAAAATATCAAATTGGGTAACAAGTAATCGCAGCATTCTAACGACTAAAACTTCGATATCCGCCTCGACGACGGCAGGTCCATTATGAGGCTCGATCTCCGATACGAACATCGATTTTTGCGGGTTTCAGATAGACTGAATACTTGTCATTCTAAATTACATGGTGGATGAAGATGCACACATGCAACCAGAACAAACGCAGATTTGCAGATTATGTGTGCTGACCTTCTAGTCTGTCCCTGAATTACGAAGAAACTGCATTTTAAAAATTTCGAACAGTTCCGGCTCAAGACGCTCACTATGTTCGCCGCAAAGCTGGAATAGCCAAGGAGAGTCGCATTCGATCAGGGATAAAGGACCACAAGCATTATCAGTTGGAGCGCCTTAAACTAGTCAATCATTCTTTCTGCCAGAACCTGAATCCAACTATAATCATATCTCTGCAACCTATCGAATACTTTTCGATGAGAACCACCCCTGGC
The DNA here is from genome assembly GCA_028751805.1 of Podosphaera xanthii. Lineage (NCBI taxonomy): Eukaryota > Fungi > Ascomycota > Leotiomycetes > Helotiales > Erysiphaceae > Podosphaera > Podosphaera xanthii. The sequence continues at coordinate 1,194,906 of JAPWIX010000006.1, read as the reverse complement.
GAAATCAGCACGGGCATCGACTTTCAAAGACCCCTAATTACACACCTCTCATGCTACAGATACCCCACAGTATGTTAATCTGCGATGCGAAAATCTGCGGATGGAGACTTTTCATATCAATCACTAGGAATGGTACAATTCTACTGAAGACTCTTCAAGACAAAAGGTTAGGCATGGTTGGATGGTGCAATGGTACACCGTCTGGGCCGTTCTCCTTCGTATAGTCTGAGTAGCATGCATACATACCCCACTTGTGACAGGAGAATGCCGGTACGAGTCCAGTGGCACCATCACACCACATCTCTAGCTGTGATACCGTACTCGTAGTTGACGAAAGTATGTTCTGATAACCATGGGCTTCTCTCGTCTTTTTCTGTGGTGGTTATTCACGGAAAATGGTACATACGATAAGGTGATATTCGCGTGGCGTTATCTGCAAATGAAATCTGAGAATGAGAGTCGTGATATACTCAGTCCCCCCTTTTGGATATGGGAAGTCCCCCTCCCATGAAATCCCATCTCACCGCTTCTGAATGCCAAATTTGTCGAGCGGTGAAAATTAATTCTATCACTAGTTACAAAAATTTTAGTTTCGATGTTGCTATAGTAATAAATGATTGTGATCATAATAATATTATGTCTGTGCACGCTAATTACAGTTCTTTCCTACACCAGAATTTTGTAATATCTCACAACCTTCACACGCACCATCAGTGACACAATCGCGTATTATTCATTCAATCAAAGTCCACGCAGTACCTCAGTCACACACGACCAAGATTCCATACCTTATTCAAACCATCTTTGAAGTACTATCATGAGCGACAACACCTTTCTACTCTAAGCACGTCCATTGCGTGTCAGTATAACAAATTTCTATAGAATTCCCTCTATCGAACTATATAAATGGATCCCTCACCTATTACAGCTCTTTCTGCTCCTCCTGCTGGTTCCTACGCTTCATTCGAAGCCTTACACGAGGCTGTACAAGGCCATGCCAAAGCTGCCGGATATGCTATCACGATTGCTAGTTCGAAGAGGAAAGGCAGAACAATGAAGATTCTGATCTGCAAGAAGGGTGGTTGTTACCGCAGTGAGGTCGATGAACCATGTCGAAAGCGACAGCGACTCACTCGGAAGACAAATTGCCCCTTCAGGTGCAAAGCTAGGGAGAGGACTGATGGCACATGGGATATTTGTTTTCTACAAACAGAAGATGGGAGTATCGATACAGAGAGTATCAGTCTCAATCATGAGCCTGTTGTCCCATCGTCTTTCCCAGAGCATCGTCGTCTCTACGAAGATGATATGGCACTGGTTCGTAATAACTTCAGCATGTGTATTCCGGCATCTAGGACTGTAGCAACCTTGAAGAACCAGGAGTATGCACCTGAGGTCAACCATCGTGATATCCACAATATCAACGCCCAGATATATCGCTCGAGCCAACACGGCCTTTCAACTCATCAAGCATTGATCAACTATTTGACCCAGCAACGTGCGAATGGGAGTGTGTTCTTTGAGTATAGCCAGGACGCTTTAGGCCATCTCAACTACTTGTTTGTTGCGGATACACGATCCATCGAGTTGCTGAACGAAAGTCCAGATATTCTCCTCATGGATTGCACGTATAAGACAAATAAGTTTGGCATGCCTCTTTTGGACATTCTTGGGGTTGATAATCTTAACAGTTCGTTTACCATAGGTTATTGCTTTCTGGACCGGGAAAACGAGCAAAATTACGACAAGGCAGTGACTCACCTCAAATCTCTCTACCTGTATAACCGAAATCCATCCGTGATTGGTACTGATTGCGAACTGGCATTGATCAACGCAATTGATTGTCACTTTCCGCATTCTGAGACCAGCAGAATTATCTGCTTCTGGCATATATGTAAGAATTTGATGGTCAATTGCAAAGCCAGATTCGAAACGGAAGAATGGTGGAAAGAATTTGAAAGGTTCTTTTCAGATGTCGTCCGCTCAATGACACCCGAAGAACATCTAGACAGAGTCGAAGAATTCAAAACAGAATTCAATTACGACGAGGGCGAATTGCACGAACTTCCGCCAGCCAATTCACCTGGTGATCTTGCTCGGCACACGACCAAAACCCTTGAGCAAGATGCTGTGAGGTATGCCCTTCAGCAATGGTTAGAGCGCCGGCACATGAACATCGTGCACGCCTGGACCAATCAGTTTTTCAATCGAAACACGACGACAATTTCCAGGCTCGAAGGTACACACGCCGTGCTCAAGAAATGGATTGGAACTCCAACCAAGAAGCTGTCGTCTGTTTGGGCCTCGATCCAGCTGGCACTGTCTGATCAGATCAACGAGATCAGAATCAAACGCTCAAGAGCACGCCACAGCTTGCCTGCAGGAATTTCTGGAGAACTCTACTATGGAGTTCTGGGCAGAATTTCACACTTTGCTCTTCATGAAACCTGCAAGTAGGTCAAATATGCACGCAATGAGGAACTGCGAACGCGGAATGGACAGAGTTCTATTTGTACTGGGACATCCAATAAGTCGATGGGTATGCCCTGCTGGCACATCATCCAGGAGCGAATGTCCCAAAATCGAGGTATTTTAACTTTAGGACCCTGACCTCTGGCCAAGTTAAGCTAATTCATTCGTTCAGGTCTAACCATCAACGATTTCCATCAACATTGGCACTTTGATCGTCCGCAGCCTAATTTCCGGCAGCTTATTCCTGATCCTCCGATTCTTGACCCTGTGATCCGGCAACAGCGTCGAACTGAGGAATCTGGACGCCGTGCCCATGCTAGAGCACACAACAGGCAGCAGGCCGCTCAAACTGGCCGTATCCTTTCCCAACACGACACCTTACAACCGGTATTACGACACTGCACTGCTTGTGTTGAGTTAAAACACGACAAGATAAGATGTCAAGGTTGTCGAGCAACAGGCCATACTCGAAGTCATTGCCCTAACATCTAAGTGGGGACATAATCGTGAGGCTGAAAGACGTATTTTATGTTCGTCATAATTTTATGGGTCCTGTTTTTTTTTCAGGGATTAGAGTCAATTAAACTTTTTATAATTAGAAAAAATCTATTCTTGTCCCAAATTTAGTAGCAGATCAAAATAACTAGGCAGAATAGTTTTTATATGGGGGGGACTACCCATATCCAAAAGGGGGGACTGCGTTTATCACGACTCAAGAATGAGTGTTCCACACGTTAAGCTGAGTCATCCTGCTTCTCTTCCGTAATTATCGGTGTCCTGGCCCTAGGCTGCATACCCAATATTGATTCAAAAAAATATGACTTATGATACGCATAAAATGATTCAGCTAATTTCATTAACATGTACACCTAAATTATAGAGTGATAATATTTTCGTCCTGTCCTTTTTCTCATGCAAAATTTTCAGGTTTAGCGAGATCTTCAGTAAATCAAACCACTAAAAGTTAGCATATATGCTGAAACCCCTGTGAGTCCCTTATTTTTTAGTGTTGGTAATACGACTTACCGAAGAGACATAGTTACACACACGCCGAGATTGAACAAATAGAAAAGACGTACCGTAAAACTTGCTACATGTATTTTTATGTAATATCAAAACCTTCTCCGTAGTGGTAATTGTTCCTCCAAGATAATCAACGTTAGAACCCCATATTTTTTGTTACGAGTAGAGTTACTTTAGCTGCTCATCTACTGAGATTGTTGTGATTTAATGCTATTCATCTACATTTTCAATTCAGTCTTCTGCTACACACTATTATTTAGCACTTTTTTGCCCTCGTATGCAGTTACCGAAATAATACGACGGATTGCTGGCCTTCTACCTCTTACCACCTAGGCATGTGAACAAGCAAACTAGCACGCTGGCTATATTATAGCTTTAAGGATGCATACACTCAGATCCCTAAAAAATGCCCCAAGTTAGCCTATTGAAAAATTTTAAGATTTTCGAGAATGATGAGACGAACATTACCTTGTGTGGGAGAGCAGCCCGGATGGTGCCTTTTTGCATCAACCAACGCTGTCCTTCAAAGCGTGTTCAGCAGAAGACACGAACTTTGCTGACACATGTAGACCGTTCTACAGAGATGTTGCAGATCATGATTAGTTCCTCGGATATGTCAATTGAAAATGAGGAGATTTTATCAACACTCGCAAACGGCATCAGACAACGTGCTTAAATAGTACAAAGCACCTATCGGTATTGTAAACCCGACTACTTGTAAAACTCCGATAGAAGTGAGACAATTTCTCCGATAACGTGAAATTTTTAGGGACAGTGAGCGAAATGTCTGTTAGTCGAAGCGAACGTTTTGTGCAATCTGACGTCTGAAGTCTGTTCAAACTGCCCCAAGTACTAAGACTGAGTACGCTAATCGCGATACCTTGACTTACATGTGTGAACATCATTGCTTGCGCAACGCGAAGAGACCGAAAATTTGCGATGTGGCAAATCCCCTATTCTCAAATTATACTGGAATTGAAAATAGCTGCACAAATTGTTGCAAAGTAGTATCTCGCCATCTCTGTACCAACTTCTTTATACTTGGACCGGCAAATGCATGAAATACAAACCAGCATCAATTCGCAGCCCATGTCGCATGCTGGCTCTCATCATGACGTCAATATAGGGACCGAATCTTTTGCAAATGGATATCATTTCCCTCCGAGACTCACTTGGACAGAGGCATCTAGAAGAGGGTTACGGAAATATTACACATTCCTCTTCACACCTACTGGTTTCTTGCTTACGATATATGGACTCAATGTTTTTGCGTGGGGTGCGATGCTTTTCTTACTGATCATAAATGCTGTGCCTGCCATGTGTAAGCCGACATGCAGCGATAATAACTCGCAAAGCAAAAAATGGATTGAAATCGACTCGCAAATTTTAAATGGATTCTTCTGTGTGTCAAATTTCGGACCCTCTCCATGGCGATTTAGGGATTTATGCTACTTAATGCGATACCGTGTACAGAAAAACCAACTTTACCTGAGGAAGCTGGCTGCCATACATAGAAACTGGTTCCGTCTTCCAGGCAGTCAAGACCTTCCCGAGAACGTAGGACCTACGGACAAAGCCCTATCTATCTTACCTCAAAACGCTCTTCCTTATCCCACATCTAAAACACCAAAAGCCCCGCTGACGGGGATTCGTGCACCACCGAGCGCTGTATGGAAACTTGATCTTGTCATCTGGGCTTTAGTCTGGAACACTCTCTTGCAAGTCGCGCTCTCGGGTTTGATGTGGGGTCTTGACCGCCAAAACCGGCCTGGCTACGCTACAGGGGTATGTGTGACTCTTGCATGTATGGCTGCGGGTGTGGCGGGAGCTACCACGATTATAGAGAAACGGAAGATTGAGGCTATCGAGGGCATTGAGTTGATGCCGGAGGATCAGATAAAGCTCGATCACGACCGAGAAGCAGGCATTATTCATTGGAATAATCGCCATGATAAATGTCCGAAGAAACACAAAACAGTATCAGAGAAGGAGGAAGGAGGAAGGGGATGCTAGTTGATGCGAGATATTTTTTGGGGAAGACTCTGAACTTGCGATTTATAATTTACGACATCTTTTTTGTAGACATACTCGATTGGGAGAAAGACAGAGTCTACCGCTTCTCATACTTCATAAGACCAGTAGGCAGATATCTGATCCTAATGTTTCTTTCATGATTATTCTCGCTCAAATTTCATACTAATCGTCCTTGAATTCTCAACTGATATCCGATGTGTCACTCGCATCAAAAAATGGACAAATATTTCAAGGATCGAAGGATGAAAGGATTGTTCAAATCTTCTAAGAGATCTTGGCGAGCCTAATATTAAATTTTTGAATCAAATCTACTTTTCTGTACCACTTGGTCCAAAAGGAGTCTGAAATCGAGTCACTTTTTGTTCGTTCAGTACCTTGCATCGAAACTATCGGCACCTCAGTTAACTTTTGCCCACACATCTTTAATTTTACTTTGAATTTACGCGAATAAAGAAAATTCATGTTAATAAGATTTTTAAACCTGTAGATAATCAGAAATGTGATCACTCATTTTGCATTTGAGTGCAAAGGGGTCCTCATTTTTCGGAGGGTAGTTATTCAACGTCAAGAATTGTTAATCCGGATTTTAGCGTAACTTTGGATGCGGTAACAACAACAACCATGATGATGATGAAACTAGATCAAAGGTGTTGAACCTCGACGGCGTTAGGAATACAGAACGCAGAATCAGGGTTTAGAGCCTGAGGCTTTACTTCATTTCACGTGGCCCGAGCTCGTTTTGAGAGGCAACGTTCAGGCACGCACGCTGTTTGTTGACACAGTAAGATGCAGCCTGGAACTTAAGAGTAGCTCAGACACAGATGGACCTGTTTTACACTCAGTTTTTCCGTCCATCCCCAGTTTCAGATCTTAGCAACTGAGTAGCACCTCTCTTCTTCGCCTTGTTTTCTACCATATTTCCAACTCCTAGCCTCGTTGTGATCAAATTAATTGCCATCACTAAGCCCCTAACCTAAAGTTTGGAAGGGTCTCTGCGGATCATGCCTCCCTCCATCCTTTAATCTCATTTCGCTAAGTTGGCTTACGTGTTGTATCTGTTTCCCTAACAACTGGAAACACGAAAGGATGAGTGAAAACATGAAAGATTCTGTGTTCTTTCCCCCGCCGATCTATTTATTTGCTCCGTGCCTCTTGCAAAATCATACACATAATTACGTAGTTCTCATGTCGATTAACCCTCTTTTCGTACTGCTGATAATCTCGTTTCAACCACACGCCAATATTAGCCTGGCCTTGATCCGAATGAGTCACTCGACACATCAGATGGGCAATTTCTACACATTTCGACTACCCTGTACAATCTCAAAATAATTGATATAATCATCATCTAAAAACATCATAAAAACACTCGGTGATTCTCAAAGAAGGTAAGCGGTGTCGAAATCCTAAGCAGTAACAGAAATTAACCGTTGTACGTCCATGTGACTATAGTATTACACATATCCCTCTTCGAAAAGGTAATGAGCCTTCAAAGAAATAAACCATGGTATGGGACGCCGAAGGTCCCTGTAGTCCCCTTCTGCAATTACATTTGTCCCTTATTTCATCAAAATTTGTATGATACGGGGGACAAAAATAATAACCGAAGGGGACTACAGGGAGCTTCGATTTCCCATATCATACTGTATCTGTTGGCTTGACCTTGGAAATAGTTACCCGACGTGCCGGCGTCCTTGAGGACCCGGCAATTACCAGAGGGGCCTAGGTCTATTCATCTAGCGCCTTACTACACATTTATGCTCTAGAAGAACTTGTCTGAGCCAATAGTGGGTGACAGTTTAATTATTGAAAAATTCATTGTAGTTCTACATTTTGTTTTTGCAATACTTACTCATAGTCACAAGATAGCGTGTAGGGGTAAGTTTTACAAATGTAGGTGCCAATTAATCGACACATCTCAGCAACTATTAACTAAAGACCCTCGATCGGCTTTGCCAGCTTCTGCTGTACAAGTAAAAAACAAGCTCCTCCGCTGATTCACGTGAAGTTTATCTTGTAGATGATTCAGATACTCTACCCCCAGGGTAAATTTTCACTAGTGGATCCAATTTGTGGGGCGAAATCGGATCCTTAAAGCCTAGTTAAGTAGCATCTTTTCTGAGAGAAGATTTTCAGACATTCTGACAGGGATTATTTGTATAGTGTTTTTGCCCGACAGAGTATAAAAAATCAAGTAGCAGATTCAAGATTCAAAAAGTTATGGTGGAAGCTTATACACTTGCTAGTAAAAATAACTTTTAATTTATAAAAGTGTATAGATGTCTAACCAAGAAGTATGATGGAGGATTAGTAGATATATAAATTGGGTAAGGTGAATATTGGGTCTCTTATTTTTGTGTATATTCATAATTTATGTATTATTTGTGTATATGTATACTTTATAGTATAACAGTGATTACTGTATTTTATGTTGATTTATATTCTTGAGTGTTATTCTTATTGTAGCTCTGTTTATAATGCTCTTAGGCTAGTAATACAGTAAAACTTCTGTAACACGATAGTGGGTCCCGGCATAAGTGTTGAAAATATTCATTGAAATTCATCCATTTATATTTGCAACACTTACCCTTACAGGTCATTTTGGATGCAGGGGTAAGTATTGCAAATATAAATGGATGAATTTCAATGAATATTTTCAACACTTATGCCGGGACCCACTATCGTGTTACAGAAGTTTTACTGTATTCTATATTCTTACACAGAGGTTTTCATCTCTGGCACTAGTTCACAAGCTTAACTCAAATTAGTAACATTTTTTGACTTTAATCGGTGTCAGATAAACAAGTACATGCAAATTTACTTTCCATAGCAGATTTAATATTTTACAGGCCCGTCTTGAGCAAGTATGACTGCCTCACATCTCGTGCCTCAGAATATCTCATTGGACCCGGTAGTCTAACTGAAGATAAAATGTATAAAGATAAAATGATAATAATAATAACTGGCTCTACTGGCCTAAAAGTAATAACTGTTGACCACCAAGATCAACGACGATAGAAATAAAAATATACTGATCCGAAGAACCTCACGTTCTCCCCCCCCTTTCCCAAAGATAACGCCTTCCTAATATACATCATCATGAGAGCCTTAACCGGTCCCCTTCTCATGACTTCTATCAGAGGTTACAGCCAACTGCTCCTAGTTGCCGTTATGCTACTGTTCCAAAACGCCTCTGCTCGTTATGAAACCTACTCAGTCACGGAATACCCCTTCGTCCAAACATGATGCCTTCTGATAATATGCCCCAATTGGCAACATCTCGTGCCTCAGAACATCTCATCTTACCCGGTCGTTTAACTACTCCCGGCGTACAGTAGGAGCGACCCCGCGACTCCAACCTCTCCGAATCCATTCCCGAGGTTACTAATCAAAAAATCCTTCCCAGGAGGCCTAATTCTCCTTTTTACCCTCGCCCTTGAGTCGCCACTCAAGCATTCTGCCTGCAGATACAATCTCTTCAATCTTCCCTGTCCATTTATGCCAGGCCAAATATATAGTGATTCTATACCGCGTACTTCCAACGTTTTACATCCCGACTCCGTGACATAGTCATTTTCTGGCCTGCCAGAAAATCCTCTGATATCTGCAACAACCCCTGATAACTGAATCGAGGTTTTCAAACATTTATTTTCATCTATTCGTTGTCCAAAATTTGCATTCTCAGGCAAAGTTTGCGGAATACATGCTTCACGTTCAACTGAACTTGTTACCACTGAATCTCTGACACAGTTCAAGATTGTCTTGTTAGAAATTTCTTCTGACTCCACTACCACCTGTGGCATAGGGAGTTGCTCAATACACTCTTCGTTGAGTGATTCATCCAATTTATTCGATCCTGTTTTCTCTTTAAACATCATTTCATCAAAAGGTGCGTCCTGCGGTACTTGCTTATGCTTTTCAATTTCTTCATTTAATTGATTTTCATTTATTTGATCCGAATTTTCTGGCTCTGAAGGATGAACCTGTGATAATCGTAACGAATCTTCAACTTCTATCCGTGTTTCCAGCACCAGCATCTCCACTTTTTCGTCTGGCAGACTTATGGACTCTTTTTGAACACTCCTAACTTCCCCAGATTGACAGATCATTTTTTTTTCCTGATGGACAAATTGACTATCGTAACATGCTTCAGCCTCTTCATTTCTCGACTTCGTAGGATCCGGCCTGTTATCTGGGCGCTGGACCAGCCAACGTTTTCTTCTCTGGCATATTTGCGGCTCAATAATCTTTACCACATCTTCCCCTTCAAATCTATCTCCAATTTTTATTAATGATCCTTGATCCCGTATTTTGGCATTTACTGCCTCAAACCAAGGTCTGCCCAACCACAAGTGAATCTCTTCTTCCGGCAAGACACTGGATGGTAGGATAATCGCATCAAATGTGCGCCAGATTCCCAAGACCCCAAACTCAATTGTCGAATATTGCGTGATTTTCGCTGATTTTCCATATTTTTCGCCGATAGTATAACCGTCAAGACCCTTGACTGCTAATGACTTGATAGGTAGATTTAGCTTTTTGACGAATCCCATAGTCACAATCATCGAATTTAGTCCCTTGTCAGCTTCAACAGTGCTTGGTGGCATTGCCACTCTGACTGCTTGTCCATTTTTTGAAGTCCGTACTTCGGCAGGCACGTAGTAAGATTTTCGACCCATCCTTATTTCAGCAAGTTCCAGCTTGCTTTCGCTTTAGTTGATCAAAAATAGATAAAGATAAAAAGATAAAAATGTAAAAATATAGGTGGATAGTAAGATAATAAAAGCAGTATAAATCGAAGCACGGAGATGGAGATTCCCTGCGCAGGTCACCAGATAAAATGTATAAAGATAAAATGATAATAATAATAACTGGCTCTACTGGCCTAAAAGTAATAACTGTTGACCACCAAGATCAACGACGATAGAAATAAAAATATACTGATCCGAAGAACCTCACGTTCTCCCCCCCCTTTCCCAAAGATAACGCCTTCCTAATATACATCATCATGAGAGCCTTAACCGGTCCCCTTCTCATGACTTCTATCAGAGGTTACAGCCAACTGCTCCTAGTTGCCGTTATGCTACTGTTCCAAAACGCCTCTGCTCGTTATGAAACCTACTCAGTCACGGAATACCCCTTCGTCCAAACATGATGCCTTCTGATAATTTGCCCCAATTGGCAACATCTCGTGCCTCAGAACATCTCATCTTACCCGGTCGTTTAACTACTGATACACCTGCAGGACTTACAGGGTATGCCGTACAGGGTGTCAGCCATAAAACTTGTTACGGAGGTACAGCCCATAAGTATTATTCCATGTCGATCAGGGGGGGGGGCTTGGCCACCATAACGCTTTCCTTAATTAGGCAACATTGCGAGAATGCACCTCGCACCCATTCCTACTGTGTTTTGTATGAGTTCTAATGATCAAAGCATTGATTCAATGATTCCCAACTCATAATACAAACTGCAAAATAATTCCTATTCTTATAATAACTAATACTTAGTAAACAATCCATTGCGTTGATGTTGTTGTCATCGGAATACATACAAGACACAGTAGGGATGGGTGCGAGGTGCATTCTCGCGATGTTGCCTAATTAAGGAAAGCGTTGTGGTGGCCAAGCTCCCCGGTCGACATGGAATAATACTTATGGGCTGTACCTCCGTAAGTCACATTAGTGGATGAGTTTAAAGTGGATTTTTTTTATGTAAATCATTGCCTACTCCAGCTAAGATCGACCTGGCTTGCATTGATGCCCCTAATGCGTCTTACCAGATTTGGGCATAACCTACACTAAAGTTGTTTTTTCAATGGTGAAAAACCCTTGGCGACAAAACTTCGTTAAACTCTAAAGGACTATTCTTTCTTCTTTCCATCAGCCTAATGATTACTCTTAGATCTATTATTCACAAGATTTAATAATGAAATGCCCGATTAATATCTAGTTGATCCACTATTTGCTTCGATTACTGTCTGACACCTTGATGACATACTTGCGATAAGCCTCACAGATTCTGCTGATGAGATTGATTCCCATGCTTCTAAAATTGCCTCATTTAGCCTGGCTCGGGAAATTTGCCTTCCCACTTCCACATCTGGATGATGAGATTATATGTAATCCTTCATCGTATTCCTTTTACACTCAATAGGATCAAAGTCAGGAGAGTATGGTGGCCAGACAATCGGACGTATACCTACCTCCTGCAATTTTTCCATGGTATTCAGTGCGGCATGACACGGTGCACCATCCTGCATCAACGACATATTTGGGTGTGTTCCCTTGCCGATACTATGAGAGGCAAAATCCGTTCACAGTATGATTTCGTTGTGAGCGAGCCCCATCTCTTATTCCATACTAGAAAGGGACCTTTTTCTGAGCCAACGAAGGAACCCTAAAACATCCACCCATTCCTACTCGCAAATCGGGAAGATACACAAGTTTCATCAAACAATTCTCTAGGCTGATATCCTTCATTTGTACAACATAACAGTAGGATATCGTAATAAAATCTTGCCTTCCTCGTTACTAACACACTTGTGTGCTGACCACCAGTAATCCAAGACTTGTCCGTCCGAGAATCTGGTTCCATTGCTCGGTAGTCCATTCTAGATGTTTTCAGGCAAACTGTTATCGTTTCATCTTATTTTCTTCTGTGAAGGGAGGCTTCAAACGGGAGATACAACGTCTGTATCCTCTTTTATGGAGGGCTCTCCTGATTACATGTTCTCCAATGTTCCAGTGAGAGAATGGGTACATAGATAATTCTAAGTAGGCCATGAATCGACCATTTAGAGAGCTATGAACATAATGCTCAAGCTCATCCACTTGACAAACACTCAATTTAGATGGACGGTCTGGTCTTTCGGGATGCAAGACATCGGCACGTTCGCAGGCATATTGAGCCTGCCGGTGGGAGATTCCTAAATGGGTTGCGATTGCTTGAAGTGAAAGACCGTACCTCCGAAATGTTAGAACAGCGTGTTATATTTTCACCATTAGTTGAGCTAAGGCGAGTTGTTGCCTAAGCGTTTTTGCAGAAAGAGCCTCGCTAAATTATGTCAACTATCCATTAAGACTATGAAATCATCGCATGTTCGAGATGGCTATGACGTCAATGATTCTATGGAAGATACTATAAACCGTAAACATGTACATTGTAAAGCTTCTCTCTTTAGATTATCTGTTTAAATCGATTTCTTTCATACCAGCTTGGTTCCTTTCGCTCAGCGACCCGTTGGTCTCGCGAAAGTTGGGGTTGATAGGTTCTAGCAGTTGAATTTTCTGGAGAGTTCATGGTTATTTTTCCTATTATATTTATAATCAATAGTATTTAATAGGTTTGTTTTTGTCGTTGAGATATCGCGGTTGCTAGAGTGTGCGTGGGAAAGCAGGAATAGTTGATGGCGTAGAACAGAATTCAAACTACAGTCGTCCCTCTCTAACTAGATAGTGGGTTCCGGTATAAGTGTTAAAAATATTCATTGTAACTTGGACTTTTATATTTGCAAAACTTACCCTTACAGGTCATTTTTGGGTCCAGGGGTAAGTATTGCAAATGTAAATGGTTGAATTTCGATAAATATTTTCAATACTTATACCGGGACCCATTATCGAGTTAGAGGGACGACTGTAGAGCGACACTTGAAAAGCTAAGAAGTTGAAGTTTAGATCTAGCCTATTTGGTAGTACTGAGCGACATTTTGCTGGGTATACCCTTATACTTTTGGGAATTCGGGTTTAACAAGTTTTATGGCTGACACCCTGTACTTGCGTAGGTCAAAATTGAAAATCAGGGGTACGCCAGATTATTAAACTTGTCGCGTGGAGAAGATTGCAAGGCAGCGTATCTTAATGCTAAAAATTACCATCATTGTCTATTTCACCCGTTTTTATGTCTTGAAGTCTTAGAGCTTGTCGTTGAGCCGATTGCGTCGAATCAGTACTCGATTGTTGCGTGTAAGAAGTTGTAGAGCTCATTATGTAATGAAAAAAATCGAATGAAAATTCGTACTATTGGCAACTGATCTGCCGGAGAGAGAATCAGTTTCGTTGTGATCGCCGACGTAAGGGATATTAGGAAAAGAGATTTATGACTAATAGAGGAATTATTGCTAGACCAATACCATCACTTCAGAGAAAATTTTAGGATTTGATTCTATTATTATACTGTAGAACCTATCCAAACCCACAGTGGATCCCGGTATAATAATGGAAATAATTCATCAATATTTAACTACAGTCGTCCCTCTACCTTGGCAGTGGGCCCCGGTATAAGTGTTAAAAATATTCATCGAAATTCAACCATTTATACTTGCAATACTTACCCCTGCACGCAAAATGACCTGTAAGGGTAAGTGTTGCAAATATAAAAGTGCAAGTTGAAATGAATATTTTCAACACTTATACCGGGACCCACTATCGAGTTAGAGAGGGACAACTGTATTTCTATTTGCAATACTTACCTCTGCTTGCAAAATGATGCATGAGGCTTAATGTTGCAACAGTAAGTGCCAACAATTCTATAAATCGTAACAACAATTAGACCCGTGACCTACTATTGGCTTGGACAGGTTCTACTTTGGCATTTGAATCAAAATATTTGATGCTCATGATTGAAACATAGCCAAATAGAGCCCATCAATCTTATGAGCGCAAGACTACTGCCAAGGTAGTGCAGGGGAACACTGGAGTGGAGGCTCTGAGACAATTCGAACTAAATAACAAAAAACCTAATTAAATCTACCATCATAGCTTTGAGGAAAAATAAAGTATGATTTTAAAAAAGAAAGGAAATAGCCCATGAATCTTGGATGGTGTCATTTCGGGCATGCTCAGGTGATTGTGATTGGGTATTGTGTTTGCTTCGCGTCTCACGAGACGCTAGTTAAGCGAGATTATTTTGTATAAATATGTGACTCCCGCCATCATTCCTCTCCCAGCGATTTTACGTTCGTCTTCCCTTCCCCCAAGTTTGAAGAGTACTCGCTAACGTACTTTCATAGTTCATAGAATCATTTCTATAGTAAACATCTCTTTCTGAGCTTCTCAAAAAAGCCACAGAACTCCAATCTCGACGATGATACGATCCTCAGTAGCCAAGAGTGAAGCAATATCTTCCGCACTGTCTGAAAAGATGGCGATATGAGTGCGAACTTGTATTGTATAGGGAGAAGTAACGATCTCGCATTATTAGTTGTAGCTTCGGCTGCAACGAACGACGCAGCTACTGATGGATGTCTGAGAGATACCTTTTTCATTGCATGTCTTGAATTACACAGGATTGTGAAGAAAAAGAAAATACCGTTTAAAGACTATATTCCCTGTGATAAACTAGCTGCCCTAGCCATCATTTTCGGTACTATTAGCTTTAAACTTTGAAATACGGTTCCTGACACTCAAATAGTATCACCGCAACATAGCTCATTGTAAAAACGACTTCCAAAATTTATGATTGTTTTCGTTATTCCTTATCAGGCCAGGAATCCTTGGGTGATACTAAAAATAAATGAATCTCGTCAGTACTCGTGAAGAACAGATTTGCTAGGTAATATGCCTTTTTTTTAATTCATTCTTGTGTATGCAGCCTTTAGGCTATGACACGAATGACACTGGTATGGCACATAGCGCGAATAACACAACTACGAACAAACAGAGTCAGGCGCCTTACAGCCCTTTCAACCCTCAACCGTTGATGTCTGCCGCAGGAACGCATTTCAGCCACCCACGACTATCCAGCGTGCCTTCGTCATCGTCACATACATGACTTCGCGAGAAATGTGGATAGGGTCTTGCTGGATTCGAACCAGCTTTCTCCTATCTCAAGTGGGGCATGTGCCTTGGCTACCCAGACTCTACTTGGGAGAACGGCCTGGACGGTGTACCACACCACCATCCGACCCAGGTAACATGCTTAGAAGGGTTGCAAACCTCTGAGTGGGTCTTGTGGCCTACCATCGGGGATAACTACACGCCCACGCGTTCTGATTAGTCCAGGTGTCAGGCTTCGTGGAAGAAGCCAATGAATTCCTTACACATAATTTTTTTTTTTTATTATCAAACCCCTGGATCAGCCACGTCGTTCCTATCGCTTAACGAAGTTACCCTGTGTGTTGAGGTTTAAAAGCATGAGGTTTAATTACAATTTACGAAGTGTGTATTATATACAAGCAAAACTAGTCACGTGACAGTGTATAACATATAGTTCAGCATTACACTGTGACAAAGAGCCTGGACAGTCTTTTTCATTTTCATCCCTTCGAGCATTCTCGCCTCACTCCTCATGTCTAACCTTCCCCCCCGCCCGCCTTCCCCCCCCCCCCCACCCCTACATGCCTCCGCCCCGATGGGCGGAGAGGGGTCGCTGACAGAGATGCTACTGTCAACTACCTCCGCCGCCGATACCAGGAACAATGAAGCCACGCTCATGTTCCAGAACATTGCCTGCGTCCTTGATGATGCACTTAGTGAAAATAATGCTCTTCCTCAGCATCTCCAAAAGCCTTTTCGGAATTTTATCGCTGATCTCAATTCTGTGGCCCGCCGACACTTCGAATGTCATGTCAGAGGCTCCCAAAGACCCCCGATTCCGTATTCTGCCACAAGTACTGTACAAGCTTCAACTGTACAGTCTGTAAATCAAAAGAGTTCAATCGATGGTCCTTCCATATACTCTAAATCGTACGCAAATATAGCTATGATCCCTGCTTCAAAGAAACGATCACAAGCTTCCCCAAACACTTTAAGAGCTCAAGTTCAAACTAGACCCAAAGCTCAGCCTAAAAGCAGACCTGAAGATAATCGTCTTTTAGTCCGGGTTAGCCCAAATCATCCTGCTCTAAGCTCTTCCCCCTATGCCATAATGCTAGATCTCAATGCATTTTTAAAGGAGAAACTGGTAAGAGAGGTACAATCTACAAAAACTGGATTTGCAATTTGTCCAGTATCCACCGAAGCACAAGAAAAACTGATCGCTCGAATGAGTGAAATTGAAGCTTCTCTCTGTGCCCAAGGCCAATGCAAGGTCGAGAAACCTGGACAGCACGTAGCCTACCGACTTTCTGGCGTACCCCGATCTTATGCTGTCTTTAACGGTAGCACAGTGGAATTGAAACAAATTGTTACATCTGCCGTTGCAGATGCTCTGACAGATCTCACAAATGTCCCTCCTATAAATGTCCTAGAGTCTCGAGGCTCTGACAATTCTGATTTCTCTCCTAAGAAAAACTGGATCGTCCTATATCCCAAAGGTCCAACGTTATCTAAGATTCTCCCTCTATTTGGTGTCCGTATTCCAGCTAAACTCTTGCCTCCAAGATCCAGAACACCACAATGCGGACTGTGCTTTGGCTGGCACAACGAGCGATCGTGCTCTCGCTTCCCTCGCTGTAGGATATGCTCTTCCACAAAACATTCAGAAAGTGGACATAAATCATGTGACCCAAGTAGAACCCACTTTTGTCCGCCAAAGTGTGTGAATTGCCACGGTCCCCATCCAGCAGACTCTCTTGAGTGTCTAATTAGACCTAGAAAAGATAACACATTACCTACTAGAACGCAAATCGCTGAGATCAGGAAAGCTGCAGCTGCAGCTGCAGCCAGACTACGTTTGAAAGCTGCCCACTGTGGAATTTTGAATAGTCAGCCCAAGATAGCTCCTACAGAAAGCTACACATCAAGCCAAACTCTTCCTCAAACCCCCCTTCAAACTAAAAGTCTTTTTGCGGAGTCACCTTCAATTACAGGTGGAAAATATGCCGTTTTAGCTTCAGAAAGCTGTCTAGATAACTCTACTGCAATGAATGATGACTAAAAGCTCTATGATTAAAACACTCTCCATCAACGTTGGTCGCTCTTCATCTGCTCACCAAATCGCCCTTCAAACAGCGTTTACCTCACAAATAGATATCTTGCTGGTTCAAGAACCCTACATCTCCAGAAATACTAGCCGGAGAATCACGTGCAAGCATCCATCGTTTGAATGTTACACGCCAGTCGATGACTGGACCATCCGACCTCGTGTACTAACCTACACAAGGAAGGACATCAATCTTACCTTCGCTCAATTTTGCCCAAATTCTCCAGCACAGTACGGCAAAGAAGACGTTTTATTTCTTACTGTCAAAGGCCTAGATAGTCTCTGCATGCACATAATCAACGTTTATAATGCTCCCCCTGGGTCCACAAATCCAGGGGCTGGCGTATCGCTTCTTCTTTCACTCAGGGACACTTATTTCTTTCCCAAGACAATTCTGGCAGGAGACTTCAATCTCCACCATCCAAACTGGAACCCATCATATCATGGCTCACCCTCAGCACAGGGACTGGATCTAATTAGCTGGCTCGAAGCTGTCGTAAATAGAGAAGCAACATGACTGCATGACTAATCTTACCCAAAACAGTATAATGTCTTAATGCACTATTATGAAAATAATTAACCGAGATAATTATTTTCAACTGTATTACTAAGCTGCTTCCATGACCATCATGTTATCAGATTCTATAAGGATCCTCATTATTCTAGCAGCTTCTCTTGTTTGCCCTTATGGCCAACAACTTTCTTTATGGTGCTACACTTTACCTTATTTGGCAATGTATAGAAAGGTAAAGAAGAATATAGAATGTACTAGTGGAATGTGGAACACCATTAAGAATGTATATAAGTAGGCAGAGTTTTCCCTTTGTAAAAAAGTAAGCATTTGTTAAAATATACAACTTGGTCTGTTTGGGATCCATAAACACCCTCCCTCGTCGTCAGCGTCAGTCTGTGTAATCATCGCCATTAATAGAACCTTCTAAACTTTAACGGTACGTCCTTCAGACTTGTTCATAACCAATTAACCAATTGAAGCTAATGACCTGTTCCTTTTATCTGAGGTCGATGTACCGACCCATAATCACGGAAACGTTCTTGACCTTTGCTTTGCCTCCAGCCCGCTACAAGCTGGTGATGCTTCTGCGACCGTCCAGCATGACCTTGATGTCAGTTCAGACCACCTTCCTTTGCTCATCAAAATTCCCTGTCAAGCACGGAACCAGCCCCCTACCCCTAGACTCAGATTCGCAACGATTAATCCCGAAACATTTCTTTCGCTACTTCATACTAATATAATTGCCCTAAACTTGCTCTCTGAAAAATCTAGGGCAACTCTAGACGAAAGGGCTGAGGAACTCACGCAAATTCTCCTCAATTGTTATTCAGGCTCAGCTAAACGGTCTCTCCCACACAATCGAGGACAACCGTGGTGGGACCAGAGCTGCAGAGAAGCAAGGAAAAAGTACAAGGAAAAGGCTCAAGCTGGCAATGTCACAAAAGAAGACAGGAAAGAATTTCGCAAAGTTACACGTCGGGCTAAGGCTCTCTTCTTCCAGAAAATCACCGACCAGGCAGCCAATTCGAAAGATGTCTTTAGTATAGCAAAGTGGCACAAATCAAAGGACGAATTCCGAACCCCTGCTCTCGTAGATCCAAATTCTCCAGACTCACCACCCGCCCAGTCAACTGAAGATAAGAGAGATCTGCTGGTAAGATATCTGCTAAGCAATCAGTCGGAAGTACAGGATATTCCTCTGTCTGCACCTTCTGTAGCAAAAACCACTCTCCCCTTTCCCGAGCTGACTATGAACGAGATTACCAATGCTATCCTTGGAGCTGGCAACACTACCCCTGGAAAAGACCAAATACCGACAGAAGTCCTGCGCCTGGCTTGGCCAGTCATCTCAGATCTAGTTCGAGATCTCTTTCAAGCATATATATACGTGGGACATCACCCTAAATGCTTTAGGATTGCAATCGTAGCCATAATTGGTAAGCCCAACAAGGTAGATAGGTCTTCTCCAAGGTCTTATAGACCTATCGCGCTACTGTCCGTACTGGGCAAAGGACTAGAAAGGCTGGTAGCAAAACGAATGTCATGGATAGCTACTAAATATGAAGTGCTCGCTCGTCAGCTGTTTGGAGCGCTGCCTTTACGTTCCAGTGTGGACCTCACTACTTCTCTCACTCACGATATAGAAAGCGCACTAACAAAGGGCTTGACTGCCACCGTCGCCACACTTGATATTAAAGGGGCTTTTGATTCCGTTCTTCCAGGTAGGCTCGTCAGAAGGCTTAGGGAACAAGGTTGGCCAACTCGGCTATGTAACTGGATATCTTCATTTGCAACTGAACGCGAAGTCTGTCTGCGGCTAGACGGGGAAATTGGAAATCCCAGGCCAATAAACTGTGGACTTCCACAAGGCTCCCCAATTTCTCCGATACTTTTTATGCTTTACATCTCCCCCCTATTCAAGCTTGAAGGCCTAAAGAAGGCTTTTGGGTATGCAGATGATTTTGCAATCATAATGATATCTCCGACATTGGAAGAAAATTCGGAAAAAATAAGTACTGCAACCAATCAGGCGTTAAACTGGGGTGATACAGAAGGTGTAACTTTTGATCCAGGTAAATCAGAGCTACTCCACTTCTCGAGAAAGCATAGAGATAAGAACGTTAGTCCGCCGGTCCATACAAATAGCTTTACTATTTCCGAAAATAACCAAAGACCTTACCTAAAATGGTTGGGAATACACTTCGACAAGAAGCTTTCGTTCAAATACCACGTGCAGATACAGGCTGCAAAAGCCATTAAAGTAGCCCATGCCCTCCGATGCCTGGGAAATACAATACGAGGTGTCTCGCCAAGACTCTCTAGACAAGCTGCTTTTGCGTGTGTCCTACCTATTGTCCACTTTGGAGCTGAGACTTGGTGGCCCGGCAAGCACAGAATTAAGAGCGGAAAAGAAGTGAGAAACAAAGTCGGCACACATCTGAATATCATAGACAAAGTATACCTAGCCGTGGCAAGGTCAATCCTTCCAGTCTTCCGGACCTCTCCCTCCTCATCTCTTTTAAGTGAAGCCGGACTCTCACCCGCTGAGATAACACTTAACAATATATCTCAAAGAGCAGCTTTGCGTATACGCCGACTCGATCGTTATCACCCTCTAGCTCTGCGTGAGAAAATCTCACTCACACAGCCTGCCCTGTCCCGCTTTTCCAGGTCAAATAGAAGCATTCCAGACTCAGAGAATTTCGATCCTCTGGTTAATCCTCCCTGGGTGATCAAGGAAACAAAACAAGAAGCTCACATCCGCATTTGTGGTCCGTCAGGTCCAATAAACACAAGAGCTCAAAGATTTTCCAATTTTCTGAGCACAGTTCCTAGGAACGATATCCTGATATACTCAGACGGGTCGAAACTACCTGACGGTAATTCAGGAGGTGGATTTGTTATTTTTCAGTATGGACTCCAAGTTCGCTCGGAAGCTTTCCCTCTCGGAAAATTTAGAGATTCTTATGACGCCGAAGCTCATGCAGCTCTTCAAGGACTCCGTGCAGCTACCACGCTCCCTACAGCTCGCTTTGCAAATAATTTATAGCTATTTTTAGATAACGCAGATGTTGCTGGGACAATCCTGACCTCAAAGCCCTCAAAATCATCCCAATCAGCATTCTTAAGCTTCTTTGAAACAGCAAAGATTTGGAAAACTAGAACGAGGCTCCCCCATATTGAAGAGGGGCAGATTCATATACGCTGGGTTCCCGGCCACGCAGGTATTGAAGGCAATGAACTAGCTGATTCTAACGCAAAAAGAGGAGCATCTATGCCATTCCTAGGAATACCTGAATATTCTCTTACCTATCTGGCACAATGGCACTCCACACAGCTGAAACAAGCCCGAATTAGTTGGTGGAGCAGCCACATTCCGGCTTCATACGCCCGGCTAGAAATCAGCACTGCGCCACACTTTCCAAAGGAACTTCTCTTGGGCCGAAAGGCTCTGGGTTACTTAATCGCAGCTAGAACGGGACATGGAGACTTTGCGGCTTACCATAATCGTTTTAACCACGAAGAAGCTAGATTAAATTGTCTTTGCGGGTCACCTAAAACACCGACTCACTTTTTATTTTGTCGAATCCTCCGGCGCCGAAGGGGCCACCCTATAGGGCCTATTAGACAACTCATCCCGGACCTACTCGGTACACCTGAAGGGGATATAATTCTAACCGGATGGTTAGGACAGTCTCATTTCTTTGAAGAAATTTGCCCTCGTTGAGGAGAATCTATCTTTTTCTTCTTTTGTTTTATGTTTGTGGAGTACAATCGGGGCAAGGGTGGAGCAGGCGGAGTGGACTGACTGATCATCAGTCACGAGTTTGGGGAAGTCTCGTAAACTATATTGCTCTTGGGCACACCTATCTTCTGTCTGCGGTTTCAGATAACGCGGTACAGCATTGTAATTAAATCTTCGATTAGCTTAGGCTTAGTTCAGTCCTAGGGCTTCGGCTCTAGCGTCCTATATCCCAGTTGGGATGGATAGCACGTGCTCTGGGGCACATGATTATCACCCCAGACGTTAAATAATAACAACAACAACAACGAGCCTGGACTCACTTTGGATAAGACCCATCCAACGTTACGTCTTCTGAAATTCAGATATATCAAGAAACAGTAAATTCATACAAATTACTAGACAAACTTCAGAATGGTCTACGAATACTATTCATCCAACACTACCGGCAATCCTGCATCTGTCACTAATCCAATCATGAGAAATGGTTTCTTGCATGATCCGGTTCTTTGGAAAAATGGACCACCTGATATCACGAAAGAATTTGATGAGACGAAGGTGAATACATACATCTTGCAATGTGAGGAAACCTATCAAGACCGAGAGGCGATCTACAAGATGATGATCCTTGGGAGCAATTTGGACTTAATTTTTAGGGCTGGAAGAAAGAACACTCCGTACATGCCAGCAAGAAGCTTAACCACCGGTTACGTAATTATTTTCGTGATCACGGTGCCTTCATTCCGAAGAACAAGATATCTATTGCATGTGAGCTAGCTAAATTGTGCCGCAAGATGAACCAGCGCTATGGCCGCAAGAAGAGCTCAACAAGATGAGTGAAAACGTCAAATCATGATTCAATTCCCATGTTATCCGTGCACAAAGAGAGTTAGCAGATCAACCGCGACGTGAAGATGACCAATAGAGAAAGGATGAGAAAATCAAAGAGGTTTTACATAAGAATCAACTTCGTGAGGCCGGTAGTCGACCAGTCACACCGATTCAGCCGGTGATTACCCCAGCGGTCCAGGATAACTTAAGCTCACGAACTCATTCTGCATCAGCTTCGTCATCTCCTGCATCACCAGCCAACTCATCTGCTCCAAATCTCATTTCTCAAGCTGGAACGTATGATGGACATATCAACAAGAAGTCAAATGAGACAATGATGGCGGACGGTGAACGTGATAATGAAGATCAGGCAATATACGATTCCACAAAGCTACTCACACAATCAAAGTTAGCGGAACCAGTTGATAACCTAGAGAATAACTATAAAATTGATCTGCCAAAAGACACCGCATTAAATAAGCATGCAACAGCTCAACTTCGCAACAGAGAGCGTCATCGCCGACAGGCTAGATATGATTCACAAAAGCAAGATTGTTATTCTGAAGAGACGAAAGAATCAGAAGATGTACGACTTCATGATGTATCAGCTAATCGTGAGCGTAGCTCTCGAATCGGACGCCAAAATCGTGACCTCTTTACCAACACACCATATGATCGTCGTAAATTTCAAAACTCGGATGGACATCATGATTCAACGTACCGCCACCCTCAGCAGACCGCTCAGTCGACAGTCCAGTCACTACCTCAAAAGTTAACCCCCGTATATGAAAAGTTACGAGATGGTCCACCATCAAACAGAAGAATGCTCACAGGGCTAGCAAAAGTGTACACAGCGGTCAATATGAAATACAGAAGTGATATGTACGATCCACTGGACTCAAAGCTACTTATATTTGAAGATCAGCGCAACAAGCTGAACAACGTGGACGACGATCGTGACCACGCTTTTTCGATTATACTGAAGGGAAGAGCACAGAAGTACGACTATGTTTAATGTATCGAATTGAGCCTCATTTCGATGGCATTAAGTATGAAGAACCATTTTGAAACAGTCGATTCTCGCTAAGCTGTACAAGCACGCTGGAACACAATCTCTTTATTCCAAATTCGTACAGACAACCCGACCAAAAGCAAAATAGAGCAATTAATACTTCTAATCGATGAGCTAGAAAGGCTACAGCATGTATTACCAGTCAATTTGTGGGACGCTAGAACCCTACAGGACAGACTAGCGAGCGTATGTTGTGGAATTCCAGAGTGTGACCATGCTTGACAGATTCCATATTCTTCATACAAAGGCTTAGTTGCCGTCCTTCGACAGTTAATTGCTACGGCAAAAGCCTATGAACAGACCAACACGAGTCAGCGCATCATGTTATGATATCGCTATCTAATACTGGAAAATGATTGTGCACCGTGATGTATATTGGTTTGGAGCTTTAGCTCGGACCTGCATAATATGCATAAGTACATCAGTACATGAGGCACAAGTGCATAAGTACATGAAAGGGAACTGACGTGGAGGACTACTTTAGAATGTTCTAGAATAAGGGAAGAAGATACTGATATAGATCAGCAGGTGTATATAAGCATGTATCTATATCGTGTAGTTTAGCATCTCTTTCTTTGCTATTCTTTCATTACTTAGTCTACGACGAATACTGGTACGCACTTTATTCTGTCCGATACACATCCTCTGTCTTAGGTAACAGTCATCCTGCTCACACTCAGAACCTACTTTTAAAAGACATCTAGTACGCCAGCTCCAGCGCTACAAACACTCACGGGGTGGACCACCAGCGCCAAAGTCACGTAAAAGGTTCTCAATTCATCCAAACCATGGCAACGAAAGTTCAAGCTGCTGCGAGGATGAGACATATTACACTAACAGAGTTTACAAGTGTGGAAGAGGCCCCAAGTCTAACTTCAAGAACCGCAACTACGACCGTCGGGATCGACTGGATCAACGGGGTAGCGGTGAACATGATGATACTCAGATTAAATGCTTTTTGCAAGCAAAAAAGCCACCGATCCAAGATACACCGACGCCGAGCATGCAAAGCAATACGAAGAGTTGAAGAAGACTCAGCGCAGTGGATACGGAGCGCGAAGCCACTATTACTCATTCTTGGCAGAGACAGGAGGTGAATCGGGCGACGACGATAGTGAGCAATCGTCTCAACACTTCCAGTCACAAGATCTCGTCTACACAAACATCATGTATGTGACGGCAGAGCTGGGTGACATCGATGGCGAGAAGATACTAGCTATTCTGGAGGAATACGCCGCATACCACACCGTTATAAAATATGATAAATTCATATTAGATCCGCCAAACTAGATACGAGCTAACGGCAATGACTCTGATATACATAAAAATTTACTAGTGGAATTAGAATTCATGGCGTTCTCCCATGGCCGAATTCGATAGATGGAAGGTAAATTTGAGGGATTCATGCCTGTGACGGTTAGTGTCTCTAAGTTGGCTCAGAGGATCGAAATCAGAAGTTTATATTCACTATGAGGAAAAAAGAGATATCTATGTTCACATGACGGCCTTTTTATAGGTTCCTCCTGCCATGCCCATGTGATTCCACTCATGCAAACAAAGCGAACAACTTGGAGCTGTGAACGTAGTTCGCAGCGATCCTCATTACAATATCCTTAAATTGTAGTTATCTTGGCGTTGGGCTAGACTCATCGACCGCCCCCCTGCACCCAACATTTGTTCCAATGGGCGTTGATCTACATTTCGGGATGCTAGCCATGTCAATATTAATCCCCTGGTGTCAATATCTTCGCGTAACAGGGACCGCGTTAGTAACCGTGGTCTACAGGATCCTTGCCGGCCAGCCAGCCGTTACAATGCCAGACACTAGCGCGGCAGGAATATCAAACACCGGACTACCCAATTCAAAGCTCTGCAACAGCTAGATCTAACAGTAAAGCTGGATGGCGCTTCTGTGGGTGCTCACAAAGAAAATTTCGGCATAGGAACGCATAAGAGCTTAGGAATAGCTTCAATTTCGCTACCAATTAGTAAGGTGCAATTCCAAGTGTTTAGCTGTAACACGCCGTTCCTCATATATCTCGAAGACATGGAAAGCCTCAAAAATACCTCAATAATATCGAGAACACGTCAATCCAAGGGAGATTGCGCTTCCTAGTTGTCCGAAAGTATGGAAATCCATTTCCACTTCATCCAAATGATCCTGACAACACCGAAAACACCGCTTCGTGTCACCTCTTAAAGTCTGAGTTATAGCTACTACACTGTTGATTCGAGCACCCAAGCGCTCGATGACTTCATAATGTGCTGGACCGTGCTGGACAGCACAATATCAAAAGTCGTGATATCCAGAAGATTGTGGATCATTGGAAACGATGTCAACTTCATGGCAAATCACCAGTCAGATTTCGCTTCACTTTGAAGAACGATGTCGAGTATAACCATGCCGTTATCGTAAACATGGTGCAATTGGACGGTGATCAGGTTTTTCACGTCGTCGACGAAGCGACAGCATTCAACGCAGCTCGCTTTCTTCCAAACATGAGTGCAAAGCTGCTTTTAACGCGTTACGCATGTGCTGGATCGATGTTTACAATGGTCCCATAGAGTACATCGCACATGACGCTGGCACGAACTTTGCCTCTGCTGAATAAAGTGCTTTAGCTAGATCAATGGCAATTGAGACAAAAGAGGTCCCTGTCGGAGCTCACAATTCTGTAGGTAAGGTAGAACGCTACCTTAGACCGCTTCGACGTGCAAACACTACATTGAGGTCCGAATCACCTCAAGAGAGTAAAGAACTCACACTACAAATGGCTGTAAAAGCAATCAACGGTACCGTCGGTCCTAATGGGTATGTTTCGACCCATCTGTTATTTAGTGCTTACCCACCAATGCGCACATATTCACTTCCAACACCAGGAATCATCAAACGTGCCGAGGCTATCAAAACCGCTATGAGTGAGGTACGTAAAATCCATGCTCAGTGTGAAGTCAGGGACGCACTAGCTTTGAGAAATGGATCGAATATCACGGAAATACTCAGTTTACCACTAAATTCGGAAGTTCTAGTGTATCGCGAGAAGCGTGGGTGGCCTGGACCCTGGAAGCTACTCGGAGTAGAGGGAACGAGATGCACCGTTGATATGCCATATGGACCAATGGATTTCCGATCTACAGTCGTAATAGCACACAAACAACCAATCGACTTCCTTGAAAGCCTGTCTGTGAGAGGCCTATCTTGAATAACTCAAAGATGAAGGTTGGATTAGAATAGCTCAGAAGTGCATGAGGTTATCTACATTACAAAAGAAAGAACTACATACTAATCAGAGTTGTTCTATAAACTAACCGAAATTCATAAACACTAAACTTTAGAAGCATTCAGAAGATACTGGAACAATCCCTAACACCCATCGCCAATCTATTAATTCGTTTAATGAAAATCGACATTGGCCGAAGTCGTCAATGAAGTTGCGCTGTGACTTAATTGCGATCGCTAGAATCTACCAGCTTAACGTGCTAACTTAAGCGAAAGTGCACGGCCTAATACAGCAAACGAACGCTTAATTATAATTGTGTTGATCATTTCCTGAACAATATTTTAAATAACTTATTGAAAACAAGGGCTCTCGGCCCGAGCTAGTATCAGGGTTTCTAGCCCTCACACCGTCGGAAGCTATAAGTGGGGTTTTACCTGATCCGCAAGCCGTTGAGACCACCGGAAAGACTGCTCATAGCCGAAATATCAATTTAGATTTCACACCAGAAGCAAGTGATCAAGTGGATGAATGATCTCAGGATGAATCACAACTTGCGATCTCGCATACGGCACCTGCATACTGGGGACGTGGTAAACCAGCAGGGTCACGTAATAAAAAGACACTGCTAGTTACATAAGAGCAAGAAAAACAGGATTTTAGACTCCGCGAGCGATTGGCGGACCAGCAGGACTTCGACCGGCTAATTATTGAGGGAATTGTCTTACATATGGCTTTTGTGTCCGCAAAACAAAGCTTCGACCTCGAATTGAGTATGAAGCTTCGCAGAGATGGCGTGGTTACGGCCGCTGGTGTGTCATTTGAGGCCTCTGTACGCGCTGAATTGGACGGCCTAGCTGTCATGACTAGGTTATGAGCAGAAGTGGAATTGTAAATAAGCTTGGGATTGTTGATTGATGCGTGTATTGTGATTGAGTGAGAATAGAAGTTGATGGAGGCCTTTTTGCACGATTTTTAATGTTATATTATACATGTGGAGATACTAGGGCTATTTATACATCAATCTATCACTTCTAGATACTTCCGTTTCATCCTTCCATCTAGTTCAGTGTTCAAGACTGATTCCCTGATGTTCTACATGATTCCATTCTATTTTGTACGAAAAACCCCCAGCTTGTTACAGAAGATTCCATCAGATAACGTAGTGATCGGCAATATTAAGGGAGCCCCTGTTCAGGCCCTTGCTTTATGCCGTGGCCAACCGAGCTAGATGTGGTTAGCGCATACCATAACAGGGATTACAGAGAAGGGCAGAAGATAATAATCAGAGACATAGTATCAGCTCCGAGGCTTCAGGTAGAAGATACGGATACAATATGTAGATATAAACTAAGATACTCTATGACAGACGACGTGTGGCGCAATATAAAGCTACTAGCGCGACTATTAAGCGAGAAGACACTCTATACTACACGCTAACACATAGGATAGGAATACAGTCGTCCCTCTCTAACTCGATAGTGGGTCCCGGTATAAGTGTTGAAAATATTCATCGAAATTCAACCATTTACATTTGCAATACTTACCCCTGCACCCAAAATAACCTGTAAGGGTAAGTGTTGCAAATATAAAAGTCCAAGTTACAATGAATATTTTCAACACTTACTCTCATGATAGGGTATTGTTCGTTGATCCGCTTCTTATAGGGTACAGGGGTTAAAGCGGGGATAAAGTGGAGATAAAGTGGTGATATTCCAGGTTACCTCACGATAGATCCACAGTATCCCTGTTAGCTTCAAATTTTAAAATCTTATGGCCTAAGGCATAAGAGATATGCATCTGTATATGAAGTCCAACGCCCACCTTCATGCCTGCACCTTTCTTCACTCGCGCACACCTGAGGTCGTTTCGTTTAAATCATTGTCAGCTATTTACTATTATTTTGCTCAACGGCATACTTTTATTTCATTCATCTATCTAATTTTTACTTCATGTGAGTGCATCTGAACCTTAAGTCAACTACTTTAGAATATTTTAATTTACTGTACTAGATTGCCGCAAAGATGGATTCACCTCAACAACCTTCTCCATCATCAGCATCTCCTACTTATGCAAAACGCCTAACACAAACTCAACGTATTCAAGTAAGTCTGAAATCTACAAATTGATAAGGTTAAGAGAGTAACATGTGCAGGTTAGAACCTTGGCCAGTGAGGGACACAGTTACGTCAAAATCTCTCAACGCCTTGGGATTACATGGCGACAGGTACAATACACCATGAGCGTTGAAAATACCGAGCCTCAGTACTCCAGTGGTAGGCCACCTATTCTAAGTAGTTCCCAGGTCGATGAAATAGAATTTTTCGTCTGTTTATCATCGGAAAATCGTCGGATGTCATTTTTCCAACTTGCACATTTTATATTTCGGCACTTTGGTGTGAGCGAGAATGTGATCCGACGTGAACTGGCAAAGAGGGGATATGCACGCAGGATTGCACGATTAAAACCTCCTATCTCTTCAGTCAACAAACTGAAGAGATATGAGTTTGCCAGAATACATCTCCACTGGCGGAAGGAACATTGGATGAGAGTCCTCTGGTCCGACGAGACTTGGGCTATGAATGGTCGGCAAAGTGATCGTTGGGTCACAAGAAAGGTCAGTAGTCCCTTAAAGGCTCCTAAGATTTAGAGTTCCCTTGAGCTAAGTTTAAGTCAAAGATTGGGGAAGAGTACGAAGATACCTGTGTCCTAGCCAAGACGCGGAGGAGAGTTGGGTGGATGTTCTGGGGATCTTTCTTTGGACGACAGAAGGGGCCTTGCCTGATTTGGGAGAAGGAGTGGGGCCATATCACTGCGGCCAGTTACTGCGAGAGGATAGTGCCTCTCATAGAGAGTGCGGTCTTTCGGGAACCAGGACTAGATGTGATGCAGGACAACGCCCCTCCTCACAAGTCGAGGCAAACTATGCGTGAGGTTGAAAGGAGGAATATTTCTCTAATGGAGTGGCCGCCATATTCTCCTGATTTAAATCCGATAGAAACTTTGTGGAGTTATATGAAAGCGTACATGGAGCGTCTTTATCCAGCGTTGGATCAAGGGGGGCAGCGGAGTCAAGGGCATCTTCGTCAAATAGTGAACGAGGCGTGGGATCTGGGGTTTAATGGGGATGACTTGGAGAAACTGATAGATTCGATGCCCCGAAGAATCAGAGCCGTTTACGAAGCTGAAGGCGGATATGTAAATTATTAGCTAGATAGAAGTATAATTTATTTATGAAATGTATTAATGAATTAAAAAGTGAATAGAGGGCTATAATGGACCAAAAAAGCAAAACCAACGAATATTTCGTTGTGAAATTTTTGCCATACAAATTTAAAGTTTAGGTGGGGAGATCTACTTATCGTCATGCTAATTCAAGTTAGTAAAAGCCTATATACCCTGTAAAAGTCGAATTTTAGCGCCTATACACGATTAATACCGTAGTATCAGAGTATACCGGGATCCACTATCGAGTTAGAGAGGGACGACTGTAACTTAATTAACACTAATATCAATACTTCAGAGGTAGGCAGGACTGATACGTATACGGAGGTACAGCCCATAAGTATTATTCCATGTCGACCAGGGGGGGCTTGGCCACCACAACGCTTTCCTTAATTAGGCAACATCACGAGAATGCACCTCGCACCCATTCCTACTGTGTTTTGTATGAGTTCTAATGATCAAAGCATTGATTCAATGATTCCCAACTCATAATACAAAATGCAAAATAATTCCTATTCTTATAATAACTAATACTTAGTAAACAATCCATTGCGTTGATGTTGTTGTCATCGGAATACATACAAAACACAGTAGGGATGGGTGCGGGGTGCATTCTCGCGATGTTGCCTAATTAAGGAAAGCGCTGTGGTGGCCAAGCCCCCCCTGGTCGACATGGAATAATACTTATGGGCTGTACCTCCGTATGCATGTTACATAGCCAAGATACAGCCCATCATCATACATCGAGAATGTTCCATGCTCTACCATTCTATACCAGGTTATCCTAGTAACACTAAGCTCTTAGTGATGAATCCAATAACGGTCGTGCAGGGTGCTATATGAGCCCTGCATACTGTACTAGGACTATTATATGAATATGCAATATCCATGTGGATAGACAGGAATATACCCATAGCGGCTTTTTTTTTTTTAAAATCATATTGTATTCAGCTTCATAGCTATGACAAAAGATTTAAATACATATTTTTATTAAGCTTTTTCCCTGTATCCCTAATTCCGCCCTCCTTTGGCACTAGTCTTGGCTCATAACTTAATGAACCCATAGCGGCTTTTTTTTTTATTTATTTATTTTTACAGTCAACCGGACAATGTCTAAGAAGATGCCCCATCCCAGAGGGGACATGGTGACTACGACACTAACTGAAAATAATGCTAAACTATGGATGCCCTCGGGCCTTGGAAAGGATTCCTAAAGTTACAGTGAGCGCTATACAGCGGATACCTCACTCGTCTAGATTATGCAGCACGGATAGGACAGACTTCGGATAGAAATCTAGTCTTCTCTACAACAGAGGCAAAACGCATCGCACCACGAGAGGTACCAAAGAGAAATCGAGTGATCCCAAGCTGCGTCGATGACCGGCAGAAGCTAATCTCTCCCGCACGAGGGGACAAAAAACCAAGTGGATAGTTGACTTATCGGCTCCGCAAGAACAAGAAGTGAGGGCGTCATCATGTTTGAATCTTTCGTGATAGGCGCGAAAATCACCGTGTCCAGTCCGGCATTGAATCAAATACCCAAGAAGATCGCGAGGGAGTCGAAGCTCCTCTGGGGGTTTCTTAGGAAATGGTATTCCTAACTCACAGTAGGTAGAGGGAGCATGCATCTGCCACCATTCGCTAGTCAGGTTCCAGATTTGTCTTCGTATATTTGCTCGGGCTCCGGCAATTGATGCGCCGGGGGGCCGATTGTCGTGCGGCTTCTCCGGCCAACTTGTCGGCCAGCTCATTACCAGGAATACCAATGTGGCCTGGAGACCACATTACATGGACTTTGCCAGGAGCCACAGATGGAAAAACCCTCCTTGTAGGCCAGCGAGCTGCAAGATCCCTAAACTCCAAGATTTCCGCTTGCGAAGACTTGGAAGGAGAAATATCCAGGAGGCGTTGTGCTGCCTCCTGGTTGTCTAAGATAACATGGATATTAGTTGCGAGATGAGAGGTAGGGGCTGCTACAGCGGCTTTTAGTCCTGCTAAAGCACCAGTTATTTCGGAGTCATAGACCTCAAAATCAGGACCAAGTGGCACCCTCACTTTAGCTAAAGTGACATTCTTGTGAAGGACGACAGCGCCAGCCCCAGCAGATCCATCGGTCTGCTTAGAGCCGTTTGAGTAGACGATTATATCCCATGAAGGCAATGCTCTGATACGCTCAAAAAATTCATGAGTGGAGAAGTCCGCGCGAGAGCGATTAAGGGGGGCTTTGTAGGAGGGTGGTAAGGGCTGGGGGCGAGGGAAGCGCGGAACGAGTTTTAGTTTTTCGGTCAGGCGTGTATGCGCTCGGGGGTCGTTTGATCTTCTAACTAAAGGATGGAAGCTATCTGCGGCAGCTAGTCTAACAGCAGAGCGGAGGCGCACCTCCTCGAGAAGAATATGAGCGGGCTTGAGACATACTTCTCTTAGCAGTGCTGGAGTGGGAGTGGTTCTGAATACTGGTAGAATTGCACGAGCCAAGGTGACTAGAGCTCTGGAAATCATATCTACGAGGTGTTGGGACCGAGTAGAGGTTTGGCGTCCGCGCCGGCTGTAAGAATGACCGCGCCACCAGGCCTCTGCGCCGTAAAATAGAACAGGTAAAGCCGCAGCAAGGGTTGCCGAGCGGAGAAAGGCAACGGGTACCCCACGATAGGTGTTGCCAAGCTGACGTATGTGGGCGCTGATTCGTTGTGTCCTAGCACTCCAAACTTGAACGTGTTCTTTGAAGGAAAGCTTAGTATCGAGAAGGACACCTAGCCATTTTAAATTTGGGTTTGTAAATCTTACGACGCCATTGATTGTTAGAGGTGGAGAAAGCTGACGAGTTCTGTGGAGATGTATGATCTCCATCTTGTTTTCGGCTAACGAAAGTCTGTTTGTTACACCATTGGGTAACTACTTCAACCCTGGCGGCAGTTAGGCGTGAGGATTCGGTTAGAGTTTTAGCAACGGAAAGGATCGCTACGTCATCCACGTATCCAAAAGTAGGGAAGTCGAACTTTAAAAGAGGTTCAAGGAAAAGGAGAAAAAGTATAGGTGAAGCGGGGGATCCTTGCGGTAAGCCGTGCGGAATATCCAAGAATTCACCAACAAAGCCGTCCACACGGAGGCGGGCCTTCCTACCTGAAGCAAAGGAAGCCGCCCAGTTAACGTATTGTAGTGGCCATCCCTGTTCGCGCAAGCGGACGGATAGACGGCCAGGCTGAATACTGTCGAAAGCGCTTTCGACATCAAGAGTAGCCAGAGTGCAGACCTGTTTCCCTTCCCATGCCTTTTCGACATCGTGGACGAGACACTCTACAAGGTCCATAGCTGACCTTCCAGGAAGGCCTCTGAGCTACCCATAGCGGCTCTGACAGTCATATCACAGCACTAGCTGCTGCCGGCGTCATATGATCTTGGATTCTTATCGGTGCTTTACGGTTCATAGTGGCAGAGATTGATATCACATGTCGCTATAGAGGAATTGAGATAGATAATAATCGACTTTATTACTTTTATAACGACGATACATGTACACGCCTGATAAGTAGAGTCGAGTAAGAAAAAATGAGAAATAATAGGAAGTGTAAATCAATGTGTAATCTTCGTGTGTTTTTAAACTATATTTTCGAGGAACTACTTCCATCTGCTATTTATCTATCCATTCAGTCCTAATTTAGATATTTAACAGAAATAGATTAAGTGACGCTGAATCTAACGGTGGTGTCCTTTGTGTTCTTACTCGTAAACACCAAACATACGCCATCAACTACGAAACCCCCTTTAGCGCGTGACTCATACAGAGACACCCAACATGACAGAACGACTGTATTATCCCAAATTAGATAAAACGAGAAACGACATCTGCGAGGCCAAATCGGAACAGATAAAATGATAAATATAGTAACCGGCTCTACTGGCCAGAAAATAATCACTGTTGACCCCTAAGATCAACGATGATAAAATAACAATATACTGATCCGAAGAACCTCACGTTCATGATACCCTTTCCGGAAGACAACGCCTTCCTAATATACCTCATCATAAGAGCCTTGACCAATCCTCTTCTCATGACTTCTATCAAAGGTCACAGCCAACTACTCCTAGTTGCCGTTATGCGACCGTTCCAAAACGCCTCTGCTCATTATGAAACTTACTCAGTTCCGGAACACACCTTCTACGAAACCTAATACCTCCTTACAATATGCCCCAATTGGCAACATCTTGTGCCTCAGAACATCTCATCTTACCTGGCAGGTTAACTGCTGTAAGCCATCGCCGGGCAACGACGTAAAACATTAAGATAAACGTCCATGAACTATTCCTCGAGCACTTACCCCTGTGATGCATGGTAGGGCAGTGGTAAATGTTGCAAATACGACCTGAAAAGCTTCCGTAAATCTTAACTCTAATTACGCCGGATCTAGAATGTTATAGTTTGACCATGCTGCAACGACCTCAATGTTGCTATTTATTTATCGCCTAGGCTAGAGAATCTAACTACACCCAATTGGGTAAAAGATGCGAGGACTTACTGTTCTGGTTACCTGAGGCGCCTACCGTCCCAAAAATAGGAGGTGGGGCCTATTTACTCTATAGAGACTAGAGGCTTGGGAAAGCCGTCTGACTGCGGACATGTACAGATGTTACGAACACATGAGGTATCACAAGCGACCTTTCCCACCTTGTCTTGCGCCACCAACGCCACGGGATATCTTTAGTATAACGCCAAATAAAAAATAAAAAATAATAATAAAAAATAGAGTAGAATTAATCAAATGAAAATTTAACATAAGAAAGCGGCAGAGTCATTCGTTTGTTGCCGGGTATCTTCGAGAGGTTTCCGAAAAGAATTTTGTGTCTTCTAACCATTTTACAAGTTTAATAGCTCCTATTCTGGTACCAAAAAAGGAAGGAGGCAGTGTCCGGGCTAGATCTAGGCGCTTAGGGAAGCCTTCTTGGGCGCAGAATACAATTGAGAACGTATCTTGAGGTTTTTGGAGCACCGCAGCTGCAGTTAATATAAGCATTGTCGTGTTGAATCGCTCGTGATATAAGGCGAAATCTCCATGTCTCGAGCGTGCAGCGTAGATGTGTGCTATCAAGGGTCTGGGAAGCGATAACTCCCCCGGGCACTGCTTCGAAAATTCTATGTTGAGATCTTGATAGCTTTGGGGTATATGTTGCTCCCAGTATTCAATCAGAGCTGTCGTCCTTATTGCTTTAGCCTAGCAGTTAGCGGAGGCTAATGAGAGTGGCTGGTTGGGTGGCGGTTCCATTTGCAAGGCCTCTTTAGCGGCGCTGTCTGCCTGAACATGACCTGTAATTCCGGCATGGCTAGGGATCCAGCGGATGAGTACCTCTCCGGGGGTAGTATGCGGGAGACGGAGGCGGTGCAGCCATCCAGTTGCTCTATTCGCGAATTTTGAGAGTTTTTCCTGGGAGGAGCATTTCGAAGTAGAGAGAAGGCGACATGCAACGTCGAGATTATTGAGGAGTACCCAGAGATTATTGGCAAATCGAGCGGATGTTATTAGGAGCGCTGATTCAATTGCATGCAGGGCTGAGGTGGCCTCCGCATCAAAAGTGCTGAGGGATGAATTAAGGGGTAAGCTTCTCTTAAGTACTACCCGGCCGGCTTGGTGTATTACTACACCACCGCCTACTCTGGTGCTGGAAGCTGACTCAAGGCGAGCGGCGTCTAAGTACGCGATTATGTCGTTGAATGGGATTGTATTAAGAAGTTGCCTCACTGGTTTTGAGTGTGACGGGGCGAGAGCAACGGTCACTGCACGTAAGCAATGCCACAAAATAATTTATATTTTCTATGAAGAGATTCCCTAAACTGGGAAACCGACACTATTAAATACATGTAAGTCTCCTTTATTCTCTGGGATACCCTTTTCCTTTTGTGTTAAGAATTAAGTGAGAGGCCCTTTATTCTGCAGACAAGGCTCCCCCACGTTGACAGTTCGGCTAATGTGCCAGGCTGGGCCCGTAAGGCAGCCCAGCCCCACAATACCGGGTAGAGCCCGTAACATTGAGACCCGGTTTTTGCTGGCATTCCAGCCCTCCCTTTCTATCCAAGGGGGGTTTGATGTAAGGGTCTATGAACTCAATATCAGGAAGCCTGAGAAACCAGTCCGAGAAGCGAGAAACGCGCCTTAGATGCTTTATAGCCCAAGTAGCCCTACGGCAGAGGGGGTATGTTTTGTCGAGACAATGAGCGCGGCACGCAGCTGTTCGTGACTTCAAGTCCAATTCAATGGATGGGGGTAAGAGTCCGGCTACGCGGAATGGAGTTGGGACTGTGTTGGGATTTCGCATCAATCGCCTTACTTGCGAATGGATAATTCGATGAGAAACAATTCGCAATGTCGGATGAAGATTCTCATCCGAATTTACTGGTCGTCGGGCTTAGGTGGCTACTTAAGCGAGTACGAATCGGAGTGCGCAAAGTGAGACGTCCAGGGCGCGTGCGGTTGTCTGAACAACTTCGTATGCTCGGGTCTGATGTGCTCGACGGCTGAACAGCGAGAATGATAAAATGTATTGTTGAAATCATTATATATATATAATTTCCGTCATATAGACTATGAGATAATTTTTTAATTTATTCAAGTTTTACATTACGAAGTACCTAGAAATTGTGCCTATATTCTTTGAGAGTATTCTTCCTCTGAGAACCCATACCAATTTCCTACAGACTGGTGTTGTGCGATAGACAGGCAGTATTGCTCTACAGATGGTCGAGACTACTTTTCGGGGAGACGATATGTGTCCTTCCGCTCTTTTGGAGATTGTTTTGTCATAAGAGTTAGCTTTGGTATGGCCTGGCCACCACGTTTCAGATCCGTAGTAAGCGATGGGCAAGATACAGGCCTTTGTAGCTTGTCGTTATAGTTTGGGGTTCATTCCGCGTGTGGTATTTCCCAGGCTGCGAAGGGCGTTGGCCACTTTCAAGGCTTTACTTGCCAGGATTCTGAAATACCATTTGAACGATAGAGTCTTATCGAAATGTACCTCAAGCCATCTAGTGTCAGGACGGTCTATGTTCTCGGAGACGGAGAAATCTCCATGGGTGATAGTAGGAGTAGATCTTGGGTCTCTATCAGCGCGACGGCGAGAGAAATGCTGTAGTTCGGATTTTCCAGGATCAAAAGTTATATCCTCCTTTTGTCTCCACTCTAGTACTTCCTTTAGTGATTTCGCTCGCGCGATGCTATTTTCTTGCAGAGTCTTTTGAGTCTCAAAAAGTGCCACATCGTCAACATACCCGAACCTTTTAGATGCGCAACCCATTCTAAAAATTGGTGAGATGTATAACATGAATAGAATGGGAGACATGGGAGACCCCTGGGATAGTCCGCAGTTAACATTTTGTGGCGGGCCGGTTTCTCCATCTAACCGGATTTGGACTGTACGATTGGTGGTGAATGAGCCTACCCACTTGATGAGGCATTCGGGTCAGGCTTGTTCCCACATGCGGCGGCAACGAGCTGAATATATGCGAGTTGAATCGTTATCAGGCACAAGCCCTGCACCCAAGAGGCGTGATCCGGGTAGCCGATCCCTGGAGACTCTAAACTACCAAATTCCCCAACTATTGCTAGCCAGTGGTTGCTTCAAAAAAAGGCACACAGGTGCCAAAGGTTTGACGCCTTCCATCTGTCCCTTCCTCTCCGCCGCAAACGTCCAGACATCCACGAGACTTCCCATCAGTACATCGACTTGCGCCGAGTACCATCGTCACGACCAAAGTTGTACTCACTCTCAATGTTTCCGAAGTTGGTCACAAAGTAAACATAATGTGATTCCCCTTCGCATGAGTCACCCCAGCAAACAATCTGCAATGTATAGGCATTATACTTCGCGTCGCCACGAACAGAGACGCTACAACAAGCAGAAATCAATAACACAAATATGGTTAGGAGTAATCTCGATCGATAATCGACCGAATAAAGCTTTCTCTCTACTCGCGGTGTCACTCTGTCGGTCTATGGGGTTTTCGAAGCTCGTCTACCCACCCACGAACTGTATCGTCTTATAGCAGCTGTTATCCGCTCAATAGCGAAAAGTCTGCTCTAAATATGTCTCACGGATATAAGGAGCAGTTGTTCCACGGGGTACGAAGCGGGACTAGAAAGCTCGTTTGATGGGAGTGAGATGAGGGTGTGTCAGGTAATAGGTGAGATGGTGGTATAGGTGAGGGTGTTGTGCTGACTCGGTTATGACTCAAGGATATCTGGAGTTTGAAGCTTATGGATAACGTGCCAAGTGACAGAGTTGCTGAAACTAATGAGTCATGTATAACATCTTTTTTTATACAATAATAGAACTCGCATTGTAGTTTCATAGTAGGCATCGGATATTTGATATTGGAGGAAAGATGTATATAGATACTGCCATAGTCAGAGCAGCAAGAATAATAGTCTCCATCATGACCATCAAGGCGATATTCCATCCACTATACGCATTCAGTATAATCATTTATATCGTACTTACCATTCATTCACACCATTGACTATTCCATCGAAGGACAGCTCAATCACTAGACAATTCGCCAACCACTTCACATCCCCATTTAAATTTATAACAGAGGGGCGAGCAGCGGGAAGTGCTCTTCACAGCAGAAGAGAAATGGGCGGTGGGAGTGGTCTTCCGGAGCAGAAGAGAAGTGCAATTAAACAGCGGTCTTCGCAGAGGAAGAGGATAATCGAAGAATAAAATTATATTCAGAAGACGTTGCGTGGAGAGAAAACCCCGCGACGTCAGGTCTACATATGTACATTGGATCTCTAAGTGAGATCGTAATAATAACTCCACACGGGTTATATGAAACCCAGAGAACAACTCCAAAACTCCTACAACGGCACGCCAACGTCTTACCATGAAACCTGGTAAATCCTTTGTCAAATATCAACCCCTTGTAACGGCCTTGACACTTCCCTAACATGAAACATGTCAATCCGTGAAAATATGACAGCTACATAGTCTGATATCTCCTTAACATACCAGCAAGAGGATGCCCCTACAAAGCTTACGTTGCACAACATTGTAGATTCCTGGCGGACATAGAGATCCTAACAATCTAGGATGATTGTTTCGACCTCCTCCATGAACCTGGAAGGACATGCTGCGTGATGTGGAGCATAGCTTGGGGCAAGAAACTTGCCAGGCAAGAGGGCAAAATCGTTGGTGTAACCAATCCCCCGAGCCAGAGGATAAATTTAAGGATCCAAATTTCTGAATGTCTGAGGCAACTATGTGGTAGACCGAGCTATGGCGAAAGTATTTTGTTTTTCCCTTAATCTCCTTGTATATTGTCCAGACCTCGCACACGTATTTAATCGTCACCTTTCAATGACCAGATTTCATCTCTAGTCTTTAACCTCACCACTCTCACCCCAGCTAACGCTCCTTGCCGCTTTCTCAAATTACCATCAAGTCATCGACGCCTCAGAGTCACGTGTTCATACCCACCTCTGATAACATGTATCTTTGATAGAGATCTGAAGAAGCTCCGTGCCCGGAGGACTCCTCTATTTACAACAGCTAGTACGATGCCGGAGGCCTCTCTGCTAGACGCTAATTCCAACGCCAAAGCAGCTCGACTGCTGTAGAGTATAATATCATGATGGAAATAGCTAGAAATTGATTCTTGAATCAGTAAAAGAAAACATAGCCGGAGTAATAACACACATCGGACCCTGACTGTGGCAACCGAAACCGACCCTCAGAGCTGAAAATCGCGTGAAGGTAGCAAAATATCCTTCTCAATCACAAGGTTTACTGACCTCCGCTCATCGAATGAGTAACATGACTTTCTGTCGGCCGCTAATGTGTTATGAGCAGGAAAAAGCCAAATCATCCAACTTTATTTGAACTCAAGTAGAGCAGCCTTGAGTTTTGCAGAAAATTTACCTACTGGTAGATCCTTAACGGATGCAGTGCATCAAGCTTTCCTTTGAAATGAAGACATGAATGGTGGTTGAAGAAACGCGGTTTTTGCAGGGCTTCTAATGAAGATATCACCAGAAATAAGATGAGAGATGTTTTTGTGCTTCGCTCATGTTGTGAGCGGGCGTAAAAAGTCAGGCTGCTTACAGCATCGACGGGGTTAAGTAACCCTCGCAATGAGATGCATAGCGGGTTTCCCGTGGCGCTAAATGAACGACGTACGCTACAGTAGAACCTGTCCAACGCCATATTCGTCGGCAAATAAAGTATGGATTCTCACCACAAATTTTCTCCACCAAGGAATAAAATTTTGAAAGGTTCAATTGTAGACGATGTTATAAGAAACAAGAATCCATAACACATGTGTGATGTCTACGAATAGCGAGTGCAAGTAGTAGAGATTACATCGTTGTCGAAGCTGCATTAGCTGCCAGCGCTAATTCTGTAGCAGGAATCAATATTTATAAGTCGTACCATGAACAGATAAACTTTAGTCGGTGGCTAAAAACGCTAAATGAAAGGTATGGCCAGAATTTGTTCTTCAGAGAGTCGACCTGTTGCCATAAATGCTTTTTATCTGCGATAAATTTTCGATTTTCGATTTGTGTTTGATATTTAATTGATGGTGGCCGATCATGTATGTGTGATGGTGGAATACCGGAATGAGGAAGTTATCCTCAGCCCATGAGCCTTCCCAACCACATTACTTCAAGATAGCAAATGATCGCGCGAAATCGCCAAAACTACAGCGGAAAAAAGATTGCAGAGAACGCTCACTGAACCATCGGACTCAAAGCTAGGCCAATCACGGAAAATAAAATGAAGAGGCATGCCTGTCGTCGCGCGCTCGATGGGAAATAGCAGCGCTAAAACAGTGGTTGAAGTAGTGAAGAGAATCAATGATACATGAGAAGACAAAGTTTCACCATAACTTATTTGGCAGGGGCTGAGGAAGATGTATCTCATGGATATAAGGAGCGGTTGTTCCACGGGGTACGAAGCGGAACCAGAAAGCTGGTTTGATGGGGGTGAGATGGTGGTGTGGGTGTGGGTGAGGGGTGAGAAATGGGAAGTGCTATTCACAGCAGGAGAGGAACTGGCTGTAGAAGTAGTTTTCTGGAGCAGAAGAGAAGTATACTCAGACAGCGGTCTTCACAGAGGAAGAGGATAATCGAAGAATAAAGTTATATTCAGAAGACGTTGCGTGGAGAGAAAACCCCGCCACGTCAGGTCTACATATGTACATTTGGTCTCAAAGTAGACTCGTAACAATAACTTCACACGGGTTATATGAAACCCAGAGAATAACTCCAAAACTCCTGCAATCGCATGCCAACGTCTTGCCATGAAACCTGGTAAATCCTTTGTCAAATATGCACCCCTGGTAACGGCCTTGACACTTCCTTAACATGAAACATGTCAATCCGTGAAATTATGAGAAGGTTGAAAGAGAAGACAGCCCCTAAAATTCCAGAAGCTCACCGCAAAGCCTCTATGAAATGGACACTGGACCATCAAAACTGAACCGTTGACGATTGGAAAAGAACCAAGGATTACCGGGCCAGATGAGTCAAAAACGAACCGGATAACTAGTGATGAAATCAAATATTTCTGGGGCACGGACTTCCATGACCTTGGTCTGGCAGCAGTTGAGGAAACGTTCAAGCCCGTGGGGAGTAAATTAATGATTTGGGACTGTATGTCTTGGCTTGACGTCGGCGGGATGTGCATGTCGATAGCAGTAAAAATTCTGAGCCACTCCTGAGTATTCTCGAAAGCTATTTGGAGCCAATCTTGGACTAGGTCGCAAGCCCGGTCTTTTTACTTGCTAGGGCGTTCTTTAAAAAGAGAACGCTTCAAAGCATACGTCAAAGGCTACAGAAAAATAGCTAGCTTCAAGGAGAGTATCTACGATGACTTAGTCGTTTCAATCACCATATTTGAACCCAAGAGAGCATCTCTGGGGTCGGATCATTCGTCAACTTAACGACTACCATGAGCCAACCAAAGGGATTCACAAATTGCGGGCAAGAGTCGAAGAATTTGACATAGGATCGATGTTGAGTCCTGTTAGGCATTTATTTAGAGCATGTCGTCCAAGAGTGCGGCTATAATGAAAACAAAAGGAGGTCAAATCAGGTACTAAATTAATGCTTTGAAAATTGGCCGAATATTTAGCGATATCAAGACCTGTAGAGAATGGATAGTCATCATATTTCTAACACAAACACGTGCTACTTGTAGAGAAATAACAGATAATCAACTATTTGACTCTAGATATCTAGAAGAATAGATACAACATTATTATGGCCTATTCAATATCAATTATGTTGAATTAACCGTCGAGGATCACAAAGAAAAAGGCAAGAGAGTTTTGGTTGAATTAGTCTGATCCCTCCTTTCTTCTCCCTCGCTCTAAGATTCCTTCCCGCTACTTATTTATAGATTTTCCATCAAAAATGGCTTTGTTACAATACAATGTTCTGACAACTATTTACCAGAAATAGAAACACCAAAATCAGTTGAATCTAATTCTGCAATGGCAGATAGCTTGGAGTTTAATCTTAGAGCTCTCTGGCGTTGTAAGAGATAAATATAGTTCGAAACTATACATAGAAAGTCATGACAGAAACCTGTGATTCAGAAGTTATGTTTCGAGGTTGCTAAGAACTGTCTAACTCCAACATCAACTTAAAGTTGAAAATTTCAACTTTAAGGTAATATTATCTAGTTATTATCAATACTATCACAATTTTAAATCTATTCGGCCAATTTTAAAAGTGAGAGAATTTGCCAGAACAATATGTAAAGTAGAAGCAAGATCCGTATTAGAATGGTTGAAGATCAAAGATTAGGAGGAAACCGGTGAGTATAGGTGTTTGGCGGACAAGGTAGGGGATGAGCACAGCAGGGACATTTTAAGTTAGATTGGTTATCGTGCCTGGCTTATACTCTCAATCCAAGAGACGCGACACGTCTGGAGGACGTCTAGAATTCAAGTTTCTCCAATCTCCAGCAACGTCCACCCGGTGCCTAACTTTTTCCTCTACGTGCCTCACACTATTTGTATAAGGTAGAATGGACAGGAATGCCTTCGCCATGATCCGTAGACAATGTACTAAGGGAAAACCTCATAGGAAACCCCCAATAACCCCTCCTGTACTTCGTCACGACGAGCAGCCGTACTCCCCCCTTTAACAGGCAATCTGGGAATCCAACCTACTTCACCTAGAAAGCATAGCCAGCACGCGATCAACTGTACCAATTCCTCGCTGGGACATTAAATTTGTTTGGAATCTAATCTTTGGGATATCGTGATTCGCTACCCTTACAATATCACGTTGGGTAGAAAACAATCTAACATATCCAACCTATGAGCGTATGTATGTTCCACTCGAAATATTGCGAGAGCCTCTCTGA
Source organism: Podosphaera xanthii (assembly GCA_028751805.1). Lineage (NCBI taxonomy): Eukaryota > Fungi > Ascomycota > Leotiomycetes > Helotiales > Erysiphaceae > Podosphaera > Podosphaera xanthii. The sequence continues at coordinate 1,151,554 of JAPWIX010000006.1, read as the reverse complement.
GAAGATGAGAGGCTACGCACTCAAAATTCGGCGGACTTGTTCTAGTCTTTACACCCAAAGGGCGTCCAGCTCAAGACCAGCGATGAAGAGACAGGCCGAGCGAGGTAGAAGACAAAAAATTTGTGATAGTCACGTACTGCGAGGTCAGCGGGGCGTGAGGTCTTGTGAGTAGATCTCACGGATAAGTCAATAAATGATAAATGATCCAATCGGTGTGTGGAGCCAATAGTTTTAATATCCAAAATCAATCGGCCTAGGTCAAGCTGAGAATATTACCGAGTGCTTGAATTCTTAAACAAAACTATTAGAAGGTGATGATAGTGAAAATGACAGCTGTAGACATTCATGGCGACACGAGTCTGACATTAATGATTGAATGATTGTGGTGCGCTGAACGCTGTCAACGGCAAGTATTAAGTCAATACATTAGTGTGGTAGCAGTTTTTGTCAAAGTTTTGGTGAGCATTTGTGAGATATTTTTGAATTCTGTACAAAATGAGGTTGAGTGCATGTCGACAAATTTATTCACAACTATATATCTGTTTGGCGCATTACGCTAGTCAACACGTGATTAATATTGCTTTACTAGTGTCCAGTACAGGGTATCAGGGGCAATTAGTTTTACTTACATGTAGTATTGCAGCTCTAAATATTGTGACTAATTAGACAAAATTATAGCGGTTTAATAACAATACTTAGGGCTGCAATACCACATGCAAGTTGGAATTTGATCCCCCGATACTCTGCAGAACCTGTCCAAACGCATAGTGGGTCCCGATGTACAGTAAAACCCCTCTAAGCTAATAGTGGGTCCTGGTATAAATGTTGAAAAGAATCATTGTAGCTTGCACTTTTATATTTGCAACACTTACCCTTACAGGCCATTTTGCGTGCAGGTGTAAGTATTGCAAATATAAGCGGTAAAATTTCTATGAATCTCTTCAGTAATTATACCGGGACCCACTATTAGCTAAGAGGGGCTCTACTGTAAGTGGGAGTAATTAACAACTACACACTTCAGATTTACAGACTCTTATTTGTGATAGGTTAAAATTCTTGTATTATTTGTGACTATCTCAACCAGGTATAACTACCTGGTGCTATCCGCAAGCCCCCATCCTTTCAATGCTGTTAACCCGTTCAGGTGCCCAATGGGCCTATGCAGGTGGCTATCAACAATAATATATAGGTGAAAGGGAAACCTTCATGGTTGAAACCCTCTCCATCTTGACAATTTAAATCTCTGATTCTTCTATTACCTACGGAGAGTACAAAACACCGCTCGTTTTCAATTTAAGCATTAACCTTGTTTTGTACTTCTGCTAACCAGACATTTTCCCATCATCTCATCGATGCCTCGTCCCCTATCGATCGGCTGGAGTCTTCCGGAGTCTTCTGGGCCACCTTGGTTCGATGGGCTTGTCAGTAATTCCCGCGGTTTTTGTCGCCGCTGAAGTTGTTTTCTTTGTGCTACCAACGATATGCCAGTCGTTGGTATGCTCTCTTGACCTTTCCTCTGGCGTCAGATATCTGCCGGAGTCATGTATCGGGCTTGCTGCTGTTTTGGCCTTTTCTGCTATTTGGATGGGGCAGCTCATCTCCGGTCCTTATATTGTTCTGCTAATTGTTTTAAATTAATTTCTACGACTTTTTGATAGACATGTATTTCTTCTCTAACCACTGGCCATAGACTGTAATTCCTTCGGCAATATGCCTTCACCTATGCCTCCCCCACAGTCTGTTTCCATTCGTAATACCACTATCGGTCTGCATTCGAGTGTGCACTTGGAGAAGCATTCAGCCCATCATTATCTTTCCTCTCCAGCCAACGAAACGAAGCTCATTTATGTGTGACTAGCTGCCAGGAAAAATTCTCCAAACATTACGGGTTGCTAGGTTCCCCTACTATCCGCATCAGGACGGAAGTCGAGGACGTAGCTACCCATCTGAAGCGTTCTAATACGCCAATCGGCTGGGTGTAGCAGACCCATGTATACCTAGGACTACCCTCTATCCTTCCTCGTGTGAATTTTTGATGCTTGTTAATGGTGAACAGCCAGATCTAGCACTCATCTGAGCTCGTCTTATCCCAGCATAGATCAGAATGGGATATTTATGTCATCACCTGGTCATAATTTATTATGTAAAGCTATTAAACAACCATATTTTGATTAGATGTGCGTGAGGACGAAATTACGGCTTCGTATCCATTGACGCATCAGTAAGCTACAATCGAGCGATGCACGAAATAATAACCCTCCAGCTAGGCCAGAAGAGCAATTACGTTGCTACACATTTTTGGAACATTCAAGTTAGTTACAACCCTAATTCTATGTTTTCGCCGCCTTTCAAAAGTTCACAGTCTCTTAGGAGTCGTATTTTACATTCAACGAAGATCAAGAGCCAATTATTGATCACAATGTACATTTCAGACCTGGTATTGGTGCTGATGGTAGTGAGACCTTTACTCCGAGAACTGTCATTTACGATCTAAAGGGCGGGTTTGGGTCTATGCGTAAAATTAACGCTTTATATGAACTAGAGGAACCTGTCATACCGCAAGAACTCTGGTGGGAAAATCAGAATGAAACTAACATTAAAAACTGACATTAATAGGCATGGGCCTGCAGTGATCCATAAACAACCTGCAATTCCCAAGAATGACTACCAGCAAAGTCTTGAACGAGGCTTAGAGCCAAGCCTAATTGCGTCAGATTCTGTAAAATATTGGTCTGATTTTAATCGAGTATATTTTCATCCAAAGTCAATTGTGCAAATTAATGAGTTCGAGATTGGCTCTAGGATAGCGCCTTTCGAGAAATGGAACACTGGAGAAGAACTCTTCAGCTCGCTAGACAAGGAGTATGATCTCTTAGACCGCGATCTGAGGCCGTTCATCGAAGAAGCAGACCATATGCAGGCTATTCACGTCATGACAGGTACTGATGACGCATGGGGTGGTTTTGCTGCAAGATATTTAGATCGGGTCTGCGATGAGTACGGGAAGACTACCTTATGCGTTTGGGGGCTTGAGGAGAACCTTAGCGGTACTCCAAGGGTTTGATTAACTTTCATTCCCTATCATCATAGGTGCTGAGTATTTCAAAGGAAAAACGTCATGCCCAGTTGATGAATTCTGCAAAATCAATTGCAGAAATCGCACCTCAGTCATCACTATTTACGCCCATAACTTTTCCCTCGAAGCCACTACCTCAAAATTTGGAAATGGATCTGCATTCTCAGTGGCATGTTTCAGCCCTATATTCCTTAGCTATCGAAACCATGACTCTTCCATCAAGGTTAAAGCCAGGAAATAGAGGTCGAGAGACATTGGATAACTTTATAAACCCCCTCAATACTAACGGCAACCAGAAAATTGCTAGAATACGGATGAGTGTTGATTCAGAAGTCACGAGAATTGACCCTCAAGCCGATGAAGTTCCGAAACAAAAGGAAGATAAACGTATCCCTGGAGAAATTAATGAAGATATAATTTCTGATATAACAAAGTCAGATCCACATATTTTAGATATTGATTTCTTTCCTACTGAAACTGGTGAACGATTAACACGACTATCATCCAGGAAAATGCATGTTTTCGGCCAGATAGAAAATCTCAGGCTAAAATCAGATTCAAATAAACCCGTCAAATCCCAAATAAGCTGCGGAATTTGGCGGCTTCAGCAACGAGCTGCTGGTCTTCCACGCATAGAAGAGTTCGTAGAATTTTCTTAATTCTTCCCATTTTTTCCAGAAGGTCTTGTTCTCAAAGATAAATCCATACTTACGTGACGTACCAGGAGAATTATTCCCCTTCCTTTTACCTTGGTCGATAGCTTTCCTCGCATTTTTTCTCAGCCTACTACTTCGTCGTCATTTGCAGTCAGCACATCACTTTCAACAGACACGGCCGTGGCTTTAAAGCTGAAAAATTTTCAATATTATGCTCAAAAAGTAATAGGTATAGATGAAAGAGAAGCGCTCAGCAATACACTCGGAGAGATTGCTGAAGCTTATGAAGAGGGCTGGGATAGCGGCTCTGACGATTATGACTATGATTGATACTCACTTTAATGTATGTTAACTTTTAGTCCAGACTTATTAAAATCAGATCCTACCTGGCTGACACTCCAGTGAGAATTTGTTCAGTATTTCAACTAAGTCTAATAGATGATATCTAACTGCCTGAAGCAGCTCTATACGTTCCACACCGACAAGACAAACAGTCGTCCCTCTCTAACTCGATAGTGGGTCCCGGTATAAGTGTTGAAAAGATTTATTGTAACTTGGAGTTTTATATTTGCAACACTTACCCTTACAGGTCATTTTGCGTGCAGGGGTAAGTATTGCAAATATAAGCGGTAAAATTTCTATGAATCTCTTCAGTAATTATACCGGGACCCACTATTAGCTAAGAGAGGTTCTACTGTATACACAGTGCCCTAGATTCTACACCTTTCTTCTAAAGTCTACATATGAATCTAGAAGCTTCTCATTGTTTCTATGTGATTCCATGATAGATGAAGAGCAGGGAAATAAGAATAGATATTACTGTATACAACAAGATTCTTCTTCACCGTGCTTAAGTATTCTGTTTTAAAGCCTCAGATCATCGTTCTCTTGTCTCTTATCTTCTGAGCGCCTATCTCTACTCAGGTTTCTTCCACGAGGTGACGTCTCTCTCTCCATCATCCTTAACTTTAAATAAATTTAATACTTCTGCTCGGACCAGGCTCGCCTTCGACCAGAACTTCCAATTGATTTTGTTTTGATTGTCAAGACGCTAAGCAACAGCAAGTAAGAACTCAAGATAAGAATATTAATAAATCTAAAGAGCACTGCTAGGCCTATGAAGATATTTACATGGGTGTGTTTCCTTAAGCGAAATTAAAGAGTTATGACGTAAATGTCTATGTAGCTTCCAGTCTCCAGGGGTATTATTATCTAACTCCGTATCAGTATACTATATGTACGCTGGTCACTTAACAGTCCTCCCTCCTTCAAGTGATCGTCCCGATCTCTTAGTCCCTGTATCGCATGGGGGCATTTCGTGTCCTTGAACTTCTTTCTAGTAATTTATCGTTTGGAAAAGGTCTATCTGGAAATCTGTTGTGGAAGGCTTGAATTTCAATTTCATCATCTTCGAAATCCTCCTTAGTAATCCATTCTTTTGAGCCGTCGCCCCAGCATACTTCGTCTTCGAAGACTCCATTTTTAACTCGGGAATTTACAATATCTTTTAGCGTTTTGAAGGTTTCTTCATCATGAACGAACCATTCTATGCCATAACGTTGTTGACCCTCTTGTGTGTTTGTATGTTTTTCGAGTTTGTTGACGTGGAAAACGTCATGAATCTTGCCTACTAGGTTTTTAAGATCAAGTTGATATGTTTGATTGGTAATTATTTTAATTATTTTAAAGGGCCCGATTTGTTTCGCGGAAAGTTTCTTGCAAGTTCTCTTATTTCTGTTGTGATCTGTTTTTAGCATTACCCATTCACCGACATTAAATGATATGTTTTTGTGTTTTTGTCATAATGTTGTTTCATTTTTTCATTTTCTGACGTCATAATATTTATCAGTTTCGTCATGATATCGTTAACTTTTTTGGCATGATTTGCTGCAGTTTCAGATGTGATTGGCTCACCGGATTTTTCGTATTTGATTTGAAAATTTGGCAAGTAGCCGTGATCCGCGTATAAGGGTGCCATCCCTGTGGCAGCATGTTTCGAGTTGTTCCAACAAAATTCGAAAAGGTCCAATTACTCGTTCCAATTATTTTGTTCAAAGTTAACATAAGATCGTAAATAAGATTCCAGCGACTGGTTAATCCTTTCTGCGAGGCCGTTGCCTTGTTGATGGGCAGTTGTAGTTGGTATTTGTGTAAACCCCATGGATTCTCCTAATTGCTTCCAGAATTTATTGATAAATTGTTTACCACGGTCTGTGATAAACAGCTTAGGTATACCGTGTTGTCTGATTACGCTCTTACGGACAAGATTAGCTGTTCTTTCAGCCGTTAGACCGGCAATTTTGCATGCCATAAATCGGCCACGCCTAGTAGCGGCATCTAGGTAAGTTAAAATAGCGGTATTTCCATTCTTTGTTTTGGGTAGAGCTATAATGAAATTCAGAGCAACTCTGGTGCATTTTCCTTCAGGAATTGGGAGTGGGTTTAATTTACCGTATTGTTTATGCGTTTTGGACTTATTGCGAGAGCATAGTTGACAGCCAACAACATAGTCACGAATATCACGCGTCATTTTTGGCCAGTATTAATTCCTTTGCGCTAAATCTATTGTTCGAGCGGTGCCCCAATTTCCAGCGATTGGACTATCATGGCTGAGTTCTTTTGCCTTAATACGAAGCGAATCAGGAATTTATAGGCGATCTTAATCCTACCATAATGCACCGTCCTCTAAATGCCATTTTTCCGGTAATTCATTTTGAAGAATAGAGCTAGCGAATTTATCTAACTGCAACGCTTCGGTCATAATATTTTTAAATTCTAGCGCAAGTATTGCGCCGATGTCTACTGAATTGTTGTGATTATCTTTGAGGTTGAGTCCCCAGTCTATATTTTCGTGATCACTTTTATCCATGTAGTTAGGTCTTCTCGATGGTGCATCTGCGGGATTTATACTACTACTACTACTACTTTGGTGCGTTATAATTGGTTTGCGGGGCGGGGTGGTAGGCGGGGGTCGGTAAATATGTTTGTCTTTAGGCGGTTTGTCAACATTGTTACTGGTTGAGGCAATAATATGGTCATCATTGTCTGATTCATGACTATCAAAATATTTTTGGGGTTGATGGCGAGGGCGATCGAGAATTTTCTAGTGTCGATGCCGCTAAGAAATTTTTTTGGCAGAGAAGACATTGCAAAAGTTTAAAAAATTGAGAAGGTAAGTATTCAAGAGTTCTCAGATGCCTGAGTCGAGGAGCTTTATTGTCAAGACGCAAAGCAACAGCAAGTAAGAACTCAAGATAAGAATATTAATATATCTAAAGAGCGCTGCTATGCCTATGAAGATATTTGCATGTGTGTGTTTCCTTAAGTGAAATTAAAGAGTTACAACGTAAATGTCTATGTAGCTTCCAGTCTCCAGGGGTATTATTATCCAACTCCGTATCAGTATACTACATGTACGCTCGTCACTTAACATTGATTATGAGCTTACGGAGATGAATTAGCTTAGGAGGTAGTATCACGGCTGGCTGTAATCAGTTCTTTACCCAACATAAGGACGTTGGATTGCTTACTACAGAGAACTAATTTTTTGGCCAAGTTGAAGTTGAAGTGAGCTACATACGCTTAGAAGCCGTCTGTGCACAAGCTATAGTATCAATTCATACGCCATAAAGACTTCTACAGCTATAATGGATCTGCCATTTGTTGCTAAGTAATCATAACGCTACCGATACACCGATTCTACGTGATTCCTGATGATCACTATTTACAACAGATTCACGATAGAATTCGCAGATCTAGTTTTTTAGTTTTATTTTTTTTAAATCAATCTTGCGTATCCAGCCTTAAGCTATACCGCGAATGATGGTGGAAGATCTGGATGTTTCGCAGAATAACTCAGTTTGACCTTTGAAACACTCATACTCAGATTATAGCCGCATATACCGCTGCACCGTCCAACTCTCTAATGATCCAGTTGTCTGTCTGTAAAATATTCTGTTCTTGAACCGAGTATCACATGTGACTATTAATATTCTCTCTTTTTGTTCTTGTTATATAGTTGTTAGTTATCATCCAGGAGACAAGGCAACGTGGCGGAGTGGTTATCGCGCTAGCCTAGAAAGCTAGTTCCTTCGGGAGCGTCAGTTCGAATCTGGCCGTTGTCGTTAATTTTTCAAACGTTCTATCCTTCGCCTTCAGAAGGCTTCAGGGCACCTAGAAGGTATAATTTTGCTGTGGACGTGACGTCATTAGGTCTACGCACAACGTTCAGCCACGCACTCTAAAGATCCCTATTAGGTTGCAAGACCTCGGATAGCGTACGCTATCAGTCGCTGGAACCAAGATAATATACTCTTGACGCTGCTCACTCATACTAAGGGGGCATTCGCCGGCACCACTACAGAGTTACACTTGGTGAGACTGACGCCCCGCTTCTCCCCTCAACCGTATCCTTCCCCGATTGTCACGAGCAATCTACCTTCCCAAATTTGTGCCCTGCGACTTTCATCCTCCGTCGGGTATCCATATCATCGAGGGCGTATATTTGGGGATCATAACAGGATAAACGCCGCGTCAATATCATCGGGGGTGGTCCAACGTATAAAGATAATCGATGGGTTGTAAAATTGACAGAGATGCATGTGAGGTCGAAGTTAAGTCAAGTTATGGCCGAGAGAACGCTTGACGTGATGAGAGGGCTCCGACTGAGGATGCTAGTAGACCTCTGGCCCTGATTGTATGCGACTCTTCTTGGCTATCTCAAATATACTGTTAAGGGCTGCGCCCTGGATTGTGTTGACTGGTCTAGTGAGCCCAGTTCTGACTAATCAAAGGGATAATTATGCACGGGCACGTGTGTATAGTTATGCAGAGATGAGTTTGACGAAACACAACGCACAGACAACATAGGTATACATATATACTATATGTAGTAGATAGTCCGTGTAGAGGGAAGGGGATCCGCTTAGCCCTTCGCGTACTTGTTAGTACAAGCTTAAACGTCCGATAAGTCAAAGGGACCGTGTAAGGGGCAAACGATTAGAATAGTTACATGTAGAGGCGTTATCAAGACCCTAGTAACAGTGGAGGCATAAGAGAGCTGATTCCCTTGCACAGTTGTATCTACATAGATAGAATATACACAGTTTGTGGCACTCGCTTGTCGTGCAGTGACCGACGCCAGCTAGCCCCTCACATATACAGCGAACATATTGAGCGTTTACAGCCGGCACCACGTGAAGGTGAAGAGTTCGACTTTGCCAGCCTGCTGTGGAGGTGTGTGTTTGTGTGTGTGTATTCTATTTGACGTCTATTTAGGTAGCGCGGTTGTTGCCCGCAAACCTTTTTCCTATTCGGGCCAGAAGACGCTAAAGCCTGAGCTCTGGAGCTGAGAATTTTCTAGTTTACATGGCTATGCTGCGTTATCTGAAACCGCGCATATAGAGATTTAGGCTGAAAGCAAAATATTTCTTTGAGACCTCCACCTGCTCGCGACTAGTGATCAGCTAGTCCCACTCACCCGCTCCAACTATCCTTCCTAGGAGCCCCCAATCGTATATAATAGCGAAAAAACAAAACAAAACAAGACACAAGCATAAACGATCGAATTCCTCATCTTGGACAAATGTCCTCGAAATATCGAGAATGGTCAAGCCATTTAATTAGTTTAGTTGCTCCCTCTGGTGTGCCAAGTAGGTTTGGAAGGAGTTGATTTACAGGCCCAGGAGGCCGGCCGCCACGACGTCGGAGTATCCGACAAAAAAGGAAATGAGTAGGTGTCTTCCGAGACCCACAAAGACATTCCATTCTAGCCTCTTTGTGATTAAAACGACTATGATAAGCCGCAAAATCCCCATGCCCTGTCCTGGCAGCGATTAGTTGACCTAGACTCCTACGTGTGAATAGGAGCTCTTTCGGAGCACGAGGAGCGCTGTTTATTTCTAGTTTTGAGTAAGATTGCGGGATGTTTTCTCTCCACCATTCTTCTCTACTTTCTTTTTCTCTGGCTTCTTGCCAATTCTTCAGTGATGCTAAAGAGTAATCGGGTGGGTCCAGGTATGTCATACTGGCCCCTTTCTTTGCTTCAAGATCGGCAAGTTTGTTTCCTTCGACCCCGGAATGTCCTGGCACCCACCTGATGCTAACCTGTCCCATAGAAGTGTGGGGAAGCCGCTCTCTTGTTTTCCATTTGTTGGCGAGCTCGGTCGCTTTTGAAAATATGTTTTGAGATGAAGAGTTACAAGGTCCAGAAAGGAGTTGTATAGCGACCTCCAGGTTATCTAAAAACACCCAGACATTACTTGCAAAGCGGGCTGAGGATAGGCTGACAGCCTTTTCTATCCCGCAAAGAGCAGCAAAAGCTTCTGCGTCAAAAATTTCTTTGCTGTTTCCGAGAGGGACGGCACCTGAGCAGACTTTTCATCCTAGCTGATAGATAACATAACCGCTGCCGGCGTTGCCATTGGGTTGCTTTGAGCAACCAGTGTACACTAAAATGTCGCTTTTTGGGATGTTCTGCAAAAATATTTGGAAGCTGTCAACTCTTCGCTCGTTGGATACCATAGGAGCACCGACTCGGAGGAGTGAATTTTCTCTAGATTCCTTGATCTCCCAGGGTGGGTGAGCTAGTGGATCAATCTGTTCAGAGGGAGTGACAGTTCTGCACCAGCGAGAAAATCTTGACGTAGCAGGAGATGAGCTTGATGCCTGGCTGCGCATGTATAAGGGGTGACGAGAGTCAAGTTTTCTCGTACGTACTGCAGCCCTCCGCGCTATATTGTCAAGTTCGATTTGGGCCGGGGTGTTAAGGAATCGAGGACCTTAGTTATTCACGAAGGTCGAAGTCGTAAAAATAGTTTATAATATTCTAATGAAGAGGAAATTACAGTATATGGCTGGACTCCCCAATATATATCGTCACCCAAACTCGCTAACTTACCCTACCCGATTCCCTGGAGTTGCCTTGTCCCCGTCCCTTGATGCCTAACGCCCAACTCCACCGATCCTAATGTACCGGCTTCATGTAAACCCGAAATGCTCGTTTCATCCCTGCCACTGGCCCCCGCTCGGGTCGGACCTTCCTGCTCCCGGCCGATCCCCCCTTCGCCTATTAGCGCCTCGTTATTACGATTTTTACTGGGGTGGTCCCTGTTACCAGCCCCTATACGGGCAAAGCCCATAACACGGGGAGATGCCCGCCTCTCTCATTAAGGCAGTCGAAGGAGTGGTGCGGAACACTGGAAGAATGGTTCTCGCACACGATCTGTGTACTTTATCTAGAGCTTCTAAATGGGAGCCAACTCTATTGCTTACTAATTTCCCTCTACTGACCTTGGTCTTGCCGGGCCACCAGGTCTCAGCTCCGAAATGTGTAACTGGTAATACACAAGCAGCACCCATTTGTTTGGAGAGTTTCGGTGAGACTCCCCGGATTGTGTTTCCCATACACCGGAGAGCGTTGGCAACCTTGAGTGCTTTAGCAGCCTGAGTTTTGACATGATGTTTAAACGTAAGTTTTTTGTCAAAGTGGACTCCTAGCCATTTTAGATAGGGTTTTTGAGTGTCCTCCACAATGGTAAACTCATTTGTGTGTACTTGGGGGCTGAGATGTTTGTCCCTATTCCTCCGAGAGAAGTGGAGAAGCTCGGATTTACCGGGGTCAAAAGTTACGCCTTCATTGATTCCCCACTGTAGCGCCTTGTTGACTGCTGTCCTTATTTTTTCGGTATTTTCCTGCAGGGATGGGGATGTCGCTAGGACAGCAAAGTTGTCAGCATAGCCAAAAGCTTTCTGAAGGCCGTTCAGCCTGAAAAGAGGAGAAATGTATAGCAGAAAGAGTATCGGGGATACTGGGGAGCCCTGAGAGAGTCCACAGTAGATTGACCTCGGATCACCGATTGCTCCATCTAGACGGATACATACTTCGCGCTCAGTTGCAAATGATCCAACCCAGTTGCAAAGTTGAAAAGGCCAGCCTTGCTCTCTTGAGCGACGAACAAGTCTACCAGGCAACACCGCATCGAAGGCTCCTTTGATATCTAGTGTAGCAATTGATGCAGTCTCTCCTCTAGCTAAAGCGCTCTCAATATCATGAGTCAGGCAAGTTGTCAGATTAACACTGGATCGCAGTGGTAACGTCCCAAATTGCTGCCGAGTAAGGAGCTTGTGCTTTATGGCTATCCACGACATTTGCTTAGCCACTAGCCTTTCGAGTCCTTTGCCTAGCACAGAAAGGAGCGCGATTGGTCTATAGGATCTGGGAGAAGACATTTCTAGCTTTTTTGGCTTCTCAATTATTGCTAGAATTGCCGTGCGAAAGCATTTTGGGTGGTGTCCAGTATCTAAGCATGCCTGAAACAAATCCTTTATTAAGTCTGCAATTTGTGGCCAGGCCAGTCTTAAAACAGCAGTAGGGATTTGGTCCTTGCCAGGTGTAATATTGCCAGCTCTTAAGATGGATCTTGAGATTTCTTCTGAAGTGATCTTGGGGAAGGGAAGAGAAGTGCTTGCAACCGCTGTACTCGTAAGTGGGTTATCTTCAACCTCTGATTGATTAGACAATAGGCATCTCGCTAGAAGATTGCCCTTGCTTTTGGGCGACTGAGCTAGTGTCACGGATCGCATATAAAAGCAAAGAGCATTTGTATATAGAATGGTAAGTTTATATTTTAACTATGAAGAAAGAATCTCCTCTGGGAAACTATACAAGTATAAATAAACATATGTACATAGTCTACAGACATCCGATGTAATTTCCTAACTCATGGGTTCCTCCATCATTTGTTGATAGCATAATCCAATAACTTGTTTTTGTTAGAGGAAACAAGAAACAAATCCTGTTTCATCAAGTCCTCATGAGTAACTTCAACAATGCTTGTTGGTCGGTAAATTTGTGCATCCTTAACTTGTTATCGCGTTGGATAAGCAAGGTCGCCTATGTCTGTTCGCATAGGCTACAGGATCTTACGGCTTACCAGCCGTCACAGCTAGTGGGCCATCCGGATCATTTGGATCTTTTAGGGGAGGTGAAATAAATTGCCCTCTTGATTTATGCCACTTTGCTATACTAAAGACGTCTTTTGTGTTTGCAGCTTCATCCATGATTTTCCGGTAGAAAGCAATTTTTGCCCTCTTAATAACTTTACGAAAGGCTTTTTTGTCTTCAAAGGTTGCATTGCCAGTTCGAGAAGCTTTGCGGTATATCTTCTTGGCTGTTCTACAGTCCTGATTCCACCATGGTTGTCCCCTGTTGTGTGGGAGAGATCTTTTTGCGGATCCCGAAAAGCAGCTATATACGATTTAAATGATTTTCTCCGCTCTACAATCAAGGCTTGCACAAGATTTATCTGTAAGAGGGAGTATTGAATCTAAATGAGTGTGTAGTAGAGAAAAGAATGTTTCTTCATGAATGGTTGCAACCCTCAACTTTGGTGTAGGAGGTTTTCTTCGTGCTTGGCATGGAATTTTAATAAGCAGAGGGAAGTTGTCTGATCCCACATCGTAATCATGTTGAACTGAGGCTGAGATACCGTCAGAGTAGAAGACTAGAAGAGAAGCAAAGATCGAGAATATTCCCACGGTTATGGGTTGGAACGTCAATTTCGGATGCCAGGGAGTAGTTTCTCGACTCAATCCAGCGAACTAGATCTTCTGCTTGTGTTGAAGTCGAGCTATGATAGGAAAGGTTCCAGCTGGGGTGATGAAGGTTGAAATCTCCGGCTGGAATGGTCTTAGGAAGGAAATTTGTTTCAGCGAGTGAGTAAAGGAAAGAGGCATCGGCGCCTGGATCAATAGCTCCAGGAGGGGCATTGTACATATTTATAACTTTAACGTCCATATTCCCGGGGAACTTAATTGTTAGGAGTAGAAGGTCTCCTTTGCCTACTTCTAAATCAGTGACAGGGGCATCTTAGACAAACGATAGGCCATTGTTTTTGTTTGTGTAGGTGAGTACACGAGGTCGAATGGACCAGTCATCTATAGGTGTGAAGCATTGATAGGATGGGTGTTTGCAAGTTAGTTTCCGAGCTACATCTTTAGAAATATATGGTTCTTGAATTAGTAAAATATCTATACAATTTTCGAATGCTGTTTCGAGAGCGATTTGGTGAGTGGCGGAGCAACGTCCAACATTAACTGAAAATATCTTTAATGACGAGGGCTTAATATTCATCCGTATCCTCGACATTATCTACTTGCATGTCTAGATCTAGAGATGCAAATCTTCCTCTAGACAATAAGGGAGACTCGGTAAAAAGTCTTCGGACGGACGGAGGAGTTTGTGGAACCGGCTAGGTTTGTGGAACTTGTACTGGGCAGCTGTTTACTGGAACACCATCAGTGGCCTGTCCTCCCATCACTCCACGGTGTGCGGCTTTTAATCGAAGTCTAGCTGCCGCTGCTGCCTGTCTAATTTCAGCCATCTGAGCTTTAGCTGGTAAGGTGTTGCCTTTTCTGGGCCTGATTAGGCATTCTAATGAGTCGGCTGGATGAGGGCCATGGCAATTGACACACTTAGGAAGGCATAGGTGATCCCTAGAGAGGTCGCATGAGGTATGTCCGCTCTCCACGTGTTGAGTGGAGCCGCAGAGTCTACAGCGAGGAAGTCTAGCACACGATCTCTCATTGTGCCAACCATAGCACCTACCACATTGTGGGGTGCGTAGTCTCTGTGGGAAATTTTTAACCGGGACCCGAACGCTAAATAGTGGTAGGACTTTGGATAGAGTACGACCCAGCTTTTGGTGGGAGAATAATCAGAGTCGTATTGGCCCCGAGACTCAGGAACGTTCAGCGGGGCAACGTTTGTGAGATGGAGGAGGGCGTCAGACACGACCTCAGAAGTAATCTCTGTTATTGTCATTGAGGTCCCGTCGAAGCCTTGGTACGAGCGAGGCAAACCAGAGAGCCTGTAGGCAATGTGTGATGTCGGCTTTTCTACCTTGCAATGGCCTTGGGTGGACAAGAAAGTTTCTATTTCTCCCATTCGAGCAAATAAAGTCTCTTGGGCAGTTGTTGAAATTGGGCAGATTGCAAAACCCGTTTTGATCGACTGAACTTCTCGCACGAGTTTTTCTTTCAAATGATTGTTAATTTGCAGCATGACCGCATAGGGAGACATTTGGAGGGCGGGATGGCCTGAGGAGACTCGAACGAAAAGACGATTATCTTCCGGGATTTCTCTATTTTTTGCTCTGTTTTTGGTAAAATCAGGGTTATTTGGTCTCTTAGTCTTCTGGGTAAAGGTCTAGGGGCCGGAGTAGAGACAATATTGGCATAGGATAAAGGGCGTTTAGCGACTCCAGAGTTTGTAGCTTGATGCATTCTTGGGAGAGCAACTTGGGGCCGTGGAAGGCTCCTTTGTGCTTCTGAAGGCACCGTATGGGACTGTGGAAGCTCACTAGTTGAATAAGGAATCGGAGGTCGAGGTGAGCCTCTGACATAGCAGTCAAAGTGCCTGCGTGCTACTGAGTTCAGATCAGCAACGAAGTTATAGAAGGGCCTTTTGAGGTGCTGGGGAAGACTTTCTTTCTCAATGATGGCGTTGTCTAGAACGCAAGCAATGTTCTGGGACAGGAGAGTGGCCTCCTGAGTCCTGGAGTTGGAGGCAGAGGTAGTTGACAGTAGCAATTCTATCAGCGACCCCTCTCTACTGTTTGCAGTAGAGGCAGGTAGGGAAGGAGGGGGACGGGGAAGATTTGACATGACGCGTCGGTATATAGCTATGTGAAGTCTTGATAGTGAGATCGGTGTTATGTGTTATCTGCTGTGGAGGTTAAACGTAATCACATCAAATTTACTAGATATTAAAAGCGTGACTCTAAGATGTGAAATAATAGAGGGGTTGGGAAGCTTAGTGATTTGAACAAGAGGAATTATATATTCCTTTTAACACGACAGTTACTGTGAACGCGTTTTGCTTACTTTATAATCTTCACCGCCTCGTCTAATTAGTGCAAGGCAAAATGCGACTTACGTAATTACGACACACTGTTTCACTCTTGTCGAGTAACAATCCATTGTAGATCGTTGTGCGTTATGCACCAGGCTTGCTCTGTACTTCATCCTTCCAACACCAGATCGATTTGGAGTAACCAGTGCTCTTCAAGCTCTGCGACCAGAAGAGATATTGCCTTGGCTCTTGATGGCCTCTGAGATAACCCCGTTTTTCATTGCATCATTTCAGCTTGCATGTATCATCTGCCGTTATTGAATCACCCTAATTTCTCATGGGAACGACGTCATCTACCAACTTTCAGAAACTGCTAAGCCGGGCTCTCGTCCCTCGATCTTTCAATAGTTGACTGGGTATTTGTTAAAAAATCAAATTATTTACAGTTTAAAAGCTATGACAAAAGTCAATTGGGTTACAGGGTGCATGATCTCAGATATACTGTTAGAGTAACTATTAGGGGATACAGGAAGAAAAACATCAACAAACGGAAAAATCGACAACTTCGAAATGAGTAATTCTAACGCGTCTAATAGACTGGCAGAGGATCCCTTTAAGGATGCCGGCAAGAAGTATACCGGAAACGCGTCGGGAAGTGGTGGTGGTGCTAGAAAGGCACAACCTGACCCGGAGAAAGAATTGAAGAAATTCAAACAAGCACTTAAAGACGATACACTTGTCCCAAAGACATGTAAGAAACTATTAAAGGAGGCCGTAGAAGTAATTGAAAGCCTCCTACGACTGAAAGTTTACCCTTCCCCAAACTCCAAGCCCAGCCACAGCGAGGAAAACAAAACAATAACAAAAATTTTACAGGAAGTTCAATTAATAAAAGATACTATCCTCCAGACCCAAGGTCTAGCCCACCAGCAGGGGCAATCATGGGCCAAAATAGCAAGTAAATCTGAGGTAGCTGGTACAACCAACAGAATACAAGACGAAAATGAAAAGAAGGAAATAGCCAAACTCTCGAGTGAAGAGCTAGTAAAGAAAATCGGTATGAAGGAAATAATTGGAGCTCGGCAAATGGTGAATGGGCAAATCAAAGTCTATTATGCCGAACAGTCGACAAAGCAGATCATGGAAGGGCAAAAGAATTGGACCAAAAAGCTCGCAACCACGGCACATATCGCAAGTGTCAATTACCAGGTTCTTGTACATGACATGCCATTTACATTTCAACCAGAAAATCCTGAACATATTAAAGAACTACAGAAGGCCAACGAAATACACCTTCCTGTAAACAGTATCCAAAGAGCAACCTGGCTAAAAAAATATAGACCTCTGGAGAAAAAGGCAGGTTCGGTAATCTTGTGGTTCGATATGGCTGAGCAAGCTGATAAAGCAATTGCCAAAGGTCTAATGTGGAGGTATGAACCTAAAGCTGTCGAAATCTTTAGATCGGGATTTCGAATAATGCAGTGTTTCAATTGCCAGAACTACGGCCACATCGCAAAATCCTGCACAGCCCCTACAAAGTGCGGGAAATGCAGTAAAGACCATAATACCCGACAGTATTCGGATATTTACGAGATGAGATGCGGAATCTGTAGGAGGAAACATGCAGCCTGGAATCAGAGTTGCTCCGTTAGACTAGCCGCGAAGGCCCGAGCAGTTCAAAACAGAACTCAAGATTCAGGAAGATTTGAGGCCCATAGGTCCTAGCTAGGAAACCAGGATAGTGACTGGCAGATAGTCGGATCCAGAAAAAGGCGAGCAGGTTCGTCAGTCGTCAAAATCGTCAACCCAATCGGCCTCAACATTTTACGTCGAGGTCCTGGACGACCACGGAAGACTCCCTCTCCCGCGGTCCCGGACTCATCAAGAACCTGGGCGCCAATGATTTCAGCAGCTGACGCGTCAACAACGTTCATCCATAGCGAACCCCGGCCTGTAACACGGGAGAATACTGCAAAGATAAACGGGGCACCGGATTGCGCAATGGAGTCATGAAGGGCACACAAACATTAAATATTAAACAGTATAATGTGAACAGAAGCAAAAATGTAGTCCAGTACCATTTTCTACAAGCCCTTGACCCATTAAAGCACCATGTGGTGGCTCTACAAGAGCCCTGGTATCACCCAGAAGAGAAAACTACCATTAAGCACCCGGCTGTCACAGATCAAGTAATAAAGCAATGGGCTTTCAAGTAGATGATGGTATTCTATAACTCGATTATGGAAAAGTAACATACATGTAGGCTAGACTAATATTTATATAAATTTCCCACCCAAGTAATGCCTTATCCGTCAGGAATAAGATTCTTATCCACCCAACTCTAGAAGGTTCCTTATACTTCCAATACTGTCTTCAACAGCTGAACCGTGTAGAATGTTCTACCGAGCTCTTGCCCCATGTCGATCGACAGTCTGTGCTCAAGGGTCGACAAGCGGTACCTTCCGGAAGGTTCTCTCTATGCTCAAGTCCCAGATCACGGTTGTAATCATAGCCTACGCTTAGTCAGCGCAGGCTACAGGAAGCAATCGGCTAGCAAGCCGTCACACCGGCCTACCATCTAGTATTTCCAGATGTCCACAAGAGCAGAACGTGCATATATGTAAGCAAACACCAGGAAGTTGTGAAGTGGAGAAAGGAAGAAACTCCAGAAGAAGCAGGAGGAGATATAACTTCCATCAGCATCCAGTCAAATAGAGGCAAAATGTATGTCAACAATGTATACAACCCCCCTCCTCTATCTCATGGAAGCAAAGATCTAGGGACCATCAAATTTCTCCCAGATATTATTTCCAAAGGACAACATATACTCGTGGGAGACTTTAATCTGCACCATCCTAGTGTTAAGGGCTGCGCCCTGGATGTATGACTGGTCTGGTGACTAAGCCCAGTCTGCCCTAATCAAGGAATAACTATACGCCGTTAAACATGTATAGTTATACAGTGCTGATCTTGGTTATGCTTTATGCACAAGGCTGCAGGTTTATGCAGTCAGTCCACGCTAAGGAAAGGGGCTGCGCTTAGTCCTTTGGTTGCGAGTTAGAAATAGCCAGAGGGATTAGGTGAGGAGTGTACGAGCGCAGGTATACGAGCATGCATACGAGCTCATGTGTACGAATTCATCTACACAAATTCATGTATACTAGTTTATGGGTACGAGTTGGTTTGTACGGGTTATAGGTACGAGTTCATGGGGATGACTTCATGTATACGAGTTTGGCATATCAAGGAGTTGGTGATAGAGGAGGGATAAAATAGCCCATTCCCTCGTACATTTGTATCCACATAGATAGAATATATACAGTTTGTGGCACTCGCTTGTCGTGCAGTGACCGACGCCAGTTACCCTTCACACCTAGATGGGGAGGCCAAACGATAGTAAGCCATCATATACTAGCGGAAGGCTTAATTGAAATGTTAGGCAACAAAAATATGGAACTGGTCCTCCCAGAGGGGACAAACACCTGGAATAATAGGGGAAGCCAGAGCACGCTCGACCTAGTGTTTTTGTCAAAAGAACTGGAAGACTCTGTCATAAGCTGTCAACCAGCCAACGAACTTGAAGCATCCTCTGACCATATTCCAATCTTAACACAGCTGTCAATTCAACCGAATATCTCACAAAAACCGGAGCCCCGTCCTCAATGGAAAAAAGCAGATTGGAATAGAGTTAATGAAATACTGACTGCTAAACTCCTGATGCTCAGAGATGAGAACTTTTGTCTAGACACTCGACAAGCCATCGATCGGAGAGTGGCCTCTATCACCGAAGCCATTCAGAAAACGATTGGGGAAACCATACCCAAAGCTAAACCATCCAGTTTCGCCAAAACGTACTGGAACGCCCAATGCTCTGAGGTTGTGAAAGATACTCGAAAGGCAAGACGAAATTGGAAAAATCTCGGCACCGAAGAGAGCTGGATAGAATATCAGAAGGCCACTAGTAAGAAAAAGGCTCAGATAAAAAGAGCCAAAACCATTGGATGGAGGGCTGCAGTCTCGGAGGCTTCCCGTGACCCCACAAAAATTTGGAAACTTGCCAAGTGGGCAAAGATAGACCCAGAAGAAAAGCACAGACTACCTCAAATACCGGATATTAAAGACAAAGACGGATTTATACACACCGATACTCCAGACAAAGCTCGAATCATGGCAGAGCACTTCTTCCCTCAACCCGTGGCAGCAGTTACCAAAGATATTGCAGGAACGTCCTACCCCGAAGAGCTAGATAATATATCCAGCCGTATTACTCACTCGGAGGTGGAAGAGACACTCGGAAGGCTACCAAGCGACAAAGCTCTGGGTCCAGACGGGATCCCAAATCGACTTCTCAAGGAATGCAAAGTAACTCTCAGCAAAGACCTTGCAGAGCTGTTCAGTGCTTGTCTCTCTCTCTCTCGGTTATTACCAAAAAGGGTTTAAAGAATCAACAACAATCTTTCTTAGGAAACCACAAAAGCCGAGATATGACACCCCAAAATCATATCGACCGATAGCACTTCTAAATACGATGGGTAAGCTTCTCGAGAAATTAGTGGCTAACCGTATCTCCAAAGCCGCCGAAGATTTTAACCTTCTCCCCGAAGAGCAGATGGGGGCTCGGCCTAAGAGGTCTGCAATCCCGGCAGTCGAGCTCCTAACAGAACAGATTCATTCCATATGGGGAAAAGATAAAAAGAAGGTCGCGTCACTTTTGAGCCTGGATATCTCGGGGGCATTTGACAACGTCTCGCAGGCAAGACTTGTTCATAATCTGAGAGAAAAGGGAATCCCAAGGTGGATTAGCCGGTTTGTCGAATCGTTCCTGGGAGAAAGAACGATATTGATTGTTCTTGGAGCATTCAAAGGCAACCAAATTCCCACCAACACAGGCATACCTCAAGGGTCATCTTTGTCTCCTGTTCTTTTCCTGTTTTTTGTTAGCACACTCTTGTCAATGCTACAAAGTCAATCTACTGCAGCCGTAGGACTCTTGGACGACACGAATATACTAACATGGTCAAGTACCACAGAAGAAAACTGCAGAAAGCTCGAAGAACAACATGCGATCTGCGAGACATGGGCAAAACCCCATGGGGTGAAGTTTGCGCCGGAGAAGTAACAGCTCATGCACTTTACACGAGCAAGGAAGATAAGATACAACCTCGAAGCGACGGTTAACATACAAGGGAACGTTACCGGACCACAACCTTCTCTACGGGTCCTGGGAATTTATTTCGACCCCAAGCTTAATTGGGGTGCTCATATTAAGAAGGCGCAGGAAAAATCGCACACCCAAGTGCAGGCTATAAGTAGACTAGCACAATCGACTTGGGGTGCCACATTCATGAAGACTAAGCTATTGTATAGCACGCTAGTGAGACCGGCCCTCACGTATGGGTCCTCGATATGGGCCGAGGCCGGGCCAGCGGGTAAAATACCTGAAAGGATAGTGAAACCTCTGAAGTCAATTCAGAGAAAATGCTTACTCAGAATCACAGGAGCATACAAGTCCACCAGCACGAGAGTGCTGGAACACGAGACCTCTATCCTACCGATGGAGATCTGCTTAAAGAATAGAAGGGTGCAGCACGCCGGGCTCACTCGCTACTCACCGGTCCAAGTGGCCATAGAAAAGACCTGCCGGATGGTCAGGCAACAAGCAGGAGGAAAAGGTAGTCGAGAATCTCTATCCAAGGAAAAGGATAGAGAGGAGTGGTCTAGGATCTGCTGCGGAGAAGTGTCTATTGAGAGACAGAAAGAGCTGGGAAAGATCGCGGCATTCCGAGAGTGGAAAAACTCCTGGCTACACCAAAATCGAAATGTGAACCTAAGACAAAGACCCACAGCCGATCCCGAAGTCTGGAATGCAGCCAAAATTTACACAGACAAATCAGGAAAGGAAAAATTAAGCCTCAAGGGAACCCCAATTCACATTCACCAAAGCCTGAAGAGGGTCCAAAGCAGCATAGCCATACAGATAAGAAGCGAGCACATCGGGCTCAAATCTTATCTGTACCGAAGAAAAGTCCCTGGAGTTGACAGTCCAAACTGTCTGTGCGGGTATCGTTCGCAAAACGTCAAACATGCGATCATGGCCTGCCCTCAATGGGCCAAAGGAAGAGCGGAGGTGTAGAGAAAGTCTAAGAGCCGATCTTTCGAAGAAATGATGAACAACCCGGAAGATATTGGAAGAATAACGCAGTGGATCTTAGACCCGGAATGGTTAGAGCAGTTTCGATTGGCTAGGAAGTGGAAAAAGAGGTGAAGGAGCGAGAGGAGAAAAAATATGAGGCGAGGAGTAGGAGTTTGACGTGAGGATATCCGTACTGGGCAGAACAGTACATCGCACTTCCTGAAGGTTAACTTCAAAAACCAGCAGACTCTTACTAGATAGGTTTAGGGGGTTTTCACCGAAAGATTTCCTCCTGTGTAAATAAAAAGTTAGATACCTGCATGGGTCCATTGGGTACCTGAACGGGTTAATTGAAATCAAATCAAATATTAGGGGATACAGTTTTCCCTCTCTAACTCGATAGTGGGTCCCGGTATAAGTATTGAAAATATTGATCGAAATTCAACCATTAAAATTTGCAATACTTACCCCTGCTTCTAAAATAATCTGTAAGGGTAAGTGTTGCAAATATAAAAGTCCAAGTTGCAATGAATATTTTTAACACCTATACTGGGACCCACTATCGAATTAGAGAGGGACGACTCTACGTATTTCCTAATAAGGCTAAGCCTCCTGGAAATGCAGCTGGACCGTGCATTATTAGAACGCTATGGAAGCCACTACACTCCCGGTCAAGGTAGTGTGCTACAATCTTCTAGAATAAGGAGCGTATTAACATAAATATAAAGTCATCCCTCTCTAACTCGATAGTGGGTCCCGGTATAAGTGTTGAAAATATTCATTGAAATTCAACCATTTACATTTGCAATACTTACCCCTGCACCCAAAATAACCTGTAAGGGTAAGTGTTGCAAATATAAAAGTCCAAGTTACAATGAATATTTTTAACACCTATACCGGGACCCACTATCGAGTTAGAGAGAGACGACTGTAAAATCACTCTTAGTCATCTTGCCTCCTTTGTCTGAGGCATACCCCCATTCAGATCTGTGTCAGGGGTTGAATTCGAAGCCCAAGCGTCGGGCACGGTCAGGGGCTCCAATGGCCGAGCTCGCTTCAGACGATTTAGCGACATCTATCGTTTCCGAAGATCCAGAAAACCTAAAGCCGATGATTACTAGTTTCAGGATGGGAAGTTATCTATGATAACCACATGCAGGGTTCTTGCAGTTCTGATGAATTCGGCCATGATGAACGTTGAAAGTACTAGGATGTCTTGCAAAGGGTAATGCTGATTGGACGTATTAGCTCATGAGATTTTTCCGTAAAACATTCACACCCATGTAACTTTCACCAAAAATCAGTCGAAATTCAAATTAATTTTGAGAATATTATTTTTCATTTATATTCAAAGTTCCCTATAAAAATAACTGTAGATGTCACAGCTAATGGTCTATGGATCCGCCCTGTGCTCGAATAACTGCCAAGCACCTATCTTGCATATCACTGATAATATTTGCGAGAGTTTCAGGCTTTGTGCTTTCCTGCCAGGCTTCTTCCACAAGGGATTGAATTTCAGCCCTCCCGCGTTACCATCCCAGATCAGAGTCTCCATATCGATCCTGTATATATGATTTCATCGATCCCAATACATTTTCGATTGGATTCAAATCAGCGGAGTAAGGCGGCCAGACCATAAGTACTATCCCATGTGTTGAAGATACCAATTTGTGCAATCTCAAGGAAATTAGTTGATGCCTGAGGCATTTATTCCTTGGTCTGTGCGGAGATATATGCATATAGACAGATTAACCCCGTAGCTCTTTCATGACTGTTTTTAATAAAAATCCCTATTTGATTTCGATACATATTGTTGATTGCCAGCAAGCTCTTATTAACTAAGTGATACTCTTAGAGTTGGTAGATATTCTTTCCGATACACTTTCCTGAGTTGTTTATTTCATCACCATGTTCACCAAGGTACTCTTTCACGACAACTGCAGTGTGAACGGGAGCGTTGTCTTGCATAAACTGCATAACAACACCTGTTCTTGCAAAGCTTGACCTCAGAAATCCTACAACCTCTGAGAGAATACGTTGACGATATCCCTCCCCGGTTATTTTCCTCCAGCTTGTTTGCCAGAACACAAAAGGACCTGCTTGGGTGCCGGCAAAGCATCCCAAAAACATCAAAGAATTATTTTTCGTACATCGATCGATGATGCATGTACTTTGGTACTCTTCGTGCTCATGTAAAAATATTTAGCGTTTCGCATCTCTCTTTAACTAATTAAACGAAAACTGACCATCCTAGTGACATGCACTTTGTTGACTGGGCCATCGTTTATCCACGTCTCGTCACTCCAGATTATCCGACACCAGTCATTTAGACTTAAAGACTGATGTGATTCAGCCCACTCAAGCCTTAGTCTTCTATGTTCGTCAGAGAGAGGAGGCTCAATTCCGACAATGCGCCTGCTGAAGCCTCTTCTCTTGAGAGCTTTTTGAATTGTATCTTCGTCAACATTCCGTTGTGGAAAATTAATTGCTAGCTCCAGGTACGTCATCTACTGATTATCTTTCGAGCTGCAAATAAATATTTCTGACTCGTCTTGTTCGGGGTTTATTCTAGGGTTTAACCAGTACTTTTTCGTGGCTCAACACATCTCATGCGAACCGTATATTTTATTTGATGAATAGTAACTTCAAGTGTATCAGAGATCTCCTTATTGGGTTTTCCAGCTTCGTGAAGAGTCATACCCTGATTTCAAATAGCTTATACTCGTAAATAGAATATTTCCAACATTCAAAACTCACCTGAAATCTCTGATCTCGATTTGGTTTACTGTAGTGTTTGCAAGTATTCGTGGAGATATTTTGGAAGTTCATTTTGTGAGAACATGAACCAACAAAAAAAAGTGCAACTTCCGCAAGACTTACCTGTGAAACTGTGATATATTTGTAAATATTTGTCTTATTGTTTGTCTATACTGTTATATCATAGGAAATTTTAGGAAATTGCTTAGCAGACGCTATCGGACGATCGAGATTAAGAAAACCAGAATTCGACGAGATGGAGTAGGTAAAGAGGGGTCGAGCAGAGCAAGTAGACAAGAGTGGGATGGAATGACATCAATACTTTAGCTTGAAGGTTATGTAATATAATTTGTTGGGGGTATCCTGTAACTAATATGTATTTTCCCTGTAAACACTGGGATATATCCCTACTTTCCCATGTCGATCACCGAGTGAAAGATGCCCCTGAGGCCCTGTACATGTATACAGTCGTCCCTCTCTAACTCGATAGTGGGTCCCAGTATAAGTGTTGAAAATATTCATCGTAATTTGGACTTTTATACTTGCAACACTTACCCTTACAGGTCGTTTTGCGTGCAGGGGCAAGTTTTGCAAATGTAAATGGTTGAATTTCGATGAATATTTTCAATACTTATACCGGGACTCACTATCGAGTTAGAGAGGGACAACTGTATGTACATTTATAATCATGTGATAAACTAACCTTAGTTGGGATAGTATGAGCCTAGGCGGCAACGTTGAATATACCCTATTACAGGGGTAAGAAGTGTAGCCCCACATTCTGTGTAATTTTCATGGGCTATCCCTGACATTCCGACTTCAGCGCTACAAAAATGGCTAGACTAAGGCAATAAGGCAACCGAGGCATTCCTTCTTCCTTGAACCTTCTCTCTTATGTTCGATAGTTGCACAGCATCCTCGTACCACACTAAATCGGTTGACACGACATATCGAATAACCTATATCCTCACGATAAACTGCGAAGAAAAATGAGCACCCCAGCGTCTCCCACTACTCCAAGATCACGGAGCCAGCTTTCTAGGGATCAGCGATTCCAGATATACACGTTACGTGGCCTTGGTTTTACTCATCTCGCCATCGGTAATCAACTCGGTATCACCGAAAGAAGGGTACAATATGCCCTTGCAAGGCAATGTCTGACGCCCAAAAAGCGAAATGGCCGACCCTACGCCTTGAACGCTCAGCAGGAAGTTGAGCTTGAAGAGTTTGTAACGTCTTCAAGTGAGGCCCGCCAGATGAGCCACCTGGAGCTTGCTGCTAAGTTTTCCCACTGGAATTGTGGCCAAATCGCAATCAAAAGTGCTCTTGAGAGAAGAGGGTTCAAGCGTTGCATTGCTCAAGCGAAGCCTACTCTAACGCCTGCACATATGAGGAAAAGATTAGAGTGGGCGGAAGAACACTCTTCTTGGACACCTGAACAGTGGTCCCAAATTCTTTGGTCTGATGAGACTTGGGTCACTGGTGAACGTTACACATGAGTATGGGTTTCGAGGAAGGTGAGTCCAGATCTCAGCCATGTATCAACTGCATTAATCTAATTTTTTAGCCCGAGGAGACATATTATCACACTTGCCTGGTTCGAAAAGGTCCTCGAAAGCGTGGTTGGATGTTCTGGGGCTCCTTTTATGGGAACCAGAAGGGCCCTGCCCTCTTCTGGAGTAGGGATTGGGGGACTATAAAAGCGGAGAGTTACTGCCAGAGGATTGTTCCTTTAATCCACGCGGCAACACAACCAATTGACTCTCACGGCCCTCTTCTCTTTATGCAGGATGGTGCTCCTGCCCATTCTGCTCAACGTACGAAAAGAGAGCTGTCATCAAGGGGGGTAGATTTCATAGTCTGGCGGTCATATTCCCCAGACCTGAATCCAATTGAGTCAGTGTGGGATATGATGAAATCCCATATTGAAGAGCACGACCCAGAATTTGATTCTGGTAATCCATCTGAGGAAGTGCTCCGTAATGCAGTCCTAGAGGCATGGGAGTCAATTTCTCAGGAGCAACTGGCTACGCTTGTAGAGAGCATGCCAGAAAGGTGCCAGGCAGTCATCAGAGCAAGAGGAGGTTCGATTCCTTATTAATGATGCTTAATTATTGGTAAAAATGTATTTAATACTTGATAAAAGCTAGCACTTTTGAATAGAATATCATCATTTCAACGAGTTACAGGGATCTCCTACACTTCTTTTATCACGCAAAATTTCCCATACAAATAAGGTTCAGCTATTGTCGGATTTGGTATGGTCAAAATATTGCAGCCAATGGCATATTGTATAATCCCTGTCGGATCTTGGCATTCAGGGGTTTCCTTCACTTTTTATCCCTGCAATAGAGTACGGAGGTACAGTCCATAAGTATTATTCCATGTCGACCAGGGGGGCTTGGCCACCATAACGCTTTCCTTAATTAGGCAACATCGCGAGAATGCACCTCGCACCCATTCCTACTGTGTTTTGTATGAGTTCTAATGACCAAAGCATTGATTCAATGATTCCCAACTCATAATACAAAATGCAAAATAATTCCTATTCTTATAATAACTAATACTTAGTAAACAATCCATTGCGTTGATGTTGTTGTCATCGGAATACATAAAATGGAATCTCGGCGGAGCGGAGCTCCAAGTATATATCCGAGGAACACGTGAGCTTGATTTTCAGCCAATCATGAATTTTCCAGTTTTGAACTGGTCGAATTCAGAAAGATCACGTTCGACTTCTCACCGTTTACATAACTTGCTCATGTTCGTGGGTCGTGGGTCGAAGCGCTTGGTGCTGTGTGATGTTGAAGAAGGAGCTTTCGTTGCACGAATTGATGTTGAAGAAGAAGAAAGGGGTCGCTTACTAAGCGGACCCACCGGCCTTTTTGTTCCAGGGGTTCACAGCAAATCATTTTTAAAGTTCACTAGTTTCACGCTAAAAGTTCCGTAAGTAAGAAATCCTCGTTCCTCGGATAACAAGACACAGTAGGGATGGGTGCGAGGTGCATTCTCGCGATGATGCCTAATTAAGGAAAGCGTTATGGTGGCTAAGCCCCCCTGGTCGACATGGAATAATACTTATGGGCTGTACCTCCATATATCCTTCATAGTACAGCTGGGGACCAATGAAACATCATTCACCATCTGCGTCGATAAATCAAATCCTACCCAAGTAGTCCTGTAAGACCAACAAATTGTCTGTGTTGCAAGAAAATAGCAGATGGGAGAATCCTCGACTCTCTGTGCATTGCCATTTTGGGTGTGGCTCGCAAGACCGGTAACGCCGCCCAAACTACCTTCATGATAGGGGGGACGAAGACGGCGTTTCTACCTGTACGTGGTGTCCCCTACGAACCTGGAGTTTATCTTCAGAGCCAATAGAAACACGCATTACTTGGTCACGGAGGAAAAGTCATCCAAACGAGTTTCCGGGGCGTACCCAGCTCCCGTTATGGTGGTGATGGATCAGACTAAGTTGGCCCTTTTTACCAAGATGAATTCTCACTATATACAGATATTGTGGCATTATACTGTCTCCCGAGGAAAGAGCACCGCTACCTGAGCGCTGGTGGTGTCGATATGAGGAGGATATCTGGACTATGGGATATTAGGGAGATACAGATGGGGATACGCACCTCGTGTGGCTGTGGTGTCTAGGCCTCGCCTGGCCGGGGTTGCAGGTTTTTTGAGACTTTTTCCCGCGTACCGGTTTCCATGGCTGCTCTTTTTCAATTTTTTTTGAGCAGAAGGTTCCGTAGAAAAGGTGGATGAATTCTGCGGGTAATTACTGATCTAAATGGCTACCCGTCATGGGTCAATGTATCAATGATCTTAGGTTCGAGGTAAAAGGGGATAGGAGCACCGTAAAAGGTGTGGCCTGGGTCAGAGAGGAGCCCTAGTGTTATAATAGTCTTGAACTCTATGTAGCACGAATAAACAAAACTACTACTACTACCCAAACAGTTCACGTGTGCAGCAGATTTACCAAGTTGATAGAGTCTCTGATTTAAATTCATCCCAAATGAGATTTAGTCTGTACATTGTCCAAAAACCATTAGGTAATAAATAGGCTGTAAAATTTTGAGATGTTGTTCGACAAAGATGCACAAAAATATTTAAGCGCATATATGCTTGTGCGTGCGTTCATTATTTATTAACAAAATCACCACATTTGACGAAAAGCTGCACCACGTCCCACGAACGCTGTGAAGCCTTAATTTGTATATCATTGTCATGCCGAGCTTCGGTGAACGTGCTCGTTCCGGCAGCAGGAGCTTAGACGGAGTGGTACACGGCAGAGTACGCTGGGGTCACGGAAGAGCCGATGCGGCTGCAGTCGGGCTGGAGTGTTTGGATAAGTTAGGCGATGTTGGGCACACAAAGAATATCTGTGTTTGCTGCATTTGATCTGGTCACACACAGACATATTCTTGGTACAAATAGGCTGAAGTCTGCCACACTGTAAATATATTATTATCATCTTCATACGTCATTATCATTTTAAATATATACCATCTCCACCATATCCAATCTTAGTAACTCTTACCAAGTGTACGTCTCCCAATCATATACCTAGTAAAACAGGTTATGAGCCCGGCGTTGTACCGCGCATAAGAACGCATTACTAATGATCTGAGTATTTTAGGACTTATATCCATACATCAAGATGTTTCAATCTACCCACCGCGACACCTCGAAAGTTGTGCTCGCTCAAGGTGTACCGCTCGCCAAATGGAAGAGCTCGCCAAAAATCATGTCATTGGACATGTATTTCACAACTTTCCTGGCATTCGTCCAGTTGCACGACCAACCGACGGAACCCAAGGAATGTCTCCGACGGACATCAACTACAACACCATTTTAGATTCCCACCTCAAGGACTTGGAAACTTAGACACTTGGTGAAATATCCGCCAAGATTATAATTATCAACCGTCTAGAGTCAACTATGTGCCCTCGCACATATGACAATATGACCGCCAAGGAGCTATACGAAAGCATAGCTAACACTAGGGAGGAGACAGCCACCGCGCCATATGCGCGCGCATTGGAAACCTTTCTAAGTACAAAGTTTGCGTCGTATTGTTTTACTAGGTATATGATTGGGAGACGTACACTTGGTAAGAGTTACTAAGATTGGATATGGTGGAGATGGTATATATTTAAAATGATAATGACGTATGAAGATGATAATAATATATTTACAGTGTGGCAGACTTCAGCCTATTTGTACCAAGAACATGTCTGTGTGTGACCAGATCAAATGCAGCAAACACAGATATTCTTTGTGTGCCCAACATCGCCTAACTTATCCAAACACTCCAGCCCGACTGCAGCCGCATCGGCTCTTCCGTGACCCCAGCGTACTCTGCCGTGTACCACTCCGTCTAAGCTCCTGCTGCCGGAACGAGGACGTTCACCGAAGCTCGGCATAACAATGCTCTCGACATCCTGCGAATACATTAACATCGCGAGAGAAGTGGTGTGAGGGTCTTGCTGGATTCGAACCAGCTTTTTCCTGTCTCGAGTGGGGCATGTGTTCAAGCTACCCAGACTCTACTCAGGAGAACGGCCCGGACAGTGTATCACTGCACCATCCAACCCACCACGTACAGGTAGAAACGCCGTCTTCGTCCCCCAAGCGATGACATCTCAATAAAACAATTTTTTATTTTTGACTTTTTATTCATATATGATTCATATTTCATTTCAATAGCCATCATACATTCTAATCCAGTTTATATTAGAAATACTTGGAGTAATTCCCGCTCGGTATCGACTTCGGGGTGCGTAAGGAGGCTTACCTAAGGAAGCTGAGTCATCAACAAGGCGTTGTCCTCAATTCGACCATAGTATACAGGAAATGCTTTGTGAGACTTTTCAGGTGAGCGTCATGATCGGGGTCAAAACCAAGGTGAATCAATGTTTAAAATACAGCTCCTTTCATCTATAACGTATGCTAACCTTCTAACAGTTTTACCAAGACGGCTAAAGAGAAAAAGAGGAGACAGTGCTGATAGTAATGAGGGTTGACAAACTAAAACAAAAATACCTCTTCATAATAGAGTTTCTCGCTCAACAATAGCCCTAGGTATATCTAGGCTATAAGTTCATGGAGGTTTACATGTGCCAGAAGCAACTAGCGAACAATTCCCTCGCAAAGCGCTATCAAAAATCTGGAGGGACGGGCAATTAGACCAGCCAGAGGCTATGATAGCCACTATATGTACATTTTGGACAAAGGTAGTTGAACGAACTGCTACCTATGGCGATGAATTCAATGATTAAGCACTCATTAGTTAATATCCAGCTAGATTAGTTAAAGCCTCAATATGTGACATTAATTTGATTGTATATGAGGTATACAAATTGTATCTTCTCAAGCCACGGATTACATTAGATGCATGAAGTAAGCTTTGCAATGCCAAATCTGCTGATTTACAATTGTTAAGGTTGAATCATCTGATTAAAACGTAATGAGGGTTTGTGTACTCAGAACCAATTAAAGGGCTTGACACTCATGCGGTGAGCAAACTTGTAAGCGTTGTATAAAATTAGGCTTAGCGCACTGGAATTTAGCTGCGGCCTAAACAAAAACTTTAATGCTTATAATTGTAGCATAGCCAAAAAGAGCCCATGAATCTTGGACGTGAGAAAACTGTGACGATCTGTTGTTGTGCAATTTGGTATCATATCCGACATGTTCAGCTGAGCATAATTGGGTAATGTTTGTGAATACAGTAGAACCTCTCAAAACTGATAGTGGGTCCTGGTATAAATATTTTCAACATTTATACCGGGATCCATCATCAGTAATGAGTGGTTCGACTGTACTTTTTTTTTTTAAAATCATATTGTATTCAGCCTCATAGCTATGACAATAGATTTAAATACATTTTTTTTTATTAACCTTTTTCCCTGTATCCCTAACTCCGCCCTCCTTTGGCACTAGTCTTGGCTTATAACTTAATGTCGACTGTACTTTGCTTCGCGTCTCATGAGACGCTAGCTAAGCGAGATTATTTTTGTATAAATATCAGGCTCTTCGCACCCTCTCTCACCAGCGATTTTACGTTCGTCTTCCTCATCCTATAAGTTCAAAGATCCAGTACTGACGAGTTCAAATAGTTCATAGAATCATTTCTATAGTAAACGTCTCCTTCTGAGCTTCTCAAAAAAGCCACAGAACTCCAATCTCGAGATGAGTTGATCCTCAGTAGTCAAGAGTGAGACAGTTGCTCCCGTATTATCTGAAAAGATAGCGACACGAGTGGTACTCATGCTGTATAGGGAGAGGTAATGATCTCGCATCATTAGTTGTAGCTTCGGCTACAACGAATGATGCAGCTACTGATGGACGTCTGAGAGACACTTTTTTCATTGCATTTCCTGAATTACATGGAAATGTGAAGAAGAGAAAAAATGCCATAGTATCAACGATCACTAAAACACACAGAAGTATTCGCGGATTGGACACGCCCATGTAAATTTAACCTCTTATTTATACACTGAGGTATCCCTTTTACTCCACTTGAAACATCGCTGGGATGAATTCTTGACCCCGTTTTAATTGATTTTAGAATTGAAATTTTTCTCCGAAGGGTTAGTTAGCCACTCCTTGGACTGTGCAACTCCACTACGTGTTCTCGTACATTCCAAACTGAAACTTTGTCAGTAACTGCTCCGATCTCTGCACTGGTACTGTGGATTTTTAAGAATGACCCTAAACAAGAATATCTCCGGGTGAGAATATACAATTGATCTGAATTCGGAATTGCAAAATTTTCAGTTTGTAACGGTTGTGTATCTGGTGTAATTAATTAAAGTACTCATGAAAGTCTACTGATTACGTTTACTAGGAAATAATGGCCTAAAATATCAGAGGCACAGGTTGGTATCATGTGACACTTTAAGCTATTGCAGGGCAACGACGTACAAAATTAATATAAGCGTCTAACAACATTTCTCTCCACTAGAAAGGCTAAGAAAAAAAACTGGATACTGGTAGCCTAGCTGTCTCGAACCAAGGTAGTAGCGTAGCCCCATCCCCGTATGTGAGATGGCTAAGAGTGTGGCTAGTTTCTCCACTCAACTTCAAGCAACACGTCAGTTAAACGACCAGGTAAGATGAGATGTTCTGAGGCACGAAATGTTGCCTATTGGAGCATTTTATTAGAAGGCATCATGGTTGGACGAACGGGTATTCCGGGACTGTGTCAGTTTCAAAACGAGCAGAGGCGCTTTGGAACGGTAGCATAACGGCAACTAGGATTAGTTGGCTGTGACCTTTGACAGAAGTCATGACCAGAAGAACGGTCAGGCCCCTCATGATGATGTATATTAGGAAGGCGTTATCTTAGGGAAAAGGTATCGAGAACGCGAGGTTCTTCAGATCAGTGTATTTTTATTTTTATCGTCGTTGATTTTGATGGTCAACAGTTATCCTTTTAGGCCAGTAGAACTAGTTATTATATTGGTTATTTTATCTTCATACATTGCCCTACGTCAACGAGTGATGCGGGAAGGCGCAACGTTCAACACAGTTTACACGTCGAACTAATTCGGTACAGCACAGCACGGCCCTGGCACCAGCACCGGCGATCAAGGTAGTGCTGGCCTGCGTCCTTCATGCTACACTTTATGGAGCAGAGGCATGATGGCTAGGCCTCACCCGAATCACAACCCAGCGGGACAAGAAGTTGGTATTGGAAATTTGGCGAGATGGGTTTCAGAAATTGGACCATCAAGATCATACAGACATTAAAGCCTGGTTGGGAGAATTTGGTGAAAAGGAGAATGATTCATGCTGTCTGCGACACCCTGTACTCTATCCCCAGGATAAATTTTCACCAGTTGATCCAATTTGTGGGGCGAAATCGGATCCTTTAAGTCTAGTTAGGTAGCATCTTTTCTGAGATGAGGTTTTCAAACATTCTGACTGGGATTATTTGTATGGTGTTTTTGCCCGGCTGGCACTAGTTCACAAGCTTAACTCAAATTGGTAACACTTTTTGAATTTAATAGATCTCAGATAAACAAGTACATGCATATTTACTTTACATAGCAGATTTAATATTTTACAGGCCTGCCTTGAGCAAGTATGACTGCCTCACATCTCGTGGGCATGCTTCTGATAAGCTTCTCAAGCTTATCCGGCTTAATCGCGTCATTCCATGCTTCTTTCACTATTCCTCGAAGTTCATCGAAGGATCGCTGCCTTCCCCTTTCCAATCTCGGGTAATGGTACTGTATGTAATCTTTCATACTATCCCATACGTGCTCAATTGGATTCAGGTCGGGAGAATACGGAGGCCAGTTGATCGGAGTGATGAACCTCTCCCGGAACTCTTCGATTGTTCCCGCTACGCTGTGTGAAGGAGATTTGTCCTGCATCACAGAAACCCATTGTCTCATGCTCACCATTCCATCAATCAGCGGTACTTTTCTCTGAGAGTATGATTCTGAGGTAATAGACCCCCATTCCTTCTCCCAGAAAAGGCAAGGACCTCCCCCTATCCCTGCGAAACTTCCCCAATACATCCAGCCAAGACTCTTTCTCACCTTTTCCACTACGAAGGTGGCGTTGTCTTCTTCACCTATCTTGAACTGAGAGTTAGATCGGTATTTTTTATTAGTTGAGGTACAAAGATACCAACCTTTCGCGTTACCCATTTTATCTAATGTTGGCCGTCTGTGGCCCAGGTCTCATCAGTCCAAAGAATCGCCATCCAATCTTCAACAGTCCAGTCCTTGTGGGCCTCGGCCCACTCCCGACGCTTCCTTTTAACCTCTTCAGAAAGGGGAGGCTTTTTCAGCGCTGGATGACGTCCGTAACCCCTTTTTTTAGCTTGTTTTGAATAACCTCTTCACTCACTCCAAAATCTCGAAAGGGGCCATGGGCAAGTTCAAACCATGACATTCGACGACTTTCAGAGGTTGATGTTATGAAATCCTCAATCCGGACAACGTCAGAAGAGGATAGTGTTGGGGGCCGACCTGCAGCTTTCTTGGGTTCAATGTACGGAGTACAAAGGGTGTATCTGACCTGGTTTCGAGATATGCCGAGTTGTTTTGCTATATTTGTCTGATTCATTTCCGAATCGTGGAGAGTTTTGATCTAGACGTGTTACCTCAGATATTTATTTACCATGAAAATTGGGCTTATCTGGAGACGCTGATCTCTGTTTAATCGTATGGCGTTGTTTGTGTGAGCTGCTGGTTGTACCTGGCTCATCTTTTAAAGAATAATTGGCCTATAAAATGTGCTAAATGTTCAGAGTAACGATTTATTGATTCTCTTAAGTGAAAATACTGATGATGATGATTCTATAGACAGTAACAGCATCGATGTCTATTGAAGTGCGTAGGTGAGGGAGGGCGAGAAAAAGATCAAAGCAGCAGTCCAGTAAAAATCCTGATCACTCAGGCCAACATTTTCAATTTCTTTTGGTGTGAAGACTAGCAGGGATTATATAAGACTAGTGGGGATAATATTCATGAGCGAGGTTTTAGTGGATGCTGAAAACTTACCCTGGGGGTAGAGTATTTTATCGACAATTGGCGGAGATTTGTCATCTCTAGTGGCGCCTACAGCTCTGACTATAGTTTCTTGTATATACATGATGTTTACTCTGATTCTAGTAATGTTAAGCAAATAAATTATTCAGAATCGAAGTGCTGTAAAATACTGCGATAGATGATTCCTGTGAAGACCTTGTCTCTAGGAACTGTTCCTCTCAATATATATTTCAACATTTAGTATAAGGAGTGGGCTGGTACACGAATCTCCTTGACAGTACTATCATGAAGGTAGTAGTAGTAGTTTTGTTTATTCGTGCTATGTAGAGTCCAAGACTATTATAACACTAGGGCTCCTCTCTAACCCAGGCCACACCTTTTACAGTGCTCCTATCCCCTTTTACCTCGAACCTAAGATCATTGATACATTGACCCATGATGAGTAGCCATTTAGCTCAGTAATTACCCGTAGAATTCAACCACCTTTTCTACGGAACCTTCTGCTCAAAAAAAAATTGAAAAAGAGCAGCCATGGAGACCGGTACGCGGTAAAAAGTCTCAAAAAACCTGCAACCCCAGCCAGGCGAGGCTTAGACACTAGAGCCACACGAGGTGCGTATCCCCATTTGTATCTCCCTAATATCCCATAGTCCAGATATCCTCCTCATATCGACACCACCAGCGCTCAGGTAGCGGTGCTCTTTCCTCGGGAGATAGTATAATGCCAGAATATCTGTAAACAGTGAGAATTCATCTTGGTAAAAAGGGCCAACTTAGTCTGATCCATCACCACCATAACGGGAGCTGGGTACGCCCCGGAAACTCGTTTGGATGACTTTTCCTCCGTGACCAAGTAATGCATGTTTCTGTTGGCTCTGAAGATAAACTCCAGGTTCGTAAGGGACACCACGTACAAGTAGAAACGCCGTCTTCGTCCCCCGAACTGTTTGGGTATTCAGTATCAAATAAAACTATTTCATGGTAAAAGTTCGATGCAATTACTCAAAACACTTTCGCTCAGTAGATTCGTTTCAATTTAATGTGAGGAATGCCCCTAAGTATCTGGCTATTATCTACGAGTATGTCAAGGTGCCCTACATCCTTGATATCTTATTAATGTTAAAATATGGATGGGAGTCTAGCAATTAGAGGTGTTAACCTCTAGAGTAATAAATCACAAGTATAATATTGGAAATCTTGAGAATAGTTTGTCAAAAAGTGTATAATATAAACAATGATACATCTCAGCGGTACTTATGCGCTGAGTTCCCTTACTACTCTATTACTAAGCAGGTACGTCTCATTCATCTTGAGTTCCCTGATCGAACACTGAGTCAAAGTGAAACCTAATGCAAGTTTTCCGGAGAACTCGACTTCTAGCGTGCGTCGAGTTACTTCCGAGCATGCCCGCCACCAGATTTCATCCTTGGTTGATTGTACTAAAGATCCTTACCAATACCAATGTGGTGTTGTAGATGGCATGCTAGCTACAGCCTACAGCCTAGTATTTGATTGACTTGTGTCAAACTTTCTAACAGTTTATCTGTATCCTAACTCAACACAAGCTGGCAATATCGTAAAACTTTAGGCATGGTCTCGTATTGAGACAGGCTCGACCAGCTGCCTATCATGCGCCCTATTATGTGTAGAGTTGTGTTTATTCGTGCTATCTTAAGTATAACAATATCATGATACTAAGGCTTCTCTCTGGCCTTAAATCTGAAAGGACAATTGGTATATTGCGTTAATCTACGTCGTTTCCTGCATGTCTCGTCCACTTGGCTGTGAAATATTCTACCTTTCTGACAGGCTGGGAGTTTCTTTCTTCACTCTTTTCTCTATTTTGAATTGCTGGTGATGATGGCATATCCAGCAGACCTAGGGTGATTTTGGACCACCTCGTACGTTTTTTTAACAGAAATGTAAGATCCGGGTAGATTCCATTTTGACGAAGTAATTCTGCCATTGTTAGTTTTAGAGCTGGACGTCGACTACGCTCAAGTTGGTAACAACGTACAAAGACACAGTTAGAAGATGAATTAGTAATGAAGGTTTACGAGATAGAACCTTTGAAATTGAGAGGCTGTGGAACAAGCGAATGGCCTGAAGTACATGCGTTTTGTGAGTTTTTTATATTTCATATTTTTTGATTCATCTTGCAATCAGCCTCTAAGTTACAAGTGTTTAGAGAGTTCAAAGTAGACAGAGATTCTTCGACGGATTCGTCGTACGCGATTGTTTATTACAATTTGAACATAATTTTACTGGACGTGATTACGTCTGCTGCTGTAGCGACGCGCATATCAAACTCGGTTTAATTAGTAATTCAATTTGCGTTCACCGCTCGACGGATTCAGCATCAAAAAACTGTCGCAACAAAATTTCAAGGGTGGGGGATTTGTATTACGACTCGCATATACCTGGCCAAGTAGATCGATTGAGGACTGGAGATCAGCACTCGTCGAGAATTATCTCATGACGATAATTGGAACTTAACAAGACTGCAACGTCGAGCAGTAAAAATAAGATAAACGAAGGCACAGAAAGAACTTGAAGAGAAAGAGAGGCAAGAGCTAGATCTTACAGCTCTGATAGCAAGACAAACAATAATGGAAGAAGATATAAACAATATGAGCGAAGCACTCAGAATCTCTCAGGAATTTACTCAACAGCAAACACCATCAAGAGTAATGATTCCGGCCACAAACGCATTTCAATCAACCCCAGAATCTTTCACTGCATATCCACCTTCGTTCCACTCCACCTAGGAACCTTTTTCACAGCTTTCGAAGCCAGAAGAACACTTTGCTACAGATAAGCAGCAACCGTTCTTACATCTACCATCAGAAACGTATCTTTCTCGGAGCGATTTTCCGATTCATCTAGACTTACAGCGTCAGATTCCACAAAAAATCAACAATCGATAGAATATTTAATTCTCAAGCATTTTAGTCTACAAATAGTGTGTGCTAAAAAATTTTAATAGTTTAATCATGTTTGTTTGCTTGTTTGTCTTTATTTTACACCTGACGAGTTTCGTACTTAGCACGAGCCCTACATACCCTATTGGTGTAGAAATTAATGCAGTTAGTACTGCATCTAGTTTAGTTCCCACCAATTACCAAGTCACATATAAAAGATGGCATGTGCGCTATGAGTTTAATTTATGGAGGGCCTTTATTACTCATCAGCATGACTAAGCAGTGATAGTATCTAGTCGATTCTATACATCTACTAGATTCCAGAAGCTTCTAGTAAACTCTCATGCTGTCCTTTACCATGTATTGAGATTCTAACAGGATCTATGTATGTTATTCAAGTCGGGTATATATTGGCCCTACTTTCCTGTACATTAAATATATATATAAAAAGTCTAAGTCTCTAATATACATCTTTTCCTCATAATCATACCTGTAACGGCTTGTAAGCCTTAATGGACCTGCAGCCTACGATGGTTCTCGCAGTCAGTTGATCGATACAGATTTACTACCACGTGACTATTATTTTGTGACATGGGTAATGCGAATGAGAGGTTTACACCCTTGTTAACCTTCTTACGTGTGCCCCTAATGACACACCCTAGAATCACTAAATACACGTGTTAGTTTGGAAATATCTAGAATATTCTAGACATCAACGACGAGGCATACAACCTCCTCTAGTATGACCTATGATGAAGATTTACTAAGCAATGGCGAACATTCTAGAAATTATGTATAAAGTATATAAGTAGCCTATAGGTTGTTCTTAGATAGACAGAGAGAAAATTACAAACTACCTTTGCTTATATGATTGCCCACGCATCAATACTCGAACTGTGACAATACCAAGCACAAACATCAGTTGTTCGTACTCTAGCCTATCTATCAATCCTCTCAGAACTTATTGAATGAAGTTAATTCGGTATTTTCATTCCTCGCCTGTCAACATACAAATGTTCTTCAATTGGGACAAAGGACGCTCAATAAAGATGCTGCTACAAGAGACAAGATTTACATAGTGAATGAAACGCACTCGCATAGCTGGTCCGGGAGCGCTCTTGGCTAATAGTTAACCAGCCCTCTTACCTCACTCCAACCCACCCTCCGAAGTTCAAAATTTTCCCAGTGTCTATCTCCAAGCTATTGAATCCCAGACTCCACCCAAACTCTCTCAGTGAACTACAGTCGAACCCCTGTTATAACGATCAACGTTATGCCGATATTAACGTTATACCGATAATTTTTTCTGGCACGAATTAATTTTACATACATTTTACTATATTCGCGAAATCGTCTCCCAATCACCGAATATCGTTTTAACAGGGGTTCGATAGGCGAGAACTTCGGTGGATCCGCTACTAATACAGTGATTTCTCGCTATAACAATGTGAGACACTGCATTTACTTATCAATTGTGTAGAACAAGAAAATCTCTCATCATATCATTCAAGGGTTTTTTTTATAATCATATTGTATTCAGCCTAATAGCTATGACAAAAGATTTAAATACATTTTTGTTTTATTCCCAATATTCCAGCATCCTAAACTCCGATGAGGGTCGGATGGTGGTGTGGTACGCCGTCGAGGCCGTTCTCCCAAATGGAGTCTGGGTAGCCAAGGCACATGCCCCACTTGAGACAGGAGAAAGCTGGTTCGAGTTCGGCAAGACTTTTTCCACATTTCTCGCCTTGTCATGTTTGTGACGATGACGAAGGCACGCTAGATAGTCGTGGGTGGCTGGAATGCGTTCCTGCGTCAGACAAAAACGGTTGAGGGTTGAAAGGGCTGTAAGGCGCCTGACTTTGAGTAATGTCTTCAAATGATATTCAGGCGTGAACACCCCTCATATCAAGTGGAGTCATCGCTCCATGCACCGTACCAGTCTCATTCGTATCGTAGCCTTAGGGCTGCAAACACAAGAATGATTTTTAAAAAAACCCCCTCCGATGAACTCATACCCCTTCGACACTAATATTGGCTCATAACGGGTCGGATGGTGCAGTGGTACACCGTCCAGGCCGTTCTCCCAAGTAGAGTCTGGGTAGCTTGGACACATGCCCCACTTGAGACAGGAGAAAGCTGGTTCGAATCCAGCAAGACCCTCACACCACTTCTCTCGCGGTGATACTGCTTTCGTAGAATGACGAAAGCATGCTCAGATAGCCACAGGTTTTTCTCGCTTTTCCCTGTGGTGGGTATTCACGGAAGAGGGTACATGTCGTAAGGCGTTATTCTCGTAGTGGTATCTGCAAATGAAATCTGAGTATGAGTGTTCCAAACGTCAAAATGAGTCGTTCTATAACAAAGAATACGTATCTTCCGAAAAATACCTACGTGGGCCTTCAGGCGCCGAAATAGGATAATAGAAAAATTTATTTATTTATTTATTGGCTCACAACTTGATGATTTTAGGGGTTTAGATTTTGAAGTGTGGAATATAAGGGAGGAGGAAAAAGAACTAAAGACGCTTGACAATTGGATGACGTAATTAAACGCTTATGAATAAAATGATTATATAATCCAATTTGTTTTACCGATACACTCGAAATACCGTTACTTTTTTAAGAGCGGAATACATTGTTATAACAAGGCTTCGACTGTAATCTCCTCTTTGGCTTATCCCATCAACCTACTCCTTGATTCCTCGTAAATCTTCATGTGAAGCCTTGCCCCTGATGAGAAAATAGAGATCTTCATGTCTCTCCAAATCTGTACCCGCCAGCTTCATCCTCCTTCGGGTGTACGTAGCACTGTGGGCTTATAAGTGAAGTCCGTATCCGGCACTCGACAGAAGATTTTGTCGTTGCGTAAAGAGGCTCATCCGCGTATGACAAAGCCGAGATAAGTATATGTGGCGGAGGAAAAGGTGTCGATCGGAAAAGGATTCGAAGAAAAGGATGAGGCGAGAAGATACGACCGAGAAAAAGGCTTTTCTGGGTGTTTCGATTCCGAATGCGACTCTTCTCGGCTATCTTAGAGATGTACTGAATATACTGAGCGTTTACAGCCGGCACCGCATGGGATTAAAGAGTTAGATTATGACAGCTAGATTAATCATGAACTACGGCAAAACATTATTCTCGTGGCCAATAAAAGCCCTGGTCATAATCCACTCACGCTATCAGGGATAAATTGTTGTGAGATTTGAATTTGATTTCATTTAACCCGATGAGGCATCCAGTGGGTCCATGCAGTTGACTATTGCTGTACATATACAAAAGGGGAAACCTCCCGGTAAAAACCCCCTTTGGTTCTGCATGATTAAATTCTTTACATTTTTCCTGCTTTTCCCAGGGTCTCCTTCAGGAAGTGCGTTTACACTGTTATGCCCAGTGTGGCTACTATCTCGTCAATAACCTACCTCTTTAGTTCCTTCTTGAGTCTTCTCTCTCCTTTAGTTGCGCCTCAACTTCCCCAGCCAGTCAAAATTGTTCTATCCATCCCTGTTCTAAGATCCATTGTGTGATTCTTTCAATATCTTCTGGGTTGCTCATTATTACTTCAAATGTCCGATTCTTGGCCTTACACTAGACTTTTGTTCTCCATTTGGACCATAAGGGGCAGGCCATTATCATGTGTTTGACTTTCTGCGATATGTATCCACATGGAGTTAAAGCGTCAAACGCGACGCGCGCGTTTGAGTCGCGTATCACTAGGATCAATGAGTCGAAAGCGCTGTACAATATAAAACAAGATAGGTTATAGAAATGAGACTCGGTCAGATGCCGGGAGGGCGATACGTGGTTCAGGATAGAGCGGATGGAACTACTTAGAGACATGTCATGAGACAGGCTACGGTGGACAGGAATCCAGGGCCAGAGTAAAGGTTTCGGGAAAGGTATACATAGAGATCGGGTATCTCGTATTGGGGGACATGGTGGGGAGGACCGTTGTGTCTAGACTTGTGATCTTAGTATCGTTGATTCAGTAGGATCATTCTGTTATCTTTAGGACCTAGAGTGTCCAGTCAATTTATTACCTTATACATTCAATTATTTATCTCATGGGCATCTTGGGCTGTCGACTCCGGAGACTTTTCTTCGGTACAGATAAGAATTGAGCCCGATATGCTTGCTTCTTATCTGCATGGCTAAACTAGTTTGGGCCCTTTTTGTTACGGACGAGAGGAGTGGATTTGACTGAGTGCGATTACAAGGAACGAGATATAATAGCGGATACAATTGATAATTGTCAATCAAGATAATTAACTAAGACGTGGCACGAACTTTCATTTGTGCGCAACACAACTTATTTATACATAGATCTGGGGACTCGTATCATTGAAAGCCCGAATTCCTGGCTTCCTTCCCCTGAGAATTCCGTAACCCCAAAAGCAAACACAACAGAACTCCGAAAACCCCTACAACGCCCAGACAATGTTAAGAGGTCGAATAATATAATATAATGATTTAACAACATTCTCCCCTCACGCATTCAGATTCTATTAGTGCATTATGGAAGACGTTATGGAAAACTTAGCTTCTACGACGGAAAGAAGCCTTCCTACCCCCCTACTTCCCCGGATTCCTTCATTCCCTCTTCCCCCCCTTTCGCGCCACCATCGCTACCGTCATCCTCGGCTGCAACCAATTCTGCAGTGTGTAACAGGCACATCCTCCAGCCTATTCCTCCATCGAAACGCGTACCCACGGATGCCGTTCCAGAAACTACTGACCATGGCTCCGAAAACACCAACTCCTTCCTCCCTCGCGAGATCTCGGAGATAATTGTGGCAAGGCAGCTACGTGAACGCGCCTGGCAAA
Organism: Podosphaera xanthii; assembly: GCA_028751805.1. Classification (NCBI taxonomy): domain Eukaryota; kingdom Fungi; phylum Ascomycota; class Leotiomycetes; order Helotiales; family Erysiphaceae; genus Podosphaera; species Podosphaera xanthii. The sequence goes on along the minus strand of JAPWIX010000006.1, from coordinate 1,108,820 downwards.
CTCGAGTGATGATTTGTACAAGTGTAATCAGCAACATTGATAGTACCATTAGCAGTTTTAAAGACGAAAATCAGAAGGGCGAGGCCACTGCTCTGAGGACATATCTCCATCAGGCAATATCCCTCTTTATTGCTTCTGACGCTCCGCAAAATCCTCCAGTCCCATTACATTCGCGACCAGCTAAAGATACGAATACTTCTAAAACTAGGGAATCAAACAAACCTGTAGCGGCAGCAATCCCAGTTATTCCATTTATTTCACCCCGTGCCAATAATTCAGTGTATGCGACTCCTCTGAGACAGCACACATTGCCACAAAAACCACAATTGAACGGTAGCATATGGGCAACCGTGGCCCGCAAAGGTCTCAAGAAAGCAAGAATAGACTTACAAAACAGTCAATCATCAGTGATATCTCCTGATAACTTTAAAAAGACAGTGGCAGTGTGTCACGGTCTAGACAGGAGCGCCTGCGCAGCTAGGTGTGTAGAGGTAGTAAATATTCAATTCTATAAGGAAGTAAACTATATCGCTACTCAACAAGTCTATATGCAACCCTCACTGCAGTCTAATGACTCGCCCCAACCCTGATATCAATAAAGGTTCCTGAAAGTCCTCGTGTATCAGAAGGTCCCTGTGACAGCAAGCCTACGCATATCAAAGGTACTTCTCGTTTCAGCTAGTCGCCATCTCATATCTGATCATGCCCTGTGCACCGTGCCCCATTTACCTTGCTCCACGCACATTGCCCCATGCGCCATGTCCTTAGCCCTGTAAGGTCTATGCACGCCTATGCGCCACATAGGCTACAGGAACAGTTCAGCTCACCAGCTGTTACACAGCGAAGCATGCTGACGGGACGAATGCAGCTGCCTCTCAGGATCCTCGACTTTTTGTTCGGCTCCCTCGAGAGCACGAGTGGCGTAAACTTTCACCCGCTGGTCTTCGTGAATTGGTAGTGAAAAGATTGTCAATATCACCTTCCTTAATTGGAAAGATTAAACCCGTCAATTCGGGATTCGCCTTGAGCCCCTCAAGTTCCAGCGCGAGGGACGAGCTACTCAAAGCAGAAAATGGCCTTTTCTTGTCTGGTGCCAAACTTGAAGCTGCCTCTAACTGGGTTCAGTTTCTCATACCTACTGTTCCTACAACCATTTCCAGACTTGATGATCGCCTGGAAGTGACTAGCTTAGAGGTAACGAAAACTATGCTAATGGACGAGATTGAACGAGTCACTTTGGTGCACCCAGTCACAGCGAAGCTATTCGGTTATCAGAGATTGGGTGCACTCCACAAAACTTGGATGGCCTTCTTTTCAAAGTCACCTCGCCCTGGCTTTAGGGTCTTCGACGAATCGGGGATGGCAGCTAAATTTAAGAAACAACGTGCAATTAACTTTTGTAACCGTCGCAACGGTCACCATTCCTACAAAACCTGCTCGCGGGCACCCTCCTGTGGGAATTATGGCTCTACTATGCATGCTGAGGACGAGTCCAGAGCCCCAACTAGATGCACAAACTGTGGGGGTCCTCACCGATCAGATAGTGTAAAGTGTTTGGCCCGCCCCAATCGCGCTGGAGCACCCACTAAGGAATAGCTCAAAATTTACCATCAGGTAGGGGACCGCGAAAATCAGTTGCTAGTTTGTGTCAATGCAGCTGAGTCAAAAGCGGCAGCAGCAGCTGCCTCCACTAGTAGCCAGGACTCTAGTAATACGTCCACGACAGAGGATATTCAAGCGTCACCTGCCGAGGAAGAGGCAGGTGACGAAATGCGTTTATGAAAGGCTCCTCGCGGGGCCGCCACTCCCTCCCTTCCTTGCTAAAGTTTATGTCAGTCAATGTGGGAAGAGGGGGCACGACGCATGATATCGCGCTAGCTCGCGCATGTGAGTTGCAACTCGATATCTTGTTGATACAAGAACCATGGTGGTCGGGTCGGTCAAAATTCCATCCCTATTTTGATTGCCATATCCCGTTTGGTGGTACAGATGTCCGACCCCGCGCTATTACCTACACCCGGAAGAATCCCAAGGAAGTAGTCGCAGTCCAAAAGTTTCCCTCATCTACCCCGACAGGAGACTATTGTTGGGTTGTAGTAAACGCAATAATATTTCTAAATGTGTACAAAGCGCCACACGATCGTTCAGCAGTTGAACCATTGTTAAACTGGATCCCTGATCCGAAATCAGTCGCTATTGGTTGTAACGGCTGATAAGCCGATATATTCCTGTAGCCTATGATGGTCATCATACGCGCAGACTAATGCAGCTCTATCCGGGTATGCTAGCTTCCCGTCAAGCAATCGGCAGGGTAGGACGCTTGGACTCAGCTTGGCGGAACTTGCCTATGTTTCATGTTGCAAGGGGTATTACATGTCATGGTCTTATTATAGCATTGAGAGCCTGGTGGCGATTCATTGGAAGTGTTATAAGTAGATGCTACCTGGGCAGATGTAATTCCTCTCTTCATAGATAAATATAAACTACTTTACGATACACAGTGCTTCTGCCTCAATATCCCGAACCGTGACATTGGTGATTTTAACTTGGTACACTGGGCCTGGCAACCTTGCGTCGCACGCACTTATGGGCAGGGTGAAGAAATTGAAAAATGGGCCGAAGACCACAATTTGACATGCCTGATAGTTGGAGAACCCACTCATCGTGCTGGGAATACTTTGGACTTAGCGTGGACAAATATTGCTGAATCTAGCGCGTGGGTTGACAGGGAGGAATGTATGACCAGTGACCACCTACCTATCTGTGGATCAATATTCAGTCAGAACAAACTAAGAACAGCCAAAAGGGAACCTCTGCGCGTGTCAAAAGAGAATCTACCTCAGTTTGCAAAAGTAGTCTCGGAGTGGCTTCCACCGCTTCCCTCTTTAGACTCCGTTGAACAGATAGAGAACTTTGCACAAGGTATTTGCAGAGCATTAAAAGATGCGCTGAAGGCAGTTGGAAAACGGCGGAATAAGGCGTCTGGTAGAGCCGCACCCTGGTGGACTCCAGACTGTAAAGAAGCCCACCTACAATATCGATCTGCTGCCTCGATTGCATAACGCAACCAGTATGCAAAATCTTTTCGGGCTACAGTCGCTGCTGCAAAGAGAGAGTATTGGAAACGAAAGGTAGAAGCCATGAAATCTTCCTCTGACGTCTTTGGACTCAAGCGATGGGCTGCTCCTAGACAAATGAAGATACCCCCACCTCTCATGCACGAAGGAAGATTTGTTTCGGATCAAGCCGAACGTGCAGAAATTCTACGCGACACCCTCCTAGCTCGATGTCAGGCTTCAGACGACCTCGGCCCCTGCTTGCTTTCAAGTGTGACTCACATACCTTGGACGAAAGATCTATCAGATCTCGAAGTACGGATCCGCACTATTGGTAGTGGTAATACTAGCCCAGGTGCTGATGAAATTTCAGTGGAACTACTAACAGCCTGCTGGAAAGACATTGAGACTCATGTCACACAGCTATTTCGCGCATGCGTCAGATTTGGTTACCACCCTTCATCCTTTAAACTCGCAGAAGTCGTGTTTCTTCAAAAGCCTGGACGGGATCCTTCTTTACCAAAGGGATGGAGACCGATATCACTTCTCTCCTGTCTTGGGAAAGGCTTGGAGAGGCTACTAGCAAAAAGGATGTCACACCTGGTGATTGTGTGTGATATAGTGGGCGAACAACAATTCGGGGCATTTCCAAAACGGTCTGCCAATGACTTAGTCTCTTGCGTCGTGCATGATATCAAGGAAGCTCGTACTCAGAAGTGGGCTTCAACATTTGTCACCCTGGACGTCCAGGGAGCATTTGATGCGGTCCTACACAATCGACTTTTACGCCGGATGCAATCACAAGGATGGCCTGCACACATTTTGAGATGGACTTCTTCGTTCTTGACTGGTCGCTTAGTTCAAGTGCGCCACTCAGACGGTGTAACAAGCCCTAAGGAGCTCTTCTGTGGAGTACCTCAAGGATCTCCAATATCTCCGATCTTATTTCTTTTATACATGGCAGAACCTATGCGCAGCGGAAATACGAAAGCCCAATTCAGCTATGCCGACGATGTTGGAATATTGGGTATTGGGCGTACAATTCAGGAGTCTGCAGAAAAAGCCCAGCAAGAAGTAGATTCTTTACTAGATTGGGCTCAGAGAGATGCTGTGTTTTTCGAAGTGGCAAAGTCAGAAGTCATACAATTTCCAGGACGCGCTCAAGAGGAATCTGTAGGGATCCGAATAAACAGAAATTTAGTAGGACCGACCGAGCACATCAGATGGCTCGGGGTGCATCTAGACCAAAAGCTATCTTTTAAGCATCATGTGACTACATGGTGTAGCAAAGCCCTCAAGGCGGCTCAGCATATGCATCGCCTGAATTCAGTCAAACGTGGAGCTGCTCCAGGTCCTTTGGTGACCCCGGTTAATGCATGCATAGTTCCAGTAGCAACTTTTGGCGCAGAAGTATGGTGGCCCGGGTTAACACAGGAGACTACTCGGGGGATTGTTACGCCGGCGACCTCGCATTTCTGTAATCTGATCGATAAAGCGGTGCACCTAGCTATTAGATCTGCACTACCAGTATGGAGAACAACGCCCAACGTAGTTCTTCATAGAGAAGCAGGCATACCTCCGGCTCGGATTATTCTCGAAGGCATTCGCTTACGACTCGCCGCTCGTCTTAATTCCTTGGATAACCGGCACCCACTCCGAACTAGAGCCAGCCTGTGTCCGAACGTGGACACCCTTAAGTACAAAAGAAAGGCAAGGGTAACGAAATATCCTGGCTCTCTAATGTCACGGGTACAACGTGCATATCGACAGCTCCCTCCGGCCGAGCTTGCCGAACCACTTCCCCCACCAGTATATCATACAAAGCTTGGGACTAAGCCGGAAGGGGTGGAAGCCCATTCGAATTGGGTGTGCTCGGTCTCTCCTACTGATATTTGCGCTTACTCAGACGGGTCATCTATTGGCCACGGCCGTTCTTCCTGGGGATTTGTCCTCCAGCGAGGGGGCGTCACGTTCGAAAAGGGAAAAGGTGCTTTACATGGTGGCGAAGTATACGATGCAGAAATCGTAGGCGCCACTGCAGCACTTAAGGCTGCAATCCTAGCAAGGCGATTTGGGGAGAAGATATTTGTTTTACTGGACAATCAGGCAGCTGTTCAGGCATTACAGACAGGAAAGTCAACTTCTTGCCTCCAGAAAACACGCATTTTTCATCACGTCGCCAGAAAAGTTAACGCAGTAGTGAGATGGGTTCCAGGCCACTCAAAGATTACCGGGAATGATGAGGCAGATAAGCAAGCCCGAGCTGCACTACAAGAACTACCAGCGCCACAAAGCACACCGGAATATATTACTTTAGCATATCTTCGTCGACTTATGTATCAGCGTCGACAGGATCTAATAGACGAGTGGTGGTCAAAAGTATCACCAGCTCGATATAAAGAGTTAGATCTCCAAGTGCGTCGTCGTAAGCCACCAGAACTTCACCTTTCTCGTCGACTACTACACGGACTCCTAGCGGCAAGAACAGGCCACGGAGATTTTTCGGCGTATCACCGTCGCTTTCACCATGAAGACGCGAATTTAGAATGCGATTCCGGGCTTGAGAATTCGCCCACCCACTTCTTTCGCTGTCGAAAAATTGCCGCCCAGGTGTGGAAGCTTAGGAAGGGGGCCACATTGAATGAATACACAAATCAACTCCTGGGGCCTCGGTGTGTTGAGAAGTTTACAGAATTCGCCAGGGAAACAGGCTGTTTCGGGAGTCTGCCTGCACACTCATCCTCTGCCGGACGCGAGGATAGTAATCGTCTAGTTGCCAGAAATTAAAGTTTGGCAGGGCTGTAAACTTGTGTGAGAAATACAGGTTCAGCCCACGAATTGGTTTTCATTTGATCGGAGTTTGTGGGGTTAGGTTCATATTATAAATGGGGTCTTGCGTTGTTTTATTTGTCATGGTGAGCAGCATTATTAGTTGGTGCGAAAGAGTAGGGCACGCTTCCGGGCATGATCCCTGCCGGCTCCACCGGTCCTGCACCCTAAACGGACATGGGGCTCTAGCTTAGGACCTTAACGTAAATAAATAAATAAATAAATAAATAATGATTTAACAAAACAAAACATAACATATGAACAACCCGATAATGCTTGTCCGAAGATCTTTTATGAACAAAAGGAAATTACACGGTGCTGATAGGGACCGTGACACTTTTGAGGTTGTTATGAATCGCGCATGGTGTGCCTCTAAGACTTACCCTTTTCCTACCGGTTAGTTTGTCTGTAATAAAATGGGCTGCTCCCCAGATTTCCGGGGCTGTTGTAAGATTAATATTTATGTTGTTACAGTAAAACCTCTGTAACGCTATGCAGTCTGATGGTACTTTTAGTATCGTGTTATAGAGGATATAGCGATATAGAACTATCACGTGATCATCGACTGGCCAACAATAACCTTTCTTCGCAATTCTTGACTTGGTCAACTATAACTGTTGGTACAATAGGGGTCACTTGGTTTAAGGCCTTAAAATCATCAAACAAGTGATGTAATTCTACATATCTCGCTATCTTGCCATGGCATCGATGCCTAAATTACAACAGAGCCTAGCGCCCTTACTAAATTGTGTAATATGATTAACTATTAACTAATGCTTATATGATAACAAAACTAAACACGTATATCCCAGCGCCTTACGCCTATGAACCGACAATAATTCGCAATCGACTCAACTCATCTAAGGTGTCGAGTTACAAGCCTTGTTATTATGTTTGTGCTGTAGCAGGTGTAAGAAGTACATGATTATCCGTAGCTGGATTGGAATCAATCTCACCTCCATAAACCGCAATTGACTCAAATCAAGTTCTTCTAAGTTGCTTGAGTTGATTGTCACCGAGTCTGAGTGAGCCAAGACCTTATAGTCTGTTGTCGCTTCTGATCTTCATTTCTCCCCTTCACAGCCACTTCATAACCATCCAGTTACTTCAAAAGGTTGTTGATGCAGTCGTCATGTTGCTCCACATATGGCCTAAGCACCTTGGATCAGCAGCCTTGCCAATAAACTACACTGAAATCTTATCACCGCCATCAGCATTACAGCAGAAGTGTACTGTTATTAGAGCCTTCTCTTTCTTTGTACCTGAGGCCTGCTGTGTAGAAAGGCCTCTTTCAGGTACCATCTTCCAGTAGATGCCAGTTTCATCACAGTCATAGACATCTTGGGGAAGATATTGCCTTGCCAGTTCTTGTACCTGTACAAGCTGCTCTGCGATAACAGCTTTAGCAATACTTCCATCCTCATCAGGCCGAATCCATGATTTGATGTTATACCTCCTCTTAAATACAGTAAGCCAGCCATTGCTAAATTGAAGCACCTCCGTGCTTTGATAACATGCAAGACGCTACCAAAAACGAGCTGCCTACCGGATTGACAGCTAACCAGAGATTGGAATTTACGGCTTTCGCTCTTGATGCCATTGGAATACCGCTTTGTCTAGCTCTGGCCACTTGAGTGGCTTCTCACGCTGTGTTGTAGGGTGGAAAGACGGGTCTGATTCTTCTAGATGGCTGTATCTGGCACTGAGGCTCTCGGATATCGTAGGCTGGATGATTTTACGGTGGAATTCGTCCTCAAACCACAATCTGAGCTGTTATTGATGAATTTAAGGGTGTCGTTGTACGTGTCTACGAAGGGCACGCCTTTGCGAGACTGAAATTCCGTGCTGTTTTAGCATTTCTAAATACCTGTATGACACGATAAACCTTATCAGAAGAGAAAATATCGAGAGTTGGAGGTTGCCCGCAGAATTTATAAGGTGGAGCTGATTTCATAGCGTTATAGAGGTTTTACTGTATACTAACGAAATAGTCTTTTAGTGCTTTTTTTTAAATCATTTTAGCATATGCAGCCTGAGGCTATGACGCGAACGATTACGGAAGATATGTACAATTCGCAGAATAACTCAGTTCGACGTTTGGGACACTCATACTCAAATTTCATTTGCAGATATAGTCGATTCTCGTTATAACAATAATTTGGGAGTCATAGATTTGTATTGTTGTTGTGAGATATTGCTATATCGAATGGTCACGTGAGACCACGAAGTACTTATCCAAACTCTGCTGTTTGAGGCCCTCAGTCTGCTTCTTCCTGACCACCTTCTCGTAGCTGTACAAGTTACTTATCCACCCCGTGTTTGGCATTGACTTCTGTTCTTCGTAGAGCCGAAGTTGCTGCAATAGGAGCAGTGCTTGGCGTGGTTGTACACGAGGTAGCTCCTCAACTCCCTCTTCTTCTGACTCTTGATCTTCGACAGGGCTATATAGCTGTACAAGGCGATCATGAGCGTTGTCGGCCGAGTCCTCAACAAGCTCCTCAGGTAGATGGAGTAGATAGTTGGCGTCCATAAGCTGCTGGATCCGTTGCTGCCGGTGAAGCTCCTGTAGCTCGACTTGGAGCTCGCTGACTTCCTCGATCTCAACGTCCACAGTAGTTCCTTGGGCTGTAGATTGACAGTAGAATGGCGCCAGCAATTCGCGATTGTTGTCGGGGTAACCTCGCTCCATGCCCCGACCGAGAAGCGGATCGCTTTGAGCACATTCATCGTACGAAGGGCGTCATAACCAAGCTCATGCAGCTCAAGCATATATGTAATCCACTGCCGGCGATAGTGCGCTTTGAATGAAGCGATGATGCCCTGATCCAGAGGTTGTAATCGGCTTGTTGTGTTCGGAGGTAACCGGCAGACCTCCGTATTCGACAGACCAAAACCGGGTGGCAACGCTGCGAGCTCATTTACAGCTGCCTCGTGCGCACTAAAGTTGTCAAGCAATAGGATGACCTTGCGGCCGACCATCTGCCTATCAAGCCAAAGTAGCCACTCTATCATAATCTCTGTTATCATCCACGCCTTCTTATTTGTACGCCATTTGATGCCGAGCACCTCAAGGTCCCTCACGCCAGCAGCTGCGAAACAACGTGGCCTCTTGTGTCGCGCAATTATCCACATTGGCAGCTTGTGAGTGCCAGTCGCGTTACAGCAGTGGTGTATCGTGATTCTCGCCTTCTCTTTCTTCACGCCTGCGAGCTGCATGGTAGCCAGGCTCCTATCTGGTATGAGCTTCCAGAAGAGACCGGTCTCGTCGCAGTTATACTGGTCGTTCGGAGCGTACTGCGCTAACCTGGCTTGGATCAAGGCCTTGAGAAGTTAGCGAATACCTCCCATATCGCAATCTTGCTTACAAGCGCTGTAGCCATTGCTCCTTCATCGACGCCGGCTGCTTCACCATGCCTTCGAAACTCCTTGATGCCGTGGCGGCTCTTGAATCTTGTAATCCAGCCGGCGCTAAACTGCGGCTCCTCTAGGCCTTGGTATTGAGGAAGATCTCTCCAGAGCTGACGAGCCGCATGTCTGACCACGTCGCCGTTGATGATGAGCTGCTGCTGCCGCTCGATGATGAATTGGGCGAGCGCCTTCTCAAGCACAGGATAGTCATCGTGGCGCTGCTTCCTTTTTGTTGATAGGACTCCCTCCTGATCAAGGTGAGCACTCGCTTTGCTCAGTATCTGACTGACTGTTCCCTGCGTGATGCCTTGCCAAACTGGGCCTCAAACCAGAGCGAGCTCCTTCTGAGACTGGTGCGGAAACTGCGTATGCTGAACCCTCAAGGCGACCTTCTCATCGACCTGGAAGGCCGTCCTTTTCGGCGGCATCCTGCCAAACAATTTCACGTTATAACAATGTTCCACCAAAGATGTGGGGCTGCATAGCAATATATCCTAATACCGCGAATATTGCTAATTTGACTTTGCACAAAAAGGGGCACAGCCAAGGCTATTGTTATAACGTGAATATTGTTATAACCGGTATTGTTATAACGAGAATCAACTGTACCCCTATGAGAATTACGCCTTACGACATGTACCCTCTTCTGTGAATAGCCACCACGGGGAAAAGCGAGAAAACCCCGTGGTTATCTGAGCATGCTTTCGTCATCCTATGAATAAAATATCACCGTCAGAAATGTGGTGCGAGGGTCTTGCTGTATTTGAACCAGCTTTCTCCTGTCTCAAGTGGGGCATGTATTCAAACTACCTAGACTCTACTTGGGAGAATGGCCCGGACAGTGCACCACTGCACCATCCGACCCGGGCGAGGCAGACGAGACGCGTGGGACTGCCACAACTTGCAAGTCACAGCATGATGCCTTTTGCACTCGATAATGCGAGGCCCACGGTATGTCAGTTTTCTTCTAGGGATACCATCGGCTGACGTAGAGCAAGTCAAAAAGTGTTCATACCCCTTAGCTTTCCGATATCAATATGTCTTACCTTTACTTAGCTGTAGCCGCGTAGCAACGCCTACTCTCACATGTCGAGTCTTCTACACTACTTTATCGGAACAGATTCATAATTATAGACAGGGAATTGTGAGAGTAATGTCCTATGACTCGCGTGAAAATCAACGTATCTCTGCATAAGGTAACAATAGGCTTGACCTCGTCCATTGTTGCACCGAGTGGCAAGACGTTCGTGATATATTCTCGGACACGCTCCTGATTTTTGGCGCTCGGCTAGATGTCTACCGTGTGACATCAGTGGTGTCATTTGAACATATGATTGCCGGCGTGAGGGCACGGATAGATTCTCCGTATCCGACATCGTCCAAGTCAACCTCCACTCGGGTCTACAGGCGATGGTTTTTCGCTGCATATCTCGAGCGGATGAAACCGGGAGAATTTGATTCGACAGATCGATCGTCGGACCCTCCCGACTATCTTTCATCCCTGTTAGCCGAATGATCTTCCCCCTGCATCGTCTGTTGTGTTCTCTCGCTGCGAATTCAGCAAATCTCTTCGACGAAGCTGTCATTCTGGAGCTTCCTTGCGAATGGCTTGTGCATCAAACTGATATGTAGACTTTGAGTGTTAGCCACGTATAGATATGAGCTTACACCACTTCAGATCAGGTCCTGTGATCAATTAAGGACTATTCTCTCCGGAATTCCAACACATTGCGTGTTTTAACTATCCTCCTATGCACGCTCGATTAGCCCCGGCTTGGCTGTTTTCAACAAATATCTGAATTTACTAGCACATGTACTGGGTCACTTATTCATCTGCCTGTGGGGCTAGAATCCGAATATACTTCTTTCATTCCATGCTCAGGTCCCGTACAAAATGCTATTTTGAGAGCTTGACTAACGAGTAATAATGGAGATCTCTGGAGAATCTTGAAGATCTTCCGAATTGTTCTAATTGAACCACAGGGTCAGATAGTGGAGTGCTACATCATCCGGGACATTCTCCCGACTAGAGTCTGGGTAGCCAAGGCACATGTCACTCTTGAGACATGAGAAAGCTGGTTCAAATCCAGCAAGAATTCCACGCTACATTTTTCGCCCGTTCATGTATCTAACGATGATGAAGGTACACTGGATAGCCGTGGATGGCTGGAATGCGTTCCTGAGGCATGCATTAACGGTTGAGGATACAAGAGGCTGTAAGGCGCCTGGCCCCGAGTGATGTCTTCACATGATGTTCAGGTCTGAGTGCCCCTCGGGTCAAGTTGAATCCTCGCTCTATGTAGCACATCAGCGTCATTTGCGTTATAGCCCTAGGGCTGTATACTCAAGGACACTTTAAAAAAAAAAAAAAAAAAAAAAAAACAAAGAATAGGTGAACTCCTGGTTATACCAAACCTAGAACAGTTCGGGGGACGAAGACGGCGTTTCTACCTGTACGTGGTGTCCCCTACGAACCTGGAGTTTATCTTCAGAGCCAACAGAAACACGCATTACTTGGTCACGGAGGAAAAGTCATCCAAACGAGTTTCCGGGGCGTACCCAGCTCCCGTTATGGTGGTGATGGATCAGACTAAGTTGGCCCTTTTTACCAAGATGATTTCTCACTGTTTACAGATATTCTGGCATTATACTGTCTCCCGAGGAAAGAGCACCGCTACCTGAGCGCTGGTGGTGTCGATATGAGGAGGATATCTGGACTATGGGATATTAGGGAGATACAGATGGGGATACGCACCTCGTGTGGCTCTGGTGTCTAGGCCTCGCCTGGCTGGAGTTGCAGGTTTTTTGAGACTTTTTCCCGCGTACCGGTTTCCATAGCTGCTCTTTTTCAATTTTTTTTTGAGCAGAAGGTTCCGTAGAAAATGTGGTTGAACTCTACGGGTAATTACTGAGCTAAATTGCTACTCGTCATGGGTCAATGTATCAATGATCTTAGGTTCGAGGTAAAAGGGGATAGGAGCACTGTAAAAGGTGTGGCCTGGGTCACAGAGGAGCCCTAGCGTTATAATAGTCTTGGACTCTACATAGCACGAATAAACACCACTACAAACAAAACCTGGAACAGGATCCCAAGTTATAGACCAATAGCACGAAATTTGGAGAGCTACCAACTTCTTCATAGACAGAAAATCATGCAAAAAAAGGATAAGTCCTAGGGGGATTCCATGAAACTGGCATAGAAACCTCCAAGGGGTTCAAAGTCACATTGAAATTCAGATAAGAAGCAAGCATATCGGTCTCGATTCTTACTTACACCGAAAAAAGTTCCTTGACTTGAAAATCCTAGATGTGCATCTGAATATTCTTCGGAAAATGTCAAGCATGCGGTTATGGCCTGCCCAGTCAGAGTTAAGAGCAAGACTGATGTGCGGAGGAAAGCCGAGAATTGGTCATTAGGAGCGATATTGAACTACCCACAAGAATTGAGAAGACTTACACTTTGGTATGGGAAATCGAAGGTCTCTGTAGTCCCCTTCGGTTATTATTTTTGTCCTTAGTATCATACAAATGTTAATGGAATTAGTGTGATTGGCTATCACCAAAACACTGTAACAAAGTAAGCTGGCCGTAATGCAGTCTATTTTCTATATAGATTTCTAAAAGAGTCTAGAGGGAGAACCATGATATACAAGTAATTCTACACCACACGACTTACTTCCCAAACGTCAGCCCTTTTACTGATAAGTTCTGTACCGGGTACAACTCGAAGATTGACGTGAGTCATTGTCTTTAAAACTAGGGGTAGGTGTACTTGGTCAGAGTAGCTCTTGTGACCATCATCGAACCGATTATAGCAACAGTTAAGATCACGTGACACGTTATTAGTAATTCATAACACATGATCAACAATTGAGGCTAAGGCGCAGCCCGTAACAATTAGGGACAAAAATAATCACAGAACGGGACTACAGGGGCCTCCGATTTCCCATACCATATCGTACGCAGTAGATCTTAGATTACAGATGGTTCGAGCAATTTCGACTGGCTAAAGAAGTGACGTTGTGATCGCTGTCCAAGGCTGTAGGTGTGCATGAACCTGATGGTCTTAGGTATCCACCAAGGGTCACCAGTTAGTATTGCTGTGTACTGACGAACGATCAATAACTTAGTGCAGACTTGTATATAGAGATCGCTTCGATCAGAGACAATCACATGGGTATAGGTAGCGGATAATATTCCATAATGTTGAGCGTTTACATTTATGGAGCACAGACCACTTAATTATGTATGCACATGGGTGCTCTGATAATCAGGATGAATATAAATGCACACATCACTTAAATTTGGCAATGTTACTCTCCACTTTCCAATCTCCGCAGAGAAGTTATCTGCTTGTATTCACAGGTCATTCGTCTTTCTCCGGTGTCCCTTTCACCTGTGCTAGTTGCCTTATGGCCTTAGCGATAATTATTGCACTAAGTGAAGGGGCTTGTATTGGAGAGAGATCGGAAAAGAGAAGGAGCCGTAGGCTGTTTGACGAGAAGGTATCTACATCAGACACAGCAGTGTGAGCGCACTTCTTGCAGGAAAACTTTGAACAATACAGATTCCTATAATGCAATGTTCAATGACCTCATGACCAATCTTGTAGCACCTAAAATTAATGACTAACTATCTTGTTGATGAATACAGTAGAACTCCTCTTAGCTAATAGTGGGTTCCGGTATAATTACTGAAGAGATTCATAGAAATTTTACCGTTTATATTTGCAATAATATAAACGGTAAAATTTCTATGAATCTCTTCAGTAATTATACAAGGACCCACTATTAGCTAAGAGGAGTTCTAATGTATAACAAGCTTGTGATAGATAAATCCACCCCAATGTTGCTACAAGTAGGTACAGGTGGTTTTCACTGAAAGATTTCCTCTTGTTTAAACGAGTTCGTTATATTTTTTTTTTTTAAAATTCATTCTTGTGTATGCAGCCTTTAGGCTATGACACGAATGACACTAGAACGGTACATGGAGCGATGACTCCACTTGATATGAGGGGTGTTCACGCCTGAATATCATTTGAAGACATTACTCGAAGTCAGGCGCCTTACAGCCCTTTCAACCCTCAACCGTTTTTGTCTGACGCAGGAACGCATTCCAGCCACCCACGTCTATCCAGCGTGCCTTCGTCATCGTCACAAACATGACCAGGCGAGAAATGTGGAAAAAGTCTTGCCGGACTCGAACCAGCTTTCTCCTCTCTCAAGTGGGGCATGTGCCTTGGCTACCCAGACTCTATTTGGGAGAACGGCCCGGACAGTGTGCCACACCACCATCCGACCTAACGAGCTCGCTAGATACCTTCGTGGGCCATCATAGGAGCCAATTCAGGCCAATGAAAACAAGTTCAATCTATAGTAATAAATGCAAATTCGAATAAGTCGGATAGTACAATGGTACTCCGTCCATGCCGTCCTCCCAAGTAGAGTCTGGGATTCATAGACATGTGTCCTACTTGGGACATCAGATAGCCGATTCGAATTCGACAAGTCCCGTACACTACGTTCCTCGCAATCACAATGGGTCCTTAAAACGATTAAAGCACATTCAGATAACCACAGGGATTTCTCGGAAGAAGTTATTTGCAGTAAAGGTTAACTTCGAGTTAGTATCCGCAATCAAAACCTAAGTATAATTGTTCCTAAGGATTAATTGAGATATTCTACGAAAGTAACAATGATGCCTGCATGGGCTTCAAGAGTGTCAAATCAGTCTAATTGTTATTAAAAGTATAAGTACACTTTTCTGAACCCTGAGTAAGTAGATCGATTCTCGTTAGATCGAACACATGTATCACTAAGTTTCTTCATCCACAATAATCTCGACAGTTATTAAGAGCTATATTTTGCTAGTTGCTTGCGCAGAACACCGTTTAAACGTTAATTGCTAAAATTTGTAAGATTGATTATTTATAGTTTGAGTAGGGCAAAAAATGGCTGTTGAAGCTCCATCAAAAAGTTCACAAGCTCCCATGACAATTAAAGGTTTCACGTATACATATTCTGAGCTAAAATCCTTGTTCCGAGGAGGTTGAGATGAGAGGAGGATAGGGGCTTGTTAACTGCCTACCTCTAAGGCTCCCGGAGGAGCTTTGTGCATCTATCCTGGCCACCCAGTGGAACTCTTTCCTCGAAAGTATGTCCCTAGGGCCGTTCTTGGTTCTAATCAGAAATATCAGAGCTCTAGTTTAGCACAACTCATTAGTTATAAAGTAAGAGAAGACAGGCATTCTACAACTGCGTTACAGTGGAAAATTAAGCAAGCGTAAACTGTTTCTTACTCCACGGCAAATACTCACAGACGTTTGGATCAACATCTTTTCTCGAGTTGATTCTAATATCCTTTTTTCTCGAGGGTCGTATGAATAAGTTGATGAACAGAATTTGATGGCTTCTCATCATCTACCTTCGTCATTAGCTGAGGTGCTATCAACTTCCAATTCAAGTCCTTCACAAGCATGGTTCTTGATCGATTTGCACGGCGAATTCGAGGGAAATTATTCGAATACTCAGACAAATTTTGGCTGGAGATATTTCCTGTGTCACACTGCTCAAAATTAGTACAGTGGCCGTTGAAAATCTTGTCTGTGTTACCTCATAGTACTATTGACCGCCTGGGCAACACCAAACGCCTATTGACACACAAAGAGTCCATATTTTATCTCTGTACCAAGCAATCTACAGTTTATCGTCGTCATAGGACCTATTCTTGGCTACATGCCTCTATGTATAGGCAATCATATTCAAAAAATTTCATGGATAACCGGAGAATTTTTCATCAAGTTACCCAATTTTACTCTACGGGTAGTGCATTGGTATATTTTAGAATCAATGAAAAAATGACTCTTACACTCACAACAGTCTACCTGTCATTTTTAAATTTACTTGTCAAACCATTTCACAACTTCACTCGTCAAATCCCGCCAGTTTAGAACGGTGATACATAAAAGAGAGCTCTGTTTAGAGTCGCTCAGTCAAAGTTGTAGCTCCATGTCCTCATAACTTGTAGGCCAGAACGTCCAGAAATTTTTACAGAGCTTTCAAAATTCCGAGTAAATCTCACAAGAGTTTGCAAAAAATATAGGAGACATCTGCGCGGAAATTAAAAAGTGTTTACTGGTTAATTCAACAATGAAGATATGTCTTATCTACTCGGCTGAGGATGGCGTCAATTCACTCTGTAATAAGGTATTCATTGATTTCCAATCTTGATTTCAAACACAGGATGCTTATTGGTATCAAATTCAGTATGTCGACATTCCTGACCCCATGAGGTTTATACCGGAATCTTCTCACCAATTTGTCAAAAGATATGTTACGAAAATCCATGCAAAACGGGATATTGATATCATCTGCAAGGAAGGAAAGCAGGCAGGCTGGGAAATGTACATGAACTTGATGGTACAGTAAAGAATAATTAAATAAGCTTTCAAAAGATGAGCTGACTCTAAAGTAGTGGGGTATTTCACATGATCACGTTGCTGGAATTGAAGCAACCAAGTACTTGGAGTCCAAGGGAGTAACAATCCTGACAAATCCTTCTAAATTTCTCAAAAAATCCAAAATCGACTTGTACAATATAGCCTCAAGCATTGGTATCTCCGTTCCTGTGGATACAAAGCGAATTTACCCAAAATTTGTAAAGTATGGTAATGCTTACGGCTCACTAAACCTGGACCAAAATTCTGTTTGTACTAGTGCCGAGGCAGTTATCCATCAAGTTGCTTTCATGAGAAAATCTTGTCGGCAATTTAAGGTCTTGGTTCAAGATTATATTGCCGGTCGAGAATTCTCAGTTGTTATTATCGAGGTGGGAGGGAAACCATATGCCTCAACACCAGTCGAATGCATATTTCCCGAAAATTTGCAGCCAAATGAAGCTTTTCTCACTTGGGAGATGAAATTTGATGAAAGAGATAACGAGAGCAAATTAAAATATGCCTTGATGGAGGAAGAGCCATCTCAGTCAAAGTTAAAGGCAGCTGCAATAAAAACCTTTAGAGGCCTTCGTTTGGCAGGTATTTCTGGCTGGGCTCGTATTAATATGCGTCTTGAAAGTTCGACGGGCAAGGTCTTTGTAATAGAAAATAATTCTATCCCTAATATCTTTTATCCGACTGAAATCCCACCTAGCGACGACCTTGCTATACGAGATGCTTTTCCAGGTGGTCATTTAGCTTTTTTTGACATGCTACTGACTACAAAACAAATTCAGATGCGCTCACTGGTCACGCGAAATAGGCTAATTGCTGCTACGTATGATGCATCTGCTGATGATTATCAGGCCTGGATCGGGTATTCAGATGCAAACTATTTCGAAATCATGAGCTTCTTCATTTACAAATATGACTTTTCAGGTTCAGTGCTCGATGTGGCTTGTGGAACAGGTCATTTTGGAAAGCTGTTACACAACCATGGTGTTACCGCTGAAATCAGTGGACTCGATATATCAAGAAAGATGTTGCAATCAAAAGCAATCAAAGACCACTACGAGAAGCCTACTTTAATAGGCCCGATGCAAGAATTAATTATGGTGAATTTTGTAACCACTCTGTTTCATCAAAAATATTCCATCCTGACGGACTATAGGTTATTGATAAGTATGATCATATCGTTTGTTTTGGGGGACTTCATCTCCTGGATCAAGAGCAATTTAATGCTGTGCTCACGCAGATGTTTCTACTCGCGCTTAAGTCAGTCACCTTTGAAGTCGATGATCTTAATCATCATCATATCCAAAACTTCAGATCATCCAAGGGTGATGTATGCTTCTGTTCGAATAACATTGAGGCGAGCAAATTATTCGGTACTCCTAGAGGCTGGGACAAAATATCTGATACAAAATATCCAATGTATATCTCTGTTGTCACTGGCCAAGAAATTTCAGGGATCTGGTATCGCTTTGAGAAAACACAATATGCATAGATACTCTCCTAAATTTTATTTGCTAGTCTGATGTTTTTCCAACCTCCAATTTGAATAATCCGTGGGTTGAGGGATTGAAGTTCATAGATGAAATTTCAAAGTAGGGGACCGCCAAATCGATTTATCCGTATTTTCTTTAGTCGCTTTGTAAAATTTTCAGTATACAGTGTTGTAAATAGGCTTGTAGCTCTTAAGATTAGATATTTTCTAGATCAGTAGTACCATTGTGTCAATTTGAAAACCATGACGTGCGCTCAGGAGATCATAGAATTGTGGACGAATTTTTTTTAAATAATTCTTGTGTGTGCAGCCAAAAGGCTATGATGCGAATGACACTGGTACGGTTCCTGGAGCGATGGCTGAACATGATATAATGGGCACTCACTCCCGAACATCGTTTAAAGACATTACTCGAATTCAGGCGCCTTACAGCCCCCAAACCCGCAACTGTCTATGTCAGCTGCAAGATTGCACTCCGGCCACCCACGGCTATCCAATGTGCCTTCATCGTCGTCACACACATAACTGGGCGAGAGATGTAGGATAAGTGCCTTGCTGGATCAAAGCTAGCTTTCTCCTATCTCAAATGGGGTATGTGTCCAAGCTACCCAGACTCTACTTGAGAGAACAGGCCGGTCGGTACACCACTGGATTATCCGACCAATTAGGGATTGCTAGCTAAAGCTTGTTCTGCCAAGCCGCTTGTACAGTGTCTCAGCCCTAAAGATTGTTAGTAGCTGATGTTAGTTTTGTACGTTAAGATAAGTATCTGCAAGGTATAGACACACAAAACCAACATCAGTGTAAGAATATAGAATAATATTAGCCGAAAATAATTATAAACGGAGTGTCACAGATTAACTATATGAGGCAATGAGCACTTGTATGAGTAATGGTTGTTGATAATTCACTATGAAGAAGAAAAGCTAACTTAGGTTCCGAACAATCCTCTATATACAAGTTCTGTGTTTCCTTCCCATTGTTCAGCTTCGAACATCACCCGTGAGTAATTAATGAAAATCAAGGATACAAACTTATAATTAGTATCAGTCAGTTCAAGCCAAACCCTGATTACCTAGTCATGCTGTAGCCCTGATTATAGACCCTTGTACAGTCTAGGACCCTTGCATAATTCAGTCGCTAATCTCTATTATTAGTGATCTTGCCTTATGTACCCATGATCTGCATGATAGTACATGCCTGCGATAACCATCGTTGGCTACAGGTTTACAATCGGCTGAACAGCCGTCACACGGAGCTACAATAAGAATAACACTCAAGAATATAAATCAACATAAAATACAATAATCACTGTTGTACTATAAAGTATACATATACACAAATAATACATAAATTATGAATATACACAAATAATACATAAATTATGAATATACACAAATAACACAAATATAGAACATAAACATAAATTATACATACATATAAATTATACATTAACTATCTTTATACACAAATTATACATATATATACAAATTATACAATTAAATAAATTGGGTATAAATAAATAAATTACTACCACAAGGGCTAACAAGACTAAGATCGGCAAACTTATAGTGCAGATCAATAATATTAAAATTAATAGTACAAGAAGTACTAGCACTAGTCTGTGCATGGGTTCTAAATTAATACAGCACAGACCATCTCAACACCTATGTCAAAGAGTTTCTCTCTTAGTCAAAATATCTTAGAACATTTTAGAGGGATTAGAAACTAAGTTATTTTGGGACTAGTTAATGGCTTCATGTATAAAAAGAGGAAATTTTCCCCTGACAAAAAGAATACAACAAAGAACAGCCCAAATATACATCATACACAATCTACAAAATTATTCAACCACAATATTTCTTGGTTAGAAAATTATACACTTTTAAACAAAAGTTATTTCTCCCAATAAATGTATACGCTTCCACCATATCAAATTAAATCTTGAATCTGCTACTTGATTTTTTATAAAGGGACACCTTCGAAATGAGCAGTTCTAACGCGTCGATTGCAATGGCAGTAGATCCTTTCACAGGTACAAGCAAAAAGTACACCGGAAACGCGTCTCGAAGTGGTGGTGGTAAGGGTGGAGCTGGCGGCGGTGCCAACGAGGCACTGCCAACCCCAGATGAAGCAGTCAGAAGATACACGAAAGCACTGAAAGAAGACAATCTCCCCGTGAGATCGCTGAAGAAAATCATCGCGGAGGCGATCCAAGTAATCAATAGCCTCCGCAAGACGAAAGTTTCCCCCCACACCTCCCAGAGCGTAGATAGAGAGGAGACACCCATCATGGCTAAGATACTGCAGGAAGTGAAACAAATCAAAGCCACTATCACACAAAACTATGGTATAACCCAATCACAAGGGAGATCGAGGGCAAATGTGACAAGTCAGCCAGAGTCATCAGGCACCAATATAAGAATAGAGGACGAAGAAGAAAGAAGGGAAATTGCGAAATTATCAAGCGAAGAATTGGTGGAAAAACTCGGGTCAAAAGAAGTTGTAGGGGCCAAGAAACTATTGAACAGACAAGTGAAGGTCTACTTCGCCAGGCAAGAAACCAGGAGAATCATGGAGAAGCAGAAAGAATGGGCGACAAAGCTCGCGACAACAGCACATGTTGCGAGTTCTGCCTATCAAATTCTGGTGCACGGCATGCCTTTTTCTTTCAACCCAGAGAGTCCTGAGCAAATCAAAGAATTACAAAAGGCCAATTCTCTCTACATCCAGGGAATCGGCATTCAAAGAGCCACTTGGCCGAAAAAAAACAAGCAGCCAGGCAAAACCTCAGGATCAATGATTATCTGGCTTAACGAAGCGGAATTTGCAGACAAGGCAATAGAAAAGGGGCTCCTGTGGAAATATGAAGTAAAAGCCACAGAGATCTATAGGTCTGGTTTCCGGGTCATGCAATGCTACAACTGCCAGAGGTTTGGTCATATCGCCAATAACTGCTCCGCAGAAGCAAAATGCGGCCATTGTGCCGGGACTCACAACTCCAGAAACTGTCCTGGAAAGCAGGAATTGAGGTACTGTAATTGCGGGAAGAAACATCCAGCATGGGATCAAAAGTGTCCAAGTAAACTGGCGGCAAAGTCTAAGGCCGAGATCAACAGGACCTGCGATCCGGGGAGATACCAGCCTGCGGTAGAAGCATCGGGAGACCATCAGGATGAGTGGCAATTGGTAGGCTCCAGGAAAAGAAGAGCAGGCACGTCAGTATTGGAAATCGTTAACCCAGTGGGCTTAAGCACTGCCCGTCGAGGTCCGGGAAGACCGCGAAAGACTCTTGGCCCCGCTGTCCCTGACATTTCAGGTTCGTGGTCCCAACTGACGTCACCGGCCAGTGAGTTAACGGCATTTACCAAAAACGGACCCCGGACTGTAACACGGGAGAACTCTATAGAGATAAACGGGGCACCGGATTGCGTAATGGAGTCATGAAGGGCATCCTAAATTTAAATATAATGCAGTATAATGTGAATAGGAGCAAAGATATTTTACAACACCACTTCATGCAGGCTCTAAACCCATTAAAGCACCACGTGGTGGCCTTACAAGAGCCATGGAGTCATCCAACAGAGAATACAACAATTAAACACCCTGCCTACCATCTGATATTTCCAGATGGCCACAAAGGTAGGACATGTATATATGTAAGCAAACACCTTGCAATCACGAAGTGGAGAAAGGAAAGAACCCCAATAGAGGTGGATGGCGACATAACCTCCATCAGCTTGCAGACCAACAGGGGTAAAATATACATAACTAACGTCTACAACCCTCCTCCTCTCTCACATAGCAGTACAGAGCTAGGGACCCTAAAACATCTCCCAGAACTTCTCTCCAAAGAAGGCCAACACATCCTCGTGGGTGACTTCAATCTCCAACATCCTAGATGGGGGGGGGCAAACGATTCTAAGCCATCATAAAATAGCTGAAGACTTAATAGTAATGCTGGGGGATAAAGATATGGAATTAGTCCTTCCGGAGGGAACCATCACCTGGAGCAACAGGTGAAGCCAGAGCACGCTCGACCTTGTCTTCCTATCGAAGGAGCTCGAAGATGCAGTTTTAACATGCCAATCAGATAGCGAACTTGAGGCATCTTCCGACCATATTCCAATATCTACGGAGATATCAATCCAACCGCAGGTTAAAGAAAAACAAGAGCCGCTTCTACAATGGAAAAAAGCAGACTGGGACAAAGTTAACCAAAACTTGGCTGTCAATTTACTAAAGCTAAGGAAAGAGAACTTTGACCTTGATTCCCGACAAGCCATCGACCAGAGGGTGGCCTCCATCACTGATGCTATCCATAAAACAGCCAAAGAGACCATACCTATCGCCAAACCTTCTCAGTTCGCCAAACCCTATTAGACGACCCAATGCTCAGAGGCAGTAAAAGGCACACGAAAGGCCAGAAGAGAGTGGAAATATCGTGGCACCGTAGAAAGCTGGATAGAATATCAAAAAGCGGTAAGCAGGAAAAAGGCCCAAATAAAGAAGGCTAAAACAATTGGATGGAGGGCAACCGTTTCTAAGGCTTCCCGGGACCCGACCAAAATATGGAAACTCGCCAGGTGGGCCAGAAAAGATCCAGAAGAAAAACAGAGGCTACCACAGATATCGGAAATTAAAGACGCAGATGGAACTATCTTCACTGAACCTCCCGACATAGCCAGAATTATGGCAGGGCACTTCTTCCCCCAACCTGTGGCGGCAGATACTGGAGATATTACCGGAACTGTTTATCCTGAAGAGCTTGACAGAATCTCAAATACCATTTCTCAGGCTGAAGTCGAAGAAACCATCGGAAAGCTTGTAAGCGATAAGGCTCCTGGCCCAGATGGGATCCCAAATCGATTTCTCAAGGAATGCATGAAAACCCTCAGAAAAGATCTTGTGGAGCTATTTAATGCTTGTCTCTGTTTTGGGTACCATCCGAAGGGATTCAAAGAATCTACGACAGTGGTTCTCCGAAAACCACAGAAGCCGAGATATGACACACCAAAGGCGCATCGACCGATAGCACTTCTGAACACAATGCGTAAGCTCCTCGAGAAGTTAGTGGCTAACCGGATCTTCAAAGCGGCCGAAGACTACAACCTTCTGCCAGCCGAGCAAATGGGGGCTCGGCCCAAGAGGTCTACGATCTCGGCAGTCGAGCTTTTAACGGAACAGATTCACACGATATGGGGAAAAGACAAAAAACGGGTTGCGTCACTTCTCAGTCTCGACATTTCAGGGGCATTCGATAACGTCTCTCATGAAAGACTCATTCACAACCTTAGAGAGAAGGGCATCCCAAGATGGATTACCCAGTTTATAGAATCATTCTTGGAAGAGAGATCGACTTCTCTAGCTCTTAGGACGTTCAAAGGAGGCCAAATCCCTACTAAGACAGGAATACCCCAAGGGTCGTCTCTGTCCCCAATACTCTTCCTGTTTTTTGTTAGCACGCTCTTACCGAAGCTACAAACTCCTTCTACTACCGCGGTAGGATTTGTAGACGACACTAAAATACTCACATGGTCAAATTCTACAGAAGAAAACTGCCGAAAACTAGAGGAAAAACACAGCATCTGTGAGGAGTGGGCAAAGAAGCACGGAGTAAGATTTGCGCCGGAAAAGTACCAATTGATGCACTTCACACGAGCAAGGAAGAGACACAACCTTGAGGCTACCGTAAGTATACAGGGGCATCTAACCTTACCGCAGTCATCTCTCCGAGTCCTCGGTATCTACTTCGACCCCGAACTCCATTGGGGGGCTCATATAAAGAAGGTCCAGCAGAAATCGCACACCCAAGTACAATCAATTAGTAGACTGTCACAGTCATCTTGGGGAGCGACCTTTACAAAGTCTAAGCTGTTGTACAGCACGATAGTGAGACCGGCCCTCACGTATGGGTCCTCGATATGGGCCGAGGCCGGGCCAGCGGGTAAAATACCTGAAAGGATAGTGAAACCTTTACGAAGTATACAAAGAAAATGCTTAAAACTAGTCACAAGTTCATATAACTCTACAAGCAGCAGGGTATTAGAACACGAATCCTCTGTGCTACCCATCGAAATCCATCTGAAGCAAAGGAGGGTCCAACACGCCGGGCTATCAGATAAAACTTCTGTTCAAGAGACAATATCTTCGGCATGTGCCAAGGTCAAGCTGCCCGCTAATGGGAGAGAAGAAAGGCATACCTTGAATAGGATCAAAGATATTGCTGAATGGACAGAAATTTGTGGTAAAGAGATGAATAGGGGTAGACAGAAAGAGGCTGGTAGAGTAGCAGCTTTCCAGGAGTGGGCAAACTCTTGGGTAAACAACAGGGTGCAGCGTTCTGGTCGACGAGCAACTGCAGATTCCGAATTATGGAATGCAGCAAAGATAACCACCGACAAGGAAACAGGCAGAAAAAGACTCAACTTCAAGGGAACACCAGTAAATATCCACCAAAACCTGAGCAGGGCCCAAAGTAGTGTCGCCATTCAGCTGAGAAGTGAGCATATCGGGCTCAACTCTTACCTGCATAGAAGAAAAGTCCCGGGAGTACACGACCCAAGATGTCAATGTGGATATCCGTCCCAATGTAACGGTCGGTAGACCGGTGTTTCGCCTGTAGACTAGATTAGCCAACCTAGCCGACTTGCGCCTACATAGATCCCGGGTCACGTGGGAATGTTTGTATTATTTGCACTTTCAACCTCTCTCGCTTGTTGGACCCACTGTCCTCAAATAATGTATAAATATACAACCCCAGACTCCCTGGTGACATCCCAGATCTCTGATTGTGACAATATTCTTACTATTTTACAAAATTGCCCTTCAAATATCTTTTTCTGAACCTCCTTCTTTGAGAGAGAGAACTCTACATTATGTCGTACCAAAACCCGATAGAGGACTCTGATTCTGACGAGGAGAGGCTAACGAGTCTCCAGACACAGATAGACGAGCTACGCAGGCGCCTTACTCTGAACGATGACACCACTACGGGTGTCGTGATAGAGAAAGACCCAGCTCCAGCTGAGGGACTGAGATTTCGGCCTACGGAGCTACCCGAATTTAATGGTAGGCGTGACAATTACCCAGCTTGGAGAAGCGCAGTGCTGTTGATCTTTCGGATGGATTGGCACGCGTTTAACTATACTGACACCAGAGCCTTCTTGTCTATCTATACGGCTCTCAAAGGCGACGCCCAAACGAAAGCCGGAGCGTTTTTCGAAGCTGGCGGCATCGACGGGACTCGGCGGCCCGAAGATTTTCTTGAATTCCTCGATCGTTCTAACCTCGACACTACAAGAACCGACAAAGCCTGTGACCAGCTATACGGCCTTAAGATGGGGGAGACTCAGATATGGGCCTCCTTTTATCCTACGTGGGCATCCAAGCTGACCGAGTCTGAAGGTGATCTCTGGAATGATCGAACGAAGACCACGATGCTTAAAAATGCAATGAACAGCAGGTTACGACACGCTCTCCGAGGAAACCACTTACTGCCTCGATCTAATTTCTCTGAGTGGGTCCGCATAGTAGGTCAAGTAGCCCAGCAAGTGGAAGATGACGATTCCAGGCAGCAAAGGAATGAGCAGCGACCGGAGGAAAGGCGGGGTGGTGATGTCAACCTCAGACTTCACGGAGGTAGGAGAAATGATTACTTTGATATAAGGAATAACGAAGGCAACGTTGACGGGGCTGGCGATGTTATTATGGGTGGCGTGAACACGGCTCTGGTACAACGTGGGCATTTCAACGAACCTAATAACATTCATCATCACCCAGCAGGTCGACAATCACGATGGAAGTCACCTGAGCAAATTGCTCGCTTAAAACGAGAGAAGAAGTGTTACCGTTGCGAAAGACGAGGATGTAATACGAGAATTTGCCCATTGCTTCCTGCCATTAATCCAGTCACGGGCAGTGTACGGGCCAATGCGACGGCATTACCGGCTATTGATCCAAGCATGTATGAAGAAATAGACGAAACGCTGGCGGAAAACTAGATACTCTTGTGGACAGTCGCCTACAAGAGTGTAATGTTAGTACTAGTCTAGAAATACAAATGCAATCTTCTCCCTTTCTCGTAAATGCTCTTATAAATGACG
Organism: Podosphaera xanthii; assembly: GCA_028751805.1. Taxonomy (NCBI): domain Eukaryota; kingdom Fungi; phylum Ascomycota; class Leotiomycetes; order Helotiales; family Erysiphaceae; genus Podosphaera; species Podosphaera xanthii. The sequence goes on along the minus strand of JAPWIX010000006.1, from coordinate 1,082,480 downwards.
AGATAATGGTCCAAGGACTCGTTGACAACGGTTGCTTATGTACAGGCATCATCAGCGATGAATTGGCCTCTAGACTAAAACTAACGCGCATTCCAATTCCCCCACGTCCATTAGAGACAGCTGAAAAAGCGACTCTTAATAAACCAATGGTGGAATATTTGACACAGATTAATCTTGATTTAGACGGATATGTAATTTACGACTTATCGTTATACGTAGTACCAGGGAGCACACACCCTCTTATCCTAGGGAAAAAATGGCTCGAAGACCAAGACGCGGTTATCATCTCCAAGGACCAACGCCTTCACTTACGCAAGTTAGGCGGGTCCATTTATAGCACCAAACGGTGGCGTCACAATCTCAGACAAGTACGGAAGCCTATAGCTACATCGATTGGAGATCTAAAGAAATTGTTAACCTCAGTACCTATTTTCAAGGCTTCGGTTGAGGACATTAGCGAAGCATTGAGAACCAAGCCACGGCTCACTGAAGAAGGAGCTCGTCTCCAACTCCCAAATGAGATTAAAGACTTCGCGCACATTTTCGCAGACGACGTCGGAGCGGATGATCTCCCCCCACATCGAGGAAGGCTGGACCACGCCATCAACCTCAGTCTCGACAATGGTAAGCCCTCACAACCGCCCTGGGGCCCTCTTTATAGCATGTCTCGAGAAGAGTTGTTGGTGCTACGCAAAACGTTGACAAACCTCACAGCGAAGGGGTGGATACGTCCGAGCAGTTCTCCGGCCGCCGCACCCGTCCTATTTGCAAAGAAACCGAACGGAGGGCTGCGATTTTGTGTAGACTATCGAGGCCTAAACGCGATCACAATCCCGGACCGGTATCCCCTTCCACTATTTAACGAAACCCTTAGACAGTTGTCTAAGGCGAAGTGGTTCAGCAAGCTAGATGTCAAATCGGCGTTTCAACGAATACGAATCCGGGAAGGCGACGAATGGATGACTGCCTTTAGATGCCGACTCGGCCTCTTCGAGTGGCTGGTCACCCCCTTTGGCTTGTCAAACGCGCCAGCTACGTTCCAGCGGTACATAAACGAGCATCTGAAAGAACATCTGGACTGCGACGCAACCGCGTATATGGATGACGTACTAGCCTATACAAGTGGGACCAAAGAGGAACATTGGAAAACGGTCCGAAGTATCTTATCCAAACTAAGCAACGCAGGACTGTACCTGGATATTGATAAATGCGAATTTCTATGCCAAGAGGTGAAATATTTGGGATTTATCATACGTGCCGGAAGGGGAATAACTGTCGATCCATCAAAGGTAAAGGCCATTCAGAACTGGCAGGCGCCAACATCAGTCAAAGGAGTTAGATCATTTCTTGGGTTCGCAAATTTTTACCGGTGCTTCATCGACAAGTTTTCCGAAGTAGCTAGCCCATTAATTAACCTAACAAAAAAAGATACACAATGGAGATGGGGCCCAGAAGAAAACGATGCTTTCAAGCGGCTAAAGAACGCCTTCGCCTCAGAACCAGCACTAGCCCAATGGGATCCAGATAAGGACACTATTCTCGAGGCGGACTGTTCTGGGTACGCCATGGGAGGGTGCCTATCTCAAAAAGACGACGAAGGCAGGCTCCGCCCTGTAGCCTATTTTTCTAAGCGGCTGAATAGTTTGGAGGTTAACTATCCCATCCATGATAAGGAAATGCACGCTATCGTTGCGTGCCTAAAGGAATGGAAGGCGGAACTCACCTCAGTTTCAAAACCTTTTACTATATTAACTGACCACAAAAACTTGAGTTACTTTACAACAAAGCAACTTCTAAACGAAAGACAAATCAGATATAGCGAGACACTTCAGCAGTTTAATTTCAATCTAGAATGGCGACCAGGACGCGCGTGTGACCGACCGGACGCACTCTCCCGACGAGATCAAGATAAGCCAGCGGGATTAGACGACGAACGGAATATGGGACGGATAAAGCAGTTAATTTGTGGTCCAAAGCTAAATTCTTTGAATCCGGGTGGTGTCAAAAAATCTGTCAATTTCAAAAAAGTTCAAGGACGATGCTTCAAATGCAAAACTCTTCGAGGACGAAATACTCCAAACATTGTGGAGTATTGGGGTGGAGGAAGACGCGACGTGGAGACGAGCTCGTGATGCAGTCAAGTCGGGTGAAAGAAGCTTCCCGGCCGACATAGCCCAGATTATGACAGCAAATATTTCAGAATGTACAGTAGCGTCGGACAGTGTATTACGTGGAAGGGAGGACCGTGTCTGGGTCCCAAATTACGAGCCACTAAGAACAGCTATTATGCAACGTACTCATGACAGTCACCTCTCAGGGCACCCGGGGAGAGACACCATGTTAAGCATCCTCTTGCAGCGTTGGTTTTGGCCAAAAATGCGATCATCGGTACGCCAATTCGTAAGGAATTGTGACACGTGTGGCCGAACATCGGTCTGGAGGGAGGCCAAAGCTGGATTCTTGAAATCACTCCCAATCCCCGAACGGCTGGGTAGCGATTTAACCATCGATTTTGTAACTGATCTTCCCGAATCTGACGGTTGCACCAACGTAATGGTTATTACGGACCGCCTGGGAAAAGACGTTTTCCTCTTCGCTGCAAAAAGTATGGACGCGGCGTCGTGCGCTCGGATTTTCATCGACAGATACTATCGGTACCACGGGTTCCCCTATAACCTTACGAGTGACCGGGGTAGCGACTGGCTAAGCAACTTTTGGCAATATTTTTGTAAATCGGTGGGTATCTCCCAACGCCTTACGACTGCCTACCATCCACAGTCGAACGCGAGCGAAAGAGCCAACCAGGAAATGTATAAGTATCTACGTACATTTACGTGTTATGCCCAAAACGACTGGGCCGAATTGCTCCCAATGGCTCAGCTGGCCATAAACTTGCGTCCAAACTCAGCAATTGGAGGTATGAGTCCTTTTTTTTTGAGACACGGGTATAATATAAATCCTATTCAAGAACCAGTAAGAGAAGTTGGACGTCGTCACCCAGGACAGACCTCCGCCGAAACCCTGATTAATCGTCTTAGAGAAGCTCAAGATTTCGCACAGGCGGCTATCGCCACCGCTCAACAACGCTATGAGGAAAATGCAAATCGGCTGCGGAGGCAACCGGAGAAATTCAAGGTTGGGGACAAGGTTTGGCTCAACCTCCAAAATATCAGCACTCCTCAATTGTCCAAGAAACTCTCTTGGCTGCACGCAAAATACGAAGTAACAGCGGTCCCGGATCCATTGACAGTGGAATTAAACGTCCCGGGGAAATTACACAAACGATTCCATGTCGAGCTGGTCAAAAGAGCTAGCAATGATCCCCTACCATCCCAACTATGTGACGACACGCAAAATCCAGCGTTAATAGACGAAGGTAACGAACTGGAGTATGAAATCGATAAAATTATTCGAGCAAGGACAGTACGACGCGGGAGGGGTCTCATGCGGCAAGCCCTAGTGAAATATTCCAATTGGGCCGAGCCATCCTGGGAACCAATCGAATATATCAAGGACACCAAAGCACTTGACGTGTTCGAACACGACTACGGTCCCATCGAATCCAACGACGGACCCTCAATTGACGAATCAGGTGCCTTTGTGGGGCCTGCAGAAGAACACACGAAAGCTAAACGTCGACAGCGTAAGAAAAAAAGATCCTAAGAGGGGGGATTGTAACGGTCGGTAGACCGGTGTTTCGCCTGTAGACTAGATTAGCCAACCTAGCCGACTTGCGCCTACATAGATCCCGGGTCACGTGGGAATGTTTGTATTATTTGCACTTTCAACCTCTCTCGCTTGTTGGACCCACTGTCCTCAAATAATGTATAAATATACAACCCCAGACTCCCTGGTGACATCCCAGACCTCTGATTGTGACACCCAAAATGTCAAGCACATGGTCTTGGCGTGTCCGCAGTGGGCAAGGGGAAGAGGCGAAGTCCTAAGACTAGCCAAAGATAGCTCTTTCGAAGCTATGATGAACAGCCCAGAAGATGTGGCTAGAATCACGCAGTGGATACTCACCCAAGGCTGGATAGAACAGTTTCGACTTGCAGGGGAAGTCGAAGCAGCAATGTCAGAAAAAATAAAGCGATCTGGCAAGGGATAGGACGGAATCTACACTAGCTGAATAGTGAAAATTGCACTTCCTGAAGGAGAACCTGGGTAAACCGGGATAAATTGTAAAGATTAAACCAGGCAGAATCGAGGGGTTTTCACCAGTAAGGTTTCCCCCCATGTATATATACAGTTATAGTTACCTGCATGAGCCCATTGGGTACCTGAACAGGTTAATTGAAATCTATAAAAATCCTACCTCAGAAGGTGAGGTTATATTACCCTAATTCGGTATATAGAAATTAAATAAAGAAAATTACACAAAAATAAGTATCGAGTGTTTTCCTCATAAATCGACCCATTTAGCGTCGCTCGCTTATTAGGGTTAACATAGGACATGCAAGGATTAAGGTTTACACAATTATTATTTCCCTTGCACTTTTACAAAATCAAATCAAAGGGTTAACTATAAAAATAAAGTAGCAGATTCAAGGTTTAATTTTTTGTAGAAGCGTATACACTTACCGTGAGAATAATTTTTTATGTTTGGCAGTGTATATGTAACCAAGAAATACTTTATATGTGAATATTTGTGTATTGGGTAAGATCTATATTTTGAGGAATATATGTTGTGCGGTTATTTCCTTTTCTAGAAGGAAAACTTCCTCTATTTATACATGAAGCCATAAGCTAGTCCCAAAATAACTTAGTTTCTAATCCCTCTAAAATGTTCTAAGATATTTTGGCTAAGAGAAAAACTCTTTGACATAGGTGTTGCTATGACTGATGATCTTAATATCCAAGGGTTGTTGTGTCTGTGCACATCTGAGTTAAGTCTTAAAGATGTTGCGATGGTCTGTGCTGTATTAATTTAGAACCCATGCACAGACTAGTGCTAGTACTTCTTGTACTATTAATTTTAATATTATTGATCTGCATCATACGTTTGCCGATCTTAGTCTTGTTAGCCCTTGTAATAATAATTTATTTATTTATACCCAATCTATTCAGCTGTATAATTTGTATATTTATGTATATTTTATGTATAAAAAAAAATAATGTATAATTTATAAGCATGTATAATTTATGTATATAATCTATATTTGTGTTGTTTGTGTATATTCATAATTTATGTATTATTTGTGTATATTCATAATTTGTGTATTGTTTGTGTATATTCATAATTTATGTATTATTTGTGTATATTCATAATTTATGTATTGTTTGTGTATATTCATAATTTATGTATTATTTGTGTATATTCATAATTTATGTATTGTTTGTGTATATTCATAATTTATGTATTATTTGTGTTCTTGAGTGTTGTTCTTATTGTAGCTCTAATTATAATGATTTTCGGCTAATATTATTCTATATTCTTACATTAACAAGACTAAGATCGGCAAACTTAGAATGCAGATCAATAATATTAAAATTAATAGTACAAGAAGTACTAGCACTAGTCTGTGCATGGGTTCTAAATTAATACAGCACAGACCATCTCAACACCTATGTCAAAGAGTTTCTCTCAGTCAAAATATCTTAGAACATCAGAGGATAAGTTATGTGCACTAGATTTATATATTTATGCTAAGGATACAAATGATACAAGAATGAATGATTCAATGGATCTATCGCAAGAATCAGAAGCTCCATCGACGGAATCGAGCAATCAACTCCCCTCAATTCCCCCCATTCCCTCAATTCCCAATCCCCCTCTCCTTATCGCGTCACCTTCACCACCGTCAAATCAAGAACCACAATCAAAGACAATTGACAGCAGACACATTCTTAAGCCTGTTGCTCCCACCAAGCGTCCTGTTTCAGAGAGACCTACACAGAATGGCAAAGATAAACTTGAAACCCAGAACGCGTTCCTTCCAAAGGAACTTGCTGATATTATTGCGACCCGACAGCGTCGTGAACGTGCCTGGCATGTACGTCTAATGATTTGCACAACTGCCATTAGTAATATAGAAAGCACTTTAACAAATTTTAATGGCGATATTGAAAAAGAAGAAGTTGAGGCCTTCAAGGCATACTTAAGGTTGGCCATAGCTAACTTTGCTGCGGTCGATACCTCTCCCACCCCCCCAAAGGTCCCAACGCATTCTCGTCCGACTAAAAGCTGTAGTTACGGATCGGGAATAGACAAGAATGTGGTAAAGAAAGTTGCTATCGCAACTCCTAGAAACATGATGAGCGCAGCCTCAACTGGAGGGAAAATAAAAGAAGCTCACATATTACCAAAAACTCCTCAGAGTAGCCAAAATACATGGGCTACTGTAGCTCGCAATGGCCAGAAGAAGGCTCGGGTAATTCTGAGCAACAAGAAACAAGTAGTTTCAGTGAGCCAACCTATAGTAACCAAGGAGAAATCTCAAACAACTCCTATGGACAATAGACTGTTTGTTCGCATCCCAGTAGAACACGAATGGCGTAAGCTATCTCCAGCGGGCTTACGTGAGGTGATCGTTAAAAAACTTTCAATCTCGCCATCACTGATTGGGAAGATCAAGCCCGTCCACTCAGGGTTTGCTTTAAGCCCATGTAACAATGAAGCTCGGGAAGCTATTCTCAGTGCAGCAAATGGCCTTTTTATGACTGGAGCTAGATTGGATCAAGCAACCAATTGGACTCCTGTAATTATACCAACAGTACCAACGTCAATTCGGAAAGAACATGCAGAAGTTGAAGTAAGCAGCTCTATGCTTATAGAAGAGGTTGAACGGGTTTGTTCTATACGACCAGCTCACGTCAAATTATATGGGAGAAATAAAGCCGAAGCTCCACACAGAACCTGGATGGCTTTCTTCACGAAATTACCACGCGCAGGATTTCGAGTATTTGATGAATCTGGGATCGCGCGACTATTTAAAAAGCAGAAACCATTAGAATTTTGTAAACGATGTAATGGTCACCATCCTGAAAAGAACTGCTCTAGGGCACCATCCTGTGGAAATTGTGGCTCAACAAACCACACTGAAGACCTTTGCAGAGCTGCTACCAAGTGCAGAAATTGTGGAGGCCCGCACCGCTCTGATAGTCGCAGATGTCTTGCGCGTCCAACTCGCTCAGGTGCGCCAACAAAAGAGCAAATGAAAGCATATCGACAGGCAGGAGAAAGGGAATACCAAGCTATCCTTCGAGCCAAAGCTGCTGAAGAATCCGTTGCTCCAGTCGATAAGTTAAATGCTGATTTACCAAGTAGTCAAATTTCAGATGTCGATGTCGACATTGATAACATTCCAGCGTCTTCTGTCGAAAATTCGACGGGTGACGCATTGCGCTTATGAAGAACAACCCAGAGGGTTGTTATCCTCTCCAGGACGTGCTCAACTTTTTGTCCATTAACGTCGGAAGGGGGGGAACTACGCAAGATATTGCATTAGCTCGTGCATGTGAACTGAGAATAGATGTCTTGCTTATACAGGAACCATGGTGGTCTAACCGAACGAAGACGCACCCGTTCTACGATCTTTATCTTCCGTATGGAGGAGAAAATATACGACCTCGTGCAGCAACATATGTCAGGAAAGATCCCAAAAGAATTAGCTCTGTCCAGAAGCACCCAGCTATCCCCACAGGTGACTATTGCTGGGTTGAGGTAAACGAGATCATGTTTCTGAATGTTTATAAAGCACCACATGATCCTACTGCTGTTCGACCACTGCTAAATTGGACACCCACATCTAGATCAGTTGCGATTGGTGATTTCAACTCGGTCTACTGGGCTTGGCAACCTAGTGCTAGAAAGTATTACAGACAAGGGGAGGAAATAGAGAAATGGGCGGAGGAGCATAACCTCACTTGTCTTATCGTTGGAGAACCCACACATCGTGCTGGGAACACTCTCGACTTAGCATGGACTAATATAGAAGAAGCAATGGCATGGGTTGGCTTAGAGGAGTGTATGACTAGTGATCACCTCCCGATATGTGGATTTGTGCCAAATCCAAAGAGACCATCTCTGGCCTCAGTAACTTCTAGAAATATGCATCGAGTATCGAAAACCAACTTACCACACTTTGCTCGGGTAGTCTCACAATGGCTGCCTCCTCTTGAATCCTTGAACACTATTGAAGAGACAGAAAAATTCGCTGAGGATATTAACTGGGCCCTCGAAAATGCACTGAAAGCATTTGGTAAACGGGTTAACAAGAAAAGCGGAAGAGGCGCACCATGGTGGACCTCTGAGTGTAAATCTGCGCATTTGGATTATCGACATGTCACGGATGAACATGAGCGTAATGAACAGGCAAGGATTTTTAGAACCACCGTTGCCACTGCAAAAAGAGAACATTGGAAGAGAACAGTAGAAGAGATGAAATCCTCTCGGGATGTCTTTAAACTCATGCGATGGGCGACTCCTCGCAACACTAGCATTACTCCACCTCTTAGATATGAAGGGCGACTTGTGTCAGACCATGCAGAACGTGCCCAAATCTTGCGAGACTGTCTTCTAGCACGGTTTTCAGCATCCGACGACCTTCATCCTTGCACATTAACAGGTGAGGAGCGTATCCCATGGTTACAAGAAATATCAGAACATGAGGTACGGGCTTGTACCATTGGAAGTGGGAATACTAGCCCAGGAGCAGATGGAATTAGTGTTGAGCTATTGGCAGCTTGTTGGAGTAACATAGAACCTCATGTTACTCGACTTTTTCGCGCGTGTATTCGTCTTGGATACCATCCAGCCTGCTTTAAGTTAGCGGAGGTTTTATTTCTTCCAAAACCTAGGCGTGACCCTTCGTCGGTGAAAGGATGGAGGCCAATTTCTTTGCTGTCGTGTCTGGGAAAAGGTTTGGAGAGACTACTTGCTAAGAGAATGTCTCACTTAGCTATTACATGGAATATTGTTGGTCAACAACAATTCGGGGCATTACCCAAACGTTCGGCGACGGATCTTGTCTCATGTGTGGTGCATGATATTGAAGAGGCAAAGACTCAAGGCTGGGCTTCAACATTTGTTACGCTTGACGTACGAGGAGCCTTTGACGCTGTTTTGCACAATAGGTTGATATGGAGGATGGAATCACAAGGATGGCCAAAACCAATATTAAAGTGGACTTCATCATTTCTCCAAAATCGCAGAGTCCAAGTCCGTTTCCAAGGGGGTGTGACAACTCCGAAGGAACTTATGTGTGGGGTTCCACAGGGATCACCTATCTCTCCTCTGCTATTCCTGCTCTACATGGCAGAGCCGATGAGAAGCGGAAGTGTAATTTCACGATTTAGCTACGCTGATGATATTGGCATTCTAGGTTTTGGCCGCACCATTTCAGAATCAGCAGCAGTAGCGCAAAAGGAAATCGATAGCCTGTCAAAATGGGCTCAAGAAAATGCGGTCCTTTTCGATTCTGAAAAGTCGGAAGTAATTCAGTTTCCAGGGCGTAAGAAAGAAGATTTTGTCGAAGTTGAGGTGAATGGGGTCATGCTGAAACCGACTGAGCAAATTCGCTGGCTAGGAGTATATCTCGACCCTCAACTCTCATTTAAACATCATGTTTCAACTTGGTGTGGAAAGGCATTAAAGTTGGCTCAGCACATGCGACGGCTCAATACTGTCAAAAGAGGAGCTAGTCCCAAATCTCTAATAACAGCTGTAGAATCATGTGTGATTCCTGTAGCAACTTACGGAACCGAAGTGTGGTGGCCAGGATTAACTCGACCGGCGGCAACGGGGACTATTAGACCCCCGACATCATTTCACTGCGAACTAATAGATAAGGTTCTTCGCATGGCTTTGAGAGCTGCACTACCGGTGTGGAGAACTACACCAAATGTTGTCCTACACAGGGAAGGAGGAATCCCTCCAGCGCGTATTCTATTAGAAGGGTATCGCTTACGTGTTGCTGCTAGGTTACATTCTCTCGATGATAATCATCCACTTAGAAAAAGAGCTAGTATTTGCCCTAATGTTGGCACAAGAAAATATAAATCGAAATCTAGGCTATCAAAAAGACCAGAAAAACAAATGACTCGGGTTCAGCGTGCTTTTAAACAGCTGCCTCAAGCTGAAGCTGCGGAACCGTTATCAGCCCCTGTATACAATACCACGCTTGGTTCAAAAGTGGACGGGGTACATTATCATGAAAGTTGGATAAATTCAATTGCTCCGACTGATATTTGTGCATTTTCAGATGGATCGTCAGAAGGTCCCGGTCGGTCCTCGTGGGGGTTTGTTCTACAGCGTGGAGGAGTGACCATAAAGAAAGGTCATGGAACGCTTCACGGTGGAGAAGTGTACGATGCGGAGATCTTTGGTGCAACTATCGCGCTTCGTGCTGCCATATCAGTGAGAAATAATGATGAGAAGATTTTTGTTCTTCTTGATAATCAAGCTGCAGTGTTGGCCCTACAGACAGGTAAATCAGCATCAAGTATTCGGTTGACTAGGCTTTTCTATAACCTAGCAAAGAATATGAAAGCAGAATTTAGATGGGTGCCAGGACACTCAAAAATTAGCGGAAATGAAGAAGCAGACGCGGAAGCACGCGCCGCGTTACGAGATTTGCCTGACAGACAAACTCAGCCGAATTTTATTACCTTAGCTCACCTACGTCGTCTGATGCAGCAGCGCCGTCAAGAGTTAATAGAAAAATGGTGGTCCGATGTTTGTCCGATACGATATCAGGATCTGGACCTAAAAATGCGACGTAAAAAACCACCCGAGCTAGCTTTGACAAGGCAGCTACTACATAAACTACTAGCTGCCAGAACAGGACATGGTGACTTCGCGGCGTATCATCGTCGGTTTAATCATTTAGACGCTAACCTTGAATGCGTCTGTGGACAGGAGACTACTCCTACCCATTTTTTTCGTTGTCGAAGATACGCAAACCAAATGCGCAAACTCCGTAAGGGCATGACCATGGAGAACTTCAGGAGACAACTTCTTGGGCATAATTGCGTCAAGAAATTCGTAGAATTTGCGAAGATTACAGGCTGCTTTAGCGAATTCACATCTAACTCACCCTCTGCTGGACGCGTGGAGAGTATACATTAGGTTATCATCACTAAAGATAACGGATTAGATCTTGGTGTGAGAAATACTGGGTTTATCCTGAACTGGTTTCCTTCTTTTGGGTTTCTTATCTTTTTCATTTTATTTATTCTTCCTTTGTTTCTTTTCATTATTATACTTTTACACATTTCTTCATCTTATGTAAATAACGGGCGCGAACGAGTAGGACATGCCTGAGGCCATGATCCCGACCGGCTCCGCCGGTCCTGAACCCAATGTGGACATTAGGGCATATGCCTAGGACCTTAAATAGAATAAATAAATAAATAAATCTTAGAACATTTTAGAGGGATTAGAAACTAAGTTATTTTGGGACTAGTTAATAGCTTCATGTATAAACAGAGGAAGTTTTCTATAGATAAAAAGAACAAAAAAACAGTCCAAATATACAGTAAAACTTCTGTAACACGATAGTGGGTCCCGGCATAAGTGTTGAAAATATTCATTGTAACTTGCACTTTTATATTTGCAACACTTACCCTTACAGGTCATTTTGCGTGCAGGGGTAAGTATTGCAAATATAAATGGATGAATTTCAATGAATATTTTCAACACTTATGCCGGGACCCACTATCGTGTTAGAGAAGTTTTACTGTATATCTCACCCAATCTACAAAACTATTCAGCCACAATATTTCTTGGTTAGAAAATTATACACTTTCAAACAAAAGTTATTTCTCCCAGTAAGTGTATACGCTTCCACCATTACTAATTAAATCTTGAGTCTGCTACTTGATTTTTTACAACATGGAAAAATACTTATGGGCTGTACCTCCGTAGGTTATTTGTGAATTTATTTTTTATGAATTTGAAGAACGATTATTAACCACTTAGTAGTTCGGTACCGCACGCGCTACTGAAATTTTTGTATCATTAGTGGATACCATTTCGAAAAAGGCCAGATAAATATTCCTTGCCGCTAGTGCGGTCACATCCGAACCTTATGTGAAAATTTTCTATCGTTATCTTCGTGCTACATTAATTTCATCGATCAACATTCGATATCCCCACAACTATTGCTTCACATACAAATTTACACTGTCGACTCCTGGAATTAGGTGATTACAGGTACGTTTGTTAATTTCGTGATCAAAATTACTACTAACATGTGTCAAGCGAAGAAAACTGTTGCAAACCCTCAGAAGATTCATCAATATTATCGAATACTACTTCATAATCAATCTTTGTGTAATTGTGGCAAGGAAGTAACCGACTTCAGGTAAGTTTGTAAATTGCCGTATGATAGCAATTACTGACCTGACTTTAGGAGTCATAACAGTCGTGCACTTTCGGAATGGATATCACTGAAGCATATTGCTCTACACGCAGAAGGCACCGACCCGTTGCAGATTTTTCAAGAAAATCTTCTAGACTTTTATATAAAATGTGTAACCAGTATCGGGTATGTCTTCACATTCTTTTTTTGGGACTATAACTAACGTATATCTGGGAAAAGATCCGAGCATTGCCCCAGACCTTGATAGATGGTGACATAGCCGCACCTCTGCAGATATGCAATGCTGAAGTTGCCGGTCTTACGGGCGATACACGACCTGCCCGGCGAACAAAGGCTCAAATGGAAGCTGCCCGAGCCACTGCAGTCGTTGCTAATCCTCCTCCCGTCATCGCATTGCCTGACGTATCTGTTGCCGATGTGCCACACCCGCGCAACCATCTTGCCTCCAAATCTTCCACCCATCATTGACCCTGATACACTTCAAACTGTCAATGAACCTGTTGCGCAAATTGCTATGCTACCTCCTCCACCATTACCAAAGCCTGCACTTCCTGTTCCAGTGGTGCGAGTTCCCAAAGCATTTAGGTCCGTATTTCAAGCGGTTCCTTCACACGATGTTGGTCGCATGGAAACCGTTTGCCGACACTGCCAAGCCCTCCAATTTGCCTAAAAAAAAGTTACAAGTGACGTGTTTGGGCTCTGTTGTGAGAAGGGGGATGTAGTGCTCCCGCTGCTACAGAATCCGCCTCAGGTATTACTGGAGTTGTACACGTAACAGAACCAACGTGCGGCTAACTTTCGGCGGAAAATTCGCAGTTACAACTCCGCTCTCGCCTTCACATCCGTTAACACTGGAAGAGATAATCGAGTGGACTTGCGCCGTGGGCTCACGACATTTAAAGCTCACGGTGATTTTTACCATCTGCAGGGGCCATTGGAACCCGGCTCACAAGAAACGCCAGCATTTCCACAGTTGTTCTTCAACGACCCTGGTTATGCGGCAGACATACGACGAGAACGTGACCCACAACTCGACCCGACGATCACCCGTGACCTCCACGCGATGATGGAATTGAACCCGCTCATCCGGATCTACAAGACATCCCGCGAGCGTCTACGGGTATAAGAGGGCAATTTTCGGATAGTCATTGGTCCGCAACTCAACTTGGTGGTACAGACCGGAGCCGACCGTCGTCGAGAAAATCTATCCCTCACGGGTGAGATAGCTGCAATAATTCCAGATGGGTATGACAGGGCCAGCTACCGGGATGTGATACTTGCGGTCCGTGAACCCAGTCGGAATCGTTGACAACTCCATCGTGTGCCTGTAACGAATAGTGCACATATGCCATTGCATCATGTACTTTTGTTCCCTTACGGTGAGCCGGGCTTGCAGTGGCATCTAGAGCTATTGAATGTAGATCATAACCGACAAATGTTACGTCTTCAGCAGCAACCTTTCTATCGACTCCGACTTTATCAACGTGTTTGTGAGGTCTCACTACTGTTTCTTGCCGGGCGGCTTTTCCAACAATACGTTGTCGATACGTATGTCGCCTGTGAAACTACTCCCCTCGATTAGGTCCGGAACAATCAGCCGTTGATTCGTGCCGCGGTGTCTAAAGGGCTCTCCGATGCTTTGATCCGTGCAGATTAATCGGAAATGAATGGACGTGAAGTTGGTCGCCGCTATGTTCCCCTGTCTTCCTTTGTCGGTGGTGATAGATTCACGCAGCAGCTATTCCGGGACTCGATGGTGATTGTTCGCCTTTTTGGACGGCCAACACTATTCATCACTTTCACGGCCAACCCAAATCGGCCGGAAATCAGGCAGGAGTTGACAGAGGGCCAGCACCCCACCGATCGTCCTGATTCGAATGCTCGTGTGTTTTGGCTGAAGGTCAAGCAGCTTATGCTGGACGTTCGACTAGGGATCTTCGGTATGCATCAAGGGCATGTGTAAACGATCGAATACCAGAAGCGCGGCTTACTTCATCTGCATCCTCTGCTCTTTTTGAAAGATGCGAGGAGCTACCTAACCGCTGCTAAGGTGAACAAGATTATCTGTGCTGAAGTGCCTGATATGTCTACAGATCTGTCGGGCTAGTTACGTGAGTTGGTACTGACTCACATGCTGCATGGACCCTGGGGGAATGACTTCCCGAACTGCCCGTGCATGTCACGGAAAACCCACAGTAGTCTCATCAAATACCAGAAGCAGTTTTATAAACCATTCGCTGCCTAAAGGATCACCACGGAAGACGGATATCCAGTCTAAATGCGTCAAGACACTGGTACGTAGCTGTATTTTGCACTCTCATTGAATTATGGCTAATAGATCTCCAAGGGACACTCACTGTGCAGAAGAATGATCGGTCGGTGACAATGGATAATCGCTGGGTGGTACCATATAATCCGTATTTGCTCAGCAAATATCAATCGCATATCAATATCGAGGTTTGTGAATCATTGCACGCCGTAAAGTATATTCACAAGTACGTTTACAAAGGCGCTGATCGGACAACCTTGGCGGTTACAAATACGGATGACGAAATCACCCGGTACCTCCAAGCCCGGTACGTGAGTCCATCGGAGGCTATCTGGTGACTCTTTGAGTTCACGACTCACCAGGAATTCCCGCTTGTGCAGCACTTGCGGATGGATCTCCAGGGTCAACAGACGGTGTACTTCGCAGACAATCTGACGGTTGAACAACTAGCTGGAAAGATGGCATCGACCTGAATTACGCTTATGGGGTACTTCAAATTCAACACCGACCACCCTACAGCTGGAGACTGGTTATACTCCGAGATGCCTGCTCATTGTGTTTGGAATGAGAAGCCAAAGGAATAGACCGTCCAGAAGCGCGGTGAAAATCGGATTGGGCGCATGTACCACTGCAGTCCAGTTGTGGGTGAGAAATTTTACCTGCGGCTGCTACTCATAGTAGTTCGAAAAGTCAAGTCCTTCGCCGAACTGTATGAATTCGAAGGTGTCACCCACGAGTCCTACCATTCAGCCTGCATTGCTCGCGTCTTGGCCCAGAATGACCAGGAGTATTTCGGGTTTTTCGACGAAGCCGTCATATTCGCCACGGGTAATGGACTTCGGACGCTTTTTCTATCCGGCCTCGTCAACGGGAGATTGCGGATCCCTTGGCTATTTGGGATAGGTATAAGCACCACCTCTGCGACGACCTAACTAACAAGCTCCGTGGTGTTTCAGGATATCAGCTGGACTTGGCTGATGCACAGTATGATTACGGTCTTTTTCTGCTTGCGGCTGGGCTTGCGGATCAGCAACGGTCCCTTGCCAAGTACGGACTACCGACGAATATTTGGGATTGGAGTCGCAGTCATGTCGAGTGGTCTGCCAGAGTGCATAGGGAAGATCTTTGTGCTCGCGCGGAATTTATTCGGGCTCAATTAAATGTTGACCAACAAGCAGCATTCACGGAGATCACCACTGAATTCTTTACGGAACCACAGACGGCGCACTTCTACCTGCAGGGTCAGGGAGGTTCTGGGAAGACATTTCTGGTCCAAATGACATGCTACTACTATCGTGGTCACGGGAAGACTGTTCTCTGTGTGGCGTTGACGGGAATCGCGGCCCTGTTACTGCCGGAAGGGCGCACCTCACACTCGCAATTCAAGATTCCGATAGAGTTAAATGAGGGATTCGTAAGCGACATCGAAAAACAAAGTATGCTAGCTGCGCAACTCTGGAATCTTGATTTTATTATCTGGGATGAGGTGCCAATGCAGAATAAATACTGCTTCGAAGTGGTTCACCGACTATTGGTGGATTTGCGTGGCTCCACTAACAACGTTTTTTTTGGCGGCGTCCCGCTCATTCTCGGTGGCAACTTCGCACAGATACATCCTGTGGTGACAGGTGGGGATAGCACTGCCATCGTATCGGCGTGCATTCAGAAGTCGTTTGTCTAGGAGCAGTTGTGATGGCTCAAATTACGGGTAAATATAAGGGTCCGGGAGGGTGTTCATAGCGCGGAATTTGTGGATTGGGTTGTGAACATCCCGTACTCCGAATCTCAACGTTACGAAGTTGAGATTCCAAGGTACGTTCATCAGCCAACTGATGCTTCCAGCCTAATCGATCGCATCTATCCGCAAGAGCTGATGATGCGAGCTGGGACGGATCCGACTGTGTTTTGTGGTCGATGTTTACTGTCGACTCTAAACACGACAGTAACGGAATTGAACGGGACGATTCTGGGACGACTTCCAGGGCAAATACGGGTGTACCAGTCAACAGACACCCACGTCACGGACGCCGACGTCGCCGAAACGGGTCTCGACGAGTTTCCTGTGGAAGTTTTGCGAAACATCGACCTCCCTTCGCTACCGCCGTCTCAGTTGTCTCTCAAGATTGGCGCACCTATCATGGTCTTACGGAACCATGCACCTGCTGAAGGGCTGTGTAATGGAACCCGCATGGTGGTTACCAATCTCAGGAGGCACTGCATCGAGGCACGAATTCTTTGTGGCGATTGGGATGGTCAAAAATGCGTTCTTCCACGTATTGATTTAATTTCCGGCGATCATAGTTTGGGAATAAAGCTAAAGCGCAAACAATTTCCAGTCCGGTTGTGCTTTGCGATTACCATCAATAAATCACAGGGTCAGTCGTTCTACACTGTAGGGCTGGATTTGCGGACGCCGGTTTTCACCAATGGTCAACTCTACGTTGGTGTTTCGCGAAATTCCCGCGTCGAAGGCCTGAGCGTTCTCTTACCTGCCGAGAACAAAAGCCGAACGCAGAATGTCGTCTACACGCACTTCTTGACGGATATCCGTAAACATTGGATATGTTCATTCCGTTTCCAGTGAGTTTGCCAATTATAAAAAGTCATCTGTAAGGTTTCAGCCTAATAACTCTTCCTATTTTTATCACGTATTTCTATTTATACCGTTGTCATTACTCTAGTTTTAGTTAACCATGTTTTCGCTATCATTAGACCGCGTCTATATTCTATTTATGTTCTCTAATGTTTTGATACGATTAAGGTATTATAGACCGCATCTATCGGGAGGAAATAAGTTCTATATAAGAGGAAAGAATCTCAGTAGATAGAGCTCTTCACGCTTAGTTCTTTGTCATAAATACAACCTTCAGACTAACTTTAGTGCAACACTTAGATTCCTGCAACCTTCAGACAACCTTCAGATTACTTTTAGTGTAACCCTTCAACAACAGATACCCTCAGAATATTCTCTAGAAACACCTTAAGCGCTTTATACCCCATTTCGAACCTTTGTTAACCTACGCCGTACCCAATATCCTGACATCATCATTGGAGAGCTATTACTAACGTGATTTAGTAGGTCCTCCCAGACCCGTCCTATCCACCGAGCGCCATCCCGAAGTCCCCCGCCCGGACTGATTTAGGTTATACGATAAATTACAACCGACATCAGGTATGTCCGTAGACTGTCATCAGCGAATTTAACTAACGCTGTATAAGCCGCAGACCCAGAATCCCATCCCCCGAATAGAACCCGCCTTGAAGATTATTCCTCCAAATTTATGGTTTATTTTATTTTTAAGCTCAATATATAATCTACATGAGGTATGTCGATAAATCATGATTTGATAGCTGGTATTAACGAGTCTTAGAGGTAATCTTCCGGACCTGCACCACCGAATACACCCATTAGGGCAGTTTTCTTCTCGCCGCGTCAGTACGTAGGTGTCTTCTGATTTTCGCATCAACGGTTGGAGTGGTTGAATTTCCATAGTAATAAGAGGTCAAGATCGAGTTTAAATATATGCAGCCTCTTAAATTTCAGTTGGCATTACGGTCTTTAATTTATATCATATTGAACTAGCTATCAACGGTATTCTGCAATTTGATTCTGTAATTCTATGACATTGAGAAAATATCCCAAGTGAAGTCAATACGAAAACCCGATTGTAGGATGCAATTTGTGTAAGACTTTTACAAAATGATGACGTATGATTAAATGCCATCAGGCAGAGTAGTAACCGCACCATACTCATTGGGATAAATTGTTTTAACCTAGCCGAAATAGGACACAACGCTATATAATCACCGCTAGCTTTGTTTCCTCCGCACGCTAAGTAAAAATTTCCTTTTGTTAGTCTTTCATCCGCACCGTCATAATGAATCTCATGTTTTTAATTGTAGTGGTGTTTATTCGTGCTATGTAGAGTCCAAGACTATTATAACATTAGGGCTCCTCTCTGACCCAGGCCACACCTTTTACAGTGCTGCTATCCCCTTTTACCTCGAACCTAAGATCATTGATACATTGACCCATGACGGGTAGCCATTTAGCTCAGTAATTACCCGTAGAGTTCAACCACATTTTCTACGGAACCTTCTGCTCAAAAAAAAATTGAAAAAGAGCAGCCGTGGAAACCGGTACGCGGGAAAAAGTCTCAAAAAACCTGCAACTCCAGCCAGGCGAGGCTTAGACACCAGAGCCACACGAGGTGCGTATCCCCATTTGTATCTCCCTAATATCCCATAGTCCAGATATCCTCCTCATATCGACACCACCAGCGCTCAGGTAGCGGTGCTCTTTCCTCGGGAGACAGTATAATGCCAGAATATCTGTAAACAGTGAGAATTCATCTTGGTAAAAAGGGCCAACTTAGTCTGATCCATCACCACCATAACGGGAGCTGGGTACGCCCCGGAAACTCGTTTGGATGACTTTTCCTCCGTGACCAAGTAATGCGTGTTTCTGTTGGCTCTGAAGATAAACTCCAGGTTCGTAGGGGACACCACGTACAGGTAGAAACGCCGTCTTCGTCCCCCATCGAATCTCATCATCCACACTAATCAAACAAAATTGTGGGCAGAGTTGAACCAACTTCAAGTAGGTCATTTCATTTCAAGTTAGAAGGGAAACTAACGTATATCTAGATAAGACTCACTTTTATATGTCGAAATAGATGATGCCTTACAGATATTCAAATCAGCAGATGCAGTACTAGAAATATTAATCTACAATCATGGACGCTTACAAACGAAATTCAAGAAATTTATTAAGATGTGCCTGAGGGATACCAAGTCGTTAAATACCACAAGATGAACTCTGTCAGATATCGCTCAAGAAACAAAAAGGCCATTGTTACAGAGAGTATTATCTGTATTATGTTTGTCTGGATACTGCTTCGAAAATTGTCACAAACAGAACATCAGGACTCAAACCAGATATGTACTCCAATGATGAATATCCCATACACTCACTGCTCCATGGTCATGAAGGCGGTTTACAATTATATTCCGTTATATGTTCCGACGTTTTTACAATTTAAAACGTTACCAATCCTTGCCATAACATTATTTTGAAAAATATCACTAACATCATGATTAGATGTTGAAAAACGTTGGCATTTACCAAAGTCGACACATAAATCCACCGTGACAGACAACAAGGATGATATTGTCACAGGTGATCCCTGACACCATATACACACGATAGAATAATCACAAAAAGCGATATCCCGTAGCAGCAGCGGCCAACATTCGACCTGAAGTCAGTCATCTTAAATCTTAGGTTGCAACCAATGCCTTTGCAAATTTGGTTACATCAACACCTTTGACAACCATGCCGAACACACTACACATAACTGAATTTAATCTTCACCTCACGCACAACTAATTTCGAGCTTTCAGATCTTTCTCACCTCATTTTAATGCGACTCGCAATGACCACACAATCTTCGTTATCATCCAGACTGGAAATACTCACCCATACTGCCCTATCGCATTCAGGTCCCCCATAACCCCTCTGGTCCATGATTCCCACAACTTCGGAGTCCTGTAATCTCACGTAGACCCCGAGCCTCTTTCATCTAAATGTGACAATGCCTCTGAATCCGTATTCCTCCACTCTTACCCTTCGTAATCAATCACAAATACCCATCGCAATTGTGCAGCCCTGAGACTCATTCCGAAGCAACGCGAGGAACCCTGCCCCGGAGCGAAGCCCAGTGCCGCAGGGCCAGGACTCAGTATTCCTTGATTCTTCTTGCAATCAGCGTATAATTTATCACAAGTGATTTAAGGGTTGAAATTAGCTAGAGTTGCTTCGCCGGTTTCGTTGTACGCGATTGTTAATTACAATTTGCACATAATTTTACTTGACGTGATTACGTCTGCTGCTGTAGCTACGCGTATATCATGCTCAATCTAATTAGTAATTCAATTTGTGTTCACCGCTCGACGGATTCAGCATCAAAAAACTGTTGCAACAAAATTTCCAGGGGGGTGGTGTATCACGACTGCATAGCTCCCACTTTTTTAATGTTGCGTACTGCCATTGGGATAGGTCGCACGAACGAGCAAGTTAGCAATTCACTCGCGCTATTATGACAAATCTCCCCCTTCCCTACCCCCTCCACCCCTAAATACCTCCGCCTTTCGAGGAGGAGAGGGGTCGTTGACAGATATGCTACTGTCAACAACCTCAGCCGCTGACACCAGGAACCGTGAGGCAACACTCATGTTTCAAAATATTGCAAGCGTCTTAGTTGAGGCGATCTGTGAGAATGTTGCACTACCGCAACATCCAAATAAACCTTTTCGCGAATTCGTGGTCGACCTAAACGCAGTGGCCCGGCGACACTTCGAAAGTCACGTCAGAGGCTCTCCTCGTCCTAAACCGTACTCGTCCACTCAGGCGGCATCTACATTGGTCCAACCAACCGTCCGAGCGACTGGTAATAACCATTCAATTTCCAGAGTACCACAATCAACCTCTTTTGCCAGCGTTGCTGCTGCTCCCGCTCCTGCACAGAATCAACGCAGTCGTTCTCGGGCACCGCAAAGACAACCCGCATCGCGAACACCATCTGTTCCACTGAAAGCTACCAATCCCATCTTAAGGAAAGCCCAACCGGCTAAGGCCTGGGAAGATAACCGACTTCTTGTTAGAGTTGCTGAGGGCCACCCAGTACTATGCATGTCACCGTACGCAGTCATGCAGCAGATCAACAATTATCTTACCGAAAAGTTGGTCAGCGAGGTTCAACCTACCAAGACTGGTTTCGCGATTTGCTCGGCCTCGGCAGCTGCCCAGGAAAGTTTGAACAGTAAAATTGACGCAATCCAAGAGTTCCTGTCGTCGCAAGGACAGTGCATAGTGGAAAAGCCAGATAACCATACGGCCTTTCGTCTTTCCGGGGTTCCTCGATCATATGCCGGATTCGATGGTTCAAATATTGTAATGGAAACGATAGATGCTGCTGTTGTTGCAGAGGCTTTGGCAGATCTAACAAAGGTCGCACCTATCAATGTCCTGGAATCCCGCGGCTCAAGCTACTCAGAGTACAGCCCTACCAAAAGTTGGATAGTTCTCTATCCTAAGGGTTCCAACCTATCTAGAAGTCTCCCACTCTTCGGAATTCGTGTTTCTTCGAAGCTTCTACCACAACGGACAAGAGTTCCCCAGTGCGGAAGATGCTTTGGCTGGCATAACGAACGATCATGCGCTCGATTCCCTCGTTGCAGGATCTGCTCTTCGACTCATCATGTCGAGAAAGGACACATCTCCTGCAACCCCGCAGTACCTCACGAATGCCCTCCGAAATGTGCGAACTGTCACGGGCCTCATCCAGCGGACTCCTTGGAATGCTTATTACGGCCTAGAAAGGACAACACCTTCCCCTCAAAGCAAGAAACAGCCGCAATAAGGCAAGCCGCTGCTGCTGCAAGGCTTCGTCTCAAGGCCACGCACTGCGGGATTTTGCAGATACAGTCAACAACTCCTACAGTTTCCCAAACCCCCTCCACACAAATTCCTAACAATGTCAATAGAACTCCAACTCTGCAGCCAGTAACTGGACTAGGGAGCTACGCAATTCTGGCAGAAAATGGCCATCAGAGCAACTCAGTAGAAATGAATGAGTAATACAAACCAGCCGATTAGCATCCTCTCAGTGAACGTCGGCCGCTCATCAGCCGCCCAACAGATAGCTCTACAAACTGCTCACACTTCTCGCACCGATTTCCTGCTGATCCAAGAACCTTACATCTCCAAGAATACCGAACGGAAGATCACGTGCAAACATCCCTCCTACGAATGCTACGCTCCAGTTGATGACTGGTCTACGCGTCCTCGAGTCCTAACGTACTCGAGAAAGAACAACAACCTTAATCACTATCAAGAATGTCCCGATATCGCAATAGAACAGGGACTAAGTGACATTTTATTTCTTTCCGTCAGAGCGCCCAATAATCCTCGTTTGCTCATAATTAACGTTTATAACGCCCCTCCTGGAGCCATTAACTCAGGCTCGGGTGTATCCTGCCTCCTTTCTTCTCCTAACATTCATCTCTCAGCAAATACAATATTAGCAGGGGATTTCAACCTACACCACCCAACGTGGCATCCCTCTTATCATGGCTCACCCTCTCCACAATCGGAAGCCTTCAACCACTGGCTCGAATGTAGAGATCTTACAGTCATTTCAGAGATAGATGTGCCGACCCACAACTGTGGAAACGTCCTTGACCTCGTTTTCGGGTCTAGCCAGCTAGTAGCGAGAGGCACCCTTGCATCAGTACAGCAGTACCTAGATGTGACATCAGACCATCTCCCGCTCTTAGTCACAGCGTATTGCGGACCACGTGGTAGTATGCCTAAGACCAGCATCCGTTTTGCCACTATCGATAAAGAAAAATTTCAGATATCCCTCCTCGCCCAGCTAGCCGATATTTCTCCTTTGCCTGACAAATCCTGCGCTAGCCTTGACCAGCGAGCTCAACAGATCATTGAAATTCTCCATCACTCCTATTCAGAATCCGCTAAACGATCTTTGCCCCATGGCAGAGGACAGCCCTGGTGGAACCAGAGCTGCCAGGAGGCGAGGAAGAAATACCGCGAGAAAATCCGGGAAGGCTCTGCCTCTCGAGCCGACAGGAAAGAATTTCGAAAGGTCACTAGGAAGGCAAAGGTCTCCTTTTTTCAGAAGAAAATCGACGAAGCTGCTAACGGAAGAGATGTTTTTGAAATAGCAAAGTGGCATAAGTCAAAAGGTACCTTTCGCACTCCTCCTCTAAAAGACCCACTCAACCCTGAGGCTCCCCCGGCCGAATCCATCGAAGATAAAAGAAATGTACTAGCGCGTAATCTCTTGAGCAACCAGTCCGAGGTAGAGGACATTCCTACGACAACCCCCACTGTAGCAACTACTTCCCTTCCCTTTCCTCCCCTGACTTCAGACGAAGTTTCTCAGTCCATCTGTGAGGGTCAGGACCCTTGCTAATGACTCGGGCTCTTGCCCTTGTATAATTACCTTACTATCTGTGCGGCGTTGGATGACGTGGATCAGGATGTTGTGGCACAAGGAGTTCTCGCTTACATTAGGTAACAATTTCTAAGCGCTAGCTATGATTACGATGATCCTCGTCTAAATAATGATCATCGCTTACTTACCCAATTTGGATGATAGCTATGTCCGCGTATATTGGGGAATATTAAGAAAGCTTCCAGAAAGTTCTAAAACGGTTTGTTGGCATCCTAAGGCGTGGAGATTATTCTAGCATCTTCTATGGGTTATTGCAAGTTCTAATTCTATGGCGTTCGGAAGGCTTCGGGGGTGATAGATCGGGATAACTATTTAAACCTGCGCTTTTCTCTTGTAGATAATCTCCATGCACTTCTTAGTTATTTAATTTACAATTTTAGAACCTCACTTTTGAGTTATTCGAGTTGGGTCTCTTACACCATCCTCGGGGCTGGAAACACTACACCCGGAAAAGACGAGATTCCTACCGGGGTCCTCCGCCTGGCCTGGCCCTATATATCAGTCCTGGTACAAAGTCTCTATCAGGCATGCCTTGACATAGGCCACCATCCAAAATGCTTCCGCACCGCCATCGTAGCTATGATAGGAAAACCAAACCAAACAGATATGGCATCACCTTGATCATACAGACCCATTGCACTCCTCTCCGTACTTGGGAAAGGTCTTGAAAGGCTCGTAGTGAAAAGGATGTCATGGATAGCAATACAGTACAAAATACTCGCCCGCCAGCAATTTGGAGCACTGCCCAAACGTTCAAGTGTAGATTTAACCACCTGTCTCACTCATGATGTTGAGACAGCGCTAGCTAGGGGGCTGACCGCTACCATGGCTACGCTCGATATTAAAGGGTCATTCGACGCTGTACTCCCGGGTCGGCTCGTCAGACGAATGAGAGAGCAAGGTTGGCCAGTGCAGCCCTGCAACTGGATAGCATCATTTGCTACAGATCGTAAAGTCTGCATACGCCTGGATGGTATAATCGGCGAACCTATCGCGATTAACTGTGGGCTCCCTCAAGGCTCACCAGTCTCACCTATTCTTTTCATGCTCTATATTGCCCCCCTGTTCAGACTTCCTGCTCTGAAGAAAGCCTTTGGATATGCCGACGATGTCGCGGTTCTAGAAACTTTGCCTTCATTAGAAGGGAATTCTAGTAAGTTGGGACTGGCCATTAATCAGGCACTATCCTGGGGCTCAACAGAAGGCATCACCTTTGATGCTCAAAAGTCCGGACTCCTACATTTTTCCCGCAAACACAAAGATAGGAATTTGCGACCACCTGTGCTAACAAACAGCTTCACTATCATAGAAGATCCTCAGATACCATACCTCAAATGGCTCGGAGTACATTTTGATAGAAAGCTTTCCTTCAAATTTCATGCACAAATACAAGCAGCAAAAGCCATCAAAGTTGCAAATGCACTGCGCTGCCTAGGGAATACGGTCAGAGGGGCCTCGCCACGTCTTTCAAGACAGGCAGCTTTTGCGTGTGTCTTACCTATCGCCCACTTCGGAGCTGAAACTTGGTGGCCAGGCAAATCCCGAACCATTAGTGGAAGAGTAATCTGCAACAGGGTCGGCTCTCTTCTTGGAAAGTTGGGGAAAGTTTACACTGCCACTGCAAGAGCAATCCTCCCAGTCTACCGGACAACTCCAATTGCAGCCCTACTAAGGGAGATGGGGCTTAATTCAGCGGAGGTTGCACTTGATGACATATCTAGGAGAGCCGCCATACGTACTCGTAGACTAGACCCTCGACACCCTCTATTCACGCGAGGACAGAAGTCACTCAATGGCATTGCTTTGACGCGATTTGCCCGCACATGCGGAAATATTCCTGCCTCCGAAAATAACAACCCCCTGCTCAACCCTCCATGGGAGATAGTAGAATCCAGGCAGAATTCTCTGGCCCGTATTTGCGGACCTACGGGAACAAAGGAATTTCATGCGAATATGTTTCGAACCTTCCTCAGCACCCTCCCGAAAAGTGACATTCAGGTCTACTCGGATGGCTCAAAACTACCCGATGGCAACGCAGGCGGTGGATATGTTATATATCAATTCGGAATCCAAGTTTGCGCGAAATCTTTCCCTCTTGGAAAACATAAGGAGTCATATGATGCAGAAATACGCACAGCACACCAAGGGATTCATGCAGCCGTAGCCCTTCCTTCAGCCCGATTATCTAACAATTTGTGGATTTTTATAGATAATGAAGAAGTCGCTAGGAAGATCTTAACAAACACCCCCACCACCTCTTCTCAGCAAGCATTTCTAGAGGCTCTGGAAGCGCCAATGATCTGGAAAACACGAGCACGACTTTCCCACACCTCCGAGGGCCAAATAAATGTACTTTGGGTGCCGAGTCACGCCGGTATCGAAGGCAATGAACTTGCAGATCTTGAAGCAAAGAAGGGCGCTGCAATACCCTACTTGAACCCTCCTGAGTACTCTTCCTCCGCCCTGGGGAAGTGGAATGGGGAACAGATCAAGCTAGCTAGAGACAATTGGTGGCAAACATCTCGCCCGCCTACGTACACACAACTCGAGATCAGAAACGCGCCTAGTTTCCCCAAAGAACTCCTTCTAAGCCGCAAAGACTTGGGTCGGGTGGTCGCAGCCAGGACGGGCCATGGAGACTTCGCCGCATATCACACCCGCTTTAAACATGAAGATGCTAAACTGAACTGCCTCTGCGGATCGCTGAAAACCCCTACACACTTTTTCTTCTGCCGAATTCTCCGTCGCCGTGACGGCCGCCCTGCAGGGCCTATCAATACGCTGATCCCACATTTACTAGGCACGCCAGAGGGGGCCATAATCCTGAGTAAATGGCTGGACCAGTCTCGGTTTTTCGAGGAAATATGCCTCCGATGAGGTTAACCTTACTTTCTTTTTGTTTTGTCAAGATCGGGGGCTCTAGGAAGAGTGGAAGAGCGGGCGAGTGGGACCGACTGATCGCCGGTTAAGAGCATGAGGAGGGCTCAAAATCATATTACGTTATGTAAAGTTTTCTTCTGCGCGCAGTTTCATACAACGCGGCACAGCAATGTAATTTAGACTGGGATAAAAGTCAGAAATTCTAGGGCTTCGGCCCTAGCGTCCTATGCCCTAGTCGGGATGGGTAGCCACATGTCAAGATGACCAAGGGCTACCACTTAGACGGTAAATAGAATCATCATCATTGGGATAGGTCGTGCAACGTTTTGTTACATTTTATCATCCCAGCCTTATTCTTGTGTGTTCATCCTACGATTCTACAATTCCTGCTTCAACCCTTACGATTAGCCTTTGTTCAACCAACACGTCAATCAACTCATGGAAAACCTTCACCTTCTCCTTCCCCTTTCATACCCCCTTCACCCCTACGCGCTTCTGCCCTCGTAGGCGGAACGGAGTCGATGACAGATTTGCTACTATCAACTACCTCCGCTGCAGACACCAGAAACAATGAGGCCACACTCATGTTTCAACATATCGCAGGCGTCTTTAATGACGCAATCAGTGAGAAGATTACACTGCCCCAACACCTCCACAAGCCTTTTCGAGATTTTGCAGCCGACCGGAATTCAGTAGCATGACGACACTTCGAATGTCACGTCAGAGACTCTCCTCGCCCTCTCAAGCCGTACAATTTGGCACTAAATTCTATACAGCCGGCAGAACACTGAGCTTCAGCTATCAAGGTTCCACAGAATAAATCATTCGCCAGTGTTACATCTGCTGCGGCTTGGACTCGGAAGCAGTGAGGTCGTTCACAGGTAGCGCGGAAGCCAACTGCATCCCTGAAACACACCTCTTTTAAATCAATCAATGGTAATTCAACTAAAGCAAGACTATCTGAAGACAACCGACTTCTAGTTCAAGTTTCAACTGGCCATCTTACGCTTAGCATATCTCCGTTCGCTATAATGCAGAAATTCATCACTTTCCTCAATGAGAAGCTGTTAAGGGAGATAAAAATCACCAAGACCGGCTATGCTATCTACCCTGCATCCCCAGCAGCTTAAGAAACTCTATCAAATCGTATGATTGATGTCCAAACTTTCTTGTCACCCGAAGGACATTGCAAAATTGAAAAGTCACTTTTACAATATGCCTACAAACTCTTGGGCGTTCTCCGCTCCTACTCTGAGTACAAAAAGTCTTCTAGCTCAGTAGAGATAGTATAAATTACCGCACCGGTCGTAGTTGAGGCCCTGACAGATTTGATAAGAGTTGCTGTATTGAGTGTCCTTATGTAAGGGTCGAAAGGTAAGTGCTATTCGCAGAATATCTAGAGCTAGATACAAAAGAAGACTTTGAAGTGAAGAGCTATTTCTGAGGCAAATTCCTAATATATCCTTCTTCAACATTATTCTCCTGACTCTTACCCAGAGAGCCTTTTCCTTCTTGACAAGCCTCCAGGAAATTCAACTTCATGCACATTTACCCGCGCCGTTAAACTCGATCAGTTATCATTTAGAGAATATTTTCGCTGCATATACTATGCTGCTAGGGTAAGAAGGGCACAGTGGGGCCAGACCTCGCTCCAAGGGTTAACTCCTACTAGTGGGCGTACTCGAAAGGAGTCTGATACTGCTGCCTGATAATTCAGAGTGTCTGTGATATCCAATCGATAACCTCCACAGAGCTCATCTCGATATCGACTTTTCTATAACCATCATTATCACATTTTCATTAATTTTGATCTTGAAATCTCCATACTTATTTCGCCTATCATACACAGATTTTTTGTCATTAAAATTAGAGGTATGTTAACATGCAGGCTGACGATTCAGTTAGCTGAGATGTCTTTAAAAAAGATGGATCAACCTCAAATACCCCCTTCCACGCCCTCATCCAAACGTTTAAGCAGATATCAATGCATAAAGGTGAATATTTAGGCAAGAGAGTGATACAGAAACATCAAATAGCATAGATTAAAGCGCTTCACGACGCTGGCATAAATCAGTCAAAAATTGCAGCTCAACTCAACATTTCGCGAAAGCAAGTTGTTTACTCTATTCGCCGCGGATCAGTGACGCCCATGAAAGCTCATGGTCGAAGTCCATCACTTTCATCCGAAGATGCCGATAAGATTGAGGAATATATCAAAGAATCTCCTGAAAACCGACAAATGTCCTACTTTGAACTTGCAAATGGACCGTTCAAGCACTTGGGCGTGAGTGAGAGAATGATAAAGAGTAAGCTTGAGAAAAGGGTTTTTAAGCGCTACGCAGCGTTGAATAAGCCTACTACATCTCCTGAGATTAGAAGGAAGCGAACAGAATGGGCAGAAGCCTGCATCAATTGGATCCTTGAGTAGTGGATGTCTATCCTTACGTCAGATGAAACTTGGGCAACGGATGGCCATCATTTGAGACGCTGGGTTACCATAAAGATTAGTTTGTTACTGTCCAGCTTGGATAACTCATCAAAACTAAAAACTTTATCAAGCCAAGGGAGGAACATGACAATAACTGTATTGTTGAGACAACCAAGAAGATTGGTTGGATGTTTTGGGCGTCCTTTGCGGGGTCTGAAAAGAGTCCCTCTCAGTTTTGGGAGAAGGATTGAGGGAATATCACTTCCTCAAGCTATTCTGAGAGGATAGTACCTCTTTTAGACGGTATGACTAGATTTAGACCCGGGCTTTCTATCATGCAGGACAACGCTCCTCCCCACGTTGCTGCGAGGACGATGGAAGAGTTCGAGGAGAGGTCAATCACTCCTATTGATTGGCCCCCTTATTCGCCCGACCTCAACCCCATAGAACACGTCTGGAAAATCATGAAAGATAAGATCGAATACAAGTATCCGGATTTGAATGGGGGCAAGCGGCGATCGTCAGATCAAATTCGTGTGATCGTGAAGGAGGCGTAGGATTCTGAGTGTACACAAGAACTCACAGATCTCATCGAAAGAATGCATGACAGATGTCAGGCCGTAATCGATGCCGACGGAGGCCCAACTAAGTATTAGTTTCTAGATTCTTTCCGCCGTATTTGTAGATTTTGTATTTAGATAATCAAAATGTTCAAACGAGGCTTAGTTCTAGGAGCTCGCTTAAATGTGCAAAATCAACCGTATGGTAAAATCACCATACAAATTATTCTTGCCATTTCATTAAAGCGGGGCACGCCTTTCTTGACTAGGACTAAGAGACCCAGTAAACACCCCTGTTTTGGACCTACTGTGCCAAATCTACCCATGAAGCATAGTAGGAGAATCCAGAACATCGTGATACTCACCATTGGCGGGATATATAATAGGCGCATTTGTACAAAGTTATAGGGTTCATCGAAAGGTAGATCTTTCAGGGCGACTTGCTTGTGCTCCTACAATTCAGTCAACACTTTCACAGCCTCGATGTCTTTCCAGCAGGCCGCTATTAGTTCCACTGAGATTTGATCGGCACCTGGACTAGTATCACCACTACCAATAGTGCAGGTCTGTACTTCGAGATTCGTCAGTTCTTCTTGTGGCAGAAGCTTGGGACAGGGCAGTGGATGAAAATAGATTGGAAATGCTAGTTGAGTCGATGCCAAGCAGGATCAGGGACGTTTGTGAGGCTCAAAGCGGTCCGACAAAGTACTAGCCTCTATGACTTATTATGAACTGGATAATTAGAATAATGAATTCATAACTTTATTTGAACCAAAATTAGAAGTTGTGATATATTTTGCTTGAGAAATTTCGCATACAGATTTTTAAGGTATTTTCATAAATTTTTATAGATCAACTGCCAAGCTTTCCAGATCAGGTCAACGAAAGCACATACAGTAGAACCTGTCCAACCCAAAAGTGGGTCCTAGATTTAAGTGCTGTTAAGGTTTATTCAGCAGTTGGAGCTTAGTTTTGCAACACTTACCCTTACAGGTCATCTTGCATGCAGGGGTGAGTATTGCAAATATAAACAGTAAAATTTTCATGAATCTCATCAGTAATTATACCTGGACCCACTACTAGCTAAGAGGGGTTCTACTCTTGTTGATGGGTGCTGAATGTCAAACCCACTTTTTGACCAGGGTCTCGCCATACAAATTTCTATAAAAATATTTATCTAGGCCCACTATGGAAGGGATACTCGAAAATTTGTGTGTATTACGTGTACTCGAAATCGCGAATGTCAAAAGGGAGGACCTTGGAGCTTTCATGAGACTAAGCTTAATCTGGTAAATTTTATAGCAGATTACGCGCTAAATACGGCTAAAGTTAAAGCTAGTGACTAGCCGTAAAAATAAATCTTCAATATCTCGTAGCTCCCCCACCAGCTACAATCACCGCCTGACATCGCGCCGGCATACTTCCGATAAGATACTGCAAAGAGTTATGACTTATAGAATCCCATGCTTCCAGTATGATAATGCGAAGCTCAGCCGAAGACCGCTCTCGCCCATCCTCGAGTTCAGGATATTGATTTTCAATATAATCCTTCATCTCGCTCCACACAGCCTCAATAGGGTTGGGGTCTGGGGAGTAAGGAGGCCAGTTTATGGACTCAATATTTTTAACCCTTAAACTTTCCCGAGTGAAGGCCGCTCTATGTGGCGGTGCATTATCTTGCATGAATTGCAATTCAGGATTCACCTCCATGTAGTCAGCCACATGGGGAACAATGTGTTCGCAATAACTCGGCCCTATTATTGAACCCCAATTTTTTTCCCAGAATAAGCAGGACCCTTTCTGAGTTCCGTGAAAACTCCCCCAGAACATCCAGGCTGTGCTCTTTCTAGTCTTGTCGACGAGGCAGGTGTATTCAAGCTCGTCACCAGGCTGTGTATTATTAGCCATCTAAATCCTAGCTGATGACACGCGCTACAAACCTTTCTCGTTATTTAGGCATCTCGATGTCTACCATCTGTTACCCATGTCTCGTCGCTCCAAAGGATCTGACTCCAATCGTCAATGGTCCAGTGACGATGATTTAGAGCCCACTCTAACCTTTTTATCATGTTGACCTCGGATATGGGTGGCTTTGCTCGAGACAAACTCCTGGAGTAACCTCTATCTTTGAGCGCACTTCTGATCGCATAAACCCCAGCGCCCCAGCAACTAAACTCCATGGCAAGCTCTATATACGTCATCTGGCAATTCCTTCGAGAGAGTCGCACAAAAGTTTCTAGCTCATCAGCTTGGGCCTGATCCAGTTTTCGTTTTCCACCCGGATTTCTTTTGGGAGAGGTAGTGCCTCTATTGATGATGTGAATAACTTGTTTGTAGCTGAAGTCGAGGATAGATGCAATTTCGCCTCGTTCGTGGCCAGCATTGTGTAAAGTAATTACCTGGAGTTATTTAGTTGAGATCTTTCCAAATCCAGTAAAGAATGACCTGAAGGCACTTATCTGCTGAAGCTCTTCTCGAATAGATACGCCTCGCAGGAGATGTTTCCCCGCTGTTCATCTATCGCTACAATTGATACGATATATAGCGTTAGGGTCATTTAAGGCATGCCTCACTTTCAACAACGATTTAGTGTAAGTCGCTCGGATTTTTGACTGGTGTAAAATAGACGTTGGCGATATATTCTTGTAGGGTGACTGGATGAGGAGCAGGCGTTATGTCAGATGAATGGATAATTACTGTAAATTAGCCCGTAGATATTACTAGGGGTAGACCCTGTACAAATCCCAATGGATAGGGAATACCCTTTTGACATTCCGGACCCATGTATGAGAGTACTGTACTGTATACCCTATCGAGACCCATATTTTTAGTGGAGCTGGGAAAACTTACAGTTGCGGCACAGAGAAATGTATGAAGGTAAAATGATAATAATAAAACTGGCTCTACTGGCCTAAAAAGGATAATTGTTGAACACCAAGATCAACGACAATAAAAATAATAAGATACTGATCCGAAGAACCTCACGTTCTCGATACCCTTTCCCAGAGACAGCTCCTTCCTAATATACATTGTCATATGACAGATACCTCGGAACAGTGTCAGTTATGATTACTTGTGGTTTAGCGTGGTGTTTGCCTAATTTGTGTATTTAAATACTTTCTATTAGCTAGATCTAACTCACTAGCCTTATTAAACCATACAAACACGAGTTCTTGCCTGCCCACAATGGGATTCCTAACATACATCTTCATGAGAGCCCTAACTAGACCCCTTCTCATGGCTTTTATCAGAGGCTACAGCCAACTGCTCCTAGTTGCCGTTATGCTACCGTTCCAGAACGCCTCTGCTCGTTATGAAACTGACACAGTCCCGTAATACCCCTTCTACCGAACATGATGCTTTCTAATAACATGCCCTAATTGGCAA
The DNA here is from genome assembly GCA_028751805.1 of Podosphaera xanthii. Lineage (NCBI taxonomy): Eukaryota > Fungi > Ascomycota > Leotiomycetes > Helotiales > Erysiphaceae > Podosphaera > Podosphaera xanthii. Next base: position 1,049,592 of record JAPWIX010000006.1, on the reverse strand, counting down.
CATCTCGTGCCTCAGAGCATCTCATCTTACCCTGTCGTTTAACTAATAGTAGTTCTGAGTTTGTCGTAAATAACACTTACTTTAAGACACTTACAGTACAGGATATCAGGGGCAATTAGTTTTACTCTCATGTGGTATTACAGACCTAAATAATGTTACTTAATTGCGCTAATTTTATCTAATTAGTAAAAATATTTGGGGCTAAAATACTATATGCAAGTAAAACTAATTGCCCCTGATACCCTGTACAGCGATGTACTTTTAAACTCAGTAGAGCCCCAAATCCTAGGGTCATGAATCTGGCGTCCTAGGTCACAAAGAGGATGCAGGGGCTTGTGCGAGAGACATATTTTCGGAGCCTAGACGTCAAATAGAATCATCCTGACCTTATCCTCGTGTTTTCACCGGCTTCCCAACAGCCATTACTCCATCCAGCATCATCACCGTGACAGATCTAATAGTAATCTTTTCACAAATCGATGGATGTTCCGAGTTTTTTTGGCGTAATGTGTAAGAAGATTGACGGGCAGTCCTTTAATAGTCAAAACGACTGAGAATTATCTGCCTTTTTGAAGCGGAGACGGATATACTTCAGTAACATGAAATTAATAAAATCTTATAATATATACTTTATTTATCAATCGTGATGCAAGTAAAGGCCCTCGTAGCTCAATGGTAGAGCGCGTCACTAGTAATTGTTACATCAGCAATGACGAGGTTGCCGGTTCGATTCCGTCCGAGGGCAGATCGTCGCTGTCAAGTTTTGAATTTTCTGCATAATTTTGTGTTCCCCATCCGCCTTGCTCCGTTGGTGTGTGGCTTAGGCACACACCAACACTCAGCTTGCCCGCTCATTTTTATGCATGTAGTCTTTGGGCTATAACGCACATGACGCTGGTACGGTACATGGAGTGATGAATCAACTTGACACTCACTCCCGAACATTATTTAAAGACATTACGCGAATTCAGGAGCCTTACAGCCCCCGAACCCGCAACTGTTCATGTCAGCTGCAAGATTGCACTCCGGCCATCCACGGCTATTCAACGTGCCTTCATCGTCGCCACATACATAACCGGGCGAGAGATGTAGGATAAGTGCCTTGCTGGATTAAAACTAGCTTTCTCCTATCTCAAGTGGGGCATGTGGATCGGCTACCCAGACCTGACTTGGGAGAATGCCCTGGACGGCGCACTACTCCACCATCCGAGCAAACGGCTAATATCGTTTCGGCCAAGAACGCCATCGAGACCAGATTCGGCTTTACTGTTTTCGAACGTCAAGAGTTCTGGACAAGTTTTGCTTTCAGCCCTGTTAAAAAGAAATGTTACAGGCTTTGCTTATGAAAATCGTGGTAATTGATAGGTGACATCCGAGGTACAGTTCGCCGATGGTATAGCAATAGATTGCTTAAAGGATAATACTTGTAGATCCCCCAAGTATGAAGGGACTTCGCTTAAACTATTCGCGAATGTTTTTCCAAAGATGAATTTACATATGATCTAGTGATGTGCAACTGGAAAACATGCGTCTGACAGGGTCGGATAGTGCAGTGGTACACTATGTGACCTGCTCTCTGAAGTATAGCATGATTAGCCTGTACACACACCACGCTTGGGACAGGAAAAGACCGGTTCGAAGCCAGCAAGCCAATCACCTCAACTTTCTCGTGGGATTATCGTAGTCGTGTGTTGACGAAAGCTTGCTCATTTATCCAAGAACTTTTCTCGCTTTTCCTCATGGTGGGCATTCACGCAAGAAGTTACACATCGTAAGGTGTTGTTCTAATATTGGTATTTGCGAACCAAATCTGAGTACGATTGTTCCAAACATCATGCAGGATCATTCTGCGAATATACTAATCTTCCGTAACCATTCGCATTATATCCTCGGGTTGCATACGCTTAAATGATTTTAAAAAAAAATGCGTCCGACATATTCTGTTTTCTCTTAGAGTGTTAACCCATGTCATTTAACTCGTTTGCACAGATGAGTCCGGATATTTCCGGACCCCTACTTCCAAGTTACAGCCCGTAACACCAAGCCTAGATAAAAAGGTTCTGACTGTTGTTCAGAATGGGAGCTATATTACGGCCAGCTTACTCTGGTCCTTATTGTAGTTGTGTTTATTCGTGCTATGTAGAGTCCAAGACTATTATAACATTAGGGCTCCTCTCTGACCCAGGCCACACCTTTTACAGTGCTGCTATCCCCTTTTACTTCGAACCTAAGATCATTGATACATTGACCCATGACGGGTAGCCATTTAGCTCAGTAATTACCCGTAGAATTTAACCACCTTTTCTACGGAACCTTCTGCTAAAAAAAAATTGAAAAAGAGCAGCCGTGGAAACCGGTACGCGGGAAAAAGTCTCAAAAAACCTGCAACTCCAGCCAGGCGAGGCCTAGACACCAGAGCCACACGAGGTGCGTATCCCCATCTGTATCTCCCTAATATCCCATAGTCCAGATATCCTCCTCATATCGACACCACCAGCGCTCAGGTAGCGGTGCTCTTTCCTCGGGAGACAGTATAATGCCAGAATATCTGTAAACAGTGAGAATTCATCTTGGTAAAAAGGGCCAACTTAGTCTGATCCATCACCACCATAACGGGAGCTGGGTACGCCCCGGAAACTCGTTTGGATGACTTTTCCTCCGTGACCAAGTAATGCGTGTTTCTGTTGGCTCTGGAGATAAACTCCAGGTTCGTAGGGGACACCACATACAGGTAGAAACGCCGTCTTCGTGTCACACTCTGATCCTTATGTTTTGGCATTAGCTTATCTCAGGAAAATCTGCTGCCTGAGCGATCCGTTAGAAAAGGGAATCTATTCCCGTGACTTTTGAAATTCTGGAAAGGAAGCGTGCAAGCTGTTGTCAATCTATTACTATTTGGTAATCTAGCAATTTAAGTTAATAAGTCTCCTATGAATTTTCTCTATAGAAAGATAAGAAAGCTAGTCTATATTTGTCAAGCAAGCCACCGCCCCTAGAGAAGCTAAGACTAGCCTAGGGCAATGTACGAAGTATACTTTCAACTGTAACGATTTGTGCGACCAGATGAAGACTTGTCTACGGCAAGAATTTGCTTGTGTTCGCGTAGTTTTTCCTATCAGAAATATGAATTTGGCTAAACGCTGCGGCCAGAATGAGGAGCTAGTTGACCATATCTGAATCTTCATTTAGTCCAAACCAGCAAGGCACTCATCCTACATCTCTCGCCCGGTTATGTATGTGACGACGATGAAGGCACGTTGAATAGCCGTGGATGGCCGGAGTGCAATCTTGCAGCTGACAAAAACAGTTGCGGGGGGGTTTTTTTTTTTTTTTAATTTATTACGCGACAGGCCGTTTTCTAGCCCTACACTCCTGGGGAGGAGTCCGACGCGAATGGGGCCGGGTTGGATCAGGTTGGCTACTAGAACCTCGTCCCACTTTAATGACCGGGAACTACAAGACTACTACTACAAAACATGTGTTGAACATGGCGAGCTTGATTTCCGAGAAAACAAAAGAAAGTTTTTTGCCCCTGGGCTTTGCTTATCGCTCTGCTACGCCTCAGCCACCACGCACCCGAGTCTAAAATTTTTATTTTTTATTTTTTTTAACCCTCTCCTCCGTGGGCTTACAGTTTGGCCATCTACGTTTTCACCTCCTAGCCATTACCTGTCGTGCCTATGCTTGAGTTTTTGTATATCCCGCTGGCTATCACGTATTCTGCAAACGTTTTCCAGCCTCCTTCGCCAAGCAGCTCGTGTAGAGCTGGTGCTCTCCGGCGTCCGCTGATGATGCGCCAATCGGCCAGGGCCCTCCGGCACTCGACTAAATGTCCTACTGATGTTTCTCTCCCGCATGGGCAGACGAGTGTTGCGGATTCGTGGTTCCAGCGGCGGTGATATGCCGCGAAATCTCCATGGCCCGTTCGGGCGGCTAGCAGGCGGGCGTAGAGTGCTCTGGGCAGAGCGAGTTCTGGGGGCTTTTTCCGTCTCATTCGTAGCTCTAATTCGGCGTATCTGGTCGTTCAGGCTGATGTCCACCACTACGTTGTTAGTTGGTCTGAGCTATCGCGTGCCATCCGCTTGATTGAAGCTAGCGTCACCAGCCCCGAGTTGGTCGCAGGAGCCGTGTCGGCCTCGAGGGCTGCCTTGGCGAGTCGGTCTGCTGCTTCGTTGCCTCGAATGCCTTGGTGCCCGGGAACCCATCGGACTTGTACTGACGTCGTGATCTGTCGAGTCATGTGTTGGAAGCTTTGTACACGCCACGCTGACGAGGTGGTGATCCTCGTCTGTAGAGCGTGAACAGCTTCTAGGTTATCCAACAGAACATATATCGTCGTTCTATCGAGGTGTCCTTTGGAGGCTATGATGGCCTTTAGGGCTGCCATGGCTCCGTGGATTTCGGCGTCGTATACTTGTGCGCCGCTGAGCGTGCCTGAGTCGTGTGACTCGGGGGATTCTGACGTGCCGCTTGGGTAGGTAACGAAGCCCCACCAGGCTTTTGCGCTGGAAGAGAGTGATCCGTCGCTGTAGGCGCACAAACTGTCTGCGGCTAGGCCGGCCAGCCACTCTGTGGTTTTTCTTGCTGCCCTTTCTTTATCCAAGTGTGGTAGTCTAGGAGGGCTGGGTCCTGGCCCTTGGAGGGGGGGTGGATCTTCAGACTTGGGGAGCAGCCGGTATGATCGCTGGTTGCGCGAGTCGTGAATGTGATCCGTTGTGCGCCGGCCTATATTTGAAGTGTGTAGTCCGAGTCTGCGACGTGGATCGTCAGTACTCTCCCTGGCTCGGAGGCGGAGAGGGTGGTTGATATCGAGGCGTCGGATTCTGGCGCTGTTAGCGAGACGTTTTTCTCCTAGGAGAACATGCGCCGGGGGTATTCCGGTCTCTCTTCGTAAGGCCACTGTTGGCATAGTCCTCCATGTGGGAATGGCTGCTCGAATGCCTGTCATGATAGCATTGTCTATGGCAGCGAGTTGCTTCCCGCAGGAGTTTCTGGTTTCACCTGTATTTGTAGCGCGGGTGCGGCTGGGCCACCAAACTTCCGCGCCGTGGAGAACGGTTGGTAGTATTACCGTGCGAACAATTGTTGTCATTGGGCCTGGGGGCGGTCCTATAGTGCACGACGCGATGCGTCGAAGGTACTGGGCGAGTCTGACTCCTTTGGATGCCCACTCGGCGGCGTGGCGGCGAAAGTTGAGACTTTTGTCAAAGAAGATGCCCAGCCAGCGGATCTCCTCGCTTGCTTGGATCGTGTGGTTACCCATTCTAATTTCGGGAAGTGTTATGTGTCTGGAGCGCTTGCCGAGGAAGTATACGGCTTCGGCCTTCGTGGGGTCAAAAGTGACTGCATTTTCGTTAGCCCATCCTAATACTCTGTCCAACTCTTCTTGAGCCCTCGCCGCTGCGTCTGCCGGGGTGGGGCCTATTCCGAGGAATGCCACATCGTCTGCATAGCCGAATCTCCAGTTGCTGCCCGCTACTAGTTCTGCCATATAGAAGATGAAGAGGATTGGTGACAATGGTGATCCTTGTGGTAGGCCACACTCTAGTTGTCTTGGCTCCGTGATGCCCGAGTCGAAACGTACCCGGGCGGATCGGCCTCGAAGGAAGGATCTTGTCCATTCAATTGTGTACTCGGGCCATCCCATCTTCCTCATCCTCTTAAGGAGTCTCTCGAAAAGTTCTGCGTCGAAGGCGCCTTGGACGTCTAATGTTACCAACACTGCCTTTTGCCGCATGGTGAGGGTGTGTTCGATATCATGGATGACGCATGCTGCCAGGTCGTTGGCGGATCTTTTGGGAAGCGCACCAAACAGCTGTCTAGATACGACTTGTCTTTCTAGTGCCGTGTGGGCCAATCTCTTAGATACTAATCTCTCTAAACCCTTTCCCAAGCAGGAGAGCAGGGCTATAGGCCGCCAGCCTTTTGCCGTGCTATGGTCTCGGCCGGGCTTCGGAAGCAGGATGACGTCTGCTAACTTGAAAATGTCTTGAAGTATTTACTTTGAAGTGACCCTTCGTACAGAGCTCTGACCGAGAGGCCTATCGATGGGCATGCGGCTCGGAGTAGTCGCGTTTTGATTCCGTCAGCGCCTGGTGCTTTATCTTTGCACGTAGTTGCGGCCCGTCTTGCTTCAGATTCCTTGACCCCGGTGTTCCACGGAAGGTGTTCCATCGGCGGGAAGTTTTCGGGGGCTCCTTCGTCGTCGATGTCATTCTCGTTCGTGAAACGACCTAGTAACATGTCCCTAAGGAGGTAAGCCCGGCGTTCTGGGTCGGTCTCTTCGCCGTTGGCTGTTCTGAGGGGGGTATTTCTGATCTGTTGTCCTCCTTTGGCCCCTCAAGCTAGCCTGTACATGTCTGTATCGGATTCAGCCTCGGCAAATTTGCGTCGCCAGAATTGTCGTTTTGCTGAGGCGACTGCTCTCCGGAAAGCCTTCCTACTCTCCGGGTCCCTGTGTGTTCGAAAATTATTTCGTGCTTCGCGGCATTCCTGTGTCCACCATGGTGCGCTGCTCCCTGGTCTGGGAGAAGCCCTCCTTCCTGTTGCCCTGATGGCATCCCCAGTTATACGTACCATATTGTCCGCCAGTTCGTCCACTCCCTGTGCTGACTGTGGGCTCTGTTGTGTTAGACCTCTGCTCCACTCGGCCATGGTGGTTTGGAATTCTTCGAGTGCCTTATCGTGGACACAGATCGGTCTAGAGATTCGAATTACGGCTGATACACGCGGGTTTGTCTTTGGAACATCCCCTACTAGAGTTCGGTGGTCTGACGTAGTTTCCATCCACGGTGCCACGTCGGCAAGAGCTCTCGTGTTTGACCATACCAAGTCCAGAGTGTTGCCCTGGTCGTGTGTGGGCACGCCGGGGCGTGATGCGAGTGACAAGCTATTTTCTTGCATCAACTCTACGATGGTCTGCCCATCGCCATGTAGTCGATCCGCGAGGGGTTGCCATTCAGGGTGGACCGCGTTGAAATCCCCCGCAACTATAGAAGGTCCAGAGGGTGTCCAGCTGAGAAGAGGTGTGATATCTGAGCCCGGGGCCCGGTATATTGAGGCGAAGGTTATGCCCTCGACCATTACTGCGACAGCGTCGGGCGAGATCCCGCAGATAAAGTTTTGTCGGCCGTTTCTGCCTTTGCGGGTGTAAACTAGGGACCTTGGTCGTGCTGATTCCTGGCCTGTGGAAGCTGGCACAAATTTGTCAAAACCCGGGTGAGATTTTGTGAGCCATGTGCCGTCTTTCTGGGAAGCCCATGGCTCTTGTAGTAGCAGTACCTCTGTGCCTTCTTCCCAAACAGCCTGTAGAATGATGTCCGTAGCAGGACCGCCTTTGCGCAGGTTTGCGCAGAGAAAGGAGATTGTCGAGGAGTATGTCTGTGTGGAGCTCTCTATTGGGGGCCTTACTGACATGTGGGGGTCGTAGTTGGTGGGTTCATTGCAGTAGCTGCTTCGGCCGACTTTTCCGCTTCTTTTGTCTGTATCAAGGCTTTCCGGTCTCGTTGCCCGTGCTGTCGGATTACCTCGAGTTGCTCGCGTGTCTTATGGGTGGTCTGTCCGTTGCGGCGTGATGGGCGTGCCGTGCAGCGTAGCTCATCCGCTGCATGGGGGCCGTGGCAGTTGGAGCATCGCATAATGGCCACGGGGCAATTTTCGCCTTTGTGCTCTAGGGAACCACACTTCCTGCATCTTTCGCCTCTTGAGCAGGCACGAGTTGGGTGGTAGCCCCAGCATCGGTTGCATTGGGTTATTTTTGGTTGGCACTGAAATTCCGACAAACGGCCACTTGTCTCAAAAAGCCGCTCGCCCAGTTTAGGTTTGCCCGTCGCAAAGTGTATGATCCAATCCGTTGCTGGTCGTTCTTTACTAGTTGCGAGAGCCCGTGCTGAAATCGGGGCCATGCCAGTCTTGAGCGTGGCTTCTTCGATAATCATTTCCGTCGTCACTGGAACTGTTACTAACTGGACCCTTGTCCTTGTGCCTGATTCCCCTAGCTCAGGAAGGTCCTCGAGCGTTTGTAGGTAGTCGGGGACATTTGGGGCAAGTACTGATGTCCACTTTGATGCCCCTTCCACCTCGATTTCTTCTCTTTGCAGGCGATGAACCTCCTCAAGAAGGCGGTTTCTGGCTGCTTCGGTAGCAGCTGTGATTGCAAAACCTGAATTAACCACCGTCACCTGTTGGATAGCTGAGTTTCACGAAGTAGGGTGACATTGATCACCATGGATGTCCTTCCTTAATTCTAAGGAATAGCCTTTCATCGGGCCGTGGCGTAGGAAGCTTCTTTGCCTTGGGGCAGACTGGGGTTGGGGTAGTTCGGTCCTGGCTGGCTGAGCTGCCTGTGCCGATGGAGCCTTGGAGGGCTTTCTTCGTGATACCTTTGTCCAGGAGCCTTATATCGGTGGAGGTCCAGACATGGTGGGTGGCGCAGTTTTCTGGGCTGTGCTTGGGTGTAGTTGGGCATCAGCCTGTCTTTCGGCCAGTGGTTGAGAAGGTGGTTGTGTGCCCGTTGGCCTTCGCTGGGCGTGAGCTCCGGAGACCTGGAGTACGGCAGGCGCTGTTTTCTGGACCTTGTTGCGATCAGCCCTTTGTGAGATTGGTGGTCGGCTGTCCAGGGTCTAGTTGGTAGCCCGGCCTGACAGGATGTTTGTGATCTGGTCTCTGAGGCCAGCGGCTGCGATTTCCGTGTATCTGCGGATTTCGACATCGTCAATATCGTCCAGCAGGATGCAGAACCTGCTTAGGACTAGTTTGGCTTGGGCCACACGCTTGTGAAAATTCTGAACTTCCGCGTCTATGTGGTCGGTTAGGCTCTTTTCAAAAGAGCTCTACGATCGGCTGGTACCGAACGCGTCGTTTGGGTAGGTTTGAATTGGATGGCTTGGTCGAGCGTCGACCATCATGACATCCGGGGATGCCATTCTTTCGTGGGAGATGGGGGTGGCCGCTGGGCAGTCCCGTTGGAGAACTGCGGGGCCACTGTCGTTTGATTGGGTGAATAATTATTTTGTAGGCGTTTTGGGTTCGAGAAGATAGATATCGTTTGCATGTAACAGTTGCGGGTTAGGGGGCTGTAAGGCTCCCGAATTCGCGTAATGTCTTTAAATGATGTTCGGGAGTGAGTGTCAAGTTGATTCATCACTCCATGTACCGTACCAGCGTCATGTGCGTTATAGCCCAAAGACTACATGCATAAAAATGAGCGGGCAAGCTGAGTGTTGTGTGTGACTTCGTCACACACCAACGGAGCAAGGCGGATGGGGAACACAAAATTATGCAGAAAATTCAAAACTTGACAGCGACGATCTGCCCTCGGACGGAATCGAACCGGCAACCTCGTCATTGCTGATGTAACAATTACTAGTGACGCGCTCTACCATTGAGCTACGAGGGCCTTTACTTGCATCACGATTGATAAATAAAGTATATATTATAAGATTTTATTAATTTCATGTTACTGAAGTATATCCGTCTCCGCTTCAAAAAGGCAGATAATTCTCAGTCGTTTTGACTATTAAAGGACTGCCCGTCAATCTTCTTACACATTACGCCAAAAAAACTCGGAACATCCATCGATTTGTGAAAAGATTACTATTAGATCTGTCACGGTGATGCTGCTGGATGGAGTAATGGCTGTTGGGAAGCCGGTGAAAACACGAGGATAAGGTTAGGTTGATTATAATTATTAAAGCGTTGCACGATCTTTCCCGAGTCGTGATACAACCCCCCCCCCTTGTAATTTTGTTGCAACGGTCTTTTGATGCTGAATCCGTCGAGCGGTGAACGGAAATTGAATAACTAATTAGATTGAGGATGATATCCACGTCGCTACAGCAGCAGACGTAATCACGTCCAGTAAAATTATGTGCAAATTGTAATTAACAATCGCGTACAACGAAACCGGCGAATCATTTCTGGCTACTTTCAACTTTTTAAACACTTGTCGTAACTTACAGGCTGATTGCAAGATGAATCAAGAAAGAAAAAACATAATAAACTCACAAAACACATGTACTTCACGCCATTTACTTATTCCACAGTCTCTCAATTTCAAAGGTTGAGTCGGATGGTGCACTGGTACACTGTCCGGGCTGTTCTCCCAAGTAGAGTCTGGGTAGCTTGGACACATGCCCCACTTGAGACAGGAGAAAGCTGGTTCCAATCCAGCAAGACCCTCATGTGAGGGGCTAGCTGGCGTCGGTCACTGCACGACAAGCGAGTGCCACAAACTGTGTATATTCTATCTATGTAGATACAACTGTGCAAGGGAATCAGCTCTCTTATGCCTCCACTGTTACTAGGGTCTTGATAACGCCTCTACATGTAACTATTCTAATCGTTTGCCCCTTACACGGTCCCTTTGACTTATCGGACGTTTAAGCTTGTACTAACAAGTACGCGAAGGGCTAAGCGGATCCCCTTCCCTCTACACGGACTATCTACTACATATAGTATATATGTATACCTATGTTGTCTGTGCGTTGTGTTTCGTCAAACTCATCTCTGCATAACTATACACACGTGCCCGTGCATAATTATCCCTTTGATTAGTCAGAACTGGGCTCGCTAGACCAGTCAACACAATCCAGGGCGCAGCATTTAACACCTCACAACACTTCTCTCGCGGTGATACTGCATCCGTAGAATGATGAAAGCATAATCAGATAACCATGGGGTTTTCTCGCTTTTCCCCATGGTGGGTATTCACGGAAGAGGGTATTTGTCACAAGGCGTTATTCTCGTAATGGTATCTGCAAATGAAATCTGTTTATGAGTGTTCCAGACGTCAAATTGAGTTATTCTGCGAAACATACATCTCTTTCGTAATCATTCGCGTCATAGCCTCAGGTTGCATACGCAGGAATGATTTAAAAAGAGCAGCTTTGATCTTAAAAATGTCGCTTCCCAGGTATACTGAGCCAATCTTCTAATTGACTGTGTCTGGGATCGCAACTTTTGCACTGTTTTCTTTATGTGGGCGCCCCAGCTTAACTTGGGGTCGAACTAAATTCCCGGAACTTGGAGAGAAGACCGTGGAGAATTTAGGTGTCCCTGGATACTTACCGTTGCTTCGAGATCATGGCGTTTTCCTGCACGAGTAAAGTGCATCAACTGGTATTTCTCTAGCGCAAATCTATCTTCGTTCTTTCTTCCCCACTATTCACAAAATCCATGCTTCCCCTCCAACTTCCTGCAATTCTCTTCGGTAGAACTCGACCATGTTAGTATGTTTGTGTCATCGATGAAGTCTACGGCTGCGGTTGATGACGTTTGCAAAATTGGCAAGAGAGTGGAACTACTAACTTTCAAATTTCTAGAAAATAAATCTAATTTATTCAACACTGTGAGTCGCTTCCAGCGCCCTCCTTTCCCGTGTGCCATGGTGACCCACTGTATTTTAAACTTGTGAACTCGAAGACTGTTGAAAATGTGTAGCAATATTTATACAGGCGCTAGTACTTTCTTGGTGTTTCACGGTAAACTTCGCGCTTTGACTCACGGAATTCCGTACCGGCGTTTGACAAATCTGTAAAGTTGTAGGTATGTCTTAACGCAATGGTTTGTAGGTTTCCCTGTCAGAGTACCTTGACATTATGGCGCATCAAGAAGACGCTATTGACAGCTTCGACAATTCCATCTTCTCGACGCCATTCTCGCTCGAACACATGCCGAATTCGCTGGCGCCCCCACCCTCATCCGAATGGGTATCGTTTGAGGACGCAAAGGAGGGCATCAATGCATTCGCTGAGCGACAAAGATACGCCGTGGTCACCTAACGCTCTACCGGAACCAAGACCACGGGCGATATCTTGAAGGTTTGGCTCATGTGCACTAAGAGCCGCTAGCCCAACGTACAAGCTGCAGCTTTGGAGCGTCTCAACGCAAGATCACAGCGAGAGAATAGCTTGTTTGGTCTGTGCCTCACCAAGGACGCATCTGACGACCTGGTTCGATGGTCTGCACACCCAGATTTGGGTCGGAGCGTTGTGCATAACCACTCGCCAATTGCTCTGGAGGCGTTGGCAGTTCAACAAAGGTGTTCGAGGGCCGAGGATGAAGCGACTCTTGTCGCTAGCAGCCAGCGCCATACAGATCCTGGCTGTACTCCTACCCAAGTCCTCCGGATTCTCCGCGACCAGTACCCAGCACTGAATCTGAAGATGCACGATGTGTATAACATCCACACCAAGATTCGTCTTGAACGCCTAGGTAATCTGATACCGATACAAGCCCTCATTCGACATCTCCACGAGGCACCCGAATGGAGCACTTCGGTCTGCATCGATAGGGACATAGACCGAGTCAAAAGACTCTCCTTCGTCCATGTCAAAGGACTTGAATTTCTGCGTCGCTGGCCAACTGTTATCGCTCTCAACGCAACTTACAAGACCAACCGATTCGGCACGCCCTTGGTCCGGATTGTGGTCTTCACAAGCCTCAACACATCGTTTGGATTAGCCATTTCTTTCTGGCGAAAGAGGAGGAGGTCGACTACAACTGACTGGTTCAACAGTTACAACGACTGTAAGCGGATGGCTCAATGCCTGCTACAGTAATCGTGGACAACGTGCAGGATATCTAGATTGCCTTGAGCGCTCACTGGCCCGAAACGACTATGGATCTCTGCCGGTGGCATATGAACAAATGCCTTATCAGACAGTGTCGACCGTCATTTCAAAGCCAAGAGATCTGGGAGAAATCCGTGGTGGCGTGGTGGAGATGTTTGCGGCCTATGACTCGAGATGTGTTCGATGGTTGTTGGGCCCAGCTGATTGCTGAGTTCAAGAGCTCACGCCCTCTTGAGGTTGAGTATATTGAGAGCACCTGGGTGAGTAAGGCGGATATGCCCTGCGATTTTGCACTTGGCCAGTATGATCACTTCGATCAGCTTACGACTTCTCGCGTTGAGGGCGCTCACAGCATCCTTAAACGTGTTCTACGGACTTCTGCGGGTGATTTCGGCAAGGTTTTTGCCGACATATCTTCTCAAATTGAGAGATTCTTTGACGATCGCCTTCGGGAGCTTGAGGAGGATCGCAATCGACCTCTTCACATCCCCCGTTCCGATATCTTCAGTTAGGCCCGGCATCACGTCTCGTTTTTTCCGCCTGTGAAGACCAATGAGCTTCTGAAGAACCTCCATCTACAAGCAAAGGACGAGGCTAGTGGCGATATCAATGCTCTCCAGCTGCCAGATTGCATCGGATTGTACACAAAGACTTCGGGCTTGCTGTTCAAGCATACACTTCTCAGCAAGCTTCACCAGAATCTCGTACTCTTGAGAGACGAGTTTCACTATCAATGGGTACGTCTTTGCATTGCTTTACGATCTCTACTGACTCACATAGTTTCCGAACCCTTTGGATGGCCCAGTACAGGTCACAACTTATGAAATCCTGTTGTCTGTCCGCAATCCGATTCCGAATCGACAAGTGGATGCACGACGTGCAAATGCAGCCGCTTCTTCAACACTACGGAGGTTTACCGGGACAGAGTTGGTTGAGCAGGAGGCGGCGACACGGGGGAGAGTGGCTGCTACGCAGACGGCTATTCCTACGGAGTAACCGACATCTTCAAGAGGCAGAACCACGGACACACGGGGTAGGGGAAGAGGCAGAAGGGCAAGAGAAGCTGGGTCTCGGGGCGGTGGGTGTTCTCAAGCAGATAGAAAGCTTTTGACCGCCGCAAAGAAGCGCGAGAAGCTTCAAAAAGCAGTAGAGAAGGCTACTGAGGGGGCGGAGCAAGATGTTCGTGCTCTGGTTGAGCAGCAAAGCCAGGCTTAAAAGACTGTTGATGCTGCTTGACAGCATCAAAAAACCAGGATTTGAGCATGGAGCGGTCTACAAGGGCCTCTGTCAGGAAAGCCTCTACTGTATAATATATATATATATATGGAGATTGCCAGGTCATAGTGTTCTATGATTCTGGTCTGGCCTTTTAGCCGAGTTGTGATGCATCTATCTCGTGTATCATGTAGGATGGCAACCTTTAGCCTGACACCCACCTCTTGACCCCTGTCTCCAGCCTCGCTGTCTACATACCGCTTATGACATAACCTTTGTTAACCTACGCCGTACCCAATATCCTGACATTACTAAGCGTCGAAATTATATGAGTTATAGAGTACCTGACTCACCAGATACTCTTTCTCATTCAAATATCACCGATAACTCCTTTTTTAGCCTCAGAGATTCTGGAATGTCTGACGCAATCAGTAACAACATGCAAGGCATCCAAAGTACCTCGAGCCAACCAACAGACCAAGAATTTCCTGGACCAACGAATCAAACTTCTTTAAATTTTCTTTCTCCACAACTCTGGAGTGTTCCATACCTTCTTCAGGTCCCTGGAGCTATGCACGACGCCCTATTGGTTGACCCAGCACAAGTAGCAGCTCTGTTCGACGCTCAGAGACAACCTCCGCCCCCTTCCCACCACACCGCTAACTATACACCTTCGGTGAGATTTACCGCTCCCCCAATCGCCTTATACGATGGATCCCCGGGGAATCTTCGCTCTTTCTGTTCGCAACTGGTCAATCAACTGCAAGACGAGAACTCCTCTTTCCCGAATGAAATGTCTAAGGTTCGTTATGCCTATCAATGCCTGGGATCAGGTGCTCTTAAAAAAATGAGGTACCAATTCCGATGTCTCGAGGACCCTTCTGTAAATCCAGAGATTACGACGTTTGCCGAGTTCCTGACGGCTCTTAAGCGAGAGTGTGATGACCCTGGCAGAGAAGGTAAGGCCACGCGCGCCGTCGAGAAAATGAAGCAAGGGAATATGAGATTCCATGACTTCATTACCCTATTTCACGATAATATGGTCGACTCCACTTATGCCAATGTCGATAAAATCACCTGGAAAAAGATGTTGGAACTCCGACTTTCCGAAAAGCTGTCCGAGATCCTGCTATCTGCCTCTGATGCTCCAATAGACTACGACGAGTTTGTGGCCTACCTGAGGATTAAAGATGCCCGTGTGCATGAGTTCAGGACTACATTCCCAAGCGCCTCAACCTCCCAGCCGCCCCAATCCTTTTCACCTGTACCAATTTACAAAGCCCCAATTACTCCCCTGGCGACATCTTGGAGGCCGCCTAACACTGAGCTAACTGTCTCTCAAGGAGGATCAGCAATGGATTTGGATCTGGTGTCGAAGCAAAAAGGTGCCGATGGACGACTCACTCAACAAGCGAAAGACGCACGTCGTACTCTAGGCCGATGTGTCTGGTGTAACAAACCAGGTCATATTGCCAAAAATTGCCCCCTAGGTTCCCGCACTATTGCATCTGCCACAATCGTCGAAATGGCTAGTGATGGAGAGGAGTTAAAAGATCAACTCCAGCAGTAAGTCGCCTGTTGGAGTCGTTATCAGTGGGACAAGGCGTTTCGGAAAATATGTCATAAGCGGTATGTAGACAGCGAGGCTGGAGACAGGGGTCAAGAGGTGGGTGTCAGGCTAAAGGTTGCCATCCTACATGATACACGAGATAGATGCATCACCACTCGGCTAAAAGGCCAGACCAGAATCATAGAACACTATGACCTGGCAGTCTCCATATATATATTATACAGTAGAGGCTTTCCTGACAGCCTCAAAGTAGTGACAATGGGGTGTTGCGGGATAAGCCCGTGAGGCTAGTACTGGTTGCGCCAGAACATTTTGTTTCATTTATGAGGAGTAGATGCAATGTTCTGACTTGCGAGTATAATTTATGATTTCTTAAGGTGAGGAATGAATGAGAATAGATAGAGGTGTGTAATTGTATATAGATTTGACTTGTCCTTTTTTCTATGAAGGTAAGACGTCCTACTTATGTACATAAAGCAATACTTGTCATATCCTTCTCTCAACTATCTTTAGGTACTGCACCAATCTACCATTGTCTTGTCAGTCAATTCATGAATACTACTTAATCTATTACGACCAAGGGAATGTCTGCCTCACACGACTCGTGTCACCTGACTAGTATTATCTGATCTAGTCTAGGCGACTCAAATTACGCGATTCGGTCCTCATGCCTTGATGCACCCGTCCACACAGATCATCCGCGCCTATTCATGGACCTCGCACATCTCTAATGTCGCTATTCGCAACACATTTAAAGCCACTTATTCGTCAGGCTGAAGTATTGATACCCACGAGGCTGGTACCGCCAAGACAAATATCCGCGAGGCTGAATATATGGACATGTTGGCATGGCGGGAATTCTCAACTATTTGTGAAGTTGGAACTGAATTAATGATATCTGGAAGCAGGCTGGGAAACTACTGTGAGATGTATATATATGAAGATATAGATGCATCTAGAGTTCTTTCGGTAGATTAGAATAATCAACTGATTTTATTTTTGGACTTGCTCTGGTGTTTACCACCATCAATTGATCCGGCAACATAGGGCAGTACAAGGGTAGACTACGAGTACATTTAGTGCTCCACCATTAACTAGCCCAAATTCATCTACAATCGCCTCAAAAAATTTGCTATCTACGCCCACAGTGTCAGGAATAGGCCATGATTCATTGCGGCACTGATATTAAGTAATATCAGGTGATATCATGTGTCAGGATTAGCGCATACTTACTGCTGTCACGTGAGTAATAATCAATTCACGTGTTGTCGCTAATCGAGGTCCAGTGTTAGATTATGAGTGTCGTAGACAGTCACGTTGTCACAGATAGGAAGATAAATATATGAATATAATA
The DNA here is from genome assembly GCA_028751805.1 of Podosphaera xanthii. Classification (NCBI taxonomy): domain Eukaryota; kingdom Fungi; phylum Ascomycota; class Leotiomycetes; order Helotiales; family Erysiphaceae; genus Podosphaera; species Podosphaera xanthii. The sequence goes on along the minus strand of JAPWIX010000006.1, from coordinate 1,032,881 downwards.
AGGATAAAGTATATTAATTAATTTTATGAATAACATAAAGGTAAAGACATATAAATAGTAAGTGCATGAAGAGTTTCCACTTAAGCGAGAGGCTGACAAAGCAGCATTCCTTAACATCCAGTCTTCTAGAATCTTCTGTACTTCCGTCTGAACACTAGGGATTTTGGGTTGAGTTCTATTGGTTTCCATACTACAGTAATACTTTTATAACGCGATTTTCCGTAAGCCGATAACCTCCTTTACGCGATAAATTTTCCTTCAACTCGTGTTTTTGGCTGGCAACCTCTGACTTCCCAATATCGACTGCCTTATGGTCGATTATCGTGTTATGGAGACATCCAAAGTCACCAAACAACGTGGCATTTCTGTCTCTCAGAGGCAGTGCCTTCGCCGATATGCCCAGCAGCACCCACACCTCCGTCAACAGGCCCTGAGAGAGTGGTTTAGAACCGAATTCCAGCGAGATATCAACCAGTCTACGGTGTCAGAGAGTCTATCAGCCAAATTCAGCCATCTAGACAGCGATCAAGGCCGACTTCAGGCTACCCAGCAACGTGAGAAGGCTGTCAGATGGCCTGAACTTGACAAAGCTCTAAGTAGATGGGTTGAAGAGAGTCAAGCGGACCTTCCACTGACAGGAGAGTTACTGAGGCGTAAGGCAGCACGCTTCTGGCAGATACTGGACTGCTATCAAGGCATGGAGGTTCCTCAATTTACGAATGGATGGCTTGACAAATTCAAGAAGAGGCATGGAATCAAAGCAAGAGGTCGTCATGGAGAGGATGCTAGCATTCAAGAGGAGGTGATTCAACAACAAATTAGTCAGGTTCAGGCTCTTGTAAGGATGTATCCTCCACAAGATGTCTATAACTGTGATGAATCAGGCATATACTGGAAGATGGTGCCTGATAGGGGGACTGTCAACTCAACCTCTTCCTGGAGTAAAGAAGGAGAAGTCACGGATAACAGCACACTTCTGCTGTAATGCTGATGGCAGTGATAGACTGCCTATCTGGTTTATTGGCAAGGCTCGCCATCCACGATGTTTTGGCTCTGCGAACATCAACATCAACAGCCTGAACTGTGTATGGAGACACAATGGCAAGGCTTGGATGACTACAGAGATTATGGTTGAGTGGTTCTACTGGTTTGGCCAACATGTTGCTGTTAGGAGAGTCCTCCTCCTAATGGATAACTTCAGTGCTCATACTGCAGCCCTTGCAAAGGCCCAAGAACAAGGCGGATTACAGCATATAACAGTATGCTGGCTTCCACCAAATTCAACATCAAGAACCCAGTCACTTGATCAAGGAATTATCAGAACATTCAAGGCTTACTATCGAAGGAAATGGGCTGAATATATGCTGGATGAGTACGACAAACAGAGTAATCCACTGCGAACAATGAACGTGCTGAAGGCAGTTCGCTGGTCAATTCAAGCATGGAACTCTGTCAAAGTTGACACAATTCAGAACTGTTGGAGACGATCAAACCTGACAATATCCAACGGTGAAGTGCCTGCTGAGTCAAACCAAGAGGAACTTAGGTTACAGGCTGCATTGGATCGACTACAGTTACAAGGCAGAATCCAGCAGACTATGTCACTGGACAACTTGCTGAATCATGCAGATGAAGTTGTTCAAGACGTAGCAAGTGATGAGGAGCTGGAACTGCAGATTGCAGGCCTAATCAATCCGCAGCCTGAGTACGAGAGTGATGAGGAAGAGGAGGTTATTCCTCCTATATCAATGTCAGCAGCTGTCTCTGCACTTCAGACACTCCATCTATATGAAGAACAGCAAGCAGACTGTAACAACACGTTCCTTCAACAGCTTGATAAGCAAGAACAGGTGCTGGATAGCAGGAAACAGCAGAGATTGAGACAGCAGTCTATCACAACTTGGTTTATATAATCAGTATCTTGGCAATTCTACAACACGATAACCTCTATAACACGATCAATCCAAGCTCAAGACGTTGTATCGCGTTATGGAAGTCTTACTGTATTCTCTCTCTTGTAATGGTTGATGGAAACCTATAGAACCCTAACCCAAAACCCCTAGTGTTCATACGGAAGTACAGAAGATTCTAGAAGACTGGACCTCGATTAGCGACAACACGTGAATTGATTATTACTCACGTGACAGCAGTAAGTATGCGCTAATCCTGACACATGATGTCACCTGATATTACCTAATATCAGTGCCGCAATGAATCATGGCCTATTCCTGACACACAGCTACAGCACCGTCTAGATACCCGACACCCCCTGCGTCGCCGGGCAGAATGGGTTCTGCAACACCGTAGGCGAATCTCTCGATTCTCCTATAGAATCCTCAGCCTCCCTGAAGTAGAGTTCATAGATCCCCTTGTTCTCCCTCCATGGCATAATCAAGAAGGTTGGCATGCTAGCATTAAGCGAGTCTCTAGGTCTCCCTTCCGAGGCTTCGGGGAAATCCCATTCCAAGACATTGTCGTTTATTCAGACAGCAGTCGATTAGAGACAGATTCTGGTCCCCAAGTAGGAGCCGGTATAGTTGCGATGCAAGCGGACCGGGTCATTCTCAGAAGATCTATCCCTCTTAGCCCTATGCTGGAAATCTTTGACGCCGAAGCCAGCGCCGCTCTACAGGCTCTTAACCTTACCTTGTCACTCCCATCGACAAGGTTCGCTAATAATCTCTGGGTCCTTACAGACAACTTGAAAGTAGCCCGCCGCCTCCTTTCATCTCCTGTCTGCTCCTCGCAAGAGCTCTTTGTAGATTTTACCAACAAGGCCGCCGCTTGGCCTCAACGGGTTCGTCTTCCTCACACTGTTCCGGGTAAAATCGAAGTTAGATGGATCCCCAGTCATGCTGGCATCCGTGGAAATCATCTAGCAGATCAGGCCGCGAAAGAAGCGACAACAATGCCGTCCCCCCCTCCTGCCTCTCTATCTCTAGCCGCTGCGAAGCGATGGGCCAAAGAGAAAATTTCTACCAACATTAGGAAATACTGGGAACAAAGCGCGCCCCAGTCATACCGAGATCTCGAAATTGGGATGTCTGAAAGCTGGCCTGGAGAATTAAAGCTACCCAGAGCCTTAGTCTCTCGCATTTACGCCGCCCGCACAGGGCATGGTGACTTTGCCTTGTATCATGAACGGTTTAATCATGTAGACTCGCACAACGTCTCCAGTTGTGGTGACCGAAAATCCCCAAGCCATGTAATACAATGCAGGCTGCTGCCCCAGAGGCTTCCGAAGATCCCCAGGATATTTGAAAGCAAAGCTTCCTACTTCTTTGGCTCGACGCAAGGCGCGAAGAATTTTGCCAACTGGCTGGAAGCCACAAATTATTTCACTGAAATCTGCCCCAGAAGCCCACCCTCAGTGGACACGTACACTCTTATCTAATTTGGAGGAAAAAAAAAAAAAAAAAGGCGTCTCGGAGTTCAACTGTTTAGGTCCATGGTTATTGAGCAGCAGATAACCAACATTACTTTCTATAAATCATTTAAATAGTCGTTGGAATTTATTGTTTTGCCTTCTTGTTTAAACATAGGGCAAATCTCTCCAGAAAACCGGGTTCCACTTCTGATGTTTGGGAAGCTGGGCGCCTCAGCCACTAGGGCAGTAAGCCCTAGCGTCCTTTACCTTCGGGTGTATATAGCGCGAAAGGGCTCAGGCCTGTGCTTGATAGACGAAAAATAATACAAACAAACAAACAAACAAACAAACAAACAAACAAACAAACAAACAAACAAACAAACAAACAAACAAACAAACAAACAAACAAACAAACAAACAAACAAACAATTCCGTATCGATGAGAACTTACCCCAAGCCCTTCCAATCCCTTGATTCACACTTCATCTAACACTCACTTGATATCGTGCGGTACTCCCCGTTATTAAAAATGGCGTCGGGGCCGACAAAGGTGTCGCGTGTAGCGCGTCACAAAGCAACAATTGACAGAGCCCACAGGTTTATGAGAAACCGCCTGAAGACTAGGGGGATGACAGAAAACATGATCGACCAGAATAAGATGGAAATCGACATCCGTAAAAAGATCGAAGAATTCGAGAAAGGATCTCAGGACACAGAAATGCAAGATTGTGTCATTGACGCCTTTATACAAAAGGGTCTATCCGACTCAAAATGGGCTGCCTCCACCAAAGGAGATGAAGAAAAAGTCCCAGCAGATAAAAGTCTGGAGAAAGAAAAGACTTTAGCAGGCGAGAGGACTGCCAAAGTTGCTGGAACCTCGGAAAGAAGAATTGCTGTGCCTGCACCAAGGCGGCCAGTCATAAACGGGTCCTTACAAGAGCCTGGAAATACCAATAAAAACGCGACAGGAGCGTCAAACTCCTCCTCAAGTACAAAAATGCCCCGAAAACCCACATCGGACGGCAAGAGGGTGGCCCCAGAGTCCCGCCATGTGACTAGTGGCACCCAACTCCCCTTAGAACTAAGAAGAGCAATGGAAGCAGAAGAGCGTCGACAGGCGCAATATGCTGCGAACTTCTTCTTGTGCTCTATGGCTACCACCGGTGCTGAAACTGCCCTCTCGCCTTTGACCACTGATCAGAATGAACAATACATAAACTCTATGGTATCCTATATCCGAGCAGCAATAGCTCAATTTTTGACAACGGGACCAGGATCATCCCCACCAATCCTACCCCCTCGCCCAGCGGATGCCATCTCCCGAGAAAGCCCCTCAGTTGGTCCAAGAAGCAGACTCCCCACGCAAGTAGTCAACCCAGTGGTTCCAAAGCCTGCTGCCAAAGCGACATGGGCCACAGTCACCGGCAGGGGTCAAAAACAATCCTCCACACCGGTAAACGTTGGACGCACGCCACTCAAGCAGATAAATGCACCCCAAATACCGGCAAAACTAGTAGCTCCCTCCACGCAAGACGAAAGGCTCTTCCTCCGACTCGGGAAAGACCATGACTGGCGCAAACTCTCTCCGACTGGCGTTCGAGAAGCTGTAGGGCAACTCCTTAGCCTCCCGCCAACCACAATCGACCACGTCTATCGTGTCCCAACTGGCTTTGCACTCAGAGCAAAAGATGAAGAAACTCGTCAAATCTTGATAGATTTGGCTGAATCTTTTGCCCCCATTGGAGCCAAGCTGGAAAAGGCATCCGACCTGGTCGTATTCCGAATTTCCACAGTTCCAGTGGCCATAATATCCATTCTTGGCAGGGTTCATATCACGGAAGAGATGGTTAAAAATGAAATCACAAGAGTAACCAATACAGTTCCGGTCAAGGTTCGTCCACACGGAAAAAGTAAAGAGGGAGCACCCTACCAGTCATGGCTGGCCCAATTCGATAGAACGTCCGCTCCACGACCAGGATTCCGATTATTCGACGAGTCTGGCATCGCAGTGCGACATCAACCTCGTCAAACCGTGCAACAGTGCAAACGTTGCCTACAATTTCATGGCACCCGTGGATGCTCTCGTGCTCCTGCCTGTTGGAATTGCTCCTCCACCATGCACTCTTCTGCCGAGTGTAAAGCGCACACTAAATGCCGTAACTGCGGAGGCCCACACCGATCTGACAGCCGAGACTGTCTGGCACGCCCGACCAGGATCGGCCCACCCACTAAAGAGCAGCTTCTGACCATCAGAAAACAAAGCCAACGCGAATTTGCAGCGGTAGCTCGAGCTAAAGCAGCCGTAAGGCACGCAGATGCTATCTCATTAGCTTCTGCAGGACAAAGTCAATCTTCCCAGTCCGCTGCCAAGTCCCATAACAGATTTGAGGTTCTCTCGACCGAAGCTACTTCATCCGAAGCTATGGTCATAGACACTAACCCCAAGCACAACTTGTGAAGGGCACCCCACGGGCCCTTTCACGTCTCCCTCCTACTCTCAGTTTTATGTCAATTAATGTAGGCAGAGGAGGATCAACACACGACATTGCACTTTCTCGAGCTTACGAGCTAGGCGTCGATGTCATTCTCATCCAGGAACCATGCTGGAACAAAAGAAAAAAGTCAACTAGGTCACACCCAGGGTACACGTGCCACACACCATACGGTGGCGTGGATGTAAGACCAAGAGCCGTGACCTATACAAGGAAAAGTGATAGGGTAATAACAGCGACTCAGATATTTCCGTGCACTACGCCAACGGGAGACTACTGCTGGGTAGTGGTCAACGGAATCACCTTCTTCAACGTATACAAGGCACCCAAGGACTCTACGGCATACTTACCGATTGTAAACTGGAACCCACCCCCAAAATCGGTTGCCGCAGGAGATTTTAACGCCGTTCATGAGGCCTGGCAGCCAGGGGCTTCTAACAGGCATGGAGAGGGCGAAGAAATCGAGAAGTGGGCTGAAAGACACAACCTGTCTTGTCTCATTATCGGCGAACCGACACAGCGACGAGGGAATACACTGGATCTCGTGTGGACTAACATCAGCGACACTATGGCATGGGTGGACCGAAGCGAGTGCGTAACCAGTGACCACCTACCGATCCGAGGTCAAGTCCCGATAACAGCAGCTACCATGGATACCGAACCGCTGAAGGTTAGAGTTCCACGAGGAAATCTGCCAAATTTTGCTCGAGCTATTGCAAGATGGGTCCATCCGCCTCAAACACTGGACACTATAGAGAAAGTGGAAGTGTACGCCCAGGAGCTCTGCATGCAACTTTCAAACGGTATTCAGGCAACAGGAGTCAAAGTCGGAAAAGGCCGTGGAAAATCTGCCCCTTGGTGGACTTCCAAGTGCAAAACAGCACGCGTTGAGTACCGAGAAGCGACATCACCCAGCCTACGCGCCGCCTCCGCACAGAAACTACGAGAGACGATCTCAGCAGCCAAGAAAGAGCATTGCACACAACGAATCGAGGCAATGAATACAGCGGCAGATATCTTTAAGCTCATGCGTTCAGCTAGCCCCCGGCAGGCCAAAATTCCCCCACCACTCAATCACGAAGGATCCCTTATTACGAATCCGGCTGAGCGAGCAACAATTCTCCGCGATGCTCTTCTCGCACGACACCAGGCAACAGACGATCTCCCGCCATGTACTACGGCCAGCGACAATCGGATTCCATGGGACAACGATATTTCAGAGGAGGATGTCCGCAAATACACCATTGGCTGCGGAAACACAGCACCTGGAGCAGATGGAGTCTCAGTCGAGTTACTCGAAGCATGTTGGAAGACGATCGGCCCACATGTGACACAACTCTTTAGGGCATGCATGCAGCTAGGTACACACCCAACCTGTTTCAAGCTGGCGGAAGTAGTACTGCTCCCGAAACCAAATCGGGACCCGACGACAGTGAAAGGCTGGAGGCCCATCGCTTTACTATCATGCTTAGGCAAAGGGCTAGAAAGGCTTCTAGCCAAACGTATGGCGCATCTGGCAGTTACCTGTGACGTGGTCGGCCACCAACAATTCGGCGCACTTCCCAAACGATCCGCTACAGACCTCGTCTCCTGCGTAGTCCACGATGTTGAAGAGGCTAGCTCCCAAGGGTGGGCTGCGACATTTGTGACCCTAGACGTTCAAGGTGCATTTGATGCAGTACTCCACAACCGCCTGGTGAAGAGAATGCAATCACAAGGGTGGCCAGATTCGATTCTGCGTTGGACGTGCTCTTTTCTGGCTAACCGAAGGGTACAAGTCCGATACAACGGGGGAGTCACCACCGAGAGGGAGTTGACATGCGGGGTTCCTCAGGGATCGCCAATATCACCTCTCCTCTTCCTTTTATACATGGCAGAGCCAATGCGCAGTGGAAACGCTAATCTGAGGTTTAGCTACGCTGATGACGTTGGAATCCTTGGGTATGGCCCCACCGCCGCCGAGTCGGCCGCCGCAGCGCAGCGCGAGGTAGACCATCTCCTCAACTGGGCGCAAAACAACGCGGTCGCCTTTGATACCGCGAAGTCGGAGGTCATCCAATTCCCTGGCAGACGTCGTGAGACAGCAGTGGGCGTCCGGGTTAACGGCACGCTAATTGAGCCAGCTGAGCACATTCGCTGGCTGGGAGTACATTTAGACCCCCGTCTCAACTTCAAACACCACGTCACAACGTGGTGCGAAAAAGCGCTCAGAGCAGCCCAGCACATGCGCCGCTTGAACTCGACATATCGTGGAGCTGCACCCAAAGCGTTGGTGAGAGCAGTGGACACATGCATCGTTCCTGTCGCCACCTTCGGATCAGAAGTATGGTGGCCTGGACTGAGTCGTCCGACCATAAGAAGAACAGTCACGCCTCAAATCGCCGGCACCTGCGAGATGATAGATAAGGCCATCTTAATGGGGCTAAGAGCCGCTCTCCCGGTAGTACGGACAACACCGAATGTAGTGATACATCGAGAAGGAGGAATTCCACCATCAAAGTACATCCTTGAGGGTAACCGACTTCGACTTGCCGCCAGACTTAACACACTTGACGACCGACATCCGCTGAGAAGCCGCGCTGCGATCTGTCCTAACGACGGAACACAAAGTTCAAGAAAAGGAACAAGAAATCCGCACGGCCCGAGCTCCAGATGTCTCGTCTCCAGCGGGCTTACCGAGAACTTCCCGAGGCCGAGCCAGCCGAACCCTTGCCCGGGCCGATAAACCTTGCGAAGCTTGGCACAAAAGACACAGACCTCGAAGCTAGCAAACGTTGGATCGAAAAACTGCCCAGCTCCGAAATCTGCGCCTACACGGATGGATCTTCGGATGGACACGGGCGCTCCGCATGGGCGTTTGTCCTAAAAAGAGGAGGAATGACTCTCTCAAGGGAAAGTGGCATCATCCACGGGGGAGAGGTCCTGGACGCGGAGATAGTTGGGGCGAGGAAGGCTCTAGAGGCGACGCTGAGGATCTTGGAAGCCGAACGTTGGAGGTCAGGGGGAAGGCCACAACAAGTAAATGTGATGATGGATAGCCAACAAGCCAGAAATGCAGTCTTGACAGGAAACACATCCTCAAGCATTAAAGATGTCCGCGCATTCCGGTCACTTATACAAGAGGCACATTTAGTAGTGGAGGTGAAATGGGTGCCGGGACATTCAGGGATCCAGGGAAACGAAGAGGCTGACGCAGCAGCGCGAGCCGCCCTACGTGGGCTACCTAATCGGGCCGTAAAGCCAGAAACGATCACCTTAGCTTACCTTCATCACTTGATGAACCAGAAACGACAGGCGCTACTCGATATTTTCTGGGACGAATCCTGTCCACCGCGGTATCGCGAACTGGATCTCCAGATGCGAAGACGCAAACCACCAGAACTGGCCCTTCCTCGACGGTTGTTGCTTGAACTTATTGCGGCTCGCACGGGACACGGAAACTTTGCAGCACACCACCGTCGCTTTAACAACCTTGGTGCGACAATGGAATGTTCTTGCGGGGAGGAGACTACTCCTAACCACTTCATACACTGTCGACGACACGCTCACTACGTTCGTCGTCTGCGGGGGGCTATGCCCTACCACAAATTTATCAAAAATATCCTCGGGCATAATTGTCTTGAAAGTTTTAAATTATTTGCGCAAAAAACTGGCTGCTTTGAAAGTCAACCTGTGACTCTGTCTACAGCCCTCAGCGTGGACCAAGAAGAAATTTGAACATGACATAGATCATGATAGGAAAGGAACCAGTGCGAGGAGTGCAGGGACTAGACCATATATTTTCCTTTGTTTCTTTAACTTTTCTGGAACTTGGAGTTGTCGGCTTGGGTGTTGGGAATTTACTTAAAGGAGTTTAATAAATGTACTTTAACTAGCTACTACTTGTGTAGCGGTTCACGCGGTGCGAACGAGTTGGGCAGGTCCTTGACTTGAACCTAGCCGGCTCCACCGGTCTCAGATCTTCGGATACGTAGGGCTCGGCCCGAGACTTAAATAGGAAAAAAAAAAAAAAAAAAAAAAAAAAAACAAACAAACAATTCGAGAAGAGTGCCCTATATGCCCATTTTTTCCCTTCCTTCCCCTTCGAATTCACTGATACGCCTGTATCTTCTCGTTGTAAACCGCCGAAAGGCTCCCCAGGATGCCTCCGGAGAGGACAAAAATCAGCCGGTGCCAACACCAAGCAACCCGATCTCTTCTGCTAGTAAGCCAGTATCTACGGCTATTTGCAAAGGAAAGACAAGCAAAACCTCAAAAATCAAAGGCCTCGCGCATAAAATTACAAGCGCAAATGCGTCTGAGGCCTTTACCCAAGGGAAGGACATACACCTTCCCGATACAGAGATGACTGATACTGAAATTAGCAGTTCCACCAACCAAGTTCCTGAGAATAAGGAACCTTCGCAACAAGTTCCAGGGGCCTCCAATAGCTCCAAAGGGAAAATGATAGCTTCTACAGATACGACACACCTGGCAAACGCATCTGCTAAAGAAATTGATACAACAACGGCAACGCCAAGACGCATTGCAACACCTAGGACTGTAAGGATAGTTACAGGTAGTACCAAGCAATCGACAGGAAAAGTAGACACCGCCCAGTCTAGCTCGAACCCATCGAAGGCAAATACTGTACCACATGAACTTCGCGCCTACCTAGAAGCCGAAGAGCGTCGTGCAACACAAACGGCCTCCAATATAGCTCTCTGCACTGCTGCTATTGTCGGTGTAGAAAACGCCCTCTCTCCTCTGTCCAATGGCCAGAACAAGCAATTTATAGACTCAATGAAAGTCTATCTCCGAGCGGCTATAGCTCAATATATGTCGACTGGTCCTGGATCAACAGTACCGACCCTACCCTCACGCCCAGCAAGTAACGTTACTTTTTGGGAAAACCCCCCTGCCGGCTCACCTTACCGCCAGCCCATCCAAGTCTCCCAACCATCGGTTGTAGAGCCAGTGGCAAAGGCAACATGGGCTACAATCACAGGGAGAGGAAAAAATAAGCCGTCTACCTCGACAAATCTTGGACACGCTCGACTGAAGCAACCCAACCCACCCCGAGCACTGGCCAGACCCAAAGCCCCCACCCAGCAGGATGAGAGAATCTTTCTTCGTCTCGGAAAAAGCCACGACTGGCGCCAACTTTCCCCAGCAGGCGTTCGAGAGGCTGTGGCCCAACATCTTGGTCTCCCACTCTCCACCATCGAGCACGTTCATCGTGTCCCCACTGGCTTCGCGCTTCGAGCAAAAGACGCTGATACCCGCCAGACCTTGATAGACTCGGCGGAGGCTTTCACTCCCCTGGAAGCTAAGTTGGAAAAAGCGTCTGATCTGGTTGTTTTACGGATCTCAACGGTTCCTGTAGCCATTATATCTGTTCTCGGCAGAGTCCACATCACGGAAGAAATGGTCTCGGATGAAATAACAAGGGTCACCAATACAGTCCCTTCCAAGGTCCGACCGCACGGGAAAAGTCGCCTTGGAACCCCCCACCAGTCATGGCTGGCATATTTTGAGAAAGCCTCTGCGCCTCGACCCGGCTTCCGTCTATTTGACGAATCTGGAATTGCAGTGCGACATAACCCTCAACGGAGTGTGCAGCAATGTAAACGCTGCTTGGACTTCCATGGTACTCGAGGATGCTCCCGTGCACCGGCCTGCTGGAACTGCTCCTCAAAGATGCATTCTACCGCCGAATGCAAGGCCCACACAAAATGCCGAAACTGTGGGGGCCCTCATCGATCCGACAGCCGCAACTGCTTGGCTCGCCCAACCCGATCTGGACCAGTCACTAAGGAACAACTCGTAACTATCCGACAGGCCAGTCAGCGTGAGTTTGCAGCAGTAGCCCGAGCCAAAGCAGCAGTTCGACGTGCAGAAGCAGCAGCTACAGTAGCCACAGCAGCCATGGAACACACCCCAGCAAGCCCCGCGGGAATCAAGTCAGTCAACACGTTTGACGTGCTTATGATAGATACAGCCTCTACTGACGCCGCGCCAACTGGAGAGGCCAACTCCGAAGAGCAAATATGAAGGGCACACCAAGTGACCCTTCCCGCCTCCCTCCTACACTAAGTTTTATGTCAATCAATGTAGGTAGAGGAGGCTCAGCACACGACATCGCGCTTTCCCGAGCTTATGTGCTAGGCGTGGATGTCTTGCTAATACAGGAGCCTTTGTGGCAAAAGCGCACAAAGACTACCAAGTCACACCCTGGATATATCTGTCACACTCCCACTGGTGGCGTAGATGTTAGACCAAGGGCTGTGACTTACACGCGAAAGAGTAACAGGATATTATCAGCCATACAGATATTTCCCTGTGCAACGCCAACCGGAGACTACTGCTGGGTAGTTGTCAATGGAATTACCTTTTGCAATGTTTACAAGGCGCCAAACAACTCAACAGCCATTCGTCCCCTAGTCAGCTGGCTCCCCCCTCAGAACTCGGTAGCAGCCGGTGACTTTAACGCCGTGCACTGGGCCTGGCAACCAGGAACGACTCGACCCTATGGACAGGGCGAAGAGATAGAAAGATGGGCCGAAAGTCACAATCTTACTTGTCTAATTGTCGGCGAACCCACACATCGAGCAGGTAATACACTCGATCTTACCTGGACCAATGTCAGCGGCGCCCGTGCTTGGGTCGACCACAGCGAATGCGTAACCAGTGACCACCTTCCCATCCGTGGCCAAATACCTATCGCTACCGCGGCTGTGAATAGTGAGCCTCCCAAGATAAGAGTGCGAAGAGAAAATCTACCTAGGTATGCCTTAGCCATTGCGCAATGGGTACATCCACCGCCGCAACTCGATTCCATAGAGAAAGTCGAAGCATACGCCGAAGATCTGTGTTTCCATCTCTCTAACGCGATCAAAGCGACAGGGACCCGAGCCAAAAATGGTAGTGGTAAATCTGCTCCTTGGTGGACGCCCCAGTGCAAGACTGCCCATGCAGAATACCGAAAAGCCTCCTCGCCCCTAGAACGTGCAGATTGTGCGAAGAATTTACGAGCGACAATTAGCAACGCTAAAAAAGAACACCTGACGCGTAAGGTCGAGTCCATGACTACCTCGGGAGAAATATTTAAGTTGATGCGTTGTTTAAATCCTCGACAAGCAAATATCCCTCCCCCACTCAACTTTAACGGACGACTTGTTTCAGATCAAGCAGAACGGGCAACAATCCTGCGAGATGCTCTCCTCGCTCGGCACAAGGCGACAGACGACCTTCCACCATGCACCAGCGTAAATGAGAGTTGTATCCCTTGGAATGATAATGTATCCGAGGAAGAAGTCCGCGTTTGCACAATTGGCTGCGGTAACACAGCACCAGGTGCAGATGGAATCTCAGTAGAACTTCTTACAGCCTGCTGGAAGACTATTGGACCCTATGTGACCCTACTATTTCAAGCCTGCATTCGGCTTGGAACACATCCAACTTGCTTCAAGTTGGCTGAAGTTGTACTCCTCCAAAAGGCCAATCGAGATCCAACCACAGTCAAAGGCTGGAGACCAATTGCTCTCCTCTCATGCTTGGGAAAGGGATTAGAGAGGCTTTTAGCTAAACGCATGGCACATCTTGCGATCACTCACGACGTGGTTGGCAAACAACAATTTGGTGCACTCCCGAAAAGATCAGCGACTGATCTTGTATCTTGTGTCGTGCACGATGTCGAAGAAGCTCGCTCACAAGGGTGGGCTGCCACATTTGTTACACTTGACGTCCAAGGAGCGTTTGACGCAGTCCTCCACAATCGACTAGTGACCAGAATGCAAGAACAGGGATGGCCCAGTCACATCCTTCAATGGACGACTTCATTTCTAGCACACCGAAGGGTTCAAGTTCGTTACCCTGGAGGGATAACTACTCAGAGAGAGCTAGTCTGCGGTGTACCTCAGGGCTCACCAATCTCTCCACTCTTGTTTCTCCTCTACATGGCGGAACCCATGCGTAGCGGCAACTCACATCTAAGGTTTAGCTATGCAGACGACTTTGGTATCCTAGGATTTGGCCCTACTATTGCTGAGTCCGCTGCAGCAGCTCAGCGCGAGGTGGATCATCTTTTTGAATGGGCACGAAATAACGCTGTAGCTTTCGACTCCGAGAAGACAGAGGTTATACAATTCCCAGGACGTCGCCGTGAAACAGCAGCAGTCGTCAACGTGAATGGCACGCCTGTCGAACCAGCCGAACATATTCGCTGGCTCGGAGTCCATCTCGATCCACGCCTCAACTTCCAGTATCACGTCACCCAATGGTGTGGTAATGCTATGAAAGTGGCTCAACATATGCGACGTTTTAACTCCGCCTACCGTGGAGCAGCACCGATGCCATTGGTCAGAGCTGTAGATGCATGCATTGTCCCAGTAGCGACTTTTGGATCAGATGTTTGGTGGCCAGGCCTAAAACGACCTACGCTAAGGGGGATAAGTACTCCTTCCACTACTAACATGTGTAGCATGATCGATAAAGCAATTCTGACGGGCCTGCGCGCTGCATTACCTGTTATGAGGACCACACCAAACGCTGTCCTGCATAGAGAAGCAGGAATACCACCAGCAAACATTCTGCTCGAGGGTAACCGAATTCGAGTTGCAGCTAGGCTTAAATCTCTCGATAAACAACACCCTTTGAGAAGTAGGGCATCTGTGTGCCCAAACGTTGGAACTCAGAAATACAAGAAAAAGAAAAAAGGGTCCGCGAGACCAGAGCTTCAGATGTCGCGCGTCCAACGTGCCTTCCAACAGCTACCGGAATCAGAGGCACCTGATATCATACCTACTCCAATTTACGTCCCCGCACTGGGAACAAGGGAGACAGAAACAGAGGCCTGCACACGGTGGATCAAAAACGTTCCTGGAAGAGAGATTTGCGCCTATGCAGATGGATCATCGGAAGGACACGGACGCTCTGCTTGGGGCTTTGTCCTAAAAAGAGAAGGGACAACCTTCTTCCGAGGCAGTGGCATTGCACATGGGGGAGAAGTCCTAGATGCAGAGATTATAGGGGCTAAGAATGCTCTAGAGGCTGCTCTGAGTTTCGTTGAGGAAGAACAACGGAAATTTGGGGATACAAAGTAGCGTATCCACGTCTTGTTGGATAGCCAACAAGCGGTAAAAATATTAATTACAGGTACCTCATCTTCCAGCCTCAAAGACGTACGTAGCTTTCATGCGTTATCTAAGACAGCTGAAGTATTTGTAAAATGGGTGCCGGGTCACTCAGGGATTCAGGGGAACGTTGAAGCGGACTCTATAGCTAGATCCGCCCTGAGAGGGTTGCCGAACCTGGAAATAAAGCTGGGACTACTTACCCTAGCATACCTTCGACGACTTATGAATCAGCGACGACAGGCGCTCCTTGACGACTGGTGGGAAGAAGCTTGCCTGTTACGGCGAGGTAACGGAGGGTTCGATTCGCCGTCTTCGAGGGAGGCAGGAAGACTAAAAATGGAAAGAAGTATAGAATTTATGGGATAATGACCCTATTAACACGATTGCAGATACGTAAGAAGAAGTTAAAGTATGATACAAATTGCAAAGCTGAAGTTCTTCATCTTGCCCAAGGTAGGCCCCTAAGTACTCCAGCAATTCCCAACTAATCTCCTTTACTAGGTGTTACTCATCCGTCATAATCTCATTTGGCGACTATGTAGGAGTGCCAACAATCATCCAAACCCTTGCGCCTAATCACAGCGGGAGGTTAAAGGTATGAAAGGGTAATTGCAGTCATCTATGCATTGTGCCATCAATGCTTCATTTAATCCTGCATATCCCTGTTCATAATATTACCTAATGAGAAAATTACATTGCCATAACATTGCCCGTCTAGATATCGGGAACTAGACTTGCTCATGCGACGACGTAAACCCCCAGAACTGGCTCTCCCACGGCGGTTACTCCGCGAATTGATCGCAGCCCGTACAGGTCATGGTAACTTCGCAGCATATTATCGCCGTTTTCAATTTTCAGACGCTCCCACGGAGTGTACATGCGGGGAGGAAACAAATCCAACCCATTTTATTCACTGTAGGCTTCATGCGAATATCACGCGTAAGCTTAGGAGATCAATGTCTCACAACGACTTCGTCAACAAGCTTCTTGGGCCCAAATGCCTCAGGAGCTTTACCATATTTGCGCAGGAAACTGGCTGTTTCAACAGTCAAACTGCTGGTCAATCTACTGCTCTCACCGGGGATCGAATCAATTAGTTATCGCTAAAGGCATGACATGAAAGAAAACGGAATGAGAAGTTGCGCTTTCTAGATTATAAATTGATATATTTTGTTTTTCATATGTTGGGGGAAGTGGGTGTTTGACTTTGGAGTTGGGCTGGGTTTGTGTTAATTGTATATAACTAGCTACTATTTGTGTAGCGGTTCACGCGGTGGGACCGAGTTAGGCGTGTCTTAGACATGATCTTAGCCGTGTACACCAGTCCATGACCCAAGAGGGAAAAAGGGCTTAGCCTTGGACTTAAATTAAATAAAAAAAAAAAAAACAATTCGAGAAAACTCCCTTAGAGTCACTATATGCCCAATTTCCCCTCCTCTACTCTTCTCCAATTATCGTAAAACCCTTCTCCTCGTTTGTGCGCTGCCGCAAGGCTTGGCCGACATGCCGGCGGTGAAAAAGAACCAACCTGCAGCAGAGACTGCAAGAGAACGAGCCCGTAGGGCACCCAAAACTCAAAGCCTCGCGCAACATTTTCAAGCTCCCCCTGCGTCAGAGGCCTTTATTCCGGGGAAGTCTTCCTTTTCCAATGATACTGAAATGACTGATGCTGAAAATCTCAGGCTAGTTGGTCGAGGATCCGCATCAGGAACCCCCACCAACCCACCCTCAGAGACTACGAATGTCTCCAAGAAAGTACAATCGACACAGGCCGAGCCGACAGGTCCCGCAGTGCGTAAGATACTGAAAGTTTCTCTAGTCGTCCCGAAAAACGCAGCAGGGACAAAAGATACTGTTAAGATCACCAATCGACCGATAAGCAGCACTGCCAACCCAACCAGGGCCGATCAAGTACCTCTCGAACTCCGCTCAATGATTGAGTCCGAAGAGCGCCGAGCAGCACAGACTGCGTCAAAACTTACTTTATGCACTGCTGCCATCAATGGCGTAGAAAACGCCCTCTCTGCTCTGGCCAATGAAGGCAACAGACTGTACATAGACGCGATGAAAGCCCACTTCCGAGCGGCAGTCGCGCAATACATGACAATGGGACCGGGAGTCTCACCCAACTTACCTCCTCGCCCTCCTCGCCCTCCTCGCCCAGCTAGTAACATTACTTTTTGGGAAAATCCCCCGGCTGGCTCTACAAGCAGACAACCTGTACAGATTTTCGAACCGACGACTGCAGAGCCAGGTCCCAAATCATCATGGGCCACAATTACCAAGAGAGGACATCAAAAATCCTCCAGACCTGCAAATTTTGGTCACGCACCAACTACGCGGCCCTCTCCACCTCGAGAACCAGTGAAGACGATAGCTCCGCCTCAACAAGATGAGAGACTTTTCCTCCGACTTGGTAAAGACCACGACTGGCGCCAATTCTCCCCAGCAGGCATACGAGAAGCCGTAACCAAACATCTCGGCCTCCCACCTACCACCATTCAGCATGTTTACCGTGTCCCCACTGGTTTCGCAATCAAAGCGAAAGATGAAGAAACTCGCCAGTCTCTATTAGACTCGGCTGAAGCTTTTACTACCTTGGAAGCGAAGCTGGAAAAAGCGTCCGATCTGGTGGTTCTACGTTTCTCCACAGTCCCTGTTGCTTTAAACACGGCGATGGGCAGACTTATTGTCACAGAAGAGCTGATCCGAGATGAAATCACAAGGAACACCAACATTACACCCCTCAAGGTCCGCCTACATGGGAAAAGTCGACTAGGAGTTCCCCATCAATCGTGGCTGGCTTACTTTGAAAGAGTTTCTGCGCCCCGACCCGGCTTCCGTCTATTTGACGAGTCTGGTGTTGCAGTGCGACATCAACCGAAACGTACTGTACAGCAATGCAAACGCTGTCTCGAGTTCCATGGGACTCGTGGGTGCTCTCGTGCACCAGCTTCTTGGAACTGTTCCTCCAAGATGCACTCCACAACTGAGTGTAAGGCCCAAACCAAATGCCGAAACTGCGGGGGACCTCACTGCTCCGATAGCCGTAGCTGTCTAGCACGCCCGACTCGATCTGGCCCCGTCACTAAAGAACAAATGGTAACAATTCGACAAGCTAGCCAGCGCGAATTTGCTGCCGTAGCTCGAGCAAAAGCCGCCGTTAGACGGGCCGAGGCTGCCGCTACAGCTGAAAAACAGACGACAACCAGCCCACCTGCGATCTCAACTTCCAATCAGTTCGAAGTTCTCGCGGAAGACTTAACTTTGCCTGACGCAGAAGACTCTGGGGAGAATAACCCCCGAACTCAATTATGAAGAGCACCCCACGAGTCCCTTCCCGCCCCCCACCTACCCTAAATTATATGTCAATCAATGTAGGAAGAGGAGGAGCAACGCAGGATATCGCGCTTTCCCGAGCTTATGAGCTAGGCGTTGATGTTTTGCTAATACAGGAGCCTTTGTGGAACAAGCGGACTAAGGCTACCAAGTCACACCCCGGATACGTCTGTCATACACCATATGGTGGACTAGATGTTAGACCAAGGGCAGTGACCTACACAAGAAAAAACCACGGACCAATATCTGCGACGCAAGTATTTCCGTGCACCACACCAACAAGAGATTACTGCTGGGTGGTAGTAAATGGCATCACATTTTTCAATGTGTACAAGGCACCAAGAGACCCCACGGCTTTCCGGCCGATTGTCAACTGGACTCCAGCATCAAGAACGATCGCAGCAGGAGACTTCAACGCTGTTCACGAGGCATGGCAGCCAGGAGCGGCGCACCAACACGGACATGGAGACGAAATAGAGAGATGGGCTGATAGACACAATCTCACTGGTCTCATCATTGGGGAGCCTACACACCGAGCAGGTAACACACTGGACCTTGTCTGGACTAACATCACAGGCACTACAGCGTGGGTGGACCGAAATGAGTGCGTGACTAGCGACCACGTGCCAATTCGGGGCCAAGTACTCAACACATCCGCGTCTATAGATGACCAACCCACGAAGATCAGAGTCCCGCGAAGAAAACTGCCCAGGTTTGCTCAAGCCATCGCCCAGTGGGTTAACCCTCCGCCTATTCTGGATACGATAGAAGAAATTGAAGTTTATGCTCAAGACCTTTGCTCGCACCTCGCAAACGCTATCAAGGCAACAGGATCACGAGTCAGAAAGTGCAGCGGTAAGACGGCCCCATGGTGGACCTCGGAGTGCAAATCTGCAAAGGCTAGATACCAAGCAGCAATATCACCCACTCAAAGGACTATCTTAGCAAAGGAGCTTCGGGAGACCATTAAATCAGCCAAAAAAGAGCATTGCACAAGAGAAATTGAGGCGATGACCACAGCAGCAGATATTTTCAAGTTGATGCGCGGGGCCAACCCCCAGCAGGCTAAAATCCCTCCTCCGCTTAGCCACGAAGGAGCTCTAATTACCGACCCAGCCGAGCGAGCGACAATCCTCCGTGATGCTCTCCTTGCACGGCATCAAGCATCAGATGATCTCTTGACATGCACCACTACTAGCGACAGCCAGATTCCATGGATCAACGACATCTCAGATGAAGAGGTTCGCACATGCACCATCGGCAGCGGCAACACAGCACCCGGAGCAGATGGAGTTTCGGTCGAGTTACTTGAAGCATGCTGGAAGACAATTGGTCCGCATATCAAAAAACTCTTCAGGGCTTGTCTTCAGCTGGGTACACATCCGCCCTGCTTCAAGCTAGCAGAAGTTGTACTACTACCGAAACCAAACCGAGATCTCACTTCGATCAAAGGTTGGAGGCCCATTGCCCTACTTTCATGCTTAGGCAAAGGGTTGGAAAGGCTGTTAGCCAAACGAATGGCGCACCTCGCAGTTGTCTATGACGTGGTCGGCCACCAACAATTTGGCGCACTCCCGAAGCGTTCTGCGACGGACCTTGTCTCCTGCGTGGTTCATGACGTCGAAGAAGCCAGCTCTCAAGGCTGGGCTTCTACATTTGTAACCCTAGATGTCCAAGGAGCCTTTGACGCAGTGCTTCACAACCGCCTAGTGAGGAGGATGCAATCACAAGGCTGGCCTGAATCAATTTTGCAGTGGACGAGCTCATTTCTGGCAAACCGACGGGTTCAAGTCCGATACACTGGCGGAGTCACCACCGAAAGGGAGCTGGCTTGCGGGGTTCCTCAGGGATCGCCAATATCACCTCTCCTTTTTCTCCTATATATGGCAGAGCCGATGCGTAGTGGTAACGCTAACCTAAGGTTTAGCTACGCCGATGACATTGGAATCCTCGGGTTTGGGCCTACCATCGCCGAGTCTGCTGCTGCTGCACAACGCGAGGTCGACCATCTTCTCCAGTGGGCCCGAAACAACGCCGTTGCCTTTGACACCGCCAAGTCTGAGGTTGTACAATTCCCTGGCAGACGCCGCAAGACGGCAGTATGCGTGCATGTCAATGGGACATTTATTGATCCAGCCGAGTACATTTGCTGGCTAGGAGTCCACCTTGATCCCCGCCTTAATTTCAAACACCACATCACAACGTGGTGCGGAAAAGCGATCAGAGCAGCCCAGCACATACGTCGCTTCAACTCGGCTTATCGAGGAGCGGCACCTAAAGCGTTAGTAAGAGCGGTGGAAGCTTGCATCGTCCCTGTCGCCACCTACGGTTCCGAGGTTCGGTGGCCTGGCCTGAGACGTCCCACAATACGGGGTATGGTCACGCCCCAGACTACTAACATCTGCAGCATGATCAACAGGGTCATATTGATGGGCCTACGAGCAGCTCTCCCGGTGATAAGAACAACACCGAATGCAGCAGTGCACCGAGAAGGTGGAATTCCCCCGTCGAAGTACAACCCGGAGGGCAACCGACTTCGACTCGCCGCTAGGCTCAAGTCACTTGATGACAAACACCCACTGAGAACTCGCGCTGCGATTTGTCCTAACGTTGGGACGAAAAAATTTAAGAAAAAGCATAAGAAAACAGCACGACCGGAGCTCCAGATGTCTCGTCTCCAGCAAGCATATCGACAGCTTCCCGAAGCCGAGTCAGCCACACCCCTGCCTGAACCCATATATCTTTCGAAGCTCGATACGAAAGAGTCAGAACTTGAGGCCAGCAAACGATTGATCGATAGCCTGTCTAGTGCAGAAATTTGCGCCTACTCGGATGGTTCATCAGCAGGACATGGACGCTCCTCTTGGGCTTTTGTCCTTAAAAGAGGAGGAAAAACGGTTGCAAGAGAAAGCGGTATCATGCACGGAGGGGAGGTGCTTGATGCCGAAATATTGGGGGCGAGAAAGGCTCTAGAGGCAGCGCTGGATATTCTGGAAGCAGAACGCTCGCTATCAAATGGTAGAAAACAAAAAGTATTCGTAATGATGGATAGCCAGCAGGCTAGAAAAGCGGTCTTGACAGGGATTACAACATCAAGTATTGAAGAGGTCCGCGCATTCCGGACACTAACTCAGAAGGCGCAAACAATTGTGCAGGTAAGATGGGTACCTGCACACTCGGGGATCCAGGGGAACGTTGAGGCAGACGCCGCAGCTCGAGCAGCCTTACGAAGGCTTCCAAACCAGGACGTTGAGCCAGAATTAATCACGTCAGCCTATCTTCATCGCTTGATGAACCAGAGGCGACAGGCCTTGCTTGACGGGTTTTGGGAGGAATCGTGTCCCTCAAGATATCGTGAACTTGATCTCCTGATGCGGAGATGTAAACCACCGGAACTGGCTCTTCCTCGACGGCTATTGCTCGAACTCATTGCGATTCGTACAGGTCACGGGGACTTCGCTGCACACCGTCGTTTTAATAACCTTGACGCCATTATGGAATGTCCTTGCGGGAGGGAGACGGCTCCTACGCACTTTATCCACTGTCAACGAAACGCACATCACCTGCGTCGCCTGCGGGGGGCTATGCCTCTCGAAAAATTTATTAAAAAACTCCTCGGACCCAATTGTTTGGAAAGTTTTAAACTATTTGCGCAGAAAACTGGCTGCTTTGAAAGTCAGCCTGTGACTCTGTCTACAGCTCTCAGCGAGGACCAAGAAGAAATTTTAACATGACATAGATCATGATTGGAAAGGAGCCGGTGCGAGAAGTGCAGGGACTAGACTATATATTTTCCTTTGTTTCTATGACTTTTCTGGGACTTGGAGTTTTCGGCTTGGGTGTTGGGAATCTACCTAAAGGAGTTTAATATATGTAATTTAACTAGCTACTACTTATGTAGCGGTTCACGCGGTGCGAACGAGTTGGGCAGGTCTTAGACTTGAACCTAGCCGGCTCCACCGGTCTCAGATCTTCGGATACGTAGGGCTCGGCCCGGGACTTAAATAGATAAAAAAAAACAAAAAACAAACACACAGCTACAGCGCCTGTACAAATAAGCAAACCGCAAAGTTCACCATAAAACACCAAGAAAGTACTAGCGGCTGTACAAATAGTGCTACCAATCACTTATCACATACTATCACATTAAATAATGAATTCTATAAATCTTACTGTCAGTAACAATAACCAAGTCAAGATATAACGATAATCAACCTTGCTGTCGATAGACTTATAGGAATCATCACAACTGTTCAACTCATTATTACTATCGCCAACTATCATATATCAATGATACAACAGACATGATCGTCGCTCATAATTAATTAAGTTAATGGCATCAAAAATAATCCGTACTATCGCTTACAATTGCAGAAATAATCATCGCAAATTCGACTCCCATCGCCACTCTCGCTGCCTATTTTACCAATTGTTAGCGTTAGTAACTCAATCTAATTTACACATAGTCACTGACAAATTGTTCATATGTTCCGATATCTTCGACACTGATATTCGTTACATGCACTTTCAAATAACTCAATCAAATTGTAACATATTATTGTAGTAGTAGTAGTAGTAGTAGTAGTAGTAGTAGTAGTAGTAGTAGTAGTAGTAGTAGTAGTAGTAGTAGTAGTAGTAGTAGTGGTGGTGGTAGTAGTGGTAGTGGTGGTGGTGGTGGTGGTGGTGGTGGTGGTGGTGGTGGTGGTGGTGGTGGTGGTGGTGGTGGTGGTGGTGGTGGTGGTGGTGGTGGTGGTGGTGGTGGTGGTGGTGGTGGTGGTAGTGGTAGTGGTGGTGGTGGTGGTGGTAGTAGTAGTAGTAGTAGTAGTAGTAGTAGTAGTAGTAGTAGTAGTAGTAGTAGTAGTAGTAGTAGTAGTAGTAGTAGTAGTAGTAGTAGTAGTAGTAGTAGTAGTAGTAGTAGTAGTAGTAGTAGTAGTTTTATTTATTCGTGCTATGTAGAGTCCAAGACTATTATAACACTAGGGCTCCTCTCTGACCCAGGCCACACCTTTTACAGTGCTCCTATCCCCTTTTAACTCGAACCTAAGATCATTGATACATTGACCCATGACGGGTAGCCATTTAGCTCAGTAATTACCCGTAGAATTTAACCACATTTTCTACGGAACCTTCTGCTCAAAAAAATTGAAAAAGAGCAGCCGTGGAAACCGGTACGCGGGAAAAAGTCTCAAAAAACCTGCAACTCCAGCCAGGCGAGGCCTAGACACCAGAGCCACACGAGGTGCGTATCCCCATCTGTATCTCCCTAATATCCCATAGTCCAGATATCCTCCTCATATCGACACCACCAGCGCTCAGGTAGCGGTGCTCTTTCCTCGGGAGACAGTATAATGCCAGAATATCTGTAAATAGTGAGAAATCATCTTGGTAAAAAGGGCCAACTTAGTCTGATCCATCACCACCATAACGGGAGCTGGGTACGCCCCGGAAACTCGTTTGGATGACTTTTCCTCCGTGACCAAGTAATGCGTGTTTCTGTTGGCTCTGAAGATAAACTCCAGGTTCGTAGGGGACACCACGTACAGGTAGAAACGCTGTCTTCGTCCCCCAACATATTATTGTGTCAATCCCTCAAAGCAAGAAAATATCGAAACTATGTGGTAGGATAATTGCAATGGATGGAACAATATATAATCAGCAATGCCATCAGCGATCCGAAAACGATTATAAACAAATATTCCTAATATCGACGAAAAATGAATAACCTCAGCGATGGGCAACATCAGATAAAATGCGGACAAAGTAAGCAAACCAGCGTGACAAATGCACAAGTTGATAGGTCAATGGGTTTACAGTCGTCCCTCTCTAACTCGATAGTGGGTCTCGGTATAAGTGTTGAAAATATTCATTGTAACTTGGACTTTTATATTTGCAACACTTGCCCTTACAGGTCATTTTGAGTACAGGGGTAAGTATTGCAAATGTAAATGGTTGAATTTCGATGAATATTTTCAACATTTACGGAGGTACAGCCCATAAGTATTATTCCATGTCGACCAGGGGGGGCTTGGCCACCACAACGCTTTCCTTAATTAGGCAACATCACGAGAATGCACCTCGCACCCGTTCCTACTGTGTTTTGTATGAGTTCTATTGATCAAAGCATTGATTCAATGATTCCCAACTCATAATACAAACTGCAAAATAATTCCTATTCTTGTAATAACTAATACTCAGTGAACAATCCATTGCGTTGATGTTGTTGTCATTGGAATACATACAAAACACAGTAGGGATGGGTGCGAGGTGCATTCTCGCGATGTTGCCTAATTAAGGAAAACGTTGTGGTGGCCAAGCCCCCCCCTGGTCGACATGGAATAATACTTATGGGCTGTACCTCCGTATACCGGTACCCACTATCGAGTTAGAGAGGGACGACTGCACCTCTATTCTTTTCATGTCCTGGAAAGTTCTTATCTGGATGGTCTGGACTAATTCTGGCGTTCTAAGGCATTCGATTTGTTTCCATGTATTTGCAAGGGGCTTGACATGCAGGGGGCCTGGAAGTTGTATTTATTGTCATGCTTCTTGTCCATTGGTGAGATAATTTCGTGTTTTGTATCTTCAGTTACTTCCAGCCAAGTAATGAGTCGTCATTATCCTTAGTAGTTCTTAATCACATCAATCCATCACTCACGTCCACGCCCAAGTCACACCAGATTCACGTCAGCGCCTGACAATGGGTTCCATGAATTTTGATGTACTCAAACAAAAGACAGTAAATACAAAATCGATATATCTTTTCTTGAGGAACCATCTCCAAAGACGACTCAACTCTAGACGCTTTCCTGGATGTCGTAATCCGAACTCCGTGTACAAGGCCCTCGTGTCCTCCATTGCCACTGTCTGCACCCACGACGACCTGCACAACTTCTTGCTCAAACTTGCTAACTCAAACCTTGTCAATCCACTTCTATACGGACGAAGCCCGCCACGGACCCCTCCTCGTGGCAGTAAAGTATCTGTGCGAGGCGATACACTAAGGATTGTTGATCACCACCTTACGTTGCTATAACTGCTGTGACTTTTATCAGGTCTACGGATAACGTGCAGCCACGCAGCCTAAAGTTGCCTCTTGGGACGCAAGACTTCGGATAGCGTACGCTATCTTCAGTCGCTAGAACCAAGATAATATATTCTTGACGCTGAACACTCATACTAAGGAGGCATTCGCCGGCACCACTACAGGGTTGCACTTGGTGACACTGACGCCCCGCTTCTCCCCTCAACCGTGAATACCTGCCCAAGGAAAAAAAAACAAAAAACCTCCGACTCCTCAGTCTACTTCATTATCCTGTTCTTCGCAAACGCGCAAGATGTGATCTCACAATGTCCTCGTATCTTGTCGTAGCAGGTGCTCAGGCCACTGGACTTTCAACTTAGACATGACCCAGATAGCGTACCACAACAATATCTTTTGTTGATAGGGCCTTGACGCGCATAAAGCTCTCGAAGTCGAAATATCTCCTCATAGTCTCCTTTCAAAAATTCTATCCTCCCTCCACATCCTGCTTTCTTGTCCTTCCGTCTCTCAAAAAGTCCCCACTAGAGCCGCAACCTTCATCGATTGTCACGAGCAATCTACCTTCCCAAATTTGTGCCCTGCGACTTTCATCCTCCGTCGGGTATCCATATCATCGAGGGCGTTTGTTTGGGGATCTCGACAAGGTAAGAGCCGCGTCAATATCATTGGGGGTGGACCAAAGTAGGAAGCTAATTGATAGGTTGTAAAGTTGACAGAGATGTAGATTAGGTTGAAGTCAAGTTATGGTAGAGAGAACGCTTGACGTGATGAGAGGGCTCCGACTAAGAATGCTGGTGGACCTCTGACCCTGATCACATGCTACTCCTCCTGGCTTTCTCAAATATGTAGCGAAAATATTGAAAGTTCACAGCTGGCACTGCGTGAAGGTGAAGAGTTCGGCTTTCCCAGCCCATTACCTGATGTGTCTCAAAGTATTGTAGTGCAGCGCTTGTGTCAGAG
Source organism: Podosphaera xanthii (assembly GCA_028751805.1). Taxonomy (NCBI): domain Eukaryota; kingdom Fungi; phylum Ascomycota; class Leotiomycetes; order Helotiales; family Erysiphaceae; genus Podosphaera; species Podosphaera xanthii. Next base: position 1,006,565 of record JAPWIX010000006.1, on the reverse strand, counting down.
CCTGTGACTAGAGAACAATAGTCTCAAAGAGACAAAGACGGATACAAGAATAATACATCAGAGCTATTTCAACCGATGGTTTTGGACATGCGACGAATAGTGAGATATCGAGGTTGTAGTCAGGCACGCGGTGATTCCTTAAAGGTTTCAAGCTTTAAAGATTCTATGAGAGAGCCATACCACAATGATGGGTTAGTCCATAGGCCATGATACGCAGCATGAGGGAAGCGTTTAAAATGGAAACGGATCATGATGGGAGTCAAAGTGACAATCAAGGAAAAGAGTTTGGAGGGGAGAGAATGTGAAGTAGATGTTCATGACTGGATATGTATATACAGGGGAGGTACGCCTTAGAGAAAGGGCATCGCGATCTGGATAGTCCCAGCTTTGTTCTGCTTCCTCTCATTTATTTTGATTACTTTGGTTATATCATCTATCTGAGTCTAACGTTTCTCATACATCTTATTGAAAAATAATTGATTGAAAGATTGCTTCCATTTGTGTTTTCTAAAAGTTTCTAGATTATCTATAATGATAATGTTCCAATCACCGACCTGAATACATCCAACTGTTTCGCACTAGCAAATGTCTGGTACAAGTCCCATTATATGAAACACCCTAGGGTCAAATCCTTGAGCGTTGTGTTTACATGTATATCCTAAACAATTGGTACAACACTTTGATACAACGACATGGTATGAGAAATGTCAACATAATGCGACGTGAAACACTTTTCAACTCTTAGGATCAAACTTACAACACATCTTTTATCTTTATATCCTCATATATTTATCTGTGGCTGCATCACTTATACGTAATTGGGGAATAAAAGAATGGCTTGATTGCATCAATGGTAAGAATCGTCTACTTTAAGAAAAATCTATCTGTCTATCTAGTTTTCTGTGTTACTTAAGCTTAAAAATAGGTATTTTATGCCAAGCCACTAAAGCTGTACATTCCATATCCCAGTCCTTGTTCCTTGCTAGCAAATAGCCATGCCTTCTCCGACGGCGCAGACCCAGAAACCGTAACGTACGTCGATTGTCGATCAATCTCAGTATCCCGAGCCAAGTTTCGGGCACAGCCGGTCATAAATAATATAAATGCTGAATAAAGTATCAACACAAAGTGCTAGCATTTCTTACAGTATAGACAGGACACGTATACCTGTACAAGTAGAAACTATTAATAATAATGAATGGCAAACACAGTTAAACGAACTGAGATAAGCGATCAACCGATTGGGACAAAGTAGAAGGCAACAACCATAAATTGGTGAAGGCAAACATCACGACCCAGCTTGAAAAAATACGATGCTGAAAGTGATTGGTAAAATAATGCTCTTTAGAACAGAATGACAACCTAAAAAATGGTCGCAAAATTATTCAACATGGGACGAGACGATTCGAGCTTTAGTAAAAGCACTAGAAAGACGTCACAGTCAACAGTATTAAAGTCTCACACATACTGACAGCTACGAGTTAATAAAGAGAGGAGAGGGCTCAAAAAATCACAATTTTAATACAGTAGATTAAAAAAATCTTGAAAGCGACTCAAAGATTTAAATATCGACAAGAAAAAGTTCAGAACACAAGAAAAAACAGGAGGCATACAGTTACGATAGCATCAGGCAATCAACTAGGTCAACCGCAACAGACAAAACTGAACACTGTCAGCAACAGGTTGGCAAGAAAATTACAGGCAGGATCAGGGAATAAACATTTCAAACCAAGATGGAACCACAACAACAACAATCCTACTAGGTCAGAAAACTAATGCTAAAGATAAGAACAGGACACTGAAAATACGGGCAGCAATAGACTGACGCTGGACTCAATCTCGTCAGGATATTAAAAATACTGAATTTATTAGAGCAACAAAAATTTTAGGAAGCAAGAAGCGTGATATTGTAAAACATTACTACAAAGGACCCCAATTTACAACAAACCTGACAGAGATGCAACTACGACAAGATCGAGTTAGAAAAATGACAGGACCAACAATTAAAAGAAAGAGAAAATAGCCACAGCCGTAGATAACTGCGGCGTTGAGCACAACAGAAAAATCGAAAGATTTGGCAGCTACAAAAAAGATATAACCCTTACAGCGATAGAATTGCCAAATCACTGATAAGAATCAAGATGCTAGTAACAACATAAGACTAATAATCGTGACGGTAATCGGGATTTACTAGATCGTACAGCTTTGAGAGGTCATTGATTCTGACAAAAACAGAAAAACAATAACACTGATAATGACAAAGTACCATGATTGCTGCCGGGAATCAGAAATCAACAAAACTGATGACGATTGTCCAAAGTCATTTCTGACACGTCCAGGAAGATGAGAATATCGAATGACAGAAGAAAGCAGGAATCCTGACAAAAGCTAGAAAACAATCACACTGACAGAAATAGTTGATTTTCATCAAGAAAGACGATACGATAACACCGGATCCAGTAGTGGCAGAGAATATTACCGAAACCGTCTCAAATCATGGTCTGATTTACAAAAGGATATAGTAGACGAGTTTCAGTATGAGTGCAGAGATAAAATGGCAGACGTTTCCCAGAGTTTAATATGAGATATGATAGAAATTGCACCACACCAAGCCTGATATGGGCGTCGGCTCAGCAAAATACACATGCAAATTGCCAACCCGGTGTCAAGGGACCAAAGGGCGAGGTACAGTCGAGTTAATGGTGACCAGCCGTTGGTACCTTTATTTTAAAGAGTAAAACTAAAACATATCCATCTTGAAAATAAAAATCCCACGCCGCTGATCCACTGCGCGACCCTTGAGACCCGACTAGTGTCGGCCACCGCGTTGACACAACCCAACCAGACACCAATCTATCACTTCCGAGCAGAATTCCCTAACCCACTTCTCCTATCCTCACGTTCCGTCTCCACTCCTAATCTCACTTGAGTGGTCACGGTGGGGAACCAGGCGAGGTAGATGTGCCCAGGGAATCAGGAAATCCAGAAACTATCTCCGTGAGCTGAAGATAGTGAGATACCGATGATCGCTGTGCGGCGCAGACTCCCGAATCCCTTCTCATGCCTACGTCACACTTGGGCAACCTCATTGACAATCAAGATCTATCATGGCTACACCTTGAATCCCCCTTGATGTGAAGCTTCTTCAGTCTCAGGGATCCACACTGAGTTTAACGTGCCAGACTCTAGGTTAATAGAAATTGAAGGCTGAATATGTTCTGGTTGCATTACGAAGAACTATGACAGGGTGTTATTGATTGACAGTGATTGCAATCCCGGCATCTAAGCGTATAATTCATTCTTGATAATCTGTCCTGGTTGGAGAAATTTTCAATTACTATCTAGCTAGGTGCGATAATTCTCATTATCATGAAGAATAAATGGGAATCAGTTAAGACCTTCATTAACCAAAACTTTCGGATCTTATTATGGACTCTAACTCGTAATAATACATTTGTATGGCTGATAATTTCGCTGGTTAAAATAAGAATCTTTTGTGCATTAAAGCAATATAGAACAAGATTAGCGATAATCAAATTTACACCTTCGTAATCTTTCCCTCGACAACTTTCCCGATGTCGTCTAACGCCAAAAGTACGTGCCCCATGATAAATTAAATGTCTAAACCACCCAACTCCTCAATTTTACCTATTCATTATCATTGATATGTACCCCAAGATTTCCTTGATGTGCATTGTTAAGTGTTAACTTTAGCTTTTGATTACTTGCTAGTACTGATGGCAGTGACGCTGCTTTCGCATTAAACGGTACTAGGGACGGAGCTTGAAAATTCTGTTCAAGTTCTTTTAGTTCGGGATTATCGGATAGTTCTTCCTTGATTCGAGAAGCACAGGCAGCCTAGAGAGATTTAGCAAAAGAAATTCTAGAAATGAGTATTTATTTACCTCGATAGCAACAGCGTCTACGTATATCATGCTGCCATCTTCATTGTAGGTTTTTGCATTATTGCAGAGTAGCATGATATCCCTATGCAAGTCACCCAGAGAAGAGTATTCTTCTTTTTTAATTTTCTTTTCGATCTGCTTCATCGCAATGGGTTGCTTAATGATATTATAGTAGTCAAAAAAGTCTTTCTTAGATGGCAGATTAATAAAAGGACCGATGATAAGACGTTTGCCCTCATCATCGTCTTCATCGTCTTCATCACCAGATTCGGACTCCAAAGCGAGAAGAGCATCGTAGACGTTTCGCAAACTTTTTTGGAGAGCCAGCCGAATCTTCGGACTGAGGCTATCGTTATTAGCGGTTGTGGCCTTTGTCCGCCCAAAAGGGCCCTTTCTCTTTTTTGGAGCAGGTTCATCGTCAAGCTCGTCGCCCTTACGCTTATCGAGCTTTCCAGTTTTACGACCACGACCTCTTCTCGGCGTAGGGTCAGGTTCTTCAGTACTTTCACGACTTTCCGAAGGAGAATTTTCTATAGAGCCAGGAAGCTCACCGGCTCGCTTTAGCCGATTCCTCTCCCGACGTTCTTTCCGAGCTTGCTTTCGGGCTGCGGCCGCTTCAGGACTGTCATCGTCATCATCGACAGCGTTAAGCCATTGCTCTTCAGTAAGACCATCATCATATTTAACTCTAGTACGCTCACGCGCACCACGACCCTTTACTTCTTCAGGTTCATCAGAGATTGGGTTTCCATCGGACATATAAATTTCAGGAAGTTCACTTTCTGCCATCAGACGAGGTACACGTTTACTGCCTGCTTGGTTCCCATAGATAGGATCCTTCGCGCGTTCGGCGTCCATGCTTTGAAAGAGCATTAATTCTTCATCCGAGCGAGCTAGAATCATGTTCAGATCTTCGTCGTCCATCTCCTCCTGCTCCAAGCTTTCAGCAGCTTCAGCCGTCTCTAACATTACTCGCAACATAGCATCTCTGTCAGTTTCCGATGATTTATTGTCGAAACGACCAGCCTGGATGACTTTACCATCCATATCAAGTTTGAATTTGGCACGTTCCAATATCTTCTCTTCAACAGAATTCGAGCTTATTAATCGCAGAATTCGCACCTCATTTTTCTGCCCAATACGATGAGCACGGTCCTGCGCTTGTAAGTCCTGATGCGGATTCCAGTCTGAGTCGTAAATGATCACTGTGTCAGCCGTTTGTAAATTCAAGCCAAGTCCTCCCGCACGCGTAGACAATAAAAACATGAAGTAAGGAGAGTCGGGAGCATTAAACTCTCGTAAAAGATCAGATCGATCATCTGATTTTGTCGTACCGTCTAGTCGTAAGAATTGAATGCCACGATATCGCAAGAAATCTTCCATAATATCCATGATAGCAGTCATTTGAAAAAACATTAGGACTCTGTGGCCACTTCTTCGGTACTTGGGTAAAATACGATCTAGCAGTTCAAATTTCCCAGCCGTTCTCCAGAGTAAATCATTACTTGTATTAAGCGGATTCATCTGGTTCTCGACTTCGTCAAATACAAATGGATGGTTGCATAATTTTCGCAATTGCATAATCATGTTACTCAGGCCCCGAGCTCCCGTTTTACCACCTTTTCCGTCGCTAACAACTAATTTATTATGAGTGACCATTTGCTTGTATAACCGAGCTTGTAATGCAGAAAATTTGCACTTGATGACCTTTTCTGTTTTATCTGGGAGATCTTTTTCAACGTCTTTCTTGAGACGTCGCAAAAGGAATGGCCGTAAAACTTTGTGGAGACGACGAATGACCAGGATTTGTTCTTCTTCTGTGAGCTCCATCTTGTCTTGACTACCAGTGTTGGCAAATGGTGTGTTGAACCACTCATCAAAGGATTTTACCGATTTAAAGATGGTAGGTAGAACAAAATTTAGCAGTGCCCACAACTCTGGGAGGTTGTTTTGGAGTGGTGTTCCGGTGAGAATCAAACGGTATCGAGTAGAGTAATACTGAGTTAAGGTTGAGCTCAGTTTGGATGAAGCATTTTTCATACGATGTCCTTCATCAATTATCATATGAATCCATTTTATTTTGCTGAGGACGGGACGATCTTTGATAATATACTCGTAGGTAGTCAATAAAACTTGAAAATTGCCATAACGAAGCTGCTGTTGCTGTTGTTTTCGTGCGGTTGGAGGCCCTTTATAAACGATCTTCTGAAGTCCAGGTGCCCATTTCTCAAATTCAAGATTCCAATTTGTGAGAGTGCTTAACGGTACAATGACCAGAAAAGGCCCAAGTTGATTTTTTTTCTCGACGAGATAAGTAAGTAAGCTAATTGTCTGAATAGTTTTACCCAGGCCCATTTCGTCAGCAAGAATTCCGTTTAAATTGTTGTTATAAAGTGAGATCATCCATTGGAGACCCTTCAATTGATATTCTTTAAGTTTGCCGCCAACAAGTATATCAGGCTGCTGCGTGACTTCTTCCTTGATGCGATGCGCAACAGCATAATAATCAATTTTACGGTTATCTTGTCCGTCTTCATCATTCTCAGAATCTTCATCGACAAACGTCTCGACGCTTTGACCGTATCTTTCAGCAGCCTTACGTTGTTGTTCCTTTACTGAGGCAGCCAGCTGTCCCAAAAAGCCGTCGGTCTGCTTAAGCAAATGAGTGATGCGAGTATCTTTGGCTTGGTCAAGTAACGCCAAGTAGGCTTCTTCATCATTAGATTTTAGGGCCTGTAGACGTTGTTTTGCAGTTCTCTCCAGCCGCTTTTGCTCTTCCTTCTCAATATTTTGGTGCGCAACCTGCATCATGCGACCGAGTTTTGCAATTTTATATCTTTGATTTGCACCCCCATCTTTAACCTCTTTTGAGTGGAGAAGAACTGTTTGCAGATAATCAATATGCTTCTTTCTCTCCCTTGATTCACGGGCATCACGTTGTTGTTTTTCAAGCTTTTCAGTAATGCGTGCCTCCCTCAGGGACTGCTTTTTCATCCGTCTATAATGGCTTCGGTTGGCCGTCATGGCAAGATTGTCATACTGTGTCATTTGCCGGCCAACTCTCTCTCGTAGTTTTTTTTGTTTTTGATAGAGACTCAGCATTTTCATCTCAATAAGTGCTTTTCGCTTGATTGTATCTTCGACAGTAAGTTCTTCTTTAGATGTGTCAATGTGAGCTATGTTTGCCGGCAGATTTCGGAGCTCATTTAATCTAGCCTGCATCCTGTTGTAAATGATCATCTCCCGTTCGGACCTTAACTTTTCAGCATCAACGCCAGATGGCATGATGCTGGGAACAATTGGCCGCTTTTCCCTTTGTTTGTGAGCGGAATAGCTTATCATAGATTCGAGCTGAGAAAGAGGTGATTTGAATCCAAAAAATTCATGTCTCTTTTCCACAACTTCAGAGGATATACTGAAGATTGGCTTCGGCTCATCGTCTGATTTTGGCGCATTTATATCGATGAAGGGGCTTTGGGGAGTTTCTAGAGTCTGATAACCAAATAACTGTTGTTGTGTCATTAATGGTATTCCTGTATTCTTACTCAGACATTTGAATGCGAATATCTGGTGTTTTAATAAGCTTAATTGATCTGCAGAGAAATAGCTGCTGCCACTCGCTAACTGCCGCTGTATACCACCCTTTATATTATTTCCTTCCGTTGAAGATTGAGCTGTACTTGCTGTGATATTTTGGGTTGGAGCGATTGATGTGGGCGAGCCGCTCGTTGTTGATGTGCCATTAGTCGCAATAATGGCATTATTATCATTTTGCTGGTGTTGCTTTTGGGCTTGAAACGCGGCTCTTTGCTGGTAAAATATTCTTTGTTGGTTTAACGTTGATAACTGTGAGAAGACTTTCTGTAATTCAGGGTCTTTTTCAGACAAGCCGGAATCTTTCATCTGCTTATATTTCTGAGTTAAATTAGAGTCTGTCTCAGATTTATCTATGATAGAGGGAAATATCTGGGAATGGAACTCTTACTTGAAACGTCTCTTTGTAAACTTCTGCAAGGTTCATTGGTGGGACCTGCTGCGGTTGCGCAGTGGCGGGCGCCGACTGAAGTGAAGCCATCCTACAAGTCCCCTGACTTTATCTACACTAAGTCAAAGGATTTGACTTCTGAGGTTGACAAGAGCGCATATCAAGATGCAGCCTTAATAAGCAGCCTCAGTAAGCTATCCTGATTGATTAGAGCCAGAATTTAGCTCCGTTAAGTCGCGAGAGTTGCATGAAATAAATACCTTAATCTGATTGGAGAAAGGGTATATTGCGTTGCCTGTCGCGTAGAGTGACTGTAGAGCGCGACTGGGGATGATTTAGGACAACTTTCTGTCAATCGAGTGGTCTGAGCGCGATACTGCCTATTGGTAGCTACTGGCTGATGATAGAGGGCGGTGGAGATAAAAAACAGTGAAGCTAACCCTGGGATTTTCCGCGCCCTACAAAACGTGTATCACGTTATGTTGCGGTTTGAAGTTATCTTCTGATATGCCTGAGGAAACGAGGATGAGCGGCTCATGCGGTACGTCGCGGTAGATGATTAAGGGTTCTCAGTTTTGATGAGCCAAGTTACTCCTTAGTGGATGCATTAACCGACTTGTGATTGAAAATTAACATGTTTGATTACGCGCTAGTACTATTGAGGCATAGTTGGCTTAGTCACAACACATTATCAACCTTCCTGGTAAATTTCTTCTTTCGATAGTCGTCCACCACCTAAGAGTTATTGAGTCTTCGTTGCTTAGCAGTTGTTAATATTCGCCTTCATGAAGAATTTGGTCACTATTGAATTCCTTCCAACTGCTTCTCTGGATCCGGTTTCATTTTCCCTTTGCGGCCCAAATACAATGCCTCCCTGTCAGCCTTTGATCACTAACACAACCAGCTCCTCTTCAGCTTCACCCTCAAAACTACCCTTTACCCAACGGCGTGGGTGTTCTGTAGCCCTCAAGATTTTTCGAGAGATATAAGTGAAACCCAAACGTACGAAGACTTTAGAGAATGATATCATACAGGTGATAAATCTGCTGGAGGATTATTTTTACTCGGATTTATATTGGGCCACAATTAAGGGATCTCCTACATCAAGGAAAGATACACATAGAATGGATAGATGAAAAAAAATTGGTGTACTATACTACACACGTAGAATGTGGAGAGGGGCTGCGAACTCGGTAGGGTGCGCGGTTGTCCAGAACTTAGTTACGAATGAGAGCAAGCGTGCCAGCTCTTTTTTCCAGAACGTGTGTAAGTCAATGATCTGAACACTAAGAATAGCAATAGGAAATAAATTATGAAATCACTCCTCGCGCGGTCACTACGACCAGGCTAAAAGAGATATACGAAGGAAGTCCAAAGACCTCCAGATATCATTTATAGGAAATCACCCCAAGAGGGACCAAGATTATGGCTTTCATATTTGCCATAAGGCATCGTCAAATTGGTAATTACTACTGCAACCATATATTGGATAGGCTATTGTCTACTAAACAATCTTGACCCACGACCACGGTTATCTCCAAAGCGCTATCTTTATTCCCAAATATCTGGTACTAGTACGAGTAAACTTAGTCAGTTCATTAATGGCCGACTTCAACTTCGTCTTCCCATATCTTGACTTCTATAACGGATGCCTACACTTTTCTCGATCTCTATATTCGTCAAGTAGAACGGAGTACAAATTTTGATATCAGAATTTTGTTGCTTGTACCTGGCTTATAAGCATTCTCATGGAGATTTGTGATTAAGCTCACCGTCGCTTTTTGGTCAAATCACTAGCACTTCAAAAGATGTGGTGATTGTAATTAGATCGATGAAGTAGTTCATGCAGGGAGTCGAGGACTATCTATGCTGGTTGAGTATATCGGGATAACCACAAGTGATCGCCTTCAAATTTACTCTATTAATTATGTTTTTTTCTAATCAAGTCACACTCTCTGTCGGCTCTATTTTTACTCCCGTCATTAACCATCGTCCCCGTCCTGGCTCTCAAAAATAGATGGTAGAATTACATTTAACATATCAAATACAACAAGAAAATAACGTATAAGTGATGGTAATCTACAATCCTACGATGAGGGGGGGAGCGTCTCTCCAGATATTTGGTATCGACGATAACCTAGCAGTTTAAATAGCCCTAAATCTTCTTGGTACTTCTTAACCAATACTTCTACATCCTTATTTACCTTGGGGGCCGGCGAGTAATTATTTTTAGTACTCGAAAAAGGCCTCGAAACTGGTAATCATCCCTTGGTCCATTCAGGAATCTCTCTGATTCTGCGCTTTGCATTGCTGGGTAGAGGTGTCTGCACAGAAGATCGCAGGCTTTAAGTATTACCCGAAAGATGCGTCGTCACATTGGATAGACGGCTCTTACATCAGACGACTTAAGCTACTTCATCTTCTTTGTCGCTTTCACTCTCAACTACGACTTCGTTGCTTTTGAACTTTCCAGGTTTATCCATGGATTTCTTGTTGGTAAGGCGACGCTTCTTTTTAGGCTTTTCGTCATCACTCTCGCCGCCACTACCACTAACTTTGCCTGCAGGGCGGCCACGTCTAGATGGCTCTTCCACGTTATCATCATCATCAGAGACCCCAGAAGCATTTTTCTTCTTGCGTTTGCCTCCTGGACCTCCAGCTCGAGACTTTTTCCTTCGTTTTACACGATCTCCTGTCTCGCTATCAGTTGTTAGTTCTGCTGCCTCACGACTTCGTTCTTCTTCTGCTCGAGCTTCTGCTAAAAGTCGATCCCGTTCAGCAATTTCATTCCGCTTTTGGGCAATTTCAAGTTTCCTTTCTCGTTCGGCCTTTTCAACCGCTAGTCTTTGTTCTTCGCGTTTCCGAAGTTCAGCTTCCCGGGCTTGTTTCGCAGCTTGTAACTTTTCTGCGTTCTTTTCTTCATATTCTCTTTGATTCTGGATTGCACGACTCAATTGGTTACGAACGGTATTACGGCCCATATTAGCTCGCTGTTCAATATCATGTTTAGGATATGGAGTATGGGGGTGGTTGGCAATCTCGTCTAAGCTCTTAATTGCCTGTTCAACTCCGGCAGCAGCTTCCTCAACTTCTGCTAGAGTTCTTTGACCTTCTTTTAGCCCATATACGGCAGTCCCAATTGCCATCTGTACGAATGCAACATTAAATTTAAAATGTATTTGATCAGGTGCAACTTCAAGGGACTTTGGCACGTCAGTAAATATTTTTGAGAAGAAACTTGGTTCAATACCTTTTGTGAATACTCGAGCGCATTCTTTAATCCACTTAGGGACATTTTTTCGGCCCGGGATTTAGCTAGCCATGTACGACCCAAGCAAGCTAAAATCTGTGGATCACGAGAACGATCTTTTGATAGCGCATATTCATAATGTTCAATAGATTTATTCCATTGTTTCAATTCGGCAAAGATATGACCTAAATTAATGTATACGTTGAGATCTTTTACGGTATCTCGAACCTTAATAAAAATTCCAAGGGCTGTTTTAAAATCTTTCTTATCCTCAACCAGTGCAATGGCAATTCCCTGAGCGGCATAAGCATTTTTAGGGTCAAGCTGAAGAGCTTTATCAAAGAACTCCACTGCTTTGGTATACATATTACTCCGCTTCTGTTTATCTTGGTCAGTTTCACGTCGCATCTCACGAGCAGCAGCCAAAAATATGTTGCCCATCCCAATAAGAGCATATCTATCATGCTTTTCGTAATTTTGTAAAGTATGCTTATAGTGTCTTAATTCTGAATCTTCGGCAACATTGCCATTCCGCTTTCGAGAATGCACTTTCCCAAGATACCATCCGTACAAAGCTCGAACTTCGAGATCTCCGGGTGAGTCGCGATAGAGAGCAGCGACAGCTTTAGGACCATCAGAAGTTGGATTCTGACGAAGAGATATATACGACATACGCGTCCTCGCATCGATATAGTCGTGATGACGGTTGAGCAAGCCTTGGTAAACAGAATTTGCTTCGTCGAGTTGATTCATAGCCTCCAGTGTTCTTCCTAGATTGTAGCTAATTGTGGTTACGAGTGCATCGGTATCCACGTCATCATCCTTCCCTCCAGCATTGACGCAAGCATTCAGCGCTGACTGAAACATATCACGTGCTTGATAATGTTTTTCGGCTTGGTAGTAGAAACATCCCATATTATTTAATAACTGAGGTGGAAGACTTTCTCGAAGAGTAGTTCGAAGGGACTCTTCTTGTGCTTTGTTCTTGGGTCGTTCTTCCTCGGGAATCTGTTCATATTCCATTTGCTCTACTTGCTGTAAACATTGTAAGCTTTTATCTGGCTGATCTACTTCGTATAGACGTGCAAGATTTAGTAACACAGATGCGTCAGGTGTCAGATTTTTCTGAGGGTCTTTCCAGCTTATTCTCACATTTTCAAGATATCCGATTGCTTTTCTAGTTTCGGCCGATTTATCTTCTTTTGAGCTTGTTGGTTGCCTGTTGAAAACTTCTTCAGCGTACAACGTCCCGAGGAGGGTCATAGCTTCAATGTTCTTGGACTGCTGAATTATTTTTTCAAGCCTAAGCTTTGCTTCACCAAAGTCATTTTTAGATACCGAAAGCTGAGCGGCCCCAAACTTAGCGGGAAGAAAGCCCCGATCTATTCCACCTCTAGCTTCATCTGCACGACGATAATAGTCGGCAGCTTTTTGAAAATCTTTATTGTAATGTTCCTTTCTCGCCAGAAGGTACCAGCCATCGCTGGCGATGGAATTGACGTCTGTATATTGAATCGCCTTGTGAGCAAGCATGTCCACATTTGGTAGTGACTTTCGTGATAAAAAGTATCCCGCAAATGTGGCACACGTCAAGGGGAGATCTTTATCTATTTTGAAAGCTCTCTGTGTATATTCGGTCATGGCTTTTTTGTATAGGCGGACAAATTCAGGTCCATTGATCGGATAATGTGAGCTCGCGTCGAGATAGAATAGGCCTAATAGTATATTCGCGATCTTCGAGTCGGGATTGATCTCTAATGCTCGCTCCCATGCTGTTTTGGCATCTTGTTTGAAGCCTAGCTGCCAAAAGCAACATCCAATTCCTATTCTCGGGTCTGGGTCAACCAAGTCTGGCTTCTTGTGTAGAACGTCCTGGTATCCTTCTAGCGCCTCGGCAGACTTCCCTAGCGAGAATAATGCCCTTGACTTTCCCATGACAGCGATCATATTTCTGCCTTGTGAAACTCGAATCGCATCTTCGAAAGATTTTAAGGAAGATCGTAAAATTTCAGTTTTCTCTACGTCGATTCCACCAGCGGCAATGGACTTTGAGGGAGGTTGCAACGACGCTTTTAAAAGTTGTAAAACACCCCGCACGAGGTATAGAGGAGGTGATGTAGGGTCTATACGTAAAGCTTCGTTGAGAGTTGATGTTGAAAGTTGTAAATAATGCTCCTTGGTCTTGACTGATGAGGGCGACCCGTTATCATCTGGCGCGACTCTCGGCGCCTCTCGACTCTTCCACAAATACATCCAACAAAGATAGACCAGTAAGCTAAGTTTTTCTTTCGGTCCACATTTGATTGCCTGTCCACATTTTAAAATCATCTCAATAGCATGGTCAACTTTCTTTTGTTTTGCATACGCCAGGGAAACTGTCATCCAGTAAGTGCGTGCGGCCCCCTCATTCTCTAGCAATGTACACAGCTCCGTCGGATCGTCTAATAGGTCTTCTAGATCGACTTCCACGGCTTGGTCGTCGTCTTCTCCTTGAACTGGGATATCAATTGCTGAAGGTATGTCGGAGAATCGTTTATTTGAAGCTTTGAGTTCATTCGAAGTGCCATTTTCATGAATACCATCACTTATATAACGAGAAGCTATAGATGATGCCATGACAGTGATTACAGTACTAAGCTCATACGCGATGATTGATGAAAGGTCTTCGAGTGTAGCTCAGTGGCGCGTCGGATCGAGCTCTGAAGGCGCATCAGTGTGGACTCATGAAGGTCATGAAACAAAGCCCTTGGAAATTAAGCTAAGCATCAAGTTGGATACTGTGGACTGTTAGTTATGAAATAGTGATTCTTAGCTGAGCTGTGTTGACAAAGCGCATCCCAGAATACGGTGGTAAAATTTTGACGCTAAAATATTACAACTTCAATCAAATGTTGACAACTATTAGTCTCGAAAACTTAGAATGATAATATGTTATCTAATTACATCTAGTAAATGATAGAATACTATTCATGATAAAACTAGATTGTATATGAATGCTACTCAGATAATTGGATGTGGTGGTATTTACAAGGAATTTTTACGGTAGCAAACCTTACTAGCATGGATCTTATCTAGACGGCATACAGTGTACATTATTTGTTGATAGTAGGTATATCTTTACGCATTTGATACGATTATACTGCTTCGAAGTTTCCTCTAGAGCCAGTTTCAATGAAGAAGACACCGGTGTTGCTAGAGTTAGTACATGTTGAATGAGTAAGGCACACGTACCACTACTAGTACAACGTGGTACATGTGCCGAGGGGTTCAGGAAGAGAATGTTAATGTAAATATCAAAATTTGATTGATCGTCCGCTTGTGAATCTCGATTGATTAATATCCTTTTTCCTTCACACCCTCATGGTTCTGACTCGAAAAGTTGAAATCCTCATTCCACGGGGTGATGGCTGTCAATGCCTAGCATATCCCCATATCTGGGAAAGCTGAGAAGAGACGCAGTCCTTTACTTCGAGATCCCTATTCATCCACGCGGGTCTCGGTCGGCTTTGTCGTATCATCATCATCCCTAGAATTCTTCCTGCCGAGGATTTCGATGAATGCTCCAGTGAGATGGAGCGAAGGGCTTTAGTGATTACCATCATTGAAGTATTGCCAACGTGACTTATCATTAGCTGTCGGTACATGTGGTTACGTGAATGTTGGGCCTTCTAGAGGCGGGAGAGTAGACTTCTACGTGGCTTCTTTAGGTATAATTGAGACAGCTCGTCGTAAATGAGTACGGGAAGAATGGCAAAGGTTTCCCGATAAGTCTTCCATTAACCTGTTGTCTGGATCATTATGAACATGTTCCTACCTGCTGACCCCATGAATCTATCTGATTCAAATCAGGATACGTCTGCAACGGTTGGGAAAAAAATTATTACTGACCATCGTGCCTGCGCGCAGCACGTGACACAAAGCACCCCGTGCCGCTTAGCTCAGCCTATATTAAAGCTACACTAGCTGGGGTAACCAAACTCTTCTGCACCACGCGGTGCTGGCTGTGAACCTTCAATATTTTCGCTACATATTTGAGATAGTCAGGAAAAGTAGCATTTGATCAGGGTCAGAGGTTCACAAGTAGTCTCAGTCGGAGCTCTCTCAACACGTCAAGCGTTCTCTCTACAATAACTTGACTTCAACCTTATCTAAATCTCTGTCAACTTTACAACCTATCGATTAGCTTCCTACTTTTGACCACTCCCGATGAAATTGACGCGGCTCTTACCTTGTCGAGATCCCCAAATATACGCCCTCGATAATGTGATACCCGACGGAGGATGAAAGTCGCAGGGCACAAAATTTTTGGAAGGGACTACTCGTGACAATCGAAGAAGGATACGGCTCTAGTGGGGACTGATGAGAGACGCAAGAATAAGTAAGCAGGATGTGGAGGGAGGATAGAGTTTTTGAAAGGGGACTATGAAAGGACATTTCAACTTCGAGAGGTGGAACAAAGACGGCGTTTCTACATGTATGTAGTGTCCCCTACCAACCTGGAGTTTGTCTTCAAAGCCAACAAAAACATGCAATACTTGGCTACGGAGGATATGTCGACTAAATGTGTTTCCGCGACGTACCTAGCTTCCGTTGTGGTGGTGATGGATTAGTCTAAGTTGGCCCTTTTTACTAAGATGATTTCTCATTGTTTACAGACATTGTGGCATTGTACTGTCTCCCGAGGAAAGAGCACCGCTACCTGAGCGCTGGTGGTATCGGTATAAGGAGAATAATGGGACTTTGGGGTATTAAGGAGATACAGATGGGTATACGCGCCTCGTGTGGCTCAGTGTCTAAGCTTCGCCTGGCTGGGGTTACAGGCATTTTGAGACTTTTTACCGCGTACCGGTTTTTGTTTTTTTTTTTTAAATATCGTTTTAGCGTGAGCAGCCTGAGACTATGACGCGAATGATTACGGAAGATTTGTATGTGATGCACAATGACTCATTTGACGTTTGGAAAACTCATACTGAGATTTCATTTGCAGATACCACTACGAGTATAACGCCGGTGACAAATAACATTTTCCGTGAATACCCACCATGGGGAAAAGCGAGAAAACCTCATGGTTATCTGATTATGCTTTCATCATTCTACGGATACAGTATCACCGCGAGAGAAGTGGTGTGAGGGTCTTGCTGGATTCGAACCAGCTTTCTCCTGTCTCAAGTGGGGCACTTGTCCAAGCTACCCAGACTCTACTTGGGAGAACAGCCCGGACAGTGTACCACTGCACCATCCGACCCTCGTTCCGGTTTCCATGGCTGCTCTTTTACTATCTTTTTGAGTATACGGTTCGTAGAAAAGTTGATTGAATTCTACTGGTAATTACTGAGCTGAATGGCTATCTGTGATGGGTCAATGTATTAATGATCTTAGGTTCGAAGTAGAAGGGGATAGGGGTAATGTAGAAGGTGTGGCATGGGTCAAAGAGAAGCCCTAGTGTTATGATTGTCTTTGACTATACAGTCGTCCCTCTCCAACTCGATAGTGGGACCCGGTATTAGTGTTGAAAAACTTCATTGTAACTTGGACTTTTATATTTGCTACACTTACCCTTACAGGTCATTTTGCGCGCAGGAGTAAGTATTATAAATGTAAATAGTTGAATTTCTATGAATATTTTCAACACTTATACCGGGACCCACTATCGAGTTTGAGAGGGACGACTGTACTATGCTTCATGGGTAGTTTTAGCACAGAGGGTCTAAAACAGGGGTGTTTACTGGGTCTCTTAGTCCTAGTCAAGAAAGGCGTGCCCCGCTTTAATGAAATGGCAAGGATAATTTGTATGGTGATTTTGCACATTTAAGCGAGCTCCTAGAACTAAGCCTCTTTTGAACATTTTGATTATCTAACTACAAAATCTACAAATACGGCGGAGAGAATCTAGAAACTAATACGTAGTTGGGCCTCCGTCGGCATCGATCACGGCCTGATATCTGTCATGCATGCTTTCCATGAGATCTGTGAGTTCTTGTGTACACACAGAATCCCACGCCTCCTTCACGATCGCACGAATTTGATCTGACGGCCACCGCTTGCCCCCATTCAAATTCGGATACTTGTATTCGATCTTATCTTTTATGATTTTCCAGACGTGTTCTATGGAGTTGAGGTCGGGCGAATAAGGGGGCCAATCAATAGGAGTGATTGACCTCTCCTCGAACTCTTCCATCGT
Source organism: Podosphaera xanthii (assembly GCA_028751805.1). Taxonomy (NCBI): domain Eukaryota; kingdom Fungi; phylum Ascomycota; class Leotiomycetes; order Helotiales; family Erysiphaceae; genus Podosphaera; species Podosphaera xanthii. The sequence continues at coordinate 989,244 of JAPWIX010000006.1, read as the reverse complement.
CCTCGCGGCAACGTGGGGAGGAGCGTTGTCCTGCATGATAGAAAGCCCGGGTCTAAATCTAGTCATACCGTCTAAAAGAGGTACTATCCTCTCAGAATAGCTTGAGGAAGTGATATTCCCTCAATCCTTCTCCCAAAACTGAGAGGGACCCTTTTCAGACCCCGCAAAGGACGCCCAAAACATCCAACCAATCTTCTTGGTTGTCTCAACAATACAATTATTGTCATGTTCCTCCCTTGGCTTGATAAAGTTTTTAGTTTTGATGAGTTATCCAAGCTGGACAGTAACAAACTAACCTTTCTGGTAACCCAGCGTCTCGAATGATGGCCATCTGTTGCCCAAGTTTCATTTGACGAAAGGATAGACATCCACTGCTCAAGGATCCAATTGATGCGGGCTTCTGCCCATTCTGTTCGCTTCCTTCTAATCTCAGGAGATGTAGTAGGCTTATTCAACGCTGTGTAGCGCTTAAAACCCCTTTTCTCAAGTTCACTCTTTATCACTCTGTCACTCAGGCCCAAGTGCTTGAACGGCCCATTTGCAAGTTCAAAGTAGGTCATTTGTCGGTTTTCAGGAGATTCTTTGATAAATTCCTCAATTTTATCAACATCTTTGGATGAAAGCGATGGACTTCGACCACGAGCTTTCTTGGGCGTCACTGATGCGCGGCGAAGAGAGTAACCAACTTGCTTTTGCGAAATTTTGAGTTGGGCTGCAATTTTTGATTGATTTATGCCAGCGTCGTGAAGCGTTTTAATCTATGCTATTTAATATTTCTGTATTACTCTCTTGCCTAAATATTCACCTTTATGCACTGATCTCTGCTTAAACGTTTGGATGAGGGCGTGGAAGGGGGTATTTGAGGTTGATCCATATTTTTTTAAGACATCTCAGCTAACTGAATCGTCAGCCTGCATGTTAATATACCTCTAATTTTACTGACAAAAAGTCTGTGTATGATAGGCGAAATAAGTATGGAGATTTTAAGATCAAACATAATGAAAATGTGATAATGATGGTTATAGAAAAGTCGATATCGAGATGAGCTCTGTGTAGGTTATCGATTAGAATTCATAGACACTCTGAATTATCGGGCAATAGTATCAGACCTCTTATCTAGTAAACACACTAGTAGGGGTTAACCCTTGAAGCGAGGTCTGGCCCTACTATGCCCTTCTTACCCTAGCAGCATAGTACATGTGGTGTCGGAACTTCGTTCCCCGCCCTCGTGCTTCATTCAGTCCTCGCTTAATCTGTGTGCTAGTGGATGATGGCGGCCGCACTAGTCCCGATTAGAAGACGCTAGTCTTAATTGGGAAGCATCTATGATTCCGAATTTCAGAGTGGTGATAAACGCAGTCCCTCTTTTTGGATATGGGAAGTACCCCACCCATGTAAAAACTATTCTGCCAGTTAGATATTTAATCATAGTAAGTTCGATTCTTAACAGCGCTGGCTCAATGGTGAGGTGGTAATTTATCTGGCAGCGCTGTTATCCCAAGTCAGGTTATCCCTGCGGCTCTCCAGAAGTAAACCCGCAAGCAATAAACCTTGTCCCTCATAGTGCAAACAAGTCATAAGTCTTAGGTCACTGAATAGTTCGCCCGGTGGTCTCACTTGTGGGTAGGGGTGTAGTTAGATATTTAATCATAGTAAGTTCGATTCTTAACAGCGCTGGCTCAATGGTGAGGTGGTAATTTATCTCTGCCTGGTTATTTTGATCTGCTACTAAATTTGGGACAAGAATAGATTTTTTCTAATTATAAAAAGTTAAATTGACTCTAATCCCAGAAAAAGAAAACAGGACCCATAAAATTATGATGAACATAAAATACGTCTTTCAGCCTAACGATTATGACCCCACTTAGATGTTAGGGCAATGACTTCGAGTATGGCCTGTTGCCCGACAACCTTTACGTCTTATCTTGTCATATTCTAACTCAACACAAGCAGTGCAGTGTCGTAATACCGGTTGAAAGGTCTCGTGTTGGGAAAGGATACGGCCAGTTTGAGCGGCCCGCTGCCTGTTGTGTGCTCTAGCATGGGCACGGCGTCCAGATTCCTCAGTTCGACGCTGTTGCCGGATCACAGGGTCAAGAATCGGAGGATCAGGGATAAGCTGCCGGAAATTGGGCTGCGGACGATCAAAGTGCCAATGTTGATTGAAATCGTTGATCGTTAGACCTGAACGAATGAATTAGCTTAACTTGGCCAGAGGTCAGGGTCCTAAAGTTAAAGTACCTCGATTTTGGGACATTCGCTCCTTGATGATGTGCCAGCAGGGCATACCCATCGACTTATTGGATGTCCCAGTACAAATGGAACTCTGTCCATTTTGCGTTCGCAGTTCCTCATTCCGTGCATGTTTGACCTGCTTGCAGGTTTCATGAAGACCAAAGTGTGAAATTCTGCCCAGAACTCCATAGTAGAGTTCTCCAGAAATTCCTGCAGGCAAGCTGTCGCGTGCTCTTGAGCGTTTGATTCTGATCTCGTTGATCTGATCAGACAGTGCCAGCTGGATCGAGGCCCAAACAGACGACAGCTTCTTGGTTGGAGTTCCAATCCATTTCTTGAGCACGGCGTGTGCACCTTCGAGCCTGGAGATTGTCGTCGTGTTTCGATTGAAGAACTGATTGGTCCAGGCGTGCACGATATTCATGTGCCGGCGCTCTAACCATTGCTGAAGGGCATACCTCACAGCATCTTGCTCAAGGGTTTTGGTCGTGTGCCGAGCAAGATCACCAGGTGAATTAGCTGGCGGAAGTTCGTGCAATTCGCCCTCGTTGTAATTGAATTCTGTTTTGAATTCTTCGACTCTGTCTAGATGTTCTTCGGGTGTCATTGAGTGCACGACATCTGAAAAGAACCTTTCAAATTCTTTCCACCGTTCTTCCGTTTCGAATCTGGCTTTGCAATTGACCATCAAATTCTTACATATATGCCAGGAGCAGATAATTCTGCTGGTCTCAGAATGCGGAAAGTGACGATCAATTGCGTTCATCAATGCCAGTTCGCAATCAGTACCAATCACGGATGGATGTCGGTTATGCAGGTAGAGAGATTTGAGGTGAGTCACTGCCTTGTCATAATCTTGCTCATTTTCCTGGTCCAGAAAGCAATATCCTTTGGTAAACGAACTGTTGAGATTATCAACACCAAGAATGTCCAAAAGAGGCATGCCAAACTTATTTGTCTTATACGTGCAATCCATGAGGAGGATATCTGGACTTTCGTTCAGCAACTCGATGGATCGTGTATCCGCAACAAACAAGTAGTTGAGATGGCCTAAAGCGTCCTGGCTATACTCAAAGAACACATTCCCATTCGCACGTTGCTGGGTCAAATAGTTGATGAATGCTTGAGGAGTTGAAAGGCCGTGTTGGCTCGAGCCATATATCTGGGCGTTAATGTTGTAGATATCACGATGGTTGACCTCAGGTGCATACTCCCGGTTCTTCAAGGTTGCTACAGTCCTAGATGCCGGAATACACATGCTGAAGTTATTACGAACCAGTGCCATATCATCTTCGTAGAGACGACGATGCTCTGGGAAAGAAGATGGGTCAACGGGCTCATGATTGTGACTGATACTCTCTGGATCGATACTCCCATCTTCTGCTTGTAGAAAACAAATATCCCATGTGCCATCAGTCCTCTCCCTAGCTTTGCACCTGAAGGGGTAATTTGTCTTCCGAGTGAGTCGCTGTCGCTTTCGACATGGTTCATCGACCTCACTGCGGTAACAACCACCCTTCCTGCAGATCAGAATCTTCCTTTTTCTGCCTTTCCTCTTCGAAGAACTAGCAATCGTGATAGCAGATCCGGCAGCTTTGGAATGGCCTTGTACAGCCTCGTATAAGGCTTCGAATGAAGCATAGGAACCAGCAGAAGGAGCAGAAAGAGCTGTAATAGGTGTAATAGGTGTAACGGCTGGCTAGCCGGCAAGGATCCTGTAGACCACGGTTGCCAACGCGGTCCCTGTTACGCGAAGATATTGACATGGCTAGCACTCCGAAATGTAGATCAACGTCCATTGGAACAAATGTTGGGTGCAGGGGTGCAGTCGATGGGTCTAGCCCAACATCAAGATAATTACAATTTGAGGATATTGTAATGAGGATCGCCGTGAACTACGTCCACGGCGCCAGGTTGTTTGCTCTGTTTGCATGAGTGGAATCACATGGGCAGGGCAGGAGGAACCTATAAAAAGGCCGTCATGTGTACACAGACATCTCTTTCTTTCCTCATAGTGAATATAAACTCCTGATTTCGATCCTCTGAGCCAACTTAGAGACACTAACCGTGACATATATTCACTATCCTCATTCACGTACGGCACTCGGGGTATTGCACGAACGTTTTCATATAATCTTTGTACGAATTATTGATCATCCTATTATCCCATCGTCTTCCATATTTGTTCAGGTCTCGCTTGGTTTTCTGTTAATACGCACTATCTCTCTCATCTGTTTAAATTTATCAATCTTTTTTTTTTATAATTTTTTCAAGTCCTGTACTCATATTTACGTTTTGCGATTTTGGTTGCTACAGCTGTCGATTGTTCCTTTTTGTTAGTTGACTGTTTAATTCACCAACATGCCGAGGGTTTAATTTGTGTCTACTTTATTTATCTAAATGTCGACGTTTCATGATCCTATGAGTGATTCCGAAGGGGACGATGAGCGGATTACCCCCTTGCAGAATCAGATTGATGAATTAAGGGCCGCGATGGTCAGACGTCCACATCTAATGGAGCAAGGTGTAGTGATTGAGAAGGATCCAGCCCCAGCAGAGCAATTAAGATTTCAGCCCACTGAACTTCTTCCCTACAATGGCAACCGAAGCCATTACCCTGCCTGGCGTCAAGCAGTGCTGGATATATTCAAGATGGATTGGAATGCTTTCCGTTACACTGACACTAGGGCATTCTTACTAATCTACACTTCACTCAAGGACGAGGCAAAGACTAAAGTAGGAGCATTTTACGAAGCTGGAGGCATAGGTGGTACTCGTCGCCCTGAAGACTTTATCAACTTCCTTGATCGTGGCAATTTAGACGGTACGCGATCCGATAAAGCATTTGATGAACTGTACGCTATGAAAATGGGAGAGTCCCAGAGATGGTCCTCTTTCTTCACATCATGGGCTAGTAAGTTAACGGAAGCTGAGGGTGATGTTTGGAGCGATCGTTCTAAATTTACGATGCTTCGCAACGCGCTAAACGAAAACATTAGAAGAGCTTTATCAGGCAACCACCTCCTGCCCAGAGACAATTACGCGGAATGGGTAAGGATCGTTAGCCAGATATCTCAGCAAGTCGAAGATGTAAACACTAGCGGACGGCGAGGGCTCCCCAGAGAAAACGTAAACGCTTACTTACCAGGACGCCCACTAGAACTTCCTATAAGAGATAGGGCACGTAATGTCGGTCGACAAAATATTGGGCGATTTGACGCACAGAGTGATGTCATTATGGGAGGAGTTAACGCAACCCGCCGTGGTCAAGCTACACGTGAGCAAAACGCACCAGAGGCTGGGGCTCAGATTGAGGAACTGCCGAATAACGTCATCAGGCGTTCTAGGTGGAAATCTCCAGACACGATACGAAGGTTATGTAACGAACGGAGATGCTTTCGATGTGAAAGAAGAGGGTGCAACACACGTACATGTCCCCTTTTACCCGCCATTAACCCTAGGGGCAACTTGAGGGCTAACGCAGTCGAACCAATTGACGAGCGGTTGTATGACGAGTTAGATGTGGACCAACGACCGGACGGGTCGGAAAACTAGTAACTCTTGGGGAACGTCGCCCTCGAGTGTAAGGTAGATTTTAGATCTGAATATAAAATGTTGTCACCTCCATTTCTCGTGAACGCCTTAATTAATGATGTGACTATGGTGCAAGCCTTAATAGATAATGGATGTCTGTTTACCGGCATCATCAGCGAGGATTTAACCAACAGACTAAATCTATCGCGCATCCCCATTTTCCCCCGTCCCTTAGAAATAGCAGAAAATACTACTAAACATAAGCCCATAGTTCGCCACATAACCCTCGTTTCATTGGACCTGGATGGATACGTAACGCCGCGGTTAACACTCTACGTCGTGCCTGGAAGCACACACCATCTAATTCTAGGGAAAAAATGGCTGGAAGACCAAGACGCAGTCATACATTCAAGAGATCAACGAATCCATCTCCGTAAGATAGGCACGTATGTTCAAAGTATCAAACGTTGGGGACAAGATTTCAGAGCCCGAAAACCAAAGGCGATGACCGTCGACGAAATGGCAAATATTATGCAAACGGTCCCAGTGTGCAAGGCATCATTGGAAGATATTAATAAGGCATTGCGTCCGAAGCCTCGGTTATCATTAGACCAAGCCCGTCGTCAGCTACCCAGTCAGATAAAGGACTTTGCCCACTAATTCGCCGATGATAATGGAGCAGACGAATTACCACCGCTTAGAGGCCATTTAGATCATTGTTATAAGTTTTAATGGGGATGTGGAGTGGTTGGCGACTTGTCTAGTGATGGAGCTGTCCTTCGATGGAATAGTCAGTGGTGTGAATGAATGGTAAGTACGATATAAATGATTATACTGAATGCGTATAGTGGATGGAATATCGCCTTGATGGTCACAATGGAGACTATTACTCTTGCTGCTCTGACTAGGCAGTATCTGTATACATCTTTCCTCCAATATCAAGTATCCGATGCCTACTATGAAACTACAATGCGAGTTCTATTATTGTATAAAAGAAGATGTTATACATGATCTGTCGGAATAATGCAAATTCCGGAATGATATGAAAATATCATAAACCGGGGTGCTTAAGCGAAGCCGGGGCTCACCCAACATTTCATTTGACTTTGTAATAGAGAGGACCAGATAGATATATATATTTAATTGAATAAAAAGCATACCATTAACGGATCTAAGTCGTAGACTTAGAGTTACTGTTGTGCATCTCTATCTATTGTGCTGCGAAAAGATAGAAGACCCCTTTTCTCTGCGCTGCAGTTTTAAGGGAACTAGCTAGCTGTTATCCAGCTACTAGGAAATAAAGACATCTTTACTAGATCTATCGTTTACTTACCCAATTACTTCAAACGGTTCACCTAGTGAACCGACACTGATCAGTAGTCGACAACAGATCAGAAATCACTTTGAACCGAGTTTAGAAAAGCGTGAATCATGTCAGATAACCTAAATAAGAACGAGAAGGACATAATGCAAAGCTCAGAGCCAGATCGTGATTGGGCTGCTGGTATAAATCTTACAGCTGATACCGATGAGGACGTGAAGGAGTTCCTCAAGAATAGGATCGACGCATATAAGTTCGAAGAACACCAAGGAGAAGATCTCTGGTGGGATTTTTATGACGATTTTAAGGAATTCGCAAAGATCGAAGATTTTACACGTGCAGGGAATGAGCTACCAAGGAAACTAAGAGATGTGCTTCGCTCACGAGGGGTTTACATTCCTAAAGACAAGAATGCTATCGCAGGAAACTTACTAGCTTTGATAAAGCTAGAAGAGCCCCCTCAATGGCCTCACTATGACAAAGACTACAAGCGTATTTCCAAGATGCTTAACATGGAACTTAATGACGAGCCAGAATTGGGATTGCCAATAAATACAAAGGAAAAAGGGTATAATTTCAAGTTTGAAAACAACGAATCCTCTCGACCAGAAGCTATACAGTCACGTACTATGCCGTCATTTGCCAATCCATCAACTCTTGCGATGGGTATCAAAAACAATCAATATAATGAAAAAAGAATATCTGAATATAAACCCCATGGCTATTCTCGACAACTTACATCATTGAACAAAATTTATGATAATCAAATGAAATATTCTGGTAATGGCGACACATTTGACTATAAATTTGATATTTTCTTCGAAATTGTGAAAATGCAGATATTCCTGCAGACGCTCTTGAAATCGCTTTCCCTACAATGCTTAAGGAAGAAGCTCTTGAATTCTATCATAGTTTCTACTCTAGCTGGCAACATCAAACCATAGAAGAACTATGCAAGGAAATCAAAGATAATTTTGAAGGTGTTGAAGACAGGAGAACTCTTCTTGCAAATTGGAACAAGCTTACTTTCGAGTCCATTGTAAATGACAAAGAAAATAGTGGAAAGACAATTAGTGAATGTCTCAAAATTTTGACTCAAAATCTTCGAATTATGCAACACGGACTCGATAAAAGCCTTCGAAATGATGCTTTTATCCATAACAAAATTGTAACTGCCTGCGAGAGGCAACCAGCATTTCGCAATGTCTGTGAACGACCAGCAAACACGATAAATGGCCTTCTGAGTGATCTGCGATCTGCCGCAGAATATCATGATCGAATAGAGACAGCCACCTATAAAACTAACGAAAACTTTATCACTGATAGGCGTTACCACCGAAATGAGCATGGAAATCATCAATCTAACCATCGAGGTAACAAAAATCCTTCACACGCCACTATTCCTTATGGTAAGAACACAAGCTCATCTAATACATGCGTGGTTTGCCATAAAGTAGGATGTTGGTCAACCAAACATCCAAGGAGAGAAAGAGAAAAGGCTTTTGAAAAATTAAAAAAGACATGACTAACAAAATAAATAATTTTTCTCAATACTGTTTGGAGGTTGAGGGAGAGCCGCCCGCTGACGAATCTGAAACTCAGTCTGGTATAAGCGAGGATGACGAAGAGGCAGATAAATATGAAAATTTTGTCTTTGATACTGATTTACTCCAAACATATGGAAAGAAGCAAACTTCATCGATGTTTATCACAGACAGCCTAGATGAAGTTGATGGAGCCGAAGTCGTGATGGCGCTTGCAAATCGAGCAGCTTTACACTCTATCACAGGAGAAAGAGCAAACCCAAATTCGCTGGAAAGTTCGAATCGATATGGACCAAATAAATTTGAAGGAATTGTGATAGACACTGGTGCAGCTCATTATTCCACTGGAGGATACGATCAATGGGTAGCACTACAAAGATCTAAAAATATTCCTATTGATAAATCGACTAGTGGGACGGTAAATGTACAATTTGGGATAGGATCCACAACGTCAATTGGATCCGTTAAGATTGACACACCAATTGGAAAAGTACAATTCCACATAGTTGAGGCTAATACACCTTTTCTATTATGTTTAAGAGATCTGGACAGAAATGGCGCATACTATAATAATCTCATCGACAAAGTATACTGCGGTGGTAAATCATTTCCAGTTATCCGCCGATATGGACACGCATTCCTAACCTGGGGAGAAACTTTCATTAACTACATCACTCAGACCATCTATCTCTCTGAGACAGATCTACGTCAACTACACAGGAGATTCGGACACCCTTCGGTGCGTCGTTTTGTGAATCTAATGACCCACTCAGATCACGAAGTTGATCCAAAATTAATTGAACGGATCACTAAATATTGTCAATACTGTCAAAAATTTGGCGCATCGCCTCGGCGATTTAAATTTTCTCTTCGAGATCCTGATCTCCAATTTAATCATGTTATTATTGTTGATATAATGTATATCGAAAATAATGGACCTAAACCGGTGCTACATATTATTGATCAAGCCACTCGGTTTCAAGCCGCTAGATGGCTTAAAGATATTTCTTCACAAACAGTTTGGAACACTTTACGAGCTTGCTGGATTGATACATATCTTGGTCCGCCAGATATTGTCAGTCATGATGCAGGGACACAGTTTGTAAGCAATGAATTTCGACAATTAGCTAATTCTATGGCCATCACTACAGAGCCAGTACCTATTGAAGCCCATAACTCAATCGGTATAGTAGAGCGATATCATTTACCTTTGCGCCGAGCTTATGAGATTATTGCTGAAGAGCTAAAGGGAAGCGGCTGTGGTGTCGATAGAGAAATGCTTCTCCAGATGGCTATTAAGTCTATAAACGACACTGCGGGGCCTAATGGTCTTGTTCCTACGCTTCTTGTTTTTGGCGCCTATCCACGGATGTCTAAACTTGATCCACCAGCTCCATCAATTTTACAGCGGGCTAAAGCCATAGAAAAAGCAATGATTGAGGTAACTAGATTACGAAACAACCGCCAAATCCAAGATGCATTGCGTCAGCGTAATGGCCCACAGGTAGACCACATGAAAAGCCTTCCTATCAATTCAAAGGTTTGGGTCTGGCGCGAACGCAAAGGATGGACAGGACCACACTACCTTGAATCCATTGATGAACAAACTTGCACAGTTCGATTACCTAACGGACCTTCAAAATTTAGAATCACTGTTGTTAAACCATATCTAGATGAGAGTGATAAAGATATCCCGGATAGCCAAGAAAATAAACCAAAATCACCAGCCTCAGCCTCAGCTATCAACAACGAAGAACCTGAAATTAGACGAAATCCAAGCCGCAATCGTCAATTACCTGAGCGCTATCGCCAAAATTTTGTTATAGCTACATTTCTAAGCCATAAAGAAGAATTAGATCAGGAACTGTCAAAGAAATTACGAGCAGAAAAATAATAATTGATCCAAATCCACCCTTCTTCCTCTCTCGCCAAAAAGAAATTGACGGCTTAATATCTAAAGGAGTATTTGAAATTGTTACTGATAACAGTGGCACTGGACGATTGTTTAAATCTCGTTTCGTAGACGAAGTTAAAGGAAAAGCAACTAACTCACCGTTTGAAAAATCTCGATTGGTCATCCAAGCATATAATGATAAAAACAAGGCAGATATACTCACACAATCTCCGACTATTCAAAGAGCTAGCCAGAGAATCATTATTTGTATTGCTTCATCTACTTCTTATAGTTTACACCTTCGAGACGTATCACAAGCCTATGTGCAATCGAGCACAAATCTAAACAGAAAAATTTTTGCCAAACCACCTAAGGAGATTTTACACACTCTTCCACAAAATTCTATTTTACATATCAAAAAGCCCTTGTATGGTATCCCAGAAGCTGGTACTCACTGGTTTCAGACATACCAGAAGCACCACATCGAAAAACTCTCAATGGTACAGTCAACATTTGATCCATGTCTATTACACACTGAAAAATCGGACTTATTCGGTGTCGTAGGTATTCAGACTGATGACACTCTGTTTACGGGCAACGATAAATTTGTCAACTTAGAAAACAACGAAATTATCAAGGCAAAAATTCTTACCAAGCCTGTTGAAAAGTTACATCCTGATAATCAAATTATTTTTAATGGTGGAATAATAATCCATGATGGTACATCTATTCTTCTAAAACCTAAGAAACAGGGAGATAAAATAAGCGTTATAGATATCAAATCTTCTTCCTTTAAAAGCGATTATGTTGCCCAGAGAGCAAGAGGGGCTTACATAGCTACGGTCTGTCAGCCTGAAGCTGCTTTTGATTTGTCGTTTGCGGCCCAAAGTGCTCAAAACCCATCTTATGATGACACAAAACTGCTCAACAAACGATTGCGATGGCAAATTGAGAATAAAGACAAAGGCTTACGTTTCATAAAAGTAAACCTTAGCCAAGCTAAATTGTTCGTCTTTGTTGATGCTTCCTTCGCCAATAATAAGGATTTTTCTTCCCAAATTGGATTTGTCATTGCGTTAGTAAATGAAACTAACAACAATGATGACAAGCATTCATTCAAGATCTCTGGCAATCTATTACACTGGAGTTCGATAAAATGCAAAAGAGTCACTCGAAGTATACTAGCATCAGAGCTATATGCTACAGTACATGGCGTCGACTCAGGAATTGTCATTAAAACTACAATTGACAAAATCTTAGAACAACTTGAAATGCCACCAATACCCTTAGTAGTTTGCACCGATTCTTATTCACTTTATGACTGCTTAACCAAACTAGGGACAACTAATGAGAAAAGGCTAATGATCGATGTTATGTCTCTTCGACAATCCTATGAGCGAAGAGAAATAGCAGAGATTAGATGGGTAGATGGAAGAGATAATCCCGCAGACTCAATGACAAAGCATACATCCTGCCAGGCGTTGAAAAATTTTATTGATAAGAATGAACTTATCGTAAGGGTTGATGGTTGGATTGAAAGGGACAGAATAATTACATGATGATCTTTAGTATCTTAACGGGTTTTTAAAGAAGGTAAAAGTTGCCAGTGTCGGAATAATGCAAATTCCGGAATGATATGAAAATATCATAAACCGGGGTGCTTAAGCGAAGCCGGGGCTCACCCAACATTTCATTTGACTTTGTAATAGAGAGGACCAGATAGATATATATATTTAATTGAATAAAAAGCATACCATTAACGGATCTAAGTCGTAGACTTAGAGTTACTGTTGTGCATCTCTATCTATTGTGCTGCGAAAAGATAGAAGACCCCTTTTCTCTGCGCTGCAGTTTTAATGGAACTAGCTAGCTGTTATCCAGCTACTAGGAAATAAAGACATCTTTACTAGATCTATCGTTTACTTACCCAATTACTTCAAACGGTTCACCTAGTGAACCGACAGACTCATTAGTTTCAGCAACTCTGTCACTTGGCACGTTATCCATAAGCTTCAAACTCCAGATATCCTTGAGTCATAACCGAGTCAGCACAACAATCATGCCATTAACTGTGACGGGCTGTGCCCGGTAGGTTGTGATTGGGCAAATCAACTTGGCCCATTCGTTTACCTGGTCGTGGCGCGACGCGTTTACGCGTAAGCGAGGGTCAGGGGTACTCCCTGCTATGACTACTAGAACTTTCGAGAAGTCTCCAGAAGAGTCGAGAGTACTCTGGATGATTCTATCCCAAGAGTAATTAATGATGAGGAGTTAAGGAAAGAACCTTCTAGTGGTAAGGAGAAAACTATAAATATCAGTATTCTAGAGCAGATAGATTCCTTCTCCAGATTTAATATTAACTTATTTTGTGGTATTGCTTTCGTGCAGTGACCATTTGCATTAATCCTTAACATTAACCTACGCTCTGAAGACGGCAAGCCGGCGCAACCACCATGGGGCCCGCTCTATAGTATGTCAAGAGAATAACTCCTGGTTCTCCGAAACACATTAACGGAACTCTCTGCAAAAGGATGGATACGGCCTAGTAGATCACCGGCTGCAGCCCCGGTTTTATTCGCAAAGAAACCTAATGGGGGGCTTCGTTTCTGCGTGGACTACCGGGGTCTAAATGCAATTACGGTACCCGAAAGGTATCCACTTCCTCTCTTCAAGGAAACGCTAAGACAGCTATCAAAGGCGAAGTGGTTCACAAAGTTGGATGTGAAATCAGCATTTCACCGAATACGCATTTGACAAGGAGATGAATGGGCAACTGCTTTTCGATGCCGTCTAGGACTGTTTGAGTGGTTGGTTACCCCGTTTGGACTTGTCAACGCACCAGCCACCTTCCAACGTTACATTAACGAGCATTTACGCAAACACTTGGACAAGGATGCAACAGCCTACATGGACAATGTGCTAGCATACACGGATGGCTCCCAAAGCGACCATTGGAATACAGTCCGAAAAATACTTTCCCGGCTGGATAAAGCAGGTCTTTATTTGGACATAGATAAATGTGAATTACTTGCGCGAGAGGTTAAATACTTGGGGTTTATTGTCCGTGCTGGAAAAGGAATCACAGTTGACCCCATAGAGGTGAAGGCAATTCTAGACTGGAAGGCGCCTTAGTCAGTCAAAGGCGTTAGGTCATTTTTAGGCTTCGCCAATTTTTACCGCTGCTTTGTTGATGGGATTTCAAATATAGCGGCACCATTAATAGAATTGACAAAGAAGGCGACTGAGTGGAAATGGGGACCGAGAGAAAACGAAGCCTTTGAGTTATTAAAACGTACATTCGCTTCTGAGCCAGTCCTAGTCCAGTGGGACCCAGATAAAGAAACTGTTCTAGAAGCTGATTGCTCGGGGTATGCCCTGGGTGGATGTCTCTCTCAAATAGACGACCAAAATAGACTACGGCCAGTGGCCTACCATTCGAAGAGGTTGAACAGTGCAGAGGTTAATTACCCCATCCACGATAAAGAAATGCATGCAATAATCTCATGCCTGCAGGAATGGCAAGCCGAGTTGACATCGGTATCCAAGCCGTTCGTGATTTTAACAGATCACAAGAACCTTAAATTCTTCACTTCGAAGCGTCTCCTAAACGAAAGGTAGGTTCGCTACAATGATGTTTTGCAACGTTTCAACTTTGAGTTAAAATGGAGACCAGGGAAGACGTGTGAACGACCCGATGCTCTTTCACGGCGGGACCAAGACAAACCAACGAAATTTGACGACGAACGGACCGCAGGACGTATAATGCAACTACTTCCAAAGATTTCTGCACACTCGAGTAACCCTAACGACAAAAACTCAACGGCGCGGCTCAGACAAGAATTTTTGACGACGATGAGCTACAACAGCACTGGACAAATGCGGTTAACGCAGACGAAAAATGGAGGATTGCACGTGACGCTGTTAAATCCGGAGAACGAGGATTTCCGCCTGATATTGCAAGAGAGATGACAGCCAACTTTGCTGAATGTACGGTGGCCCCAGACGACGTGCTTCGAGGACGTGAAAATAGGATCTGGTACCAAACTACGAACCATTACGAATGGCTATTATGCAAAAGACTCATGATAGTAATCTTACAGGCCATCCAGGCAAAGACACGATGGTAAGCATATTGCTTCAACGATGGTTTTTGTCAGAACGGTGCAGGATTAATACCAAAGACGACGCTGACAATAGAAAATAAGTACCAATATCGGTAACTGGGGCAATGATAGATAAGCAACAACAATAATAGTAACAGCAACAATAGCAATAACAATAACAGGGAGATGGCAATAACACTAACAACAGCAGTAAACACGATAACAATAACAAGGACAATAGCGACAACAATAGCTATAACAATGGTCCAGAAGAACAGTAACCACAATGGTAGTGTAATCGATAGGATTCAGATTTCAAACAGATTCTTCAATAAGTAAAGATAAATACAAGACTCTGATCTAGAGACTTCAGAGGTACAGTAAGGACAGCTATATATACATTTTAGGACATGGTCCAACAAGCCACTGAAAGAACCATCTAGAACTCCTGCACAGGTAAATAGAACAACAAGGGGCATCATAGAATACCATAGAACACCATAGAATCCACCAGAACTCCCCAGGTCATTGTGGCCCATAAACATATTTCCGGAATGGGATAATAAAGAAGTTTGTAGAGCTACAGAGAAACAGCCAGAATATCTAACGCCACAATGTGGCTCCAACCCCTGTCACATGACTAAGTAGCTTACAACCTCTGACAGTTTTGGCCAAAAATGAGAGAATCCGTGCGTCAGTTTATCCGCAACTGTGATGTCTGTCGTCGATCAACCATATGGCGGGAGGCTAAAGCAGGATTCCTCAAACTGCTCCCCATACCTGAAAGGCTTGGCAGCGACTTAACGATAGACTTTGTCATGAACCTTCCCAAATCAAATGGTTGCACTAATGTGATGGTAATAACAGATAGACTGAGCAAGGACATTTTTATGTTTGCTACGCCAACCATGGACGCTAAGACATGTGCTGATGTCTTCATTGACCAATACTTCAGGTACTATGGTTTTCCAGAGTTTCTTACGAGCGACCGAGGCAGCGATTGGCTTAGCCATTTCTGGAAATTTTTCTGCAAGGCTGTTGGTATATCACAACGCTTAACGACGGCTTATCACCCGCAGTCTAACGCAAGCGAAAGAGCAAACCAAGAAATGTACAAATACCTACGCGCCTTTACATGTTACGCACAAGATAATTGGGCAAACCTACTGCCTATGGCCCAAATCGCCTTAAACTCGCGGCCAAACTCAGCTATTGGCGGAATAAGCCCTTTCTTCCTGAGACATAGATACAATATAAATCCAATCTCAGAACTGTCGACTAACAATTTTTCACGACACCCGGGGAAGCTCTCGGCAGATAAGTATATGAAAAGGCTCAGAGACGCACAAGATTACGCACAGGCGGCCATGGCAACAGCACAACAGCGTTACAAAGAAAACGCTAACCGATCACGACAACAGCCAGAGAAATTCAAGGTTGGTGACAAAGTTTGGCTTAACCTGCAGAATGTCAGCACACCCCAGCTTTCTAAGAAATTATCATGGCTACACGCAAAATATACGGTAACATCTGTACCTGACGCACTAACGGTAGAACTCGACGTTCCAGGCAACATACATAAACGCTTCCACGTCGAGCTAGTAAAACGGGCCGGAACAGACCCTTTCCCGAGCCAAAAGCGAGACGACAATCAAAATCCACCGGTCATAGATGACCTTGAAGAACCTGAGTTTGAAGTTGAGTCAATACTTAGGGCAAGAACAATTCGGCGAGGGCGTGGGGTTATGAGACAAGCCCTAGTCAAATTTACTGGCTGGGCGGAACCGTCTTGGGAACCAGTCGCATACATCAAGGATACTATAGCTCTTGATGAATTCGAGAAAAGGCATAGACCCATTGATTCAAACGACGGACCTTCGGAAGACAATGCAGGTGCATTTGTTGGTCCAGCCGAAAAACATATAAAGACGAAGAGACGATCTAGGCGATTACCCAGGAAAAATTTTCTTTCTATTTGACCCATCATCCCAAATAAGACGGGAAGTTGTAACGGCTGGCTAGCCGGCAAGGATCCTGTAGACCACGGTTGCCAACGCGGTCCCTGTTACACGAAGATATTGACATGGCTAGCACTCCGAAATGTAGATCAACGTACATTGGAACAAATGTTGGGTGCAGGGGTGCAGTCGATGGGTCTAGCCCAACGTCAAGATAATTACAATTTGAGGATATTGTAATAAGGATCGCCGTGAACTACGTCCACGGCGCCAAGTTGTTTGCTCTGTTTGCATGAGTGGAATCACATGGGCAGGGCAGGAGGAACCTATAAAAAGGCCGTCATGTGTACACAGATATCTCTTTCTTTCCTCATAGTGAATATAAACTCCTGATTTCGATCCTCTGAGCCAACTTAGAGACACTAACCATGACAATAGGTGAGGGATCCATTTATATAGTTCGATAGAGGGAATTCTATAGAAATTTGTTATACTGACACGCAATGGACGTGCTTCAAGTAGAAAGGTGTTGTCGCACATGACAGTACTTCAAAGATGGTTTGAATAAGGTATGGAATCTTGGTCGTGTGAGACTGAGGTACTGCGTGGACTTTGATTGAATGAATAATACGCGATTGTGTCACTGATGGTGCGTGTGAAGGGTGTGAGATATTACAAAATTCTGGTGTAGGAAAGAACTGTAATTAGCGTACATAGACATAATATTATGATGATCACAATCATTTATTACTATAGCAACATCGAAACTAAAAGTTTTTGTAACTAGTGACAGAATTAATTTTCACCGCTCGACAGATTTGGCATTCAGAAGCGGTGAGATGGGATTTCATGGGGGGGGGACTTCTGTTCCAGTTAAGAGAAGGAGTAGATGCAATGTTCTGACTTGCGAGTATAATGTATGATTTCTTAAGGTGAGGAATGAATGAGAATAGATAGAGGTGTGTAATTGTATATAGATTTGACTTGTCCATTTTTCTATGAAGGTAAGACGTCCTACTTATATACATAATGCAATACTTGTCATATCCTTCTCTCAACTATCTTTAGGTACTGCACCAATCTACCACTATCTAGTCAGTCAGTTCATGAATGCTACTTAATCTATTACTTTTATTTATTTTATTTTATTTTTTTATTTTTACAGGTCTACCGGGCTATATCATAGGCTACAGCCCCATCCCTAGGGGGACACGGCGACTATTATATTCTACATTCTTTTCCATCCTATGCGAAGCCATCAAGCCTATACACAAACTAGATAAGATTACTGTGAGCGCTGTGCAGCATATCCCTCACAAAGGTTGATTAATTGTCACGGGTTGGGCAGATTTCTGTCAGAAACCTGCTCCTCTCCAATATAACAGAAAAACGCTTAGCACCACGGGAGGAGCCGAGGAGAAAATCTAGTGTGCCCAAACTTTGACGGTGGCCATTAGAGGCCAATCTTTTTCAAACGAGAGGGCAAAAAACTAAATGGGTGACTGACTTGTTACCTTCACAAGAGCAGGTCACGAGGGCATCACCATGTTGAAACCTATTGTGGTACGCACGGAAATCGCCATGTCCGGTTCTGCATTGAATGAGATACCTAAGATTCCGGCGGGGAAGACACAGCTCCTCGGGGGGCTTTTTAGGAAACGGCATCCCCAATTCACAATATGTGGACGGCGCTTGGTTTTGCCACCATGCAGAAGTCAGGTCCTAAATGTGCTTTTTGGTCTTTGCGCGGGCTCCAGCGATAGATGCGGCGGGGGGAGCCGGTTGGCGGGCCGCCTCTCCAGCCAGCTTGTCTGCTAGCTCATTCCCAGGGATGCCGACGTGGCCAGGAGACCACATCACGTTAACCTTACCAGGAGCCGCAATTGATGATATTCTCCTGGTGGGCCACTTGGAGGCGAGATGTCGAAAATCAAGAATTTCTTGCTGCGAGGTTTTCGAGGGTGATACATCAAGAAGACGTCGAGCTGCCTCTTGGTTGTCTAAGATGACGTGGATGTTGGTAACCAAGTGGATAGAGGGAGCCGCTGTAGCAGCCTTGAGCCCTGCAAGGGCGCCGATGACTTCGGAGTCAAAAACCTCAAAGTCGGGGCCTAGCGGAATTTTCACTTCTGCTAGGGTGATTCCCTTGTGGATAACAACGGCACCTGCCCCAGCAGATCCATCTTTTTGTTTGGAGCCGTCCGAGAAGACAAGGATGTCTCAAGGAGGTAACTCGCTAATACGTTGGGAAGAAGCTTCGAGGGAGAGATCAGTCCGGGTAAGGATTGGAGAGGCTCTATACGAGGACGGTACGAGCCGAGGGCGGGGAAAAGGGGAAACGAGCAGTAATTTTTCCGTTAGACGGGTATGCGCGCGGGGCTCCTTAGATCTTTTAGCAATAGGATGAAAGTCGTCGGCGGCGGCTAATTTAATGGCAGAGTTGAGGCGCGTCTCCTCAAGAAGAATGTGTGCAGGTTTGAGCCAAACCTGTAGCAGCTGGTAAGCTGGTTTATGCCTGTAGCCTATGTTGTGCATAGGCGTGCACAGACTTTACATAGATAGTGAATTGTGCACGGCCTG
Source organism: Podosphaera xanthii (assembly GCA_028751805.1). Classification (NCBI taxonomy): domain Eukaryota; kingdom Fungi; phylum Ascomycota; class Leotiomycetes; order Helotiales; family Erysiphaceae; genus Podosphaera; species Podosphaera xanthii. Next base: position 970,075 of record JAPWIX010000006.1, on the reverse strand, counting down.
GTCCTGCAGGGTGTTTCAATTATACTGAAACTTGCTAATGCAAGCGGACCAACTTCTATTCGGAGACTTGCTATTACGTGGCGGCTTTACAATACAGGGAGGTTGTGTGGCACGAGAAGACCTTCTGTTTCATGAGAATATTACGATCCATGAATAGTGTCAAGGTGGGGCGAGTAGTTCAGCTCGAGGGTGTGACGGCTGTTCAGCCGATTGTAAACCTGTAGCCAACAATGGTTATCGCAGGCATGTACTATCATACAGATCATGGGTACATAATGCAAGATCACTAATAATAGAGATTAGCGACTGCATTATGCAAGGGTCCTAGATTGTACAAGGGTCTATAATCAGGGCTACAGCTTGACTAGGTAATCAGGGTTTGGCTTGAACTGACTGATACTAATTATAAGTTTGTATCCTTGATTTTCAATAATTACTCACGGGTGATGTTCGAAGCTGAACAATGGGAAGGAAACACAGAACTTGTATATAGAGGATTGTTCGGAACCTAAGTTAGCTTTTCTTCTTCATAGTGAATTATTAACAACCATTACTCATACAAGTGCTCATTGCCTCATATAGTTAATCTGTGACAGAGGGAAATGTATATATCTACATGTACTTGTAAATTGCGAGTTAGTTATCTGGATCATAGAATTAATTATTAACTACCTCTACACGTTTAGCTGCGCAGGCGCTCTTGTCTAGACTGTGACAAAACCTCTCTTAATAGCGCTGCAATCGGAGTAGTTTTGTATACCGGAAGAATTGCTCTAGCCAAATTGACCAGAGCTCGAGACACCGTGGCTACTAGGTGTTGAGACCGGGTAGAAGTGAGGCGGCCGCGGCGGTTGTAGGTATGGCCACGCCACCAAACCTCAGCGCCGTACAGAAGCACAGGGAGGGCCGCAGCCAGGGCTGCAGTACGCAGAAAGGATGTGGGTACACCACGGTTGGTATTTCTAAGCTGCCGTATGTGAGCACTGACCTGCTGCGTCTTGGCGCTCCATTCTTGCACATGTCTTTTAAAAGAGAGCTTCGTGTCAAGGAAGACGCCTAGCCACCTCAAAGTTGGATTGGCGGCTATTAAGACGCCGTTGATAGCTACCGGAGAAGGAGGCTGGCGGGATCTATGAAGATGCAGTAGCTCCGTCTTGCTTTATGCCAGAGAGAGTCTATTCTGACCGCACCAGCGGGTGGTGCTCTCAATCCTATTGCCAGTCAAACGAGAAGTATCAACCAGAGATTTTGCGACCGAAAGGATTGCCACGTCGTCAACGTAACCAAAAGTAGGAAACCCGAGTTTGAATAGGGGCTCGAGGAAGAGAAGAAAAAGTATAGGGGATGCGTGGGACCCTTGAGGCAGTCCGTGTGGAATATCCAAGAAGTCGCCGACGTAGTTGTCCCCTCTGAGGCGGGCTTTTCTATGAGAGGCGAAGAATGCGGCCCAATTAGCATATGCTGAAGGCCATTCCTGTTGGCGAGGCCGGATGAAGAGGCGGCCAGGTTGGATACTATCGAAAGCACTTTGAATATCGAGGGTGGCGAGAGTGCATACCTGCTTTGCCTCCCATGCTTTTTCGACATCGTGAACTAGACATTCAACGAGATCCATGGCGGACCTTCCAGGAAGCGCTCCGAATTGCGTTGGGGAGATAACTCGATTCGACAAGGCCCAGAAAGCAAGGCGTCTTGCGATGAGGCGTTCCAGCCCCTTCCCGAGAGCTGGGAGAAGCGAGATTGGTCTCCAGTTAGCGGGGTTGGTGAGGTCATCCTTGTGTGGCTTAGGAATAATCACCACTTCGGCGCGGCGGAAGATACCGAGATGGTGACCATAAGCCAGACAGAGACTGTAAAGGTGGACAATCTACGAGCGCCATGAATCAACCCCCCCAAACGAGGCGGATAGCTGAGACCGATAATTGATCATGACCCGGGGTTGTTGATGAAACTTCCAGAAGACAGTTTCGTACCTCATCTTCACCTACGGAGAGAGGTGCGGGGATCGCTCGCAGTGAGCATGTAGGGGTGTTCAAGAGGAAATCCGGTTGGCTAGTTGCGCGGGCAAGCTTAGTGCGAAAGAATATGTCTGCACGCTCAGTCGGGGAGCTGTATGTGACACCCTGAAAAAGAATTGGAGGGGGACCAAAACGACTAAATATCATGCGCCAACCGACAACTTTATGGGCCTCCAGAATCGAAGACACGTTGTCTAATTTGGCTCGGATATGTTCCCGTCTGGCTCGTCTAACAGCTTTCCGGAAATTTTTATGAGCCACGCTAATGAGGTCTTGGTCCCCGCTGTGGCGTGATTCAAGATGTTGGCGGCGGTAGTCTGAGCATTCGTGATTCCAATAATCTTTGCATAGGACACACGCGGGCCTTGGCGGGTTAGCTAAAAGCAGGATTGCCGAGAGAGTGGCGATGCCTGATGTAGTCACCGTGTCTAAGAGCTGAGGTGAAGGGTCTTCAAGAGGAAAACTGGGAGGTGCAATAGCGGAGAGCGCCTGGCGAAATACTTCGGCATTCTCGCTGTTAAATTTGTGCAGTTTTAGCGGTGGATGGCGCCTTTGAGATGGCGAGAGCTGAACGAAGCCGGCGATTGTCTCGTGGTCAGAAGTTGAATGTGCCTCCGAAGCTACACGGGCTGAGAGTCCTTCCATGTTTGTGAGTACAAGGTCAAGGACATGGCCGGCACGATGGGTGGGAGCTCCATAAGGCACTGCCGACCTCAGTGAATGAACGTCAATCCATTCGATGAGGGTGCTGACGCCGGACGAACGGGACACGTTGGGCTCCCACAGTTCGTGGTGAAGATTGAAGTCTCCCACAATTATGGTGTTCGGTTTAACCGGCCATTGTAGGAGTGTGCATAGGCTCTCGGGCATGGGAGCTTGAGGCTGTCGGTAAACGTTGATGATCTCTATGAGGGGAGAGCTCTGGAGACGAAGGGCAATAATATCGGGTGAGAGACCAGAATCTAACTGAACAGATCGGAGGTTGGACTTTTTGCGGATATTGGTCAGAACGCGCGGGCGCGCATTTTTCCAGTCCCGGTAAAGAGGAGTGAAGGTGACGTATGCAGGGTGAGACTTGGTCACATTCTTGAGATTTATTGTTTTTGTCCAAGGCTCTTGAACAAAGATCACATCATACTTTCCCTGAAATGCAGCTTATAAGAGAATGAGGTGAGAAGATCCACCACGCCCAACGTTTGCTTGAAGGAAACGGAGGCGAGGCGGGGGGGTGCTCCTGAAATAAGCTCTACTGCTCATGAGAAGTACTGCTGGAGGCTAGGCTGGTGACATGCTCGTCTAGGTCTATTTCCATAGATCCATCCGAAGCAGATGTTAATGACGTGATCCGGTTTTGGGTGGATGCAGATGCACGTTGGGAAGAGGAGGAGGCTTCAGTGGAAGGAGTTGGCGCGCTGGAGCTGCCATCTAAGGTAGCGGTAGCAGTAGCGGCAGCAGCAGCAGCAGCCTCTGCGCGGCGTTCCTTTCGGAGGTTATTACGGTTACGAGATCGGAGTTCCGCAATCGTCTTTTCTGAAGGATTGATTAGTTTGCCCTTGAAGGGGCGGGGGCGGAGAGGGCACTTATGGTCGTCTGCGGAATGTGGCCCGAGGCAGTTGATGCATCGGCGTTGGTGGCAGCACTCACCACGGTGGCGAAGAGCGCCGCAAAGGGCGCACAAAGCTTGAGTGCGGCACCGAGAGGAAGGATGGAAGCCAAAGCACGCGTCGCACTGAACTACCTTTGGATTAGGAATGTAGCGTCGAGAAGGGGCGCTGTCAACGATCCGAAAAGTCGGCACCTCTTTCGGGAAGAAGATGACCGCTGTGTGCAGAGGATCATGAAAATCTTCATGCAAAGACCAGTGGGCGCCAGATGGAGCGACGCCTGTCTGAGCCTGGGCAATGCTTTTGACGTCATCAAGTGTAGTGGAGACAACGTTGGAGACCGGGTTCCAGATAGTGCGCGGGATACGCTTGACAACGTACCCGATGCGGTCCTTAATTTGAATGAGGGATCCAGAGAGAGACGCCTTTATCGAGTCAGCGTTATCCAACGCCTGTTTCCGCGATGTGTCGGACGAAAATGAGATGATGAATCCATTTGAGCTGCGAGAAACGGAGACTATGCCGTCCTTGGGCCCAGGAACAATGCGAATGAAAGCAGCCTTGACTGAAGTTGCGTCTGCTCTGAGAAGTGGAGCTTGCTCTGAGAGACGAAAGATGGCTTTGAGGCCCGTAGTAGATGCAGCCTGTTTAGGAGCTGGCGTGTAAAAAGGACGGTGTTTTGCGTTGGGAGGGGCCGAGGACGATGCATGAGTAGGGAGATTGGTGGCAGGAGGGGCGGCGGCGGTCGCTGCCCAGCTTTGAGTTTGCTTTGGCATGGGAACGGGAGGTCGTGATGGTAAATTTTGGCTGGGCTCGGGAAGGGGACTCGCCGTCTTGGGTTGTCTTGGAGTATCGTGTCGCATAGGGTGCCCAGAGGCAACCGCAAGTAGAAACGCGTCCATTCGCTCGCGCACGAAGATTTTGATGAGAGGATCAGCCTCTTCAACGGCTGACCAGAACTTGTTGTGAAAATTTTGAGCCCAGATAGCTCGACCCTTTGCCACACGTTGGACAAGTTCGAGCTCATCAGCGACGCGCTGGGCCAAGGGAGGTGGGTGTTGCGATTTGGCCATCGCGAGCGCAATGTCCAAACAAAAATGCTCTTAATCGGTATCGAATTAGAAGGAGGGTTAAACGGAATAGGGACAACGTTGTCGCTGCTGATGCGCGCAAAGTTGTGGGTTTTGTTACTATGACTTAATCTATTATTTTATTTATTTTTATTTATTTACGTGTTTTTTATGTCTACCGGGCGCCAGTTATACTAAAGCCCCATCCATGAGGGGACATGGTGACTGCGATACATGATACGGAAAAAGGTGTGCTCTGGCAGCGAGGCCATTAAATTAGGTATGGGTACAGCGGGTGCTATGCAGCAAATTCCTCACATAAATACATCATCTGTTGCGGATGGGACAGATTTCTGACAAGAAACTGGCCTTCTCCAAAATAGTGGCGAAACGATTGGCTCCGTGAAAGGTGCCGAGGAGAACGTCAAGTGGGCCCAGGCTTCGTCGAAAACCAGCCGAAGCAAGTCTATCTCGCACGAGGGGGCAGAAAACTAGGTGTGTGATCGACTTGTTGGCCCCGCAGGAACAAGTCAGGAGGGTGTCTTTATGATGAAACCTTTCGTGATAAGAACGAAAGTCGCCGTGTCCAGTACGAAATTGGATCAAATACCCCAGATAGCGGCGAGGAAGACGTAGTTCCTTTGGGGGTTTCTTGAGAAATGGCATACCCAGTTCAGAATAGGTGGGGGGAGCATGAGATTGCCACCATGCTGAGGTCATGTCCCATATCTGCCTTTGTATCCTTGCGCGGACTCCGGCAAGGGAAGCGCCAGAGGGGGCTGGTTGTCGAGCAGCCTCTCCTGCCAACTTGTCGGCCAACTCATTACCTGGAATGCCCATGTGGCCGGGAGACCACATTACTTGGACCTTGCCAGGAGATGCGATGGGAAGAATCCTCCTCGCAGTCCAGCGAGAAGCGAGATCCCGAAATTCCAAAATCTCCATTTGCGAGGACTTGGAGGGCGAGGAATCGAGAAGGCGATGTGCGGCCTCTTGGTTGTCGAGGATTACATTAATATTGGTTGCAAGATGTGTTGAAGGAGCTGCTATAGCAGCCCTAAGGCCTGCGAGAGCGCCGATGATCTCGGAGTCGTAGACCTCAAAGTCAGGACCAAGGGGCACTTTCACTTCAGCCACAGTGATATCTCTGTGCAGAACTACGGCACCTGCCCCCGCGGAACCATTTGCCTGCTTTGAGCCATCCGAGAAGACAAGAATATCCCATGGTGGCAGCTCTCCAATACGCTCAGCAAATTCTTGGGCCGAGAAGTCTGCTCGAGACTGATTGCGAAGAGATTTATAGGAGGGGGGTAAAAGCTGGGGTCGAGAGATGGGAGGAATGAGCTTTAGTTTTTCGGTAAGGCGGGTGTGTGGACGGGAGACGATGGATCTTCGAGCCACAGGGTGAAAACTGTCCGCGGCGGCCAGTCTAACAGCAGAGCGGAGGCGGATCTCCTCAAGTAATATATGTGCAGGCTTGAGGCAAACCTCCCTTAGGAGTGCTGGAGAGGGCGTGGTCTTGTACACTGGTAGAATCGCTCGGGCCAGGTTAATTAGCGCTCGAGAGATCATATCCACAAGATGTTGAGATTGGGTGGAGGTTGGACGTCCTCGACGAAGATAGGAGTGACCGCGCCACTGTAAGGGTCGAAAGATAATTGCTATTCGCAGAATATCTAGAGCTAGATACAAAAGAAGATCTTGAAGTGAAGAGCTATTTCTGAGGCAAATTCCTAATATATCCTTCTTCAACATTATTCTCCTGACTCTTGTCCAGAGAGCCTTTTCCTTCTTGACAAGCCTCCAGGAAATTCAACTTCACGCACATTTATCCGCGCCGTTACACTCGATCAGTTATCAGTTAGAGAATAATCTTGCTGCATATAAGTTTCGTCCATAAACGTCAATTGACGGTCTCACATATGCTTCACGTTTGTCCCTTAATTAAGTTCGTTAAGGTCATGATCCAAGCTTGCTATTTATAGTGTGCGTATTAAAATGAGTCAAGCAGCCCGACCCACAATATACGTGTTATAATTAGTGACCCTGCGTCTCGTGACTAATTTTATAAGCAAGGATAGCTGATGAGTAATTATTAATAAATAGGCCTTAGCCTAATGAAAGTCAGGCCTCAGGCCTGTGACAGCCACCAGACCTCAGCACCGTATAAGAGGACAGGTAGAGCCGCTGCCAGTGCTGCGTTGCGGAGGAAGGCAGTGGGTACGCCACGATTGGTGTTGCCAAGCTGCCGTATATGGGCACTGATCCGTTGTGTCTTAGCACTCCATTCCTGGACATGTTCTTTGAAGGAAAGCTTGGTATCAAGGAGAACACCAAGCCACTTTATGGATGGGCTAGCATTCCTTAAAACGCCGTTAATGGTCAGGGAAGGGGGGAGCTGACGGGATCTATGAAGATGCAGGATCGTTATCTTGTTCTCAGCTAACGAGAGGCCATTTATATTGCACCAGTGGGTGACGGTATTAATCCTGACGGCAGTCAGACGCGAAGATTCGACCAGAGACTTGGCCACCGAAAGAATTGCCACGTCATCAACGTAGCCATATGTGAGAAAGCCTTATTTAAATAAAGGCTCAAGAAAAAGGAGGAATAGAATGGGTGAGGCAGGAGATCCTTTGGGCAAACCATGCGGTATCTCCAAGAACTCTTCAACAAAATCGTCTACCCGAAGGCGAGCTCTCCTGCTAGAAGCAAAAGAAGCAGCCCAATTTACATAAGGAATAGGCCATCCCTGTTCGCGCAAGCGGGCAGAGAGACAACCAGGCTGGATGCTGTCAAAAGCGCTTTCTACGTTGAGGGTAGCGAGAGTGCACACTTGCTTCGCGTCCCACGCTTTCTCGACATCGTGGACAAGACTCTCTACGAGGTCCATGGCCGATCTTCCAGGCAGTGCCCCCAGTTGCGTTTGGGAGATAATCCGGCTTGACAAGGCCCAGAAGGCGAAGCGTCTAGCAAATAAGCGTTCCAGCCCTTTCCCTAGGACCGGAAGAAGTGAAATTGGTCGCCAGTTCGAAGGGTTAGTAAGATCATCCTTATGAGGTTTAGGTATTACCACAGCTTCAGCACGGCGGAAAATACTTGGGTGATGACCGTATATCAGACAGAGACTGTATAAGTGTACAATCCATGTGCGCCATGCTTCCACTTCCCAGATGAGGCGGAGAGCAGAAACGGAAAGATGGTCGTGGCCTAGAGTAGTGGACGATGTACTGAGTAGACAATGTCGTACTTCGTCTTCGTCTACGGAAAGAGGTGCTGGGATCGCTCGGGATGGACATGTAGGGGAGTACATGGATACATCAGGATCCCTGCTTACGCGAGTGAGCTTTGTGCGGAAAAAGATGTCAGCGCGCTCAGTTGGGGTACTGTACGTGACGCTTTTACATTGAATCAGAGGGGGACCAAAGCGACTAGAGAACTTTCGGCATCCAACCACTTTATGGGCCTCCGTTATTGAAGACACGCTGTCCAAAATTGCGCGCTTATGCTCACTTTTGGCTCGCTTAATAGTTTTGCGGAAGCTTCGGTGCGCCTCACTGATGAGATAAGGATCACCACTTCTCCGCGCATCAGCATACTGTCGGCGTTGGTCAGAGCATTCCTGACTCCAATAATCCTTACACGGCACACATGCGGGTCTCGGGGGGTTGGCTGTAAGTAGAATAGCTGATAGGGTAGAAATACCAGAGGATGTCACCGCATCTATGAGTTGGGAGGTGGGTTCCTCAAAGTGCAGGCTAGGAGGAGCGGTAGTTGTTAGGGCTTGACGGAATATCTCTGAAGTATCTGCGTCAAACTTGGGCAACTTCATTGACGGAAAGCGCCTTTGGACTGGAGAGAGCTGCACTACGCCAGATATCATTTCATGATCGGACGTTGTGTGAGCCATTGTATCCACCCGTGCCAAAAGTCCTTCCATGTTAGTCAGAACAAGGTCGAGGACGTGGCCAGCGCGATGAGTAGGAACTCTATAAGGTAAAGCCGACCTTAACGAATGGTCATCAATCCAGTCGACAAAGTGTCCGAATCCAGTCGAACGAGACATATTAGGCTCCCATAGTTCGTGGTGAAGATTAAAATCTCCCACAAATATGGAGTTGGGCTTCACCGGCCAATTAAGAAGAGAGCTGATACAATCAGGCATAGGCGCTCCAGGTTGCCGGTAAAAGTTAATGGCCTCTACAGACGGAGAGCACTGAAGGAGGAGCGCGACGATATCGGGTGACAAACCACTGTCTAACTGAATTGGACGGAGGTTAGAACATTTTCGTACGTACGTGAGAGCGCGAGGGCGGGCTAGCTTCCAATCACGATTGGGAGGAGTGAAGATAACGTAGGCCGGGTGGGACTTTGTTACATTCTTGAAATTAATAATTTTAGTCCAGGGCTCCTGAACAAAGATCACATCATAGTTGCCTTGGAAAGCGGCTTGCAAAAGTATAAGGTGAGAGGATCCACCACGTCCGACGTTAGCCTGGAGGAAACGAAGACGAGGCGGGGGGTGGCTCCTAAAATAAGCTCTATTATTCATAGAGGTTTGGAGTGTTATTGGACGCTTGCCCGTCTGAATCTATTTCCATAGATCCATGCGAGGCGTTCTCAAGGGCGGTAAACCTATTTTGGGTAGCGGAAGGAGCGTGTGTAGAAGGATCGCTGGAGTTCCCGGAGGGAGGCGACTGATCATTTGAGTTGTCGGAGTTGGAGGTAGTAGTAGCAGCACCAGCGGCGGCAGCAGCAGCAGCCCGACGGGACTTGCGAAGCTTGTTACGGTTGCCCGAACGGATTTCGGTAACCTCTTTCATCGAGAGTTGAATAAGTTTGCCCTTGTGAGGGCGAGGACGGAGGGGGCAATTAAGGTCGTCTGCAGGGTGAGGGCCCAAGCAGTTGATGCACTGTCGAAGATGAGAACATTCTCCTTGGTGGCGGAGGGTGCCGCAAGAGACGCACAAAGCTTGGATCCGGCAGCGAGAGGATTGATGGAACCCGAAACAAGCTTCGCACTGAACTACCTCCGGGTTAGGGATGTAGCGCCGGGATGGGGCACTGTCAACTATCCGAAAGGTCGGAACCTCCTTTGGGAAGAATATAACTGCAGTACGGAAGGGGTCATGACCATTCTCATGCTGCGACCAGCGGGCGCTAGATGGGGCCACACCTGTCTGCGCTTGAGCGATGCTCTTGACGTCATCCAGCGTAGAGGAAGCCAGACTTGATACCGGATTCCAAATGGTGCGTGGAATGCGTTTGACGACGTATCCAATACGCTCCTCCACTTGATGTAAAGCTCCTGAAAGAGAGGCCTTGATGGAGTCGGCGTGTTCCAATGCAAGATTCAGCAATTCCTCGGACGAGAAGGTTATGCTGAATCCGGTTGAGTTGCGGGAAACGGAGGCGATACCCTCCTTGAGGCCAGGGACGATTTTAATAAGAGCAACTTTAACTGATGTCGCATCTGCTCTAAAGAGAGGAGCGTCTTCTGTAAGGCGAAAGATGGCTTTAGGACCCCTGCATATTACGGTAGGTTTTTGCGCAGTTGCGCGAGGAGGTCGATTTTTGGTGCTGGGCTGAGCGGCAGCCGGGGGAAGAGAGGCAGATGGGCATGCGGCGGTTGCTGCCCAACTTTGGGGTTGATAAGCTTGAGGAACGAAAGGTTGGGAGGGAATGTTTTGGCTGGGCTTGGGTAGGGAGCTCGCCGGCTTGGGCTGTCTCGGAGAGTCATGTCGCATAGGATGCCCTGAAGCAACCGCGAAAAGAAACGCGTCCATTTGTTCGCGCACGAAGGATTTAATGAGAGGGTCTGCCTCTTCAACAGATGTCCAAAACTTGTTGTGGAAGTTCTGAACCCAAGTAGCCCGGCCTTTTGCAACGCGCTGTACAAGCTCGAGTTCATCAGCGACGCGCTGGGCCAAGGGAGGAGGTTGCTGTGATTTGGCCATCACTGGCTGGATGACCAAGTAGTGAGAGGCAATGTAGATTGATTTAGGAGGGACAGTCTGTGAAGAATAGGGTCGGCGCGATTGTGAAAAATGACTTAATCTATTACTTTATTTATTTATTTATTTATTTATTTATTTATTTATTTATTTATTTATTTATTTATTTATTTATTTATTTATTTATTTATTTATTTATTTATTTATTTATTTATTTATTTATTTATTTATTTATTTATTTATTTATTTATTTATTTATTTATTTATTTATTTATTTATTTATTTATTTATTTATTTATTTATTTATTTATTTATTTATTTATTTATTTATTTATTTATTTATTTATTTATTTATTTATTTATTTATTTATTTATTTATTTATTTATTTATTTATTTATTTATTTATTTATTTATTTATTTATTTATTTATTTATTTATTTATTTATTTATTTATTTATTTATTTATTTATTTATTTATTTATTTATTTATTTATTTATTTATTTATTTATTTATTTATTTATTTATTTATTTATTTATTTATTTATTTATTTATTTATTTATTTATTTATTTATTTATTTATTTATTTATTTATTTATTTATTTATTTATTTATTTATTTATTTATTTATTTATTTATTTATTTATTTATTTATTTATTTATTTATTTATTTATTTATTTATTTATTTATTTATTTATTTATTTATTTATTTATTTATTTATTTATTTATTTATTTATTTATTTATTTATTTATTTATTTATTTATTTATTTATTTATTTATTTATTTATTTATTTATTTATTTATTTATTTTTACAAGTCTACCGGGCTTCAGCTACGCCTAGGGCCCCGTCCCTGGGGGGATATGGTGACAAATATGTACTAAACTAATTAACAATAAATGGGGAGCCAAAAGGCCTTGGGAACTGAATTCGTGAAAGTGTAGTGAGCGCTGTACAGCGGGACTCTCACATAGACATAAGTCAGACGGGACGGATCGGGCAGATTTCCAATAGGAATTTTGTCTTCTCCAAAACAGAGGAAAATCGCTTGGCACCACGGGAGGTGCCGAGAAGCAAATCTAGTGTCCCTAGGCTTCTTCGGTGACCAGTTGAGGCTGGTCTCTCTCGAACTAGGGGGCAGAAAACTAGGTGGGTAATTGACTTGTCACCCTCGCAGGAACAAGTCAAGTATGCATCTTTGTGGCGGAATCGGTCGTGATAAGCGCGAAAGTCTCCATGTCCGGTTCGGCATTGAATAAGGTACCCAAGATTACGGCGGGGGTGTCGTAACTCCTCGGGGGGCTTCTTGGGATATGGCATCCCTAATTCACAGTAGGTGGAAGGAGCATGACTTTGCCACCATGCGGAAGTCAGGTCCCATATATACTGTTTCATCTTTGTCCGGGCTCCAGCGAGAGATGCAGCAGGAGGAGCCGGTTGGCGGGCAGCCTCGCCAGCTAACTTATCGGCTAATTCATTACCAGGGATCCCCATATGGCCAGGTGACCACATCACGTGGACTTTACCAGGGGCTGCAATTGGCAGAATTCTCCTTGAGGGCCACTAGGAGGCGAGTTTTCGGAATTCAAATATATCTTGCTGTGAGGATTTGGAGGGTGTTGCATCGAGAAGGCGTCGCGTTGCCTCTTGATTGTCTAGAATTACATGGATATTAGATGCCAGGTGGGTAAAGGGACCTGCTATGGCAGCCTTAAGCCCTGCGAGAGCACCGACAATCTCAGAGTCGTAGACCTCAAAGTCACGGCCTAGCGGGACTCTCACTGTTGCTACGGTTATTCCCCTGTGGAGAACGACGGCACCTGCCCCAGCAGATCCATCTATTTGTTTGGAACCGTCGGAGAAGACGAGGATGTCCCATGGTGGAAGGTTTCTGATACGCCGAGAAGCTTCTTCAGAGGAGAGTTCAGCCCGGGTTAGAGTTTGGCGGGCTCTATACGAGGGTGTTACAAGCCGAGGACGGGGAAAGCGCGGAACGAGCTGAGCCTTTCCAGTTAAGCGGGTATGAGCCCGGGAGTCATTGGATCTTTTGACCAGGGGGTGAAAGTGGTCAGCGGCGGCTATTTTAACAGCAGAGTTGAGGCGCGTCTCTTCGAGTAGAATGTGTGCTGATTTGAGCCACACCTCCCTTAGGAGTGCTGCAGTGGGAGTGGTTTTGTATACTGGTAGGATTGCTCTAGCCAAATTGACCAGAGCTCGAGTGACCATGGATACAAGGTGTTGGGATCGGGTAGAAGTCAAGCGGCCATGCCGGATAAAGGTGTTTCCACGCCACCAAACCTCCGCACCGTACAGAAGGACCGGTAGCGCCGCAGCTAGGGCTGCAGTACGCAGAAAAGTTGTTGGTACACCACGGTTGGTATTTCCAAGCTGTCGAATGTGGGCGCTAATCCATTGCGATTTGGCACTCCATTCCTGCACATGTTGTTTGAAAGAGAGCTTGGTGTCGAGGAAGACGCCTAGCCACCTCAGAGTAGAGTTGGTAGTTCTTAAGACGCCATTAATGGTTACCGGAGGAGGAGGTTGTCGGGATCTATGAATATGTAGTATTTCGGTCTTATTTTCTGCCAGAAAGAGTCCGTTCTGATCACACCATCGGGTGATGCTTTCAACACTGTTGGCGGTTAGACGAGAAGTATCGACCAGAGTTTTTGCGACCGAAAGGATCGCTACGTCGTCTACATATCCATAAGTAGGAAACCCTAATTTGAACAAAGGCTCGAGATAGAGGAGAAAAAGTATCGGGGAAGCGGGGGAACCTTGGGGCAAACCATGCAGAATATCCAAGAAGTTACCAACAAAATCGTCTATTCTGAGGCGAGCTTTCCTGCAACAAGAAAAGGAAGCAGCCCAATTTACGTATGGTAAAGGCCATCCCTGTTCGCGAAGACGAATGCGAAGACGGCCAGGCTGGATGCTATCGAAAGCACTCTGGATATCGAGGGTAGCGAGAGTGCACACTTGCTTTGTTTCCCACGCTTTTTCGACATCGTGAACCAGACATTCTACGAGGTCCATAGCAGATCTTCCAGGCAGAGCTCCGAAATGCGTTGGGGAGATAATGCGGTTTGACAATGCCCAAAAGGCAAAGCGTCTGGCAAGGAGGCGTTCCAGTCCCTTCCCGAGGACTGGGAGAAGCGAAATCGGTCGCCAATTCGCGGGGTTAGTGAGATCGTCCTTGTGTGGTTTAGGAATAACCACCACTTCGGCGCGGCGGAAGATGCTGGGATGGTGACCATATGTGAGGCAGAGGCTGTAAAGTTTAACAATCCACGAGTGCCATGTATCCACTCCCCATACCAAGCGAAGAGCTGCGACAGAAAGGTGGTCGTGTCCCGGAGTGGTTGACGAAACCTCCAGAAGACAGTGGCGCACTTCATCTTCGTCTATAGAGAGAGGTGCGGGGATCGCACGCAGTGGGCAGGTGGGCGTATCCTTGGGTAAATCTGGTTGACCAATTGCGCGGGCAAGCTTAGTTCGAAAGAATATGTCTGCTCGCTCGGTCGGGGTGCTATATGTGACACCTTGGAAGTGGATTGGGGGGGGGGCAAAGCGACTAGATAACTTCCGCCATCCAACAACTTTATGGGCCTCCAGGATCGAAGACACGTTATCCAACTTGGAGCGCTTGTGTTCTCGTTTAGCTCGTCTTACGGATTTTCGGTAACTATTGTGTGCCTCGCTAATGAGATTAGGATCACCGCTATGGCGAGCTTCGAGGTACCGGCGTCGTTGGTCTGAGCATTCGTCATTCTAATAATCTTTGCATGGAACGCATGCAGGCCTCGGAGGGTTAGCTGCCAGCAAAATTGTCGAGAGAGCGGCGATACCCGATGAAGTCACCGCGTCCAGTCGCTGGGGAGTTGGTTCAAAGGAAAGACTAGGAGGAGCGGTGGCGGAGAGGGCTAACCTAAATACTTCAGCGTTCTCATCGTTGAGTTTGGGCAGCCTCCGCGTAGCGTGCCGCCTTTGAGATGACAAGAGTTGGACGAACCCAGATATCGTCTCATGGTCGGAAGTTGAATGTGCCTCCGGATCTACACGAGCAGAAAGTCCTTCCATGTTCGTAAGTACTAGGTCAAGTACATGGCCGGCACGATGAGTGGGAGCACCGTAAGGTACTGCCGACCTCAGAGAATAGCTATCAATCCAATCAACAAAGCTGCTGAGGCCAGACGAACGGGAAACGTTAGGCTCCCACAATTCGTGGTGAAGGTTAAAATCTCCCACAATTATGGTATTCGGTTTGATCGGCCAACTTAGGAGTGCGCTGAGACTCTCAGGCATCGGAGCTTGAGGTGGACGGTATACATTTATGACCTCTAAAGAAGGAGAGCACTGAAGGCGGAGGATAATGATATCGGGTGAGAAACCACAATCCAGCTGGATAGGACGGAGGTTTAATTTCTTTCCTACATAGGTGATAACGCGCGGGCGCAAATTTTTCCAGTCACGGTTAGGAGGAGTAAAGATGACGTAGGCTGGATGGGACTTGGTTACGTTCTTTAGGTTGATTGTTTGTGTCCAGGGCTCTTGGACAAAGATCACGTCATACTTACCTTAAAATGCGGCTTGTAAAAGGATGAGGTGAGAAGATCCACCACGCCCAACGTTTGCTTGGAGGAAACGGAGGCGAGGCGGGGGGGAACTCCTGAAATAGGCTCTATTGCTCATAGGAAGTGCTATTAGAAGTACTGATGGTGGTTTGCTCATGTAGGTCTACATCCATAGAACTATCCGGGGCAGATGCAAGCGGTGTGAAGCTATTCTGGCTGGCAGAAGGCGTGCGTTTAGAAGGGACAGAGGGGGTTTCCGTCGAGAGAGTCGCTGCACTAGAGCTGCTAGGAGAGGTGGAGGTGGCAGGGGTGGCAGCAGCGGTAGCAGCTGCCTCTGCGCAACGCTCTTTCCTGAGATTATTACGATTCCGTGAGCGGAGTTCCGTTATCGCTTTTTCCGAAGGATGAATCAGTTTTCCCTTGAAAGGGCGAGGACGTAAAGGGCAGTTAGGGTCGTCTGCTGAATGAGGCCCCAGGCAGTTGATACACCGACAAAGATGACGGCATTCTCCGTGGTGGCGAAGTGCACCGCAGCGAGCGCACAATGCTTGAGTACGGCAGCGAGAGGATTGGTGAAACCCGAAACAAGCATCACACTTGACTACCTTCGGGTTAGGGATATAGCGTCGGGAAGGGGCGCTGTCAACAATTCGAAAAGTTGACACCTCTTTAGGAAAGAAAATATCTGCCGTATGCAGTGGATCATGGCGATCTTCATGCAAAGACTAGTGGGCGCTAGATGGAGCGACGCCAGTCTGTGCCTGGGCAATGCTCTTGACGTCATCGAGCGTGGTGGGAACCAAATTAGAGACCGGATTCCAGATAGTGCGTGGGATACGCTTCACAACATACCCGATGCGGTCCTCAAGTTGAGCAATGGAACCGGAAAGAGACGCCTTTATGGAGTCGGCGTTGTCCATCGCAATTTTTAGCGATGCATCAGACGAGAAAATGACGTTGAAACCATTTGCGCAGCGAGTAACGGAGGCAATTCCGTCCTTAAGGTCGGGCACAATGTGAATGAAAGCAGCCTTGACTGCTGTGGTGTCTGCTCTGAGAAGTGGAGCTTCCTCTGAGAGGCGGAACATAGCCTTGGGGCGCTTGGTGGTTGCAGATTGTTTTGGAACAGGCGCGCGAGAGGGGTGATGTGTTGTGTTGGGTCGCTCGACGACGACGCCGGAGGGATGTTGGCGGGAGGGCCTGCGGCGGTCGCTGCCCAACTTTGAGTTTTCTTCGATGTAGGGGCGGGGGGTCGTGGTGGGATGCTTTGGCTGGGCTTGGGTAAGGAGCCTGACGATTTGGGTTGTATCTGGCTGTTGGGTCGCATAGGGTGCCCAGAAGCAACCGCTAAGAGAAACGCGTCCATTTGCTCGCGCACGAAGGACTGAATGAGAGGATCAGCCTCTTCAACGGCTGACCAAAACTTGGTGTGAAAGGATTGAATCCAAGTAGCTCGACCCTTTGCCACGCGCTGGACGAGCTGGAGCTCGTCAGCGACGTGCTGGGCCAAGGGAGGTGGTTGTTGTGATTTGGCCATCACGAACGCGATGGCCGAACTAAAATGCACTTCTGTAGGAATCGATTTAGAGGGAATAGCTGGATAGGAATAGGAAGGCGTGAGCGGTACGGTATGAGTGTGATGTGTACGACGAGGCTAATCCGTATTGCATTGAAGAATTCGACTTAATCTATTACCACCAAGGGAATGTCTGCCTCACACGACTCGTGTCACCTGACTCGTATTATCTGATCTAGTTTAGGCGACTCAAATTACGCGACTCGGTCCTCATGCCTTGATGCACCCGTCCACACTGATCATCCTCGCTAATTCATGGACCTCGCACATCTCTAATGTCGCTATTCGCAACAACTTCCCATATCCAAAAGGGGGGACTGCGTATACCACGACTCGAATTTTATGGTTAATTGCCTATGGTACCACTATCTGATAGACGCGTCCTAGGACGTGATGTTTCGAGTTTGTCGCGATCTTTCTTGTTCAATCATCATATGATACCTACTTGTCTAAGTACATAGCTACTCACTATAAGTTTTTCAAGCCGTGATATCAGTTACCTTCCGTTGCAGAGCTTCCATTGCTCGTAACAACCTACACTTGTTAACCACGCAGAATTCATCATAGTAACAAGGGCACGCAAAGCGCATATGAAGCGTATTCGTCAAGGACAAGACACGAACCGACACGTCAGAACGCAGACAACCACTTCTGAGAGCTCACCTCCCCGCCTTCTAGACCC
The DNA here is from genome assembly GCA_028751805.1 of Podosphaera xanthii. Classification (NCBI taxonomy): domain Eukaryota; kingdom Fungi; phylum Ascomycota; class Leotiomycetes; order Helotiales; family Erysiphaceae; genus Podosphaera; species Podosphaera xanthii. Next base: position 952,595 of record JAPWIX010000006.1, on the reverse strand, counting down.
AGAAAGTTCAATCATCAGCAGTACTAGAGAAGACTCTGGTGGAAAAACTCTAGGAGAAGAGAATAATGGAGTCTGGTTCTGGGACTCTGTCGCCGAAGAATGCAATACGGACACTGAAGTTGGGGACTTGGGTGTAGACTCGGACATGGACCATGAAGGTATGTCAAATAAATCATGAGTCGTAAGCAGTAAGCCTTGAAAGAATTTTAACAAGCCGGTGCAGATGATGTTGAGATTGAAACCGAGACGAACACCCAAGGGAAGAGAACACTGTCGTGGGCTGCAGATGCTGACAAGCATTTGAGGGCAAGTTATGGTAACGGACCTCGTTCAGCTTGGAAGAGAGCTAGAAAACATGCAAAATAATTGTAGTCTGAGGCTGCAAAGTCTTTCAATATTAAAGCATTGTTCAATCGTCAACGTGACTTGAATTTATTATCTCTCACGATGCATGACGATGTGCCTGTCGAGTCCCACCCTCTCTCATCTTGGCGAGTGTGTCCAACAGTACGATCTCGGCAAACTACCACAGATGCTGGAGAAAGATAAAGTTGTATCGAGAAGGGATTGATTTTGGTTCGACAGAGTGGAAACTCAGAACCACGCATCATAAGCCCTACATAGTTGGGGAGGATAGGTAGTAGCGCGAAGGGCATGTTAATTATGTTCATGGCACATTTTGCCGTTGTCAATCTGTGAGAATTTGGGGTTACATAACCATATTTTGTGCGATCTCATTGGCTGCTCTATGTGGCGCTTATGGCGTTTTTGTGGCGCTGGGGGGGTCCAATATTTTTTCCCTCACCAAAATAGGTCCCACTTGTAACAATAATAAGTCCGCGTCGCTCGCGTTGATTGATTAATTCCCGCATGTTTTTGTTTGTCTAAATTTTGTCTATCGGTTCACGCCAGCTCTTTGTAATTGAAGGCTTGTAGAGGTTGTCGGTTTTTTTGAAAATGTGGTGTTTTGACATTTTCATGAGGGCGGGGAACAAAGTTCCGACACCATATAGGAAATTTAAATTATTACAAATAAGAGAGGGAACAGAGTGGCACAAACAGGAATCTGTAAATCTGAGGTGTGGAGTTATTAATTACTCACACTTACTACAGTCGTCCCTCTCTAACTCGATAGTGGGTCCCGGTATAAGTGTTGAAAATATTCATCGTAATTCAACCATTTACATTTGCAATACTTACCCCTGCACGCAAAGTTACCTGTAAGGGTAAGTGTTGCAAATATAAAAGTCCAAATTACAATGAATATTTTCAACACTTATACCGGAACCCACTATCGAGTTAGAGAGGGACGACTGTATATCACTACGATAAAATTCGGCTCCCTGTCAATTAAGGTGGGTTTTACAGGGTAAACACGTTTTTATCTAAGATATTTTGGTATCTTTAGCGAAATACCTATGCCAAAACTCTAAATTTTATATGATGAAAAGTTCAGGTCGATGGAATCGTCCCCCTGTCTACAATCTTAGTAAAAAGTTGAAATTTCTGCTTATGAACATTATGAAATGTATAATATTGATTAATTACAACTAAGTGACTGAGAAATTACATGTACTTTCTGATTAGAAAGCTCTTAATAATTTACATGTCTGCCACCAACATCGTATACAGCCTTGATTCTCTGCGGCATTGAATCAATAAGATTCCTAAAGTCTTCCTCATTAACCGCCCTGTTCCAGGCTTCTCTTACAATAATTCGTGTTCCCTCTTCTGTCCGCCGCCCTCGTTCGATCACGTCAGGATATTTGTATTGAATATAATTTTTCATCATATTCCAGACATGTTCTATTGGATTGAGATCTGGAGAGAACGGTGGCCATTCTAGAGGAACAATATTCCTTTTGATTAGTTCTCGCTTTGTTCGGGCCGCCGAATGGGAGGGTGCGTTATCCTGCATCACCACTAAATCTGGTCTCATTGAGACCATACCATGGATGAGGGCTACTATCCTCTCACTGTAGCTTTCGGCGGTTATCGAACCCCAATCTTTCTCCCAAAACAAGCAAGGCCCTTTCTCACTTCCAAAAAAAGATCCCCAAAACATCTATCCAATTCGCCTTCGAAAATTGCTAACGGCACATGTATTGTTGTAGACTTCATCTGGCTAAGTCAAGGGATTAGAGTAAGAACTTAAAGAAGAGGATATTTGAAGGCAATACCAACCTTTCTTGTGATCCAACATATAGTATGCCTACCATCAGTCACCCAGCTTTCGTCAGTCCAGAGTACTCGCATCCAATTTTCTTTCCCTCACTGGAGATGATTTCTAACGAAATTACACCGCTTTCTTAAATTTTCTGGGGAACGTGGAGGTTTCGAAGCGGCGATCCTTCGAGTATAACCCCTTTTTTTCATTTCCCGCCCGATTACTGATTCACTTACACCAAAGTGCGGGGAGACAACATTTGCTACCTCGGAGTAAGGCATTTGACGGCCTTCTTGAGAGGAAGTTATGTAAGTTTCCACTTCGTCGATTTGTGCATTACTGAGTAAAGAGTTCCACCCACTAGACTTTTTGGGAGTGAGCTTAGTAGTGTTCATAGCATATCGAACTTGTCTATGGGTTTTTTGTTTGTAGTGGTGTTTATTCGTGCTATGTAGAGTCCAAGACTATTATAACATTAGGGCTCCTCTCTGACCCGAGCCACACCTTTTACAGTGCTGCTATCCCCTTTTACCTCGAACCTAAGATCATTGATACATTGACCCATGACGGGTAGCCATTTAGCTCAGTAATTACTCGTAGAATTCAACCACCTTTTCTACGGAACCTTCTGCTCAAAAAAATTGAAAAAGAGCAGCCATGGAAACCGGTACGCGGGAAAAAGTCTCAAAAAACCTGCAACTCCAGCCAGGCGAGGCCTAGACACCAGAGCCACACGAGGTGCGTATCCCCATCTGTATCTCCCTAATATCCCATAGTCCAGATATCTTCCTTATATCGACACCACCAGCGCTCAGGTAGCGGTGCTCTTTCCTCGGGAGACAGTATAATGCCAGAATATCTATAAACAGTGAGAATTCATCTTGGTGAGAAAGGTCAACTTAGTCTAATCTATCATTACCATAACGGGAGCTGGGTACGCCCCGGATACTCGTCTGGGTGACTTTTCCTCTGTGACCAAGTGATGCGTGTTTCTGTTGGCTGTGAAGATAAACTCCAGGTTCGTAAGGGACACGACGTACAGGTGGAAACGCCGTCTTCATCCCCCGGAAAAAGATCTTTGATGGCCGCATGTTTCCTTTTGTCTTTTGTCAAAGCCTTCGTCCCATCACAAATTCCTTCGAGATCGTTTATAAGCAAGAGGACTGTCGAGCACCCATAAAGATAAATTAGGTCAAGATTTTCGCCTCTGAGGAACTTTGATGCCTCTTGGATACTTGATCTCGGTATTTGAGACTCTGTTGTTAAGCCGACAGTTGAAATAATGGAAAGTGGTTGTTGTGAAGCAAGTATCGTTAATCCATGGTGTTCAGAGTGCATTCTACCGTCGCCCACATTCCACAAAGGGTGAGAGCAGGTAGTGAAAAAGCCTGAGAAAGCCGATGTGTAAAAATCTAACACATGAAATACGCAACATTTTTTTCTCGAGTATTTAATTATTCATGTCAGGTTTTTAAGTAACCATTTGAAGCAATTTCTACAATATCATACAAAATTTGTAACTTTTCAACCTAGACTGTATATCCTTTTGAACAGCTGAGTCACAGTATTAATGAGCTCAAGGTCAAAGAATAGAGAAGTGAGAATTAGGATGCATAAAGGATGAACTATTTGCTTAATTGAACTGATTCTCTTTGAACTATGCGTTGTCATAGTCCGAGATCTGGGATCACGCCAAATGATTCGAAGCAAGTATATTTAATAGTTTGACAAATTACTAAAATAGATTAAAGCCTAAAGAATTAACAACTCATGGTGATGTAGGAAAACAAATGAGGTCGTGGGCACCTATTTACACATGTGCGTGAAGAAGCAAACATAGGTGTGACTCCGGAGGACGCACAGAGCCTGTGACGCGACAAAGCAAGCAAACAGTGTCGTGTGACTGAGACCTGGTTCGGTTAGCCAACCGAGCCTACAGGCGATACCCTGGTCTACAGACCATTACATACGTACCCTCCTAAGTTACATTACATAAAAGCTCCGCCTCAAGAATAAACCTTCCCTCTTTATACTTTTCACAGCTTTCGAAAGCCTTGTCGTATTTCCAACCTACACACTCACCGCATTGGCGACAGAAGATGTCACGAACAATGTGACGGCCAGTGGTCATATTTCGCTCTGATGGCTCACCGGGATTGATATTGACGACTTGAGCAAAGAGATAGGCTTTTCCATGTTGGCCACGGAAGTTCTAAGAAGGTTAAGAAGGTCAGCGAATATTTCTCGTCGCAAGGATTGACCAGTCTACGGAGGCTTTAAGAGCGACAAAAAATGTTGCGAATCAACCGGTTATCATCAGTTAGATGAGTTTGTGGGAACAAATCACAAAGACATACCCGGCTAATAATATCCTCATGATTACTAAGATGCGTCTTGCAGCCTTTGCATCCGTAGATTTTACTTGAATTAAGATATATGTTGTATAATAGACCCATGTTATCTTAATCCTACTCTGACTTGTTTATTTATTCAACTGAGCTCCGAATTAAATGGTTCAAAGATTCCCAATGCCGATATTGGGAGTTTTTCTTATCGTGGTATTGCTGAATAAGAAATCTTCGGGGTAATGATGACTATCCTTTTTAAGGAAGCCAAGTGTAAACAATAAATTTGTAAAACCATCAGACGAAATTCTACCAATAAACCGATCTGCCACCTTATTTTGAAGAAATATTTGATACCTATCACAAAAGGTAGAAGTTTGATTTTGTTCAAAGCCAGTTGTGTAGTCGAAGAGAGACCTCGAAAGTTCGTTTATTATTTTCGTTTGTATCCGCGAGGAGACGACCACTTCGACTTTTAGCAGAAGTTTAATTGATCCCCTAGATGGTAAAGTGATCTGTGTAGACAAGTAATGTTTGGACCGGGTTAGCTAGCAAAGGTTTGAAGTTCAGTGATTTCTGAATTCTCTCTGACCGGCTTCTATCTGTTTTACTAGGTATTGATATGGGAACGTACACTTGAAAGAACTTACTATGATTGATGGTGATGGTACTTGACAGATAATATTTTATTGTATGATCACGAAGGTGAAGTGGGAGATGTTATTTAATGGAAGAAAAGTGAGTGTTCAGTACAGAAGCGGGAAACCATTCCCTACTTGTACCCAAAAATACTCGCTTAACTCCAACGCACAATTGTCAAACTCCTAGCCCCGATTCATATGTCGTGCTCATCATTCGTATAATATTATTATGTAAGGTCATCAGCACACTAGCTCTGCTAGCATCCGTGCCAGTTCTGCCTTAGGGTCGGATAGTGCAGTGGTACACTGTCCGGGCTGTTCTCCCAAGTAGAGTCTGGGTAGCTTGGACACATGCCCCACTTGAGATAGGAGAAAGCTGGTTCGAATCCAGCAAGGCCAGCACACCACATCTCTCGCGGTGATACTGTATTCGTAGGATGAAGAAAGCATGCTCAGATAACCACAGATTTTTCTCGCTTTTCTCTGTGGTGAGTATTCACGGAAGAGGGTACATGTCGTAAGGCGTTATTCTCGTAGTGGTATCTGCAAATGAAATCTGAGTATGAGTGTTCCAAACGTCAAATTGAGACATTCTGCGAAATATACATGTTTTCCGTAATCATTCGCGTCATAGCCTCAGGCTACATACGCAAAAATGATTTAAAAAAAAAAGTTCTGCCTTAGCACGAATGTAACCTGCCATCTCTTGGCGTCGCATGCCGGGTCAGAATTCCTCGCGGGTGCAACTCACCTGGGAGAGTAAAATGGTTCTTAGGCACAGCTGATGGAGCAAGAGCCTTCCATCAATAGATGATAGACAGTAAGCCCTTTGGGTAAATATGGTTAAACTTGGCTCCTTTAGTTTTTTTAAACATTACGTCGAGTTAGGTCTCTTCAGAGGGGCTAGTAGATTAGTCATACTTTGAAGTATGGAAATACCCGGTAATCCAAGTAGTTAACTATGTATTCTTTTAGAACGGTACTTTTAGAAAAAATTTGTTGCGACAGCCCTGGAGATTCTCTGGTGGTTGTGGGTAGATAGCGTTGGTGATAGTATGCTCTACCCCCAGGATAAATTTTCAGCATGCACTAAAACCTCGCTTATGAATATTATCCCCACTAGTCTTATATAATCCCTGCTAGTCTTCACCCCAAAAGAAATTGAAAATGTTGGCCTGAGTGATCAGGATTTTTACTGGACTGCTGCTTTGATCACCTTCCCTCCTTCCCTGACCTACGCATCTCAATTGACATCGTTGCTGTGACTGTCTACAGAATCATCATCATCATCAGCATTTTCATCTAAGAGAATCAATAAATCGTTACTCTTAACATTTAGCATATTTTATAGGCCAATTATTCTTTAAAAGATGAGCCAGGTACAACCAGCAGCTCACACAAACAACGCCAAACGATTAAACAGAGATCAGCGTCTCCAGGTAAGCCCAATTTTCATGGTAAATAAACGTATGAGGTAACACGTCTAGATCAAAACTCTCCACGATTCGGGAATGAATCAGAAAAATATTGCAAAACAACTCGGCATATCTCGAAACCATGTCAGATACACCCTTTATACTCCGTACATTGAACCCAAGAAAGCTGCAGGTCGGCCCCAACACTGTCCTCTTCTGACTTTGTCCGGATTGAGGCTTTCATAACATCATCCTCTGAAGGTCGTCGAATGTCACGGTTTGAACTTGCCGTATGGCCCCTTTCGGGATTTTGGAGTGAGTGAAAGGGTTATTCAAAACGAGCTAAAAAAAAGGGGGTTACGGACATCATCCAGCGTTGAAAAAGCCTCCCCTTTCTGAAGAGGTTAAAAAGAAGCGTCGGGAGTGGGCCAAAGCCCACAAGGACTGGACTGTTGAAGATTGGATGGTGATTCTTTGGACTGATGAGACCTGGGCCATAGACGGTCAACATAAGAGAGAATGGGTAACGCGAAAGGTTGGTATCTTTGTACCCCAACTAATAAAAAATACCGATCTAACTCTCAGTTCAAGATAGGTGGAGAAGTCAACGCCAACTGCGTAGTGGAAAAGGTGAGAAAGAGTCTTGGCTGGATGTTTTGGGGAAGTTTCGCAGGGATAGAGGAAGGTCCTTGCCTTTTCTGGGAGGAGGAATGGGGGTCTATTACCTTAGAATCATACTCTCAGAGAATTGTACCGCTGATTGATGGAATGGTGAGCATGAGACCATGGGTTTCTGTGATTCAGGACAATGCTCCTTCACACAGCGTAGCGGGAACAATCGAAGAGTTCCGGGAGAGGTTCATTACTCCGATCGACTGGCCTCCGTATTCTCCCGACCTGAATCCAATTGAGCACGTATGGTATAGTATGAAAGATTACATACAGTACCATTACCCGAGATTGGAAAGGGGAAGGCAGCGATCCTACGATGAACTTCAAGGAATAGTGAAAGAAGCATGGAATGACGCGACTAAGCCGGATAAGCTTGAGAAGCTTATCAGAAGCATGCCCACGAGATGTGAGGCAGTCATACTTGCTCAAGGCGGGCCTGTAAAGTATTAAATCTGCTATGTAAAGTAAATTTGCACGTACTCGTTTATTTGAAATCGATTAAATTCAAAAAATGTTACCAATTTGAGTTAAGCTTGTGAACTAGTGCCAGTGGTGGAAACCTCTGTCGGGCAAAAATACCATATAAATAATAATCCCTGTTAGAATGACTGAGAACCTTTTCTCAGAAAAGATGCTACCTAACTAGGCTTAAAAGATCCGATTTCGCCCCACAAATTGGATCCACTGGTGAAACCTTACTCTGGAGATAGAGTATGTCATCAAGGTGTCAGGCAGTAATCGAAGCAAATGGTGGATCAACTAGATATTAATCGGGCATTTCATTACTATTGTCATCCCTCTCTGACTCGATAGTGGATCCCGGTATAAGTGTTGAAATATTCATTGTAACCTGGATTTTTATATTTGCAACACTTACCCTTACAGGTAATTCTCCGCGTAGGGGTAGGTATAGCAAATATAAACGGTAAAATTTCTATGAATCTCTTCAGTAATTATACTGGGACCCACTATTAGCCGAGAGGGGTTTTACTGTATAAAGATCATCAAAAGATTCCTACAGGGCCCCAGGGGCATCTTTTACTTAGTGATTGACATGGAAAAGTAGGACTATATCCCTGTTTTTAACAAGGAATAAACATATTACAGTCGTCCCTCTCTAATTCGATAGTGGGTCCCGGTATAAGTGTTGAAAAGATTCATCGAAATTCAAACATTTATATTTGCAATACTTATTCCTGCGCCCAAAATGACCTGTAAGGGTAAGTGTTGCAAATATAAAAGTCCAAGTTACAATGAATATTATCAACACTTATACCGGAACCCACTATTGATAGTAGTTTTGTTTATTCGTGCTATGTAGAGTCCAAGACTATTATAACACTAGGGCTCCTTTCTGACCCAGGCCACACCTTTTACAGTGCTCCTATCCCCCTTTACCTCGAACCTAAGATCATTGATACATTGACCCATGACGGGTAGCCATTTAGCTCAGTAATTACCCGTAGAATTCAACCACCTTTTCTACGGAACCTTCTGCTCAAAAAAAATTGAAAAAGAGCAGCTATGGAAACTGGTACGCGGGAAAAAGTCTCAAAAAACCTGCAACTCCAGCCAGGCGAAGCCTAGACACCAGAGCCACACGAGGTGCGTATCCCCATCTGCATCTCCCTAATATCCCATAGTCCAGATATCCTCCTTATACCGACACCACCAGCGCTCAGGTAACGGTGCTCTTTCCTCGGGAGACAGTATAATGCCAGAATATCTGTAAACAGTGAGAATTCATCTTGGTAAAAAGGGCCAACTTAGTCTGATCCATCACCACCATAACGGGAGCTAGGTACGCCCCGGAAACTCTTTTGGATGACTTTTCCTCTGTGACCAAGTAATGCGTGTTTCTGTTGGCTCTGAAGATAAACTCCAGGTTCGTAGGGAACACCACGTACAGGTAGAAACGCCGTCTTCGTCCCCCAACCCACTATTGAGTTAGAGAGGGACGACTGTAGTTACTGGATGCTCTCAACAAATTATGTTTCATAGCCATCAAGCTAAAGTGTTGATGTCATCTTGTCCTACTCTTGTCTACTTAGTCTGCTTGACCCCTCTTCACCTGCTCCTTCTCGTCGAATTCTTGTTTACGTAATCTCAATCGTCTCCTTCGCCTGGAAAGCAGTTTCCTAAAATTTCCTATGTTACAACAGTATAGAGAAAAAGCAACAAGTTGAATATTTACAAATATATAACAGTTCTACAGATGAGTCTTGTGATAGCTACATTTTTTTTGTTGTTTTATGTCTTCACGGAATGAACTCCCAAAATATCTCCATAAATGTGACGGGCTGTGCCCGGTTGGGGGTTGGTCTCGAGGACCATCCCAGTCTGGATTCTCGGGGGGGGGGGGGGCAGCTTGGGAACCGACAGGGCCCGGGGAGGCACTCGAGCCATCGGAGGAGAGCCGAGTAGGACTCGGATAACCGAACCGAGCTCAACGACCAACTGTGACTCTGCCTAGACAACTCTACGATACAACGGCAACGCTTTCGTGTACTACTCGACAAGTGGCCGAAAGCCACCCTACCAACGGGAGTCAAAGAATTCTAGGCAACGTAGAGGGAAGGTCTGAGGCAGGAGAGGTCAATGGCTCAGAGGCCACTGCAGATGGTCAAGAGTGCAAGCTTGGAAGCAAAGATCACGGCATGTATAAATAGAGAGTGTCGAGATAGTTTAGATCTTCAAGTTAAAAATATTAATTATTTTTGAGACACGACCTTTCATGTTCATATGAACTTCGCGATTCCTTAACAACAAACGCTCGCTAACACTCAAGTAAACTTAATCGAAATCAGAGGCTTCAGATGAGTTTAGAATAATAGAAATATTTTATTTACTAGTATAAGCTATTTAAAATCAGGTTTCAACTCTTCATGAAGCTACAAAAACCGATAAGAAGATCTCTTAGATATTTGGAGTTACTATTCATCAAACAAAATAAACGATTCATATGGGATTTGTTGAGCCAGGGAAAATCACTGGTCGAAAACCTGGAATAAATCCCGAACAAGAATACGAGTTAGAGACATTTTGTCTGCAGCTCGAAAGAGACTCGGGTGATGACGTATCTGGAGCAACCAGTCAATTTTCCGCAATGTAATGCTGGCGGAAATGTAATTCGAAATGCTCTCAAGAGAAGAGGCTACAGCAGGCTCATTACCAGAAATAAGCTTCCTTTCTCTGACGAACATAAAAAACTAAGGCTTGAGCGGGCTGAATGACATCAGTCTTCAAGTCTAAATGACTAGTATCGGATAATCTGGAGTGACGAGATGTGGATATACGATGGTCCAGTCAACAAAGTAAACGTCACTAGGAAGGTTAGTTTTCATTTCATTAGTTAAACAGAGATGTGGAACGCCAAAGACTTTTACAGGAGCACGAAGAGTACCAAAATACATGCATCATCGATCGCTATTCGAAAAATAATTATTGTGTTAAATTTATGTCTCCTGAGGTGTATTTATCACGTAGGAGAATTAGACAAGGAAGAAATAAGGCAAGAGTTCAGGTTGTATATATTCGTTAGTCATTATAAATTCTACGTCTGTTGATCTGAACTATGTAAACAAACTACACGTGACCTAAATAGCTCAGTCCGCTTCCATCTGCGTGACAGCATCACAGAATATGGTCTGTTCTTTCAACACTCCCCCTCAGACCATATTGGTCAATCAATAAGTTATGGAAATGTAATCTCGTGAGTCTAGCTGGAGTACTATTTTCATAAACCTCACAAAAGGCCCATTTGAGCTTTGAACTCTTCAAATTTGATTCTTCCCAAAGGCTTCGTCATTCCATCTGCGATCATGTCGAGTGTTGAAACATAATAGACTCGACAGAGACCTTGCTCGATAAGATCTCGAATAAAATGATAGCACACATCAATGTGCTTTGACCTGTCATTAAGATGGGGGTTCTTGGTGAGTGCAATGGCCCCTTGATTGTCTCCCATCAACTGGACTTGATCTGGGTTAGTACCAACATATTTTGAAAAGTCCATGTCTCTGAATACTTGAGCGATCCACTGTCCTTGCTTTGCACAGGAAGCTAAAGCGATATATTCAGACTCGCAACTTGAAGTTGCTACTGATCTTTGCTTCTTACTCGACCATGAAATTGGACCGCCGTAGAACATTGCAATACTCCCGGAAATACTTTTCCTATCAACCTTATCGCCAGCCCAGTCTGCATCCGAATAAACTACGAACTGCTTGTGAGTTCCACCTGGACCGTAACGAATCTTTTGATCAGCTGTCGATTTGAGGTAACGAAACAAGTTCTTTAATGCTTGGCCGTGGTGCTCAGCGGGGTCGCTCATGAATTGGCTAAGTTTTCCGAGAACAAATGCTATATCAGGTCTTGTGAATATCATAGCATACATAATACTTCCTATAGCCTGCTGGTACTCTGTGATATCGATCCGTTTGTCCTCTGAGTTTGCAGGCCGTAGGTGCTCGTAGTCAGAAGCTGGAATCCTTTTGGCTTGGTGCTTCGAATGGGTAATTCTAAACTTATCAAGTATGCTTGTAATATATTCTTCTTGATCCAGGTAAATTGTGCGATTTTGTCGGTCTCGAGTGATTCTAGCACCAAGTATCTTTTTAATCTCCCCCAGAGGCTTGGTCTTGAACCTATCGTGTAAAATTTGGCTGAACCAATCAATTTCTTTAATTTTTCTCGCAGAAGCAACAATATCGTCAACATATACTAAAAGTTTCAAGCTCTTATCAGGATGCGTGAACAAGCATGGATCTGCAAGACTCTGGATGAATCCCTTAGACTTGAGCTCCTTTTTAAAAAGTTTATTCCAGTCTCGAGCTGCTTGTTTTAGACCATAGAGACTACGCAGTGCTTGCCATACGTAGCCTTTCTTAACATCTAAACCTTTTGGGGGAGACAAGTAGATTGTTTCTTTTAGATGGGACTCTGTGAACGCGTTTTTAATATCAAATTGGTGACAATCAAGGTCTTCAGCTGCAACTGTGGCTAGAAAGAGGCGCAGTGTATCCATACGGACGGTTGGAGCAAACGTCTCGTTATAATCCTCCCCAAATATCTGGCTAAATCCTCTTGCAACAAGTCTTGCTTTAAATCTTTCGAGGGAACCATTATCCTTGGTTTTTATTGCGTATACCCACTTACAAGTGACAAGGTTTGCACCTTGAGGAAGAAGGACTTCGCGAAAAGTGTTGTTGGAATGTAAGGCAAGCATTTCTTCTGCCATGGCTGCTTTCCACTGTTTAGAATATCTAGGGTCATTTACAGCTTCTGTGTATGTTCGAGGAATTGTAATTCCTCATTTGACGTCAGCAGGAAATGCACTTTCGAAGCCTTCTCCAAGCATACTCTTAAGTACGTCAATGTTCACGTCACCCTCATTATCTAAAGTTTTTGCGAGAAACGCACGCAATCTCTTGGGATTTTGACTACGAGTCTCGGAATTGCTTCTTTTTCTACTCCCCCTGGTAAAATACCGATGAGTAGGGAAAGATTGATCGACTGTTACTTGATTGGGCTGCTCAAACATCTGAATCTTTGAAGCCTGGCTTTCTGGTGCCACAGTTATTTTATTGTTTGGTTTACCATTTGAACCCTCGTTGGAAAGTTTTGTGCAGGTTTGTACTTTTGATAGAATGGGGCTGCCCTTCTCCTTGGTGTCTTTCTCTTTTACGGTGGGCTGTGGTGTACCGGGTGCGGCAGATTTCACCCCTTTTTTAGCTTCTAAAGATAGCTTTCTTTTATCTGTTGTATTTTCACTGCTAATTATTTGTCTAATTATTTGTTCCGGAGTGCATTGTTCTGTGGATACAGTATTATTGAATGTATTTTTATTTCCAGTATAAATTATATCTACCGGTTGAGGCTCATCAGGAATGACACTTTTAACCGAGTCTGTATCTTCTGAGGACGGATTTTCTGCTGGGGGCACAGACTCGGGGGTGAGTAATGAGGGGATTGTATTGGATTTATTATTAAGTAATTCCGGATTGATTTTTGCGTCTGGCTTAATTGATGGCGGGCCGGAAATAGTAACTTCAGAATCTTTACGAGATTCTTGATCATCTCGATCTGGTAAAATATCTAAATTCTGATTTCGGGTAGTTTCAGAATTGGCTACCTTAGGGCCTGTCTCGGATTCGTGTGAAGACTCTTGCATGGGCTTTCTTAGATGATCACTGGAAAGTGTTGATTTTTCGGTGGGACTAAATGTAGTATTCTTTGGACGTCCTCTAGGGTTGCGATCATTCATCTCATTCTTAGTGCCTTGAGGTCCTACACCAGATGATCGGATTTTTAAATCAATTGTTCCCCCATTTATCTTCTCATCAACCTTAAGAATACTGACTTCAATCGTACAGCCACGTTCTGGGGAATAGACTTTGAAGTGGCTTGTTGTGGTCTCTGAATATCCCATGAACACGCCAACCCTTGCAGGATTTACAAGTTTGTCTTTTCTTTCCTTAGCTGGAATAGACTTTCTGTCTACAAAGTAATAGCATTTACTCCCCCATCTACGGATATGGTCAATCTCGGGGATCTTTCCAGTGAATGCCTCCAAAGGACTAATTCTTTTACCATTAATACGTGGACCACTAGCAGTCCTATTTCTCATATAACAGTCAGCTTCAGCTGCTTCATCCCAGAACTCAAGCGGGAGTTCAGCGTCCTTAATCATGGCCCTTGAGTCGGCGTTGACGGTCTGAATTGTTCGTTCAGCGGGCCCGTTTTGATGAGACGCGGCGATAGTTGTTAGTTCCATAGTGACGCCATCTTTTGCGTTCCATTCTCTGATCGCTTTGATTAATTCGGGGGCGTTATCGCATCCAGCTGCCTTAACTTTCTTGTTTAACTGGAGTTCAACCATTTTTTTCCACTTATTAACAGAGTTGTAAGCTTCCGCTTTATTTGCCAGAGGATAGACCCAGTCTCGCCTGGTGCTAATCTCTTTAATGAGAAGGAAGTATCTATTTCCACGGATGGTGGTTGGGAGGGGACCTGCGACATCAAACTGAACACGTCCCAAGAGTTCTAATGTCCAGGATCGTAGTTGCTTTGGAATTCGATTGCGCATCTTGGTCAAGGCGCAAACTTCGCATACATCAAGGTTTCTCGGGATTTTGATCTGCTTCTTCAAAGTAGTGACGTTATGAAGATTGCGTATTTTGTCAGGCCCAAGATGAGCAAATCGTCGGTGCCAAAGTAGGTATCTCTCTACTTCTCCAGCCTTATCTGTCTCATCATTCAAGTCCTGAATCTCAGTATCATCAGTATCATTTAGTATTCCATAATTTTGATCACAAGTTATGGTTTTTGAATCATCAGACGGAGCTGAACCCTTGTCCTCAATGTGGTTTGTTACATGTTCCACCTGATATGAAGGTGCGCTGTCAATTTCCATACTGGGAAAAGCGGTTTCTTCGTAACCTTTGGAGATATGAGATACGACATAAAGGCCATTATTCATTTTGGCTGTCACTACTTTCCGTTTTCCATCTAGCAAGAGTAGCGTATCCTTGTCGCCAGTAAATTTTAGTCCAGCTTGACATAAACGACGAACTGAAAGTAGATTTATTCCAAGATTAGGTACATAGAGAACATCGGATAACAGCATAGATGAACCATCTAGACACTTTAATTTAACAACACCCTTAAATTCACTCCTTAGCTCTCCCCCTCCGACCTTTACTATCTTGGGCGATATGGGTTTTAGTTGCCTAAAGAGTGAAAGTTGGTCAGACATATGTGAGGATGCACCTGTGTCTGCAGGCCAAGAAGATGGGTGTGCCTTACTAATTTCAGATGCTGTTAGAGCGACTGATTCAATATCGTCCTCTTCGCATAACTCTTCAGATGAAGATTCAGATTGATGGGCGGCATACGCACGAGATTTCTTAGATTGCTTACTCATTTTTAGGGGTGCTTTGCTCGAGGTTGGATGAGATTTTGTTCCGCTAGACCTTTTAGCCTTCGCGTCACGCCGCCGATTTTCATGGTGCTTCTCAACGGCACGAGCGGCGAGCTCGAGATCTGGGCAATCTCGAACGAAGTGCTTCATTTTGCACAAATAGCACTTTCTATGCCTAGAGTCCCGCATGGACTGATCAGATTCTGAGTGGTCTCGAGCTGGATGAGAGTTTGCTCTATTCCAACGTCCTCGGTTGCGATCTTTAGCAATTCTGGCAGATTCTTCTTCCTCACTATCGATACCGTGCAAAGTGCTAGTCTTACTCTCGACCTGGTACAAAAATTGCATCTTTTGGTCAACAGTATACATCAACTGGGTACGCAAGGAAAATACTGTTGACTTGTACAAGTCCGGGAGATTGTCGGTAAGAATGTCAAATAAGACATCGTCGGGGTAGGCATGATTCATCCGTGGGTTTGCGCTGATAACTTTGCGACGGTACCTGAGGAGCCTAGCCCAATTTACGCCAAGTCCAGCATCTTCTCTGTAAGTAAATGTAGCGATCTTATTTGTATAAAAAGAAGAGACAACAGTTTGGGGCTTGTTGTACTTCGCTTTTAGGGCGTTCCAAAACCCAAAAGCATTTCTGTGCTCGTCGTAAAGGGCCTGGTCATCGTCATCTAAGCACTTAAACATTACTGTGAGAGCTTGAGCTTCTGCTCTGGCGTAGTTCCGCTGTTTCTCAACATTCCAAGACCCACCTAGTCTTTGAATCCCTTCAATTATTCCCTGAATGCCATCTTTCGAGGTATCTTTCTGTGGACCACTACCATCTTCCGTTTTCTGAGGGGCAAATTTTGTTTCAGCGGGGGAAGGGTTGCTTTCGGAAATCCAGGCAAATTCGTGGAGGCTGGATTCAGTGACGAAGGAAATATCTTTACCCATCAGCTTTATTGTCATATATCGAAACCATTTCTCATGGTTTAATCGATTGAGGTTAGGGAAGCTAGACCTCTCGTTTTTCATGTAGTCGTTCATTATTACAGTGATGCAGTTCTATTTCTTTTTGGCGCGCGTACTATAAGCAGGCTGATGTTGCGCGCCTGCCAATCGGTAGGCTCTGAAGGGATTTTCGGTTTTGCGGTTTGCAGCTGAGTACAGATCAGCAGGCTTTTCTCTTTCTCTTCTGTTCACGGGACAGTTAGAGAGACTTAGAATTCTCGTCTACACGGGAGACCGGAGAATCAACTGAATATTAACCTGATGAGCCTGGCCACCGGTTCTCATAACCTGTTAAATTTATGTCTCCTGAGGTGTATTTATCACGTAGGAGAATTAGACAAGGAAGCAATAAGGCAAGAGTTCAGGTTGTATATATTCGTTAGTCATTATAAATTCTACGTCTGTTGATCTGAACTATGTAAACAAACTACACGTGACCTAAATAGCTCAGTCCGCTTCCATCTGCGTGACAGCATCACAGAATATGGTCTGTTCTTTCAACATATTGGATGTTTTGGGGATGCTTTGCCGGCACCCAAGCAGGTCCTTTTGTGTTCTGGCAAAGAAGCTGGAAGAAGATAACCGGGGAAGATTATTGTCAACGTATTCTTCCAGGGGCTGTAGGATTTCTGAAGTCAAGCTTTGCAAGAACGGGTGTTGTTATGCAGTTTATGCAAGTCAACGCTCCTGTTCATACTGCAGCTGTCGTGAAGGAGTACCTTGGTGAACATGAGATACAGTACAATCTCGCTATAACAATGTGGGGCAAAACTTAACCAAGGCTCTCGATTGAAGGATTCAATTGAATTGGCTAATCGGGAGCCTTGGTTAAGTTTTGTCCCACATTGTTATAGCGAGATTGTACTGTAGTACCTATGGTCTGGCCGCCTTACTCCGCTGATTTGAATCCCATTGAAAATGTATTGGGATTGATGAAGTCATATATACAGGATCGATACGCAGACTCCGATCTGGGACGGCAACGCGGGAGGGCTGAAAGTCAATCCCTTGTGTAAGAAGCCTGGCTGGAATGCACAAAGCCTGAAACTCTCGCAAATATTACCAGTAATATGCAAGATAGGTGCTTGGCAGTTATTCGAGCGCAAGGTGGACCTATAGACCATTAGCTGTGATATCTACAGCTATTTTTATAGGAACTTTGAATAGAAATGAAAAATAATATCCTCAAAATTAATTTAAATTTAGATTGATTTTTGGTGAAAGTTACATAGGTGTAAATGTTTTACGGAAAAATCTCATGGGCTAATACAGCAGCTTACAAAAGTGGTCGAATAAATCACCATTTCTAATACATTTGACCATAACTTTACAACATGATCTTGAAATTAAAATATTATAGTATTATATAAAAATTTAATCACTTTACTATCGCTGAGACAATTTTGAAGCAAAAAAAAGAGAATTGATTATTCTATAGTGGTCTTGGCGTTCTCATTTACTCGAGCAGTTTTGGACGGACGTGCTAAACGGACAGTCCCAAATGCTCGCTGGACGTCCCTGCAAGTAGATTGCGCTTCTACGCTAACCAAATCTGCATTGATCAGCGATCTCGTCGAATATTTTTTGCGCTACTCCAAATCGTGTTATATATTACTAACATCAAACCGTACAGTAACAATTAGTTACGCGTAATTATCTTCAACATTTTTCCTATCAATGATGTTCAATCGATGGGCTCACATGCATACGTGTGGTACACTTTCTTCATTTGAAATAAATTTTTATCTAAGTATTTACTATTCTACTGAAAAGGGAAGACTGTGTATAAGAACTAATTACATATACGTATTTTGAGCGGCATACAAGAACAAATCAAGAAAACTTGCCTAATTCCGAACCCTAAGAGGACAGTGTGCGCTATTAAAGCGATGTCCAGACTGACCGCAAATACTGCACTTTGATGGAGTAGGCTGGCGTCGCTCTATTAAACCCTGCTGGGGTGGCAATTGAGACTCCGCTGAAGATTGAAGCTCGGGAGGTGCAGTAACGGACGCTTGAATACGTCTTACAGGTAGAAGCTCGTCATGAGAACGATCTCTTCGTACGCTTGCGTCTTGCCTTGTACGTTGACGCCTACGAGGGATAACTGCAGGATCGAGAATGCGGCGTAAGTCTTCCTCTCTTTGAGGTAGAGGTATTTTTGTGAGATACCAGTGCGGATCGATAGAGCGCATCTCAATCGTACCGTTGGTATTCAAAACGTCGACTAATCGATGCCAGCATGGGAGACCGAATTGCGCCGTGAAAACTCTACTACAAGTCCAGTTGACGGTCAGAGGCATCCTCGAGTTATTGTGTGCTTGATTTGCCTGATCCTCGAGCATACGTAGTGCTGCAAAGCTGACTCTACATCTGACCAAGTTAAATAACTGTGATCTATGTTGAGGAAGCAATTTATGCATTTGCTTCTCCATCTCGTTTCGGTAGTTTCTCTCTTGTTTTTCTCTCATTGTGGTTATGGCATTGTTGAGAGCGATGAGGTCACCATTTCGGTTTTTGAGGTGCTTTTTGAGAGAAGAGTGAGACCCCTCAGTTCTCGAAGTTGCTTTGACTCCATAATTTCGGTGAAGTTTGGTTGAGAACAAGGCAAACTGATCAACAACAGGGAGATATGTTGTTGACAAATAGCTTATAATATCTATGGATATCTTATTTGGCTGTTTTTTCCATGATTAAACGGTTTAGAGATTGCTTACCTCGCTGATCAGAAAACTCTCTTTCAAGTATTCGCCAGTTGTTGGTGAACGTCTCTTCGGTTTCGGCATAAACGCAAACCCTCCAAGCACTCAAAATTCTATCCGCACTGTCTACGAAGGACCGACCCGGCCCAGGTTGCTGCACTGAATTAATATTTATTCTTGGCCGGGCGTTCCCGCCGAAAACAGCTCTTTCTGACCCTTCCATCAAGTGTGTTGCGACAGATTCAGCGTGGGCATTAGCATTAGCATCTTCGTGCTCAAGATGGTTGCCCTCTCTTCTTATTCCAGTCCCAACCCCGCCAAGCCTTTCTCCGAGAAGAGTACCTTCTAAAGTACCTTCCCATTTCTTGCCAATGTTATATACAACATTCTTCATAACATGCCACAAACAGAGCTGGGTTGGGACTCGAGGGAATACAGTTTCGAGGGAATTTCTTAGCGCCGTATCATAATCGGTGATTATGACCATAGGCAAAGGTATTTGATGCTCATCCATTATCCTTTGCAGCCGAGTTAACACCCATTGATAGGATGTTTGCCGCTCATCCTTGATCAAAGCCCAGGCGACGTTAAAGGTGGAATTCATGCCTGTTATTCCAGTAATCTGCATCAGTGGAAGATTGAATCGATTAGTTTTGTAGGTATCATCAAGTGAAATGACTTCGTTATGGTTTTTCCAGGTTTCGATTGACCACTGATATGTCCATAGCACATATTCAACACGATTCTGGGCGTCGGTTTGGAAATCTACTACTAAAGCAGAGCTATCGTTTTGTAGGTTATGCAAGAATTGTTGCGTTGGGGTCCTTCCTCCGAGCAGTGCTCGTTGGTCTTCATCTCGAATGTTCTGAACATCTTTGGCCGTAACCTCCAGAGAATATTTTCGACCAACTTCTTCAGCAATGTCTTGGGCAGTTAGACGTCGATTATTGTTAAGCGCACGAATATGATTTAAAACCTCAACGTTACCGTTGCGTTTATGGCGACGAATAACGGGAATACGCTCTGCATTTACCCGATAGTGATTATGGAAGTCTCTCTGGACATTAAATTTCCAGATGTTCTCTCTTTTGTAGAAGGCTATGTATCCCTTCCATTGGCATCCGACTCGGCCGCTTGGAGTTCTTCGTTTCCCGGATCCTTTCAGCTCAGGTTGACGGCTCCTAGTACAGACCAGCTCAATCTTTAAGTAAATACCAGTTTGAGGATCTTTTTTGGTAGATCTCCGGATGACTGTCGCAAATCCATTTTCGTTAGCTAGGTGCTCGACAGCTCTCTTACAGTCCTCCATTTGGTCGATCCGGACACCAATTATTTCTTCCATACTTCCGCACTGGGTCTCGACTGAAGAAATTGCGTATTAGTGGAAATTTTGCCATAAATGAATTAGTTTTAGGGAGCTTAGCATACGGGTATCCTCATTATTTGGTATACTTTGATGCCCATCATGGGCCTCTAAAAGAGCACTTCCGGTAACCATTCCTGGAGAAATCAGCCAATATGTATTTTAGTAGAAAGAAAGGGAAAAATACCTCTTTCATTAGTATCTTGAGATATGTTGATTGATGCTGATAGCGCATTAAAGTTCAGTTCAGCCATTGTAATTTGGAGTTCAATAAGTGAGGCGAAGTTGGAGGTGAGGAAGATGAAATTGGAATATAGAATTGGACGATTTGGAAAAGTTATTAAGGCAATTACAGGACCAATACTTCTAAATGGTATCTTTATGTTATGTTTGTTAAACACGGGCTCTAAGTTGTCATGGTAACTACTATACTTGTAACGATAGTGACCAAATTTGGAGTAGCGCAAAAAATTTTCGACGAGATCGCTGATCAATGCAGATTTGGTTAGCGTGGAAGCGCAATCTACTTGCAGGGACGTCCAGCGAGCATTTGGGACTGTCCGTTTAGCACGTCCGGTTTTGGAAGCATCATATTAATACTTAGTATGAACCCCTTTGGCCTTTATTACAGCTGCAACACGCGACGGCATACTCTCAACTAGAGTCTGACATAAAATTGGATCTAAATTTTGCCAAATTTCTCTAAGTCTTTCCCACAATTCATGTATACCTTTCGGTGGCTCTGGATACTCACCGAGTCGACACTTGAGCCGACCCTAAAGATGCTCAATCGGGTTCACATTCGGCCATTGAGAGGGCCAATTCATTGTCTTGAGATTTTTAGAAGCTATCCAGCTTTTTGTGTTCTTGGATATGTGCTTTGGGTCGCTATCTTGCTGGAAGATTAGCTCAGTTGCGGGTACCGAGTCGGGCTCTTTGGCAATTCTATTCATAATAGGTATTAGAAAATTATCCAACATTTCCAAATGCTGTTTAGAATCCATTCGTCCAACTATACGGCCCATTCCACCTGCACCATGCCATGACATACACCCCCATATCATTAGATTGCCCCCACCAAACTTCAGGGTCTCTTTGATCGCTTCTGGTTGCAAATTCTTCAGGCCTTTAACCCAAGAATATTTAATCCCATCGCTATTTAGCCTGTTTATTTTGGTTTCGTCTGACCAAATCACCATTTTCCAGTCTTCTTTCGTCCAATTTTCGTGGCATAAAGCCCAGCTCAAGCGAGCTCTCTGATGAGTTTTTGGCAGCTTTGGTTTCTTCTTTTTTATCGCCTTCAGACCTTGCTCCCTTAAAGCCCGCCGGACAGTCTGAGCGGAAACTTTATCTTCTCTTTTTGAATTTACTAGTTTGGACGCTCCTACTGCCGTCTTAGCGCTCCCATTTACCATTAAACGGGCGATTTCTCGCTTGTCTCTAGCTGATAGTTTTTGTGGCCGTCCATTCTTTAATTTCGGTGCTTCCTTCACTATCATCTTTTGGTATTTTACAACAGTGGCATGATTGAGTCCTAACATTGGTGAAATTTTATTCGTTGATTTCCTTCATGGACTAATTTTGCAATGGATGTTATTTGGTCGAGAGATATCTTTGTCATATTTTTTAAAGAAAAGATTACTTTGATAAAAATCCCAAATAATCTCGTTCAGGGTAGAAGTATTTTCAAAAGATAAGTATGAATCAATTGATTAAATAATTTTGATACTGGAGGCTGAATGATTCCTATAAATACAATTAATCTGACTTTGATGTTTCCTTTTCACATGAAGGTTGGAGTTCTTTTACGCCTTAGTCCAATCTCTATCTTTTCCAATCAATTGAATTCCATTGAGATTCAAATTACGCTACAGATGCCCCTATTACCTCACTGATCGACTCGATTGTATTTCAAATAACGCTACTTCTGTAGCTTTTACCTAATTGACAGGTCGTATCTTCATCATTCTGTTAAGGATGTAACTTAATCCAATTCACAATAAGTTATAATATGATATGAATAGTTGGGAAAACGTTAATATGAGCTGGGTAGCAATTAGCAATAAGAGTGAAAGAACTTAATTCAATAAACTAGACTTATGAGTTCACTATATACAAAGGGTCTATTTCCACATCATTGGTGTGAGAACAAATGTTATACGATGTTAATCATGGAATGTTGAACACGATGTTGTCAATGCCCCTACACTCGTAATCGCTGATAATGATTCCGTAGATGACTTCCATTCGTATTGATGATTACGAGCCTTTGTTTTGTCTTGGTAAATGATAAGTTAATACGCGCTTATTAATGCCTGTGCGTTAATGCCTGTGCGGTTCGCTTCAGAATCACGTATACCTTATCACATTCATCTATATATTAGCTCAGAAATTGGTTGATTCATTTTCCATGGTTGTTTAAAGGTACAGATAATAAGAAATTACAGAATGCAAGAGAAAATATCTTGTAGATTGGATGGCTAGTTGGGAAAAGATCTTTGAGTTCTTGTATCAAAATGATGCTTCCAAAAGTGGTCGAGTAATTGAGAACGCCAAGACCACAATAGAATAATCAATTCTCTTTTTTTTGCTTCAAAATTGTCTCAGCGATAGTAAAGTAATTAAATTTTCATATAATACTATAATATTTTAATTTCAAAATCATATTGTAAAGTTATGGTCAAATGTATTAGATTTGGTGATTTATTGTTAAAGGCCTGGTGCCTGAAGATTTAAAGGCTGATGCCTGAGGTGTTTAGTGATGTGGGGGGGGGGTGCTGGTCGCCGATCTATTTTCGCTAGCGCGTCAAGGATATGGCTTCCGGAAAAGCCTAACTTGCAACATGCAAATCATCATTAAAAAGGTATCAGACTGGGAAGGCGTTGGCGGTAAGAAAGGGGTTCTAACTTATTCATAAAGACGTAGAGGAGCAGACTTAGATCGGTAGAGTTAATATATTCTTTGATTTATGCTCCATCCTATCTATTTTTTAGATATCTCGGTCCTTAACCCTCACATTTATTCGACCACTTTTGTAAGCTACTGTACGTCCAATCAGTATTTCCCTTTGCAAGACATCCTAGTACTCTCAACGTACATCATGGCCGAATTCATCAGAGCTGCAGGAACCCTGCATGTGATTATTGTGGTGAACTTCTACTTCTGTATAAAAATCTACAGTTTAGCCCCTGCAAAACGACATGGGTGTAAATAAATACCATGCGAGGCATTACCCACTGTGCTGCTACGGTAAGTTATTACATATGGGTCTGTGCAGGGTATATCTCGTTTCAGGGGTTAAAAGTGGGAGTGTATGGGGCCTATGACATCTAACTCAAAGTCTTAAATATGTAAGCCTTATCTGTCAGGATTATCATTTTTATGCTGGTTAGCCTTGGTTTTACAGTGTCCTCTCCTGAACGTCAGCCCCATCACTATTGTTCAGCAATACCATCACAGATCTCAATAGGACGCCATCACTTCAGTAAATAGTCTTAAATATACTGATTGTAAGTTGTAAAAATTCTGAATTTAAATAATTCATTTAGGATGCCAAATAATGGATCAGTTAAATCATTGCAATGATGAATCGTCCAGACGCCTCCGCCTGTGAAGGGACCACAGGGCGAGGTACACGCAAGTCAATGATTACAAACTATTAATACTTTTATTCTAAAGAGTCAGAAGTAGAGAATTACGTTTAGCTAATGTATTTAAAGTGCACGGGCCATTCCATAGCCTGCTGACGGGTACCATGTCAACATTCGCGTTGACTCAATTTACATAGGCTTTAGCCTGTAACATTTGTTTGTAGTAGTATTTATTCGTGCTATGTAGAGTTCAAGACTATTATACCACCAGGGCTCCTCTCTGACCCATGCCACACCTTTTACAGTGCTGTTATCCCCTTTTACCTCGAACCTAAGATCATTGATACATTGACCCATGACGGGTAGCCATTTAGCTCAGTAATTACTCGTAGAATTCAACCACATGTTCTACGGAACCTTCTGCTCCAAAAAAATTGAAAAAGAGCAGCCATGGAAACCGGTGCGCGGGAAAAAGTCTCGAAAAACCTGCAACCCCGGCCAGGCGAGGCCTAGACACCACAGCCACACGAGGTGCGTATCCCCATCTGCATCTCCCTAATATCCCATAGTCCAGATATCCTCCTTATATCGACACCACCAGCGCTCAGGTAGAGGTGCTCTTTCCTCGGGAGACAGTATAATGCCAGAATATCTGTAAACAGTGAGAATTCATCTTGGTGAGAAAGGCCAACTTAATCTATCCATCACCACTACAACGGGAGCTGGGTACTCCCCGGAAACTCATCTTGGTGACTTTTCCTCTGTGACCGAGTAATGCGTGTTTTTGTTGGCTCTGAAGATAAACTCCATGTTCGTAGGGAAGACCGCGTACAGGTAGAAACGCCGTCTTCGTCCCCCGCCTGTAACATTATCTCCCCCCTTCGGCTTCATAACTTCGATGAGGCCAAATCTCACAGTATTTTTTAGCCAAGCCGGTGATCTTTTGGTTCGAGTTGACTTTCGCATGCCTTCTGATGGGTTTGGCGAGTCTTTCAAATTTTACGTGCCAGACCCAATACTTAGGCCTCGTAGCTCTAAGTTTAGTTTATCATTTTTTAATTTTGGGCCTGTTGTTGAGCCAATTTCTTTCTCTCCAGTGATATCTCCTGTGCCATATCTTTTCTCAAATTCGTCAAGGACTACGGTGATATCGAGCTCCTTACGTGGCTCCCATGTCATATCTTTGTAGCCTTTCCACTTAACAAGGACTTCTTTCTGGAAGCCCCTCCCAACTCTCCGCAATCTAGATTTGCAAATTTTTTCTACAAAATCTTCAGGAACACTATCATTCATTATCACGGGTGGTGGTTGAGCGTCATCAACTAACTGCGACGACAAATGATCTGTGCTTGCCTTTTTCAAAAGGTCAACGTGAAAGCGAGGATGAATTCCGGTTGATACATCTAGCTCTACCACATGAGATGAGACGAATTTTATTATGGTGTATTTTGCGTTTAACCATGAGAGCTTTTTTGACTGCTGTGGAGTTTGAACGTTTTTGTCATAGGGGACGTGTCCGGCACGCTACCGATACTCGAGCAGAGGAGAGAAAGGGGGGTCGGGTGAGAAAGGTTAGAAGGGAAAAACGTGAGCTAGTGGTCTAAGGGACAATAAAGGTATGACTGAGGTGTTGCCGAAGGTCTTTCACAGGTGAGAGTAGAGATTCTAGAGCTGAGAAGAATGCACTGAGGTAAGAAATAGACTGAGGTTTCTGAAGAGGTGGTTTTCTGATTCTAAGGGTAGAATAAATGACAGAAAACAAACCGTGGAGTTTTCCCTGTTCAGCTCTGCCCTGTGATATATGTCATCCATTTGCTCCGATGCTTAGATTTCCGAAAACTCCAGATTCAGACATTCTTAGACAAAACCATTTCAAACAACACAATCCTAAACCAAAACAATGCTAAGCGAAACAATCCTGAGCGAAACAATTCTAAACGAAAACACGAATTCTAACAGTTTTTTAAATTTAGCCAGACTTTGTCGCCAACCTTGAACACAATCGCTTCTTGACGATGCATGTTTGCATTATCTTCCATTCTCTGCTGAGCTATAGCCATAGCGGCCTGTGCAAATTCTTGTCCTTCTCGCAGTCGGTTAACAAAATCTTCTGCCTTACGTGTAGGGTACGATCCATTTCTTTTAGGCTCAACTTGCTGAATGAGATCAAAATGATATCCGTGAGTCAGAAAGAAAGGGCTTGTTCCAGCATAGATCTGGCTCTCCTTAAGATGACTTCATTTGATGCTTCGGACGTCACATTTTGCTCGGGAGTGTATGGTGCAGATACGTCTGTTCTGATTCCGTGTTGATCATAATATGTCTTAATGCGGAAGAATTCTGAGCCTCCATCTCTAAAAATGGTGCGGACTCTTTTGCCGTATTGATGGTGCTGGTATTCGACCCATTTAACTAATTGGGGTGCGATTTGATCTATAGTAGATATAGAGATGGCCCATCTCATGCGTGATCTCGCGTCAGTAATGATAACAACGTACTGATGCCCGTCACATGCTGTTGTCAGTTTTCCGACCGTGTCAACGAATACTTCATCGAGGGGATCAAATGGTGTTGGTCTTGGCTCAAGCGAGACATATCGCTGAGCTTTGCTAAGGTGGCAGGTTTCGCAGGTTGTCAGCTCACGAGTATCTAGACCTTCCATGCCTTTGGAGCATTGCGCTGTCTTTTTCAAAATCTTTTGCCCTGTGTGACCGAGTCGCTGATGCCATCGGTGAGCACTAGTTGTCTTTGGAACTCTTGCGATACCTGGTGCTGCAATGTGAGATAAATTTGGGGAGTGAATCAGTGGTTGAATGTAGTAGACATCATCCTTGCGGGTGAGGCTTGCAATAGGGATGTCTTCACCACCGAATCCTTTTCTGATTAGTGTTTTCATGTCTCTGTCGGGAGTAATTCCCCCAAATCTCTGTAATCTTCCAGCTGAAATTATTATGCAAGATGATTTCGGGAAATATAGGGATTCACGTAAGTCAAATGTGACACTACCTATCGAAAAGCATGCTGTACCTTGTTTGGTCAGTGAGGTGCTACCGAATGCTTGATCAAACTTGATGGGATTGTTTCTGATAAATATTTCACGGAACATGTTTTCACTTGGAATAAAATGGTGCGAAGCACCGGTATCATAGATGGCAATAGTTGTATTAAGTGCAGCTGCAGTGGCAGCTATGACTACTTCATTTTGTCCTGCTTCAGAGCTACTGTCGGTATCTTTGCCCAAAGCCCTTCTTGCTAACCATCTTTCGCCTGCTGGGCCAACAGCCTGTTCTGGGTGCTGTTTGAAACATTCCCTATTCTTGTGGCGATGCTTGCAACGTTTGCAGTCGTCATTTGGACCGTCCCTTCCAATGTTAGCATGCACTGCAAAGGCTTGATTATGGTGATCAGCTGGGTGGTTATGACTGGGTAGGGGAGCCCTATGCCCATCAACCACCCTCAGGGTCAACATCATTGAATCTAATGTTGTGTACGAGTTCTCATCAGTACATGCTCTTAGATCTCTCCATGTGCTTAACCACGGAATGTTTTTAGTGCCGAGAACAAATATGGCTGCAGCTTGGCCTTTCGTGACGTAATACTCTGTGCCAGTGGTGGCTTGCAGAGTATCAGCTGCTTCGTTTAGACGTTGAAGATTGGCATGAAATCTGTTAATATATTCATCAGCCTGCAATACAAACCTGGTTCTCAAGGTTTCCAATGCGAGCGCATAAGGCGCTGTTGCTGTCTCCTTTCTTGTATCAGCAATGCCATTGTAGAGTTACTGTGCCATCATATGATCGTGCGTGCGAGAGCACATGATAGGATCTAAACGGTTTATGATGATATTTTTTGCGGAGATTTCACCCAAGGTCCAAACTTCCAGGTCGTGAAGATGAGCTTTCAAGATCGTTTGAAAGTTCGGGTCGCTGCGATTCATGCCCTCTGTGGGATCCGCTGGTCTGGCGACAGGTCGAATTCCAGGATAGTTGTGGAATACATGACCAATTACATTGTTCTTCGCCAACTTCGCCTGCAGGCCGCTTTTCCACTTGGTCAGAGAAACTCCACTGGACAACACGATCTTGGAGGTATCACAGAGGTGTGATTGAGACATGGTGGGTAATAAATATTTCTAGATATATCATTAGCATATGTCCTCTAATGCGTGGTACCGCACCGGGCTCATAACCTGTTTTACTAGGTATATGACATGGGGAACATACTCTTGCGCTTGAGGCAGCTAATTTCTATGACTAGAAGTATAAATGAGGTTGAGGATTTGATGTATGATAAAAGATAATGATGTCTAGAGATGACGATAAAGTATTTGCAGTGTGGCAGACTTCAGCCTATTTATACCAAGAATATGTCTATGTGTGACCAGATCAAATGCAGCAAACACAGATATTCTTTGTGTGCCGAACATCGCTTAACTTATCCAAACACTCCAGCCCGACTGCAGCCGCATCGGCTCTTCCGTGACCCCAGCGTACTCTGCCGTGTACCGCTCCGTCTAAGCTCCTGCTGCCGGAACGAGCACGTTTACCGAAGCTCAGCATAACAGAACCTGTTCGAGTCTCGCAAATGTCTGATTTGCATCAATTATTACTCCTCTATGGCCCATTCGCTTCAGCTGCTCAAGCTGTATATCTTTGGAACCATTTTTCTCCTTCTCAAGTTGAAGTTGGAACGAGATCATATCAATTCCCTTGTAAGCTTTTTGGAACAGTAAGCGTCGTGTACGCGAAGAGCTCCAACCATTCTGAGCGGTTCTAAGAAGGTCACAAAATTGGCGTGGGATACATGGCGTGGTTATAAATTCAGTCTCTGATAGTCGGCGCTTTCTGTTTGGAGGTGTCGGGGGTTGAATTTGTACAGAACTTGGCGTCTCAAGGACAAATCGGGATTGAGCCGATTTAACGGGATTCCAGGGCTGAATTCCTGCAACCATCCATCCATTTTTAATAAGAGCACTATCTAGACTTTCGTAGCTAGTTTTAGAGTATAGCTTGATAAATGTTTGCTTCTTTATATCGCTAGCATCGTCAAATCTGCTGAGCTCAGCGATTTTTGCTCTGTACTTGGCTTTAACCGGTGAGAAACACGTCAAATCAAGTGGCTGAAGTATATGACTTGAATGGGGTATCAAGTAGAAAATTACAATCTTATTAGTGTAACATTTCCACATGAACTCGTGTGTGACATGAGATTTATGCCCATCTAATAAGAGTAGTCGATATCCTTCAGTTGGCGTTGATGGAATGAAAACCTGCTCTAGCCACTTGAGTGCTATACCATTTAACGTCCAAGAATTTGGAGAAGAGCAATAAGCCCAATCTGGAGTAGATGTGGCCGGAAACCAGCCAGAATTGAGATTTTTCCCCTAAAATATGACAAGAGGTTTTATCCTCTGTCCAGCGGCTGATATTCCCTCTAGAACTGTCACCCACTCCCTATTCCAGGCTGCTTGACCACAGTAGTTCTTGAAGATGAAGATCCAACAACTCTGCCATTAGATCCAATGCCTAAAGCGAAACCATGCTTATCAGTATTCCACATATCGTCCGACTTGATTGAATGTTTGTCAATCACGGCTTTTAGTCGGTGAAACCATTCTAAAATTCCCTCTTCAGACACAGAATTTGCTCTCTGTCTTTCTAGCTTTATCTCGATCTTTGATTTGATACTAAAATGTCGTTTTATGAACACGGTCATCAAATTCTTTCCAGGTAAAACATCTGTAGAATTTCCACATCGAATTACGGAGGTCATTGCTTTAACGCTAGCGAGTGAGGGGCCATGTCCTGCCTGATTCAGATCCATTATCCATTGCACCAACAAATTCTCCTGCTCGTTACTCAAATTTTGTTGGATTTCTGCACTTAATACATGGGAAACTCCATCGTTATACCTTTCTCTAAGAGTTGTTCTAAGCACATCTTCTGCTCTCGCGGCCTCACTAAAATTGCTATATTTTCCGGTTTTTAGGCCGTCCAATGCAACTTGAATTCGGATCTCTGAAGATTTCATAATGGTATGTGTGAGTGGGGAGTTATTGTGGATTGAAATTATGGTTTCACTTGGGTGAAGGGTGACGGAATCTAGGGTGGTAGACTTACATGCAAATTTACTTTACATAGCAGATTTAATACTTTACAGGCCCGCCTTGAGCAAGTATGACTGCCTCACATCTCGTGGGCATGCTTCTGATAAGCTTCTCAAGCTTATCCGGCTTAGTCGCGTCATTCCATGCTTCTTTCACTATTCCTTGAAGTTCATCGTAGGATCGCTGCCTTCCCCTTTCCAATCTCGGGTAATGGTACTGTATGTAATCTTTCATACTATACCATACGTGCTCAGTTGGATTCAGGTCGGGAGAATACGGAGGACAGTCGATCGGAGTAATGAACCTCTCCCGGAACTCTTCGATTGTTCCCGCTACGCTATGTGAAGGAGCATTGTCCTGAATCACAGAAACCCATGGTCTCATGCTCACCATTCCATCAATCAGCGGTACAATTCTCTGAGAGTATGATTCTAAGGTAATAGACCCCCATTCCTCCTCCCAGAAAAGGCAAGGACCTTCCTCTATCCCTGCGAAACTTCCCCAAAACATCCAGCCAAGACTCTTTCTCACCTTTTCCACTACGCAGTTGGCGTTGACTTCTCCACCTATCTTGAACTGAGAGTTAGATCGGTATTTTTTATTAGTTGGGGTACAAAGATACCAACCTTTCGCGTTACCCATTCTCTCTTATGTTGACCGTCTGTGGCCCAGGTCTCATCAGTCCAAAGAATCACCATCCAATCTTCAACAGTCCAGTCCTTGTGGGCTTTGGCCCACTCCCGACGCTTCTTTTTAACCTCTTCAGAAAGGGGAGGCTTTTTCAACGCTGGATGATGTCCGTAACCCCCTTTTTTTTAGCTCGTTTTGAATAACCCTTTCACTCACTCCAAAATCCCGAAAGGGGCCATACGGCAAGTTCAAACCGTGACATTCGACGACCTTCAGAGGATGATGTTATGAAAGCCTCAATCCGGACAAAGTCAGAAGAGGACAGTGTTGGGGGCCGACCTGCAGCTTTCTTGGGTTCAATGTACGGAGTATAAAGGGTGTATCTGACATGGTTTCGAGATATGCCGAGTTGTTTTGCAATATTTTTCTGATTCATTCCCGAATCGTGGAGAGTTTTGATCTAGACGTGTTACCTCATACGTTTATTTACCATGAAAATTGGGCTTACCTGGAGACGCTGATCTCTGTTTAATCGTTTGGCGTTGTTTGTGTGAGCTGCTGGTTGTACCTGGCTCATCTTTTAAAGAATAATTGGCCTATAAAATATGCTAAATGTTAAGAGTAACGATTTATTGATTCTCTTAGATGAAAATGCTGATGATGATGATGATTCTGTAGACAGTCACAGCAACGATGTCAATTGAGATGCGTAGGTCAGGGAAGGGGGGAAAGTGATCAAAGCAGCAGTCCAGTAAAAATCCTGATCACTCAGGCCAACATTTTCAATTTCTTTTGGGGTGAAGACTGGCAGGGATTATATAAGACAAGTGGGGATAATATTCATAAGCGAGGTTTTAGTGCATGCTGAAAATTTACCCTGGAGGTTGAGTACATGCGATAAGCCTCACAAGTTCTGCCAATGAGATTGATTCCCATGCTTCTAAAATCGCCTCATTTAGCCTGGCTTGGGGAATTTGCCTTCCCACTTCCACATCCGGATGATGAGACTGTATGTAATCCTTCATCGTATTCTACAAACACTCAATAGGATTAAGACCAGGAGAGTATGGTGGCCAGACAATCGGACGTATACCTACCTCCTGCAATTTTTCCATGGTATTTAGTGCGGCATGACACGGTGCACCATCCTGCATCAACGAAACATTTGGGTGTGCTTCCCTTGCCGATACTATGAGTGGCAAAATCCGTTCACAGTATGATTTCGTTGTGAGTGAGCCCCATCTCTTACTCCATAAAAGAAAGGGCCCTTTTTCTGAGCCAATGAAGGAACCCCAAAACATCCACCCATTCCTGCGCGCAAATCAGGAAGATACACAAGTTTCATCAAACTGTTCTCCAGGCTGATATCCTTCATTTGTACAACATAACAGTAGGATATAGTAATAAAATCTTGCCTTCCTCGTTACAAACATACGTGTGTGCTGACCACCAGTAATCCAAGACTCGTCCGTCCAGAAATTCTGGTTCCACTGCTCGGTAGTCCATTCTAGATGTTCTCGGGCAAACTGTAATCGTTTCATCTTATTTTCTTCTGTGAGCGGAGGCTTCAAACGGGAGATACAACGTCTGTGTCCTCTTTTATGGAGGGCTCTCCTGATTACATGTTCTCCAATGTTCCAGTGAGAGAATGGGTACATAGATGGTTCTAAGTAGGTCATGAATCGACCATTTAGAGAGCTACGAACATAATGCTCAAGCTCATCCACTTGACTAATACTCAATTTAGATGGACTGCCTGGTCTTTGGGGATTCAAGATATCAGCACGTTCGGAGGCATATTGAGCCTGTCGGTGGGAGATTCCTAAATGGGTTGCGATTGCTTGAAGAGAAAGACCGTACCTCCGAAGTGTTTGAACAGCGACCCGTTGGTCTCGCGATAGTTGGGGTCGATAGGTTCTAGCAGTTGAATTTTCTGGGGAGATCATGGTTATTGTTCCTATTTTATTTATAATCAATAGTATTTAATATGTTTGTTTTTGTCGTTGAGATATCGCGATTGCTGAGTCCTGATACAAACCCCCCCCCCCTTGAAATTTTGTTGCAACAGTCTTTTGATGCAGAATCCGTTTAGCGGTGAACGCAAATTGAATTACTAATTAAACCGAGTTTGTCATCCGCGTCGCTACAGCAGCAGACGTCATCACGTCCAGTAAAATAATGTGCAACTTGTAATAAACAATCACGTGCGACTAAACCGGCGAAGGATCTCTGGCTACTTTCAACTCTCTAAACAATAGCAAACACCGCACTCCCACCATGCCTCCAGCAAGGCAGAAAAAGCCCCGAGTGAAATCTCAGCCCTTAAAGCCGACTACCTCAGCAGGATCTAAAGTCGTGAAAAACCGCGACTCTAACGCCAAAACGAAAGCCTCCAGAGAAGCCCTGACCTCTAAGCCCCCGCCCAGGATGGAAAGTACGAACGAAACCCTTAACGAAGAGAATATGGATATTGTTTCTGACTCTGAACTCTCATCAAACCCTGACGACGAAACTATAGCGGACGACCTATGTCCTCCTACACCGTCGCATGACCCACAAGATTCACAGAGCAAGGCAATACCGAACCCGGGGCAGGCTTCCCAAAGCCTTGCAAGCTCCATACATGCAGGCCCTGTAATCAGAGGCCCCACCTCCAACGCTCGAACATATAAAAGCCAGCCGGCCGCGAACAAACGGCGGGTTACCTCGCAACTTCCTTCAAGGACTATCAACGAGTTCGCTGCAGCGCTGACCGCTTGGCAGAATGCAGGGGCCAGCCACCTAAAAAACCTCCCCCCAGCTATCGCCGCAGACCTGCGAGCGATTACCACTCGAAGCGCTGCGCGCGTTATCGCTGGCTTACCAGTCTTCGACGAGCCTCACACTCTGAAGAGCTCTCCGAACCAGAATACTGCCGCCGCTAGCATACCGGACCCAAGAGCCCAAGACCAACAATCCCTCCCTAACGCATCCCACCGCTCTCTAGGTACGCAGAAAGACAGGAGAGACACTCGTGCGCCTGCTGCAGCCCACTCATATGCAGCTGCCGCTCACAGAGGTATTCATGCCCCAAGTTTGAACAGAAATGCAAACAAACCCCCTCCCACTACGCCAAAATCGGACGCAAGAGTCATCGTCAGACTGCCTGCAAACCACCCATTGCGCAGCGAAGACCCCTTTCTCGTTAGAACCAAGCTACGCCGACTCCTAAGTCGCCCGGAGCTTATCAAAGACATCCGGATTGTGCCAACAGGGTTAGCCTTAGTGGCCCCCTCTCCCTCCCAAGCACATGACCTGCTAGAGGCAGCCAAGGCCTTAAAACCAATTACTGGTGAAGCAATAGTGGAGCGTCAAGAGAAGCGATTAACCTACCTGCTTGGCCCGGTACCAAAATACGTGTATAACGCCCAGGGAAACCGCGAGGCTCTTTCCCTCGATGAAATTCGACAAGAGCTCGAAGCTGAGAAAATAACCTCCGACTCGATTTACGCCATGTCTTGGACTCGCCGTTCCAATGAATCCCCCCGCAGTGATGGCACAATACGCTTAGTTCTCAAAGCCTCAGCCATCAAGAGTCTCCCCAACAATGTGCGTCTATTTGCCCAAGCTGTCAGACTCAGGCCGGCCAATGATCGGCCACTACTCCCCTCCTGCTCTAAGTGCTATGGATTCCACAACATAAATGCATGTACTCGTAGCCCCCGCTGCAGGTTCTGTGCCGCCGAATCACACACTGGTCCCTGTAGTACTCCTCATAAATGCCTGAACTGCCTTGGCCCTCATTCGTCAGATGAGAAGAACTGCCCCGCTCGACCTCGGCGGGAGAATGGAGTCTTTGTACGCCCTGATAAGGGAAGACTACAGCATATCCGCCGTCAAGGGCATAAGGCTTGGCTAGCCGTACACTCTTCAGCTACAGCCCAGACATCAAATGAACAAATCTCCACGCAAATCTCAAATATTGATATACAGCCCTGTGTGACTCCTATTTCAACACAGGTCAGCTCAATACCCTCCCCTCCTAATCCGGAAGAACAACTTTAATGGTCCGAGGCCGTGGACACCAAAAGCAGACAGCCTCCTGCCTCTGCATCTTCCAAGTCAATGTTGGTAAATCGGGCTCAGCCCACTATGCCGCTCTTGAACTCGCCGTGCAATCCGAAGCCGATATTGTGATGATCCAAGAACCTTGGATCTTCTCTGACATCTCCCGAAAAACAACGAAAACTCATCCAAACTTTCAAACCTTCGCACCTTTTTCAAATTGGATTGTACGACCTCGCGTTATGACATACACTCGTAAAGGCCGAGGCCTCTCACCCTTCCAACCCAGCACCCACTCCCGTGACCTACTTCGGATTTGTGTTCAAAAACGGGGCAGGCGTTTGATAGACTGTTGTAATATCTATAACGCTCCGGCAGGCTCCTCTGAACCGGGAGAGGGTCTACGCCACTTACTTGCACTCCCAGAGAGCCCAGATATGCTTTGTGGTGACTTCAATATACATCATTCGTCATGGGATCAAACAGCTAGGAATGACTCATCTGATGGTGACGCACTACTTACATTTACAATCGACAAGTGACTCCTACTTCTCAACCCCTACGGAGTGCCAACACACGACGAGGGCGCGACTTTAGACCTATTTTTCACCAAGCTCAACCCGAATTCTTCCTGTACTGTTCGGCATGATCTCGATGTCGGTGCTGACCATAGGACATTATACACGCGAATCCCGGACAAAGGCCCTGAGCCCCCCCCTAGGACGTCTCAAATATAAAGCTTGTGACTGGACCGCTTTCTCCAACTCCCTGAAAGTTCAACTCACGAATCCTCCCTCGCTTAACCCGAATGTAGAAGCCACACTTCTGGTTGACATGCTTACAGGCGCTCTACAAGCCGCCTGTCCAAGGACTGGTGGACAATCAAAAGACGCAAGATGGTGGACCCAAGATTGCGGTAAGGCACATCGAGATCTCTGTCGCTCCAGACGTCTTGGCATATGTTCAACGGCGGTACGTCGATCTTTTAATAAAGCCGTTAAAAAGGCCAAGCGCGACTACTGGTCCGGTAAGATAGAAAGCATATCTAACCTCCCTGATGCATACAAAATCACGGGCTGGCACAAAAAAGTGGCACATTGGAATACTCCCCCGCTAGAAGGACCGGACGGTCCTGTGGTCACACCTGAAGCAAAAGCTCAAATTTTTCACAGCACCCTCCTAAGAAGGCACTCCGATTTTGAAGACATACCCGACGATGTACCATCTGTTCCAAAACAGAATCTACCTTGGCCCCCCTTGACAGACGATGAAATATACCGCTCCTGCTGTCAGGTCACTTCCTCCGCACCTGGGCCTGACGAAATCACAGTTACTGCTCTAAGACAGGCCTGGCCAATAATTGGAGCCCGGGTCGCTGCGCTTTTCCGTCAATGTGACCAGCTCGGGCATCATCCGCTCCCCTTCAAAAAAGCCAACGTAGTCATAATTCCGAAGCCCGGAGATCGAAATCCAGCCCTCCCAAACTCATACAGACCAATCGCCCTGCTCTCGTGCCTCGGAAAAGGGTTAGAGAGGCTAATAGCGCGACGGCTATCTTACCTGGCACTAAAGTACCGAATTATTGCCCGCGATCAGTGCAGCGCAGTCCCCCGCAGGTCCGCTACTGACCTAACCACTGTACTCACCTGTGATATCCAGTCTGCCTGGGCAGAAAGAAAAGTCGCGGGAATGGTAACAGTTGACGTTAAGGGTGCCTTCGATGGCATACAAAAGGGACGCCTTAGCCACCGTCTCCGTAGCCAAGGTCGGCCTTCAAATGTAGTAAAATGGGTGATCTCATTTATGGAGCAACGCCAGGCCACAATCTCCTTAGAAGGCACTAAATCCCCATCTTTTCAGATACTATGCGGTCTCCCGCAGGACTCTCCAGTCTCACCTATTTTATTTCTCCTAGCAATCGAAGAGGCCCTCCGCCTTTCGCCCGGACGTCTCGGCTACGCCGATGACATCAACATTTTCGCCTCAGCACCCTGTCTCGCTGACTGCGCCAGAAGGCTTCAGACTAAACTAGATGAGACTTTCACGTGGGGTCGTAATAATGGAATTGTGTTTGAAATCCGGAAGACTGAACTACAGTACTTTCACAGAAAGCGTAGGTCGCCCACAGAGCCTAGCTTATTCGCCGAAGGAAACGAAATTAGACCAAACGAATTCACCCGATGGTTAGGGGTCTTCTTTGATCGCTCGCTCCGTTTCCGGCATCACATCAAGAAGGCCTGCGAGAGATCTGTAGCCATAACTAGCCACCTCAAGAGACTCCAATCAACGACCCGTGGGATTAGTCCCTTACTCCTCAGACAAGCTCTACAAGGAGCCGCTCTTCCTACCCTCCTCTATGGAGCTGAAACTTGGTTCTCCAAAGGGACCTTGAAGAGCACTATCGCCAAGATACAGCTTAGAATGAATGATGCCGCACGGGCAGCTCTCTCAGTATACCGCACAACCCCAGTTCCAGCACTTCTGCGTGAAGTTGGATGGGGTCCAGCCCTCGCCTGGCTCGAACGGCTGCATGATCGACTTGCGGTGCGCGTAGCCTCAGCAGATCCCCAACATCTATTACGTAAACGTTGGAATACTACCCACATGAATTGGGTTCGCCAAAGAGTGTCACCTGAGCTCTCGACCGATATAATAATCCCCCCATGGATGCCAAGTAGAGAAGCAACCCTAAAATCTATTGGCGCGGTAGGTAGAACAATCGGAAAACAGGAGTTTAAACGGTGGCAGGCTACCTGTTCTCCTCTTGATTTATTTGTCTTCTCCGACGGCGCGCTAATAGAAAACCGGTCTGGTGCCGGGTATGCAATCTACCGGGGTCTTACACAACAGATTCACCAAGGCTCTCTCCCTCTTGGAACTTCCGCTGAAGTGTATGATGCAGAAATACGTGGGGCCACTGATGGACTTGCCGCTGCTCTCCACAGCCCCATGGCACGGTTTGCTACAAACGTCACGGTTTGCCTTGACAACCAAGAGGCTGCTCTCCGGCTCAAATCTAACGCTCCTACACCAAGCAGCTCGAAACTTATAAAGCTTTTCCAGGAGCTTTCAGATTCCTGGACAACGAGAAATCACTGCTCCTTCACACAACCTGGCACAGTAGACATACGCTGGTGCCCAGCACATGTCGGTATCCTCGGCAACGAAACTGCCGACTCCCTCGCTAAGCTAGCCTGCGAAGCCCCTGCTCCCCCCCTCGCCCCATCAATTGCACGAGCAAAACGAGAAATCAAAGCACGATATGAAGCCTCTGTAGCCACCTACTGGTCCAGGAATGCCCCAGATAGATACAGAGAGCTCAGAATCAAAGCGAATGCAAAAATCTCCCCAGAACTAGCGAGCTTCGATCGACGCACGGTTGGTTTTCTTCTTGCGGCCCGCTCCGGTCATGGAGACTTCGCAGAATACCATCGCCGTTTCCAACATCAAAACGCGCTCCTGACCTGCACCTGCGGGCAGGAGAAATCACCTGATCACTTCTTTTTCTGCCGACTAGGCCGAAACCGCGCTCGCTTAAAGGGCGGACCTCGACACCCGAGCCTCGGAATCCGATGGGTACTAGGCACAGTGGAGGGAGGAAAATCTTTCAACAACTGGCTTCAGGCTACCTCCTTTTTTGATGAAATACAGCTCCGCCGCTAGTATGTCCCGCTGACATAAAGAACTCTTCTATCAGTGTTCTATCAGCCTACTATTTTCATAATTTTCTTTTGTTTTTGCTATATTTTCTTTTTCTTATGTTATAAGGTGTAACCTTCACGTCGTCATTCAACTTAATCCTGTTACAGGGTATCCCCTAAAATATTCTAGACACGTATCAGTCTATAAGTAAACCATTCAGAGACCCAGTGGAAGGGTGCTCTCTATATATCTGTTTTAGGTAGAAAGGTCCTAGGCAGAGAGGCCTGGATCTATGAGTAGAGGCCGGGTCCTTCGGGGCACTGGCGCGTCGGGTAGCTATTATAGGCTGAGCTAACCGGCACGTGTCACTTTAAGACTCGTAGCCGTGCGCCGGCACGACGCTAAATGGGAAAAAAAAAAAAAAAAACTCTCTAAACACTTGTCGTAACTTAGAGGCTGATTGCAAGATGGATAAAAAATGTGAAACATAAAAAACTCACAAAACACATGTACTTCAGGCCATTCACATGTTCCACAGCCTCTCAATTTCAAAGATTCTATCTCGTAATCCTTCATCACTAAATCATCTTCTAACTGTTTCCATGTACGTTGTTATCAATTTGAGAGTAATCGACGTCCAGCTCTAAAACTAAAATTAGCAGAATTACTTCGTCGAAATATAATCTACCCGGATCTTACATTTCTATTAAAAAACTGTATGAGGCGGGCCAAAATCACGCTAGGTCTGCTGGATAGCCATCACTTCCAGCAATTCAGAATAGAGAAAAGGGCGAAGAAAGAAACTACCAGC
Source organism: Podosphaera xanthii (assembly GCA_028751805.1). Taxonomy (NCBI): domain Eukaryota; kingdom Fungi; phylum Ascomycota; class Leotiomycetes; order Helotiales; family Erysiphaceae; genus Podosphaera; species Podosphaera xanthii. The sequence goes on along the minus strand of JAPWIX010000006.1, from coordinate 913,543 downwards.
CTGTTAGAAAAGTATAATGTTTCACAGCGAAGTGGACGAGACATGCTGGAAACGACGTTGATTGACGCAAAATACAAACTGTCCTTTCAGATCTAAGGCCAGAGAGGAAACCAAGTCTTATGTTAGTCGTAGACTCAAGATAGCACGAATAAACACAACTTTACACATATTAGGGCGCATGATAGGCAGCTGGTCGAGCCTGTCTCATCACGAGACCATGCCGAAAGTTTTACGATATTACACAGCTTGTGTTGAGCTCGGATACAATAGAATAAGATATCAGTGATGTAGGGAAACTAGCCATACTCGTACTTAATGGTCTGAAAATCTGGGGAATTCCTCACATTAAATTGAAGTGATACTACGGAGCGAATTTGTTTTGTGTAATTGAATCAAACTGTGACCAGGAAATAGATGTAAATGATACTAAATGCCCAAACAGTTCATTTGTGTAGTAGATTTACCAAGTTGAAAGAGTATCTGATTTAATTTTATCCCGAATGAAATCTGGTCCGTACATTGTCCAAAAACCCTGACGCAATAAATAGGCTGTAAAAGTTTGAGATGTTTTTCAACAAAGATATACCAAAGTTATTAGGCATACATGTAGTTGTACGAGCGTTTAGTATTTATTTACAGTTTATAATTAGACAGTTTTTTCGTAAATGTTGTGGGGCTAATCGATGAATCCATATTTCCAGGCAAAATAGGTTTTTCAAAGGGGGGTGGGTTTGTATTACAACTCCGATTGCTAGAATGTGCGTGGGAAATCAGGAAAACTTGATGGCACAGAACAGAATTCAAACTAGAGCGACACTTGAAAAGCGGAGAAATTAGAGTCTAGATCTAGCCTACTTGGTAGTACTAAGCGATATTTTTCTGGGTATACCCTTGTACTTTTGGGAATTAGGGTCTAACAAGTTTTATGGCTGACACCCTGTACAGTCCAACCCCTGCTATGACGATCCACAGTGGGACAAGGTTGAGTTAACTAACTGATCATTCACAGGGATATTTTGCCCATCATTGTCCATATTAGGTAGTTTCAATGATAATCTTGTCTAAGCGATGCCTTATCAGGTAAAGCTTCAAACTTCATTCCAGAAAAACTCTAAAATAACGTGAGAATTCGTGTCCGACAGAAGTTAACTGCCCTGTCATTCTCTACTTAGCTTCGCACTAAGCCGAAAAATCACATTCATGCGTCAGTCATGTTTTGATTTCATATTGTAATTTTCTATAGTTTCACTAAATTTTTCTGATATGGGATGGAACCACCGTTTGCGCCAATGACTTCCTCGCATCTTCTCGACATGCTTTCCATTAGACGAGAAAGCTTTTCCACCTTCGTGCTGTGGTACCATGCCTCTAGCACAATGGAGCGAACCTCCTCCCTATTCCGCTGCCTCTTCCGCTCAAACTCTGGATACCGTTCCTGTATATAATATTTCATCATACTCTGTACATTCTCGATCGGGTTTAAATCAGGGGAATTAGCAGGCCAAGGAATAGGTTCGACTTCACTGGCGTAGAGGTATTCCCTGGCAGGACGTCCTCTGTGTACAGCCGCGTTGTCGTGCTTAAAGTAGACTTGGCAACCAATCTCTTCGGACTTCACCCTAGTCCAATCTACTACCAACGGGAGAATACGTAAAGCGTATTTTTCGGAGGTCAAATTTCTCCAGTCCCTCTCCCAAAAGATGCATGGGCCCCGCTCAACTCCCGCAAAACTCCTCCAGAACATCCAAGAGTTTTTCTTCATGTATCGGTCTAGGACACAAGTATCATCAAGTTCCCGGCCTCTCTTTTACTGTATTTAAAAATTTGCATACCTTGGACAATAGATTGGTCTATACTCACTTTCCTGGTAACATGACCAGCCATTATTCGATCTTCATTGATCCAAGTTTCATCACTCCATAGAATCTGGCACCATTCTTAACGCCAGCTTAGGTGCTGCTGTGCCCAAGAAATGCGTACCGAGCGATGGTTTTCGGTGAAGGGGGGACATCTCCTGGGTAGACGTCTTTCGTATCCACTGTTGCGCAACGCATTCCGGATCGCAAATTTCCTAACGCCCCACTGACGAAAGTGGTGCCAGTTCGAGAAACGACATCTGTCGAGTTTCTCTATAAGAACAAACAAAGACTTCCAGTTCATCAACCTGAGCAGAGCTCAAGGAAGTTGGCCGTCCTGTCCTAGGTTGAGGGGAGACGCGGACAGATCGAGCTGCTCCCTGAACTTGTGTGATGGTGACCCTTAACTGATCTGCTATTTCCCTGTTCGAGATTCCTGCTCTGTGAAGTGCGAGTATCTAAGTCACATTAATTTATTAGATTATCCATATCGTTGCTGAAGTCTTTTACTCACCTGTATTCTTTGATCTCGAGAGGGAAAGGGTGCGCGTCTGCGGACTGTTGGGGAGATAGTATTATCCATATTGTTATGATATTTGCAAGTAATAAATTAAGTAAGCAAGCGAACATTAGAATTACTAAGATGAGTAAATTCCAAATGATTTTTTTGTGTTAAGCGTGCTGATCGAGTAAGAATTTGGAGTTATTCTTAACGATCAGAAACAATGATGACGACGTCGGAAAGCAAGTTTGTGGGCGAAAAGGGGAGAAGCGAACTCTGAGAACATAGTTGCAAAGATTGGACTTGCCAAAAAGATTATGTAAGAGGACTGGGATACCATGCAAAAAGAATTTCACCGTGGCTTTACCACCTACTTATTTTGGCAAAAGCTACCCCTGTCGTATAACCCTGTCGATAATTCGGTCTGCTAACTTACCCTTGTCCCCCTGTACGCTATATAGATATTTTTTCAGGCACGAATAAATTTTACATACATTTTACGATATTTGCGATATCGTCTCCCAGTCACCGAATATCGTAATAAAGGGTCGCGGGGGTAAAACTTTGCCCGCATAAAGTGAGCTCTGCCACTTTATGCGGGCAAAGTATTATCCCCCCGACCATGTAGAACAAGAAAATCTCTCATCATATCATTCAAGGGTTTTTTTTATAATCAAATTGTATTCAGCCTAATAGCTATGACAAAAGATTTAAATACATTTTTGTTTTATTCCCAATATTCCAGCATCCTAAACTCCGATAAACCCATGCCCCTTTGGCACTAATCTAGGCTCATAACTTAATGATGTACTGGGTTAAGAATTTGAAGTGTGGAATATAAGGAAGAAGGAAAAAAAATGAGGACGCTTGATAATCGGATAAGGTAGTTAAACGCTTACGTAATAAAATAATCATGTAATCCATTTTGTTTTACCGATATACTCGAAACATCGTTAATTTTTTTGGAACTGAATACATCGTAATAACAAGGGCTCGACTGTATTTGGTTGGAATCTTTCGGGAGACTGACGCGTCGGGTAGTCATAGGTGGGCTGAGCTAACCGGTAAATGATCCATAGAGTTGTGTGCTGCGCGCCGGCACGACGTAATGAGTAATTAAAAAAAATTCTTACTACACAATTTTACGAGCGTCTACATTGATTGGACCTTCTGTAGGTTACAATACTCGTAATTGATTAACAATGTGCATGCGTCCTCCTGGGTTTCAGGCCTATAAAGAGTTGTGTCAAGTTACTAGGACGTGTTTAACCTAAACGTTAATTTGCTACAGTCTGAAACATCTCTAAGTACAGTAGAACCTCTCATAGCTAATAGTGGGTCCCGGTATAATTACTGAAGAGATTCATTGAAATTTTACCGTTTATATTTGCAATACTTACCCCAGCACGTAAAATAAACTGTAAGGGTAAGTGTTGCAAATATAAAAGTCCAAGTTACAATGAAACTTCTCAACGTTTGTACTGGGACCCACTACTAGCTAAGAGGGGCTCTACTGTATTTGGAAATCTAATTATATCTGCTCACAATGATCATCTCACACTAGTAATCTATACTCCGGCACAAGCATCAATTCTATACCTCATCCAATACAAATTTGGATGGGAGGAGGTATAGAATTGATGCTTGTGCCGGAGTATGTTTACCAACTAACATTACCCCCTTCTCTCCCCCCACATTTCTACGGCAAATTCGGGTTTTTACGGTGATTCAGATCGGGGATAACGCACCAGTATCTTCGAGTTTTGTTCCTGTAATATTATCGATACTCACTGATAGATTCTTAGCATGTCAGGGAAGTTCTTCGTTTTTTTACTTATTCTTGTGACTGCTGTCATTTGGTGATGACACGAATGATTCTGCCACGGCACATGAAGCGATGACTCAACATGATATGATGGGCACTCGCACGCGATCTTCATTTTCATTTGAAGATATCATTCAAGTCAGGCGCCTTATAGCCTTTCAACCCTCAACCGTTCACGTTTGCCGCAGTAACGCTTTCCAGCCACCCACGGCTATCCAGTGTCCCTTCGTCATCGCCACAGACATTACCAAACACGGTATGTGGAAGGGCCTTACTAGGTTCCAGCCAGTTTGCTCCTGTCTCGAGTGGGGCATATACCCTGGATACCCAGACTCCCCTTGAAAAAGTAGTCCGGAAGTTTACCACTGTACCATTTCATCCGACTGGGGACTTGGAGCCATGGAAAAATAGGCTCAACTTTGTGTTGCTGATTTAGCAGGAAGAGTCTTTGATAGGATGAATATCTAGATCAAATGCAGAATTCTCGATGGTCTTTGCCTAGTGTAGCTAGCATACTCTCAGTGACGCCCCTCGTACTCAGGATAGGTTGAGGTCGATCGCCTTCCTGATCTTCTTTTTGAGTAATTAATCAACGACATGTATGTACTCTGAGATATCATAATTCTTCATTCTCTCAGCTTAGTAAGTTTGAGTTCTGTGAGGGTAAAGGTGTCGTAGATTTGGACAGATATTTGAGCAACCTGATGTGGACTTTGTCTAGATTACTGACTACCGACTCGGGACCGAGAGGCCATTAATGATGAGGGAAACATAGGCTCTGAATGGCAAATCGTCAGGTATAGATATAATATTCATGAACCAATTTGAGAAGACTTGATAGGGTCTTGAAAATATTACGATGGGAGCTTACGAATCAGGACGTTGATGATACTACGCTCAACGTACTAGCTGCCATCCCTTGCTGCATGCTCTAAGGGTTTCGATGATCCCTTCACTCAAAGCGTAACCCAGATTCGATGGGCTCTTTGGTAGAATTCGAACATCGACACTTGATCACGCACGTAGTCGTTAAACTTTAGGGAGAAAAAAATTTCAGTTGCTCCGTACAAATTTCTACTTTGATTTAATTTAGTTATGAATCATACCAAGCTTTTTAAATTTAGTTGATTTAGTCACCGAGGCGTCTCTAAAAGTCCAACCGGAATTTTAAAATCGTCGAATTATACTAGGCCACATCACATGGCTCGCGGCTATCTAAGATTTCCTTCTGATCCACGGTGCAAGCCATTGAGCATCAGTATTTATTTATTTTCCATTTACCTCATTTGGTGCCTTGTGGAGCCCGTGCAGATATTTTCAAGAGTTTCGTCTTTTATGGAGAATGACCCAGCTTAACGTTTGGAGCACTCACACTCAGATATTATTTGCAGATACCATTACGAGGATAACGCCTTACGATAGGTCACCTTTTCCGTATGCACCCATCGCAGGGAAAAGCGAGAAATTCTCATGGTTATCCGATCATGCTTTCGTCAACCTTGGATTAGGGTATCACCGCGTGAGAGTGTGGACGAGAGTCTCGCAGGATTCGAACCTGCTTTCTCATGTCTTTAGTGGGGCATGTGATCGCGCGTCACAGTCTCTATTTGAGAGAGCGGCCCAGGCAGTATACCACTGCACCATCCGACACGAGTATAAGTAGTGCTAGTATCATTTGTGCATCGGGTTTTCTTCAGCGTACCCGATTCCCAAGACTTGACAGCACAAGTTTTCCGGTGTGAAATGAAAAGAAGCAATTAACTGGACAAAGCTGGTAAATAAAGAAGTAGAGGACCCTTATATTACTGATAAAATTAACCGATACATGTACTGGTCGCTTGTTGTAATTGCGCTAACGGACGCATGTGCATTTACAGGGGCTCAGGGCTAAGTAAACGCAGGCCAAGTAGTAAGTTATGTTTATTCCAAATGTCTAAAAACGCGAACATAGTGCACATAACTTATTATTCAGCCTACGTTCACTTAACCCAAAGCCCTTGTACATGTATATGTATAAAAATTCAGAAACATGCAAGCGATCACTTACTCAATTGTATGCGCAAAGTGAGCAAATCTTTGGGTCAGTTGTGGAGTACTCCTAATTGTCATTTCGTAGTGTAAGTTCTGTATGTGTTTGGACATGGTATATCTGTTAACAAAATACAAAATTTATATCAGCTTTGCGAAGTTGCTTTCCAGAAAGTCAGCATACAAACATAGATTGGGTCAGGATACACAACTGAGGAACGTTAGTCCTGACAAAAGATGATGATGTATTGGGGATTTGAATCCCGGCAACGAAAACCCTGTTTGTTACGTTATTCATAGAATCACTATACCTACTATGACCATTTTAATAAATCGCGAGTATACATAATATTGGATTGTCGAGAGATGTTTAAAAGGATTCCCTCATAGCTAGCGAAAGATGAAAAATCAAGAGGCCAAGACGAGTCAAATTTTATTAATTCGCAAGGACAGAAGCATTAGAAATATTTGGTCTTTCCCTTACTGAAATCACAATTATTCATGGATCAAGAATTATATGACACCTGACCATTAATATATTCATTCCTTTCAGCTATAACTTATTCTTTTATTATTCAAAATAATAATTACCTCTCTCAACGTAAGTCTATGAATTATTCCTAGGAGCATTTGTTCCATATTCATTCTTTAATGTACGTCCCTCCAGATCCCTAAAAATTACAGCCTCTCAGCTGTTACCCCTTTTGTAAGGGTTGTGTCAGGCTGAGGAGAGCCGTACCCCGGATGAGTATATCTGAATCACCCCGGCATAACTTGTTTAGCATTGAATTCAGAGAGCTGTGTCTGTACCTTTTGTTCAATTGTGAACTAAGACCACCTTCTTCAACTGATTTATCTTTGTAAATTCTTCACAACAATCATATTGACTTCCTTTGATATTTGAACAACACTCACCAAAATGAATATTAACAAAAAGCTTGACCGTGTCAAGCAATGGGCCGGAGAAAAGATGGGCGCAGAGGCCAAAACTAATGTCTCCGACGAGTTTAAGGGCTTGGAAGTTGAAATGACGCTCCGCCACGAAGGTCAATTGCTCCTCTTGATTCGAAGTTCTCATTGAATTAATTCGAGATAGGAATGGAAAAGCTTCATAAATCCATGACAACATACGTCAAGTCTCTCTCCACTCGGATTGAAAGTGACGATAGAGAGAAGAAGTTGCCTATTTCTTACCTCGGCCAAACTATGGTACAACATGGCGAGGAGTTTGAGTCTGACTCTGATTTCGGCAATTGTCTGATAAGTTGGTGGCCAAAACAATTCTAATCAGCCACGTACTGACAAAACACAGGTATGGGTAGAGCGAATGAAAGAATTGCACGGTTTCAAGAAACCTACATTGTCAACGCGACAAACGGTTGGTTGGAATCGCTTGAGCGATCACTAGCAATGATGAAGGAGTATCAAGTACGATAACGAGATTGCCCCTTTGAAATGAGATTTTGACTCATCTACAGGCTGCTCGAAAGAAGCTAGAAAACCGACGACTGGCTTACGATGCTTCGCTCTCGAAGATGCAAAGGGCGAAAAAAGAAGATTTCAGAGTCGAGGAAGAGCTCCGCTCTCAGAAAGCTAAATACGAAGAATCAAGTGAGGATGTAATCAGGCGAATGCAAGATATTAAAGAAGCTGAAGTTGATACTTTGTCTGATCTTGAAACATTCTTTGACGCCGAGCTTGAGTACTACGATAGGTGTCGCGAGGAACTGCTCCGACTTAAGAGAGATTGGCCAACAGGGTAAGTCTGCTATAAATGCTTAGTGCTACATTGGATTAAGTGGTCTTCTAGGTCTAGATCTCCACAGCGTGATAGTAAGCGACCGTCAAATCGTTCACGCTCGAATACTACGACTGCGCATGCCTACAATGAACGTTTCGCAGCCCAGGATGAGCCCGCGCCGACACCTGAACCGGAAGTTCGTCCAACCATCCGTTCACAAGGACGCGCTGCAACTTCGCGCCTTGAGAGTACCCGCTTTAACGTCCATGATGATCACACTGAAGAAGAGAGCAAGACACAATACGGCCGCACGTCTTCCTATCAGCCCTCTCAAAATTTACATCGTGAACCTACTCAGATTACTGGCCTGAAACAAAATATTGATGCAGCAGCACTTCGAGCAGGACTCCGCCCCTCGAGTAGACCTAACCTTGAACGACCAGATGTATTCGGAGATCCCTCCGATCAGTCAACGGTCAATAGCTCCAGCCCTGATCGTTCATACGGAGAACGGTCCGTGAGTCCTGCGACCTCCCAGGAAAGTTCTGCAAGTAAAAAAAATAATTACACATCCCCGAATTATATAAACAGCGGCCGGAAGGCTCCGCCTCCCCCGCCAAATAGATCGAAAAAGCCACCGCCTCCACTTCCTGTTAAGCGTGCGGATATGATAGGAGCTCAGAGGTATTGATTCGAGAACTAGTGACTCATACTCTAAATCGAACATGTGTTATAATACAATACCCTGTTTACCCTGGAAAAATTAAATAGTATATACGCTATTAAAATCTTGTCGAATCCACTTCGAATAAAAAATGAATTCATAGCCAACTAATACAGCTTTTTCCTCACCGTCAACTAACTAATTCTGTAAAAAGTTATTGGAGGTAACTTATCTGGAAAAAATTACCGCCATTTGAAACAGTGCTGGCTACAGTTTGTGGTTTTTTTCGGCTTTAATATATTTGAATGTATATGTGTTCAGGTGCGAATAATTCTATCGGCCGTACCTGTAAGAAAAAACGGATTTGAATCAGTCAGGGAAAACGGCTTTGAGGGATTGGTCGTGTGTAGGTTTCGGAATGGAAAGGAGAAAGTAAATCGAATTAACAATTCTTTTTTTTGCACATTGTCCTGGCTATAGCCGTACTCTTCGTCAAGCGTTGCAAGGTCTGGCGTGATTACTTGATACTTGTTTGAACGCCAAGCTACAAAACGTTTCAGAATTAGGATGATTAGGAGATATCCAATAATCTCGTAATCCGGCAAGTGATCATACATTAACAAACAGCATCATCATCTCTGTCTACGTCTCCCTGAACAATCACAGGGCAGTGAGCATGGAGGTGGATACGTATGTGCTCAGTGTTCCAGGTTCACGGTGGTACCTAAGTTGTAACATATTGAAGTCGACAACTATCATAACTCCGCTTGGTCCGAGCGTGAGATGCAATTCTAGTCTTTTCTTAGCTCATTTCTGCCGACGGAGAATAAAGAATATCCATGTACAATCGTGCTGAGAATATAGTCGTCCTCTCTAACTCGATAGTGGGTCCCGGTATAAGTGTTTAAAATATCCATTGAAATTCGACCATTTATATTTGTAATACCTACCCCTGCACGCAGAATGACCTGTAAGGGTAAGTGTTGCAAATATAAAAGTCCAAGTTACAATGAATATTTTCAACACTTATACCGGGACCCACCATCGAGTTAGAGAGAGACGACTGTAGTAATAGACTCGAACGATGTGATTCCTTTACCGCAGGATATGATTATGCTAGACTCGTCCCTAAAGTTCGCGACAAACTTAACGGCAGGCGAAAGTATTTTGTGAAGATAATGATGTCTTATGTTTTTACCTGCATGGAGTAACAGAGTTGAAAGTAGAATTCGACTCAGAAGGAGTACAGTGAGCAGAGGAAGCATTGTCGTGATGGCATCCTATCCAGCGCGCACCCTCATTTCGGAAAAGTTAATCCTGGCATACCCTGATCGCCATCGGTTAGGGGATAGTTAGGGGGGGGGGGGAGGTTTGAAGTCCGACGTACACGCGATCGTCGCGAAGGATATAGCTTATGGAGGATACGCGCACAAGAAAGAGGGCAACACAAGCAGCTAGCGTCGGGTCGGATGATGCAGTGGTGCACCATCCGGGCCGTTCTCCCAAGTAGAGTCTGGATAGCTTGGACACATGCCCCACTTGAGACAGGATAAAGCTGGTTCGAATCCGACAAGACCCACACACCACTTCTCTCGCGGTGATACTGTATTCGTAGGATGACGAAAGCATGCTCAGATAACCACAGATTTTTCTCGCTTCTCCCTGTGGTGAGTATTCACGGAAGAGGGTACTTGTCGTAAGGCGTTATTCTCGTAGTGATATCTGCTAATGGAATCTAAGTAAGAGTGTTTCAAACGTTAAACTGAGTTATTCCGCGAAACATACATCTCTTCCGTAATCATCCGCGTCATAGCCTCAGACGGCATACGCTAAAATGATTTAAAAAATAAAAATAAAAAGCAGCTAGCGTCGCGTTCCGGGACTGCTCGACGCACAGCAAGGACGGACGCAGGGCTGATGCGACGAGGTTACTCCGGAGAGAAGAAACGGCCGGACGCGTGACGGCCACCCGAGGCAGATTCCAGTGATGTCCTGGAGAAAGAGACATCACGAGGGACTTGCCGACGATCGATCGCGGCGAACGACATCCGAGATGTCGGACGGAGACATGGGCAAGGCTGCTTCGTCTGGTGACGGTCGCGCCTCGGGACGGCGACGTGCTGCCTTCGGATGTACACAGCCGTGTCTGAGCGCGGGACGGGTGCGAGGTATCGGGGTTCTTGGATTTGTCTGGGCACATGCGAACGGTCTCCATCGGCCCTGTACTCTCTGGTTTACTCGCGTGGGTTGTCTCTCGGGCCTGGAACTTGGCATGCTTGCTTAGTGATATGTTCATTTGGTTCGATGGCGTTGCGAATGTTCTGCTCCGGTTACGTTTTCCTTGCCGGTTTGATGACTTCTCATCGTACCAGCAGAGTGCCCTGTTCTTTCGCTCTGCTCCCGGCAACGTTCCTGCCTGAGTCTTGTTGAAACGAGTGGCTTAGGTTCAATATTACTGGGTCGTACATGATAACTCTAGTAATATGCATGATCAGGATTTGTGGCTTATTGACAAGCTAACATCTTGAACGTCCCTTAATCAATACATTCTTTTCACTGGTCACCTGAGTTCTCATAGAATTCGTTTAGTGCAATTTCAAAAAAAAAAAAAAAAAACTTAAGCAAAAAAGTCGACTTGTTCTATTTGCTAACAAGTGGGATTATCCAAGTACACAAATTCAATACTAGAATGTTTTCAAAAAAAAATTCACAGAGATTGGAGCTACATATTTTCTTTATATTTTTAATAAATTGAGGTTTTGTTACAAATGATTATCTAAACTACGTTGTTGCAGGATGCTTATTTTGATCCCTTGTTGTGGGCATGGTGTTGTGCCTAGGAGCATAGTGGACATGGCAAGGCTGCATAAGCAGCAGATGAGGTGACACCACCGAGGCTAGGATGAAGTGTTGGGACTAGTTAGGCGAGGTGTGGGTCCCACAAGACTTGATGTTTGCATTATTTGCTCTGTTGGCGCACGGATGATTTTAGAAGTATAAGCAGGCTTAGATTCGCCACTTTTGTTAGACATCATTCTCATCATCTTTCAATTCAATCTTACATTCCTGCCATATGCACAATTGCCTGTTCTACTCAAGCATCCGAATCCTTTTAGTAACTCTGCGCAAGTGTACGTACCCCATCATATACCTAGTAAAACACATGGTCCTTGGTCTTTTTCGCCGCCCTGATCCAGCCAAATTATTATTATTATTTTGATTTGATTTCAATTAACCCGTTCAGGTACCCAATGGGCCCATGCAGGTAACTATAACTGTATATATACATGAGGGGAAACCTTACCGGTGAAAACCCCTCGATTCTGCCTGGTTTAATCTTTACAATTTAGCCCGGTTAACCTAGGTTTTCCTTCAGGAAGTGCAATTTTCAATATTCAGCCAGTGTAGATTCCGTCCTATCCCTTGCCAGATCGCTTTATTTTTTCTGACATTGCTGCTTCGACTTCGCCTGCAAGTCGAAACTGTTCTATCCAGCCTTGGGTGAGTATCCACTGCGTGATTCTAGCCACATCTTCTGGGCTGTTCATCATGGCTTCGAAAGACCTATCTTTGGCTAGTCTTAGGACTTCGCCTCTTCCCCTTGCCCACTGCGGACGCGCCAAGACCATGTGCTTGACATTTTGTGACGGATATCCACATTGAGATCTTGGGTCGTGTACTCCCGGGACTTTTCTTCTATACAGGTAAGAGTTGAGCCCGATATGCTCACTTCTCAGCTGAATGGCGACACTACTTTGGGCCCTGCTCAGGTTTTGGTGGGTATTTACTGGTGTTCCCTTGAAGCTGAGTCTTTTTCTGCCTGTTTCCTTGTCGGTGGTTATCTTTGCTGCATTCCATAATTCGGGATTTGCAGTCGCTCGTCGACCAGAACGCTGCACCCTGTTGTTTGCCCAAGAGTTTGCCCACTCCTGGAAAGCTGCTACTCTACCAGCCTCTATTATTATTATTATTATTATTATTATTAAATTTAGAGTCTATACTGAGTTTATAACTATGAAAGGCTATGTAACTATTTATATACTTTACATATCTTTATACTGATCTACTATATGACTTTCGAATAGATATTGAGGGCCATGTCCTTGCATATTACTTTGATATATGGCATCTTGGCGTGTGGTTTACTACGTGAAATCCCCATTATCTTCTAGACGGTTCAGGTGCCATTTTCTTGTGCTGATACCAGTTTCTTCCAAAAATTCCACCGTTTTTTCAATACCACGTACTGTATGAAGGAGTAATTAGAACGTTAGTGCATTACCATTTAGTTTTTCTTTTAATCTATGTCTTGCATCCTTTTACTCTGAGCAGCTAAGTATTAAATGTTCCGGGGTTTCAATACTTCCGCACCTGCATTGGTTTGTAGTGCTATGTCCGTGTTGGTAAAAATACTTTTTATTATAACCGTGACCTAGTTTCAGTTGAAAAAAGGCACTGGCTATATCCCTCCTAGTCCCTCGTGGAGTTAGGGGGTTTGATACAATTTTCCAGTCAAATTTACGGCGATATAATGCCCGGGATAGTCTAGGGTTATCATCATTTTTTTCAAGATATTTTATCCATTGTTCCTTTCTCATGTTAGCAATTTGGATTTTAACAGGTAAAAAGCTCATCTCATTATTTAGAGGTTCGAGTTTCGATGCTTTTTTGGCAAGATCATCCGCTTTTTCATTGCCCCGTATGTCACTGTGGCCTGGAATCCATGAAATACTGATTTTGGCATCTTTTTCTTTAATTTTTTTTGCTGCTGCTATTGCTCTGATTTGACAGCTTTGTCCGGGAAGATCCGAGAGCTTTGCAAGTCTATGTAGGGCTGATTGATTGTCTGAAAATATACGGAAACTATGTCCTGACCTTGCTTGAAGGCTAGCGTATTCGATTCCTTGAGTAATCCCTCCAAGCTCGCCGTTATAGACCAAGTTACCGTCTCCAATATTTATCGCAAGTTTTTCATTTATAATGCCTCTCTGGTCCGTAGCAACGACGCTGACACCAACACCCTTACTATTTTCCATATATGAAGCATCAGTATAAATGAATGTAGTCGTTTCCCAATTTGTATTGTAAATTTCTTCTTGATGGTGAGCTGCTACGATCTCTTTTGGATTTTTTTCAATGTCTACGGTGAATGGTAGTTCTGTGCTCCATGGAGGGAAGACGAAATGTTTAATTTGTTCCGATCGGTTACCATCTGAGTGATTACCTATATATTTTTTTACCCGTTTTAATTGTGTGAGTTTTGGGACTAAAACATTCTGATTCATCTCATGGTTGACCGGGTGAGTTGGACTTAGTTTGCTCAACCGAAAAGCATACTTCCGTGTTACTGTATCTAGTCTTATTTGAGTTGGTGCTAGAGCGGCTTCGACCTCCATAGGTAGGATTGGTGCCGTTTTAAAGACGCCGAGAATTTTCCTCAAAGCCATATTCTGAATTCTTTGAAGCGCTCCACGCGCATAATCTTGTCCTTTCCACCATATTACTGATCCAAAATCAGATATATTTGTTACGCATGCTAAATATATTTGCCTAATAGAAATTGGGGAGAGACCACGATTGATGTTAGCAAGCCTGGTTATTCGATAGAATATTTGGAGGGCTTGTGCAGCTCTAGTGTTAATGTGATATCGGAATTTGAGACTTGGGTCAAACTATATACCTAACCAGCGGACCAACTGTGTAGGAGCAATGACAGCGTCATCAGGTAGCCTTACACACAGAGTATCCGCTTTTTTTGATCTAGTGAAGTGCATCAGTTTGGTCTTCGATAAATCAAATTGTATCGCATTTTGATTCCCTTTTGCAAATATTTTAGCAACCTCCCGTTCTAGTATTTTTGTGTTCTTTCTGAGGCTAGTCGATTTTGTAGATATAGCGATATCATCTATGTACGATATACAACGAACATCTTGAGTTATGAATAGGTCTCTGATATAAATGAGGAATGATATCGGGGAGATAGGGCTCCCCTGTGGAATTCCAGTCTCTATACTTTTAAAGCTTTCTGTCTCGCCGTTGAATGAAAGTTGTAACATACGCTGATCTAGAAAGGAGGCAACCCACGATATTAGACTCGTCGGAAGTCTCAGTCTCTTCATTTGTTCTAATAACTGGTTCCGTGATACGTGATCGAAGGCTCCTTTAACGTCAAGGAAGAGTGTTGACGTAACACACCGAATTTGTTGATTGGTTTCCACTTCGTTGGTTAAAAGCAGCGCTGCATCAACCGCTGACTTTGTTAGTCTTCCCCCAATCTGTGTTGGGTCAAGTAGCTGAGATATTTCTGCTAAATAGCTTAGACGTTTTGCTAAGATTCTCTCACTGACTTTGCCTAGGCAGTTTAGAAGGGATATTACGCGGTACGCTTTGGGCCGGGAATAATCAGGCTTAGATGGTTTGCGAAGAATAATTCCCTTGGCCTGTTTCCAGCAATTCGAATGATAGCCTGTATCAATTAATCTGGAGAATAATCTGAAAAATATATGGGGTATAGCATGGTAGGCTTGTGTGACAAGTTGTGGTGATATTCCATCTGGCCCTGGAGATTTACCTTTAATTTCCGCAGAGCAAGCCCTTTAAAGTTCAGATATAGTTAAATTGGGCCATTCCCAGGCATCTGGTTCATAATTGTCCCAATTCGGATTTTCAGTAGTGGGAGGTGTGGGAAATAGAGTTGAGCGAAATACTTGACATTTTTCTTGAAAACTTTCATGCGTTGAGTCATCAGCTGCACGAATAGCAGGGATCTTTGTGTTCCTTGCATCTTTAGTATAAGCCATTGCTTTAAAGATGGACTTGGGGTCTTCTTTCTCAAGAAATGAGTTCCAGTGATTAGTTTTCGCTTTTTTGACCTCTTCGAAATATTTATTTCGTATTTGGCGGTAACTCGCGTCTATTTCCTTATCCTGATTATTGGCTTTAAGAAGTTTCTGTTTACAGTTCATCTCTTTTCTGAGCTTAACAAGTTCTGGGCTCCACCAAGGTTTGGCCTTTCGTGCAAGGTATGTTATAGGAATACTCATTTTGGCAGCATCTAGGATACAATCTGTAAGTTCTTGTGCCGCTTTGTCAAGGAATTATGTTTCGCTATTTGGGCCCCAGACATGAAAATAAACTTCTTCTCTTGATCTGTATCTCATCCTATTACTAAGCTCTTTTAAATAGTAGCCTTGTTCTGACTTCTCAGAAATTAGCTTAGTAAATTTATTCCAGTCAGCTTTATCTATGTTAAATTTTTGTTCTTGATCAGCACCACCATTTATGTCAACTTCATAACTGACACAAAATTGTATTCCAAGGTGGTCAGATCCAATATCTTCTATAATCTGCCAATCGTAAACTTTATGAGCCAATATCGATGAGACCATCGTGAGATCGATTACTGTTGGTTTGCTCATTTTTGGCCGAAAGAAAGTTCCTTCCCCCGACACATTCAAAAGTTCCATGCCATTCTTCTCCATCTATTCAACAAGTCGTTCTGATGCGGGTGAAGTATTTGATTGAGGGTCCCACATTGGATGATGTAGGTTGAAATCACCGACAGCGATAGTTCTAGGTATGATTTTCCTTTGATATAGGAGCCTATCAACTGTTCGCCCTTGGTTATTTGCTTAGTCTTTTTGATTGTAAATATTCAAGAAGTGCATCTTTAGATTATTCTTTCTTATTTCAAGGACTTGGAAGTCAGGATCTTTTGGTGAATCCTTCGAAAGTTGAACTTGACTTTCAAGTGCCCTTGACAGGTAAATCAAGGTTCGAGGTCGGTAATGTGAGTCAAAATTTGGTAGAATTTGAATGTAAGCAGAATGAGCTACTGATCTTGTCTTTGAGTAGCCATCGCTCCCAGGGTCGGAAGGGATTAACCATGGTTCTTGGATCGCAATTAAATCAACTTTATGTTCTACTGCATATTGCAACGCACTTTCGGTTGCTATTTGGCTTTTGTTGAGGTTAATGTGGAGAAATTTGATTTCAGTTGTGTCTGTCATTAAAGTTCGTCTTCTTTATCAGTTTTCTTTTGGATGGACTTAAATACTTCGCACACTTTGGATGAAGCAGCGTGGTTACCTGTGCAATTGATACATTTTGGTGCTAAGTGGGAGCAGCTTTTACCTTTAGTCTGGCATGCATTGCAATGATGCTGTTGGGTACTGTGACGGTCGCCGCACAAACCACAACGAGGTTGTTTACGGCAGTAGGAACCCAAATGTCCGAAAGCTTGACAGTTATCGCATTGGGTTGTGGGAGCTACTGAGAAGAATTTGGTTACTCTGACGCTAATTCCAGCTATGTAAAGTCTGTTCCGCATCGCTTTGTTCGCTTCAGCTTCTGTGGCAAAAGCAATGGCAACAGAGCCAGCTTTTTTCACCTGTCGATTTTCTATTGTAGAAATCCAGTGGGGCATACCAATTGGATTCAGTCCCTTATTAAAAGTTGAGACTTCAATTTTGATCATTTCCATTCCGTTCTCATTTGGAAAGGCAGCCAGTGGGATTCCATGTGCTACTACTTTGTACCACGGTACATCTTTCTGGGCGGTTCTATGTGGTGTAATACTTTCCCAGACTTCTTTCTCTTCCAGGAAGAGTTCGGCTGAGTAATCTTCAGTTGTCGTCACCGAAATATTGTTGTTTTTTGTTTTGGCTACAACATTTACCACTGGTCCCTTTATTCCTTTGGCTGCAAATGCACTGTTTATAGTGTTCCGTGCCAATAATGGATTGATTTCGGTTTTTGTCCCTGGTTGTTGCATAAGGATAATTCTTCTATTAGTTTTTGTCTTGGGTTTTGATTGGTTTGTGTTTATATTATTCTTCTTAGGATTATTCGCTTTGTTCCCAACGACTATCCAGTCTTGTGGCGTATTTGATTTGATGGCCCCGTTACTAGCTACATTGGCCATTGACCGGCTTGGTTGCACTTGTTGTGTGTAATTTTCTGATTGCTTTTTCTGGCTTGAATTTGTGGGCATATTAGGTACGACAGGTGTAGCTATTTTCTTTAGGTCCCTTGCCTTATTTTCTATTTGTCTAATTACTGTTTCGAGATTGGTTACTTGAGAAGTAATTATTTTTGATGCTTTGCTAAGGATTCCTTGCTCAGTATATTTTCTAAAAATCTCGAGTAGGTCAAGTAATCTCTCTTGTTCCATTCTATCTTTGGTCGAGCCGTAACCCATCACTAGAAGATCCCTAGCTTGGAGTATGGCTTCTTTGGTAATTTTTGGTGTACTTGAGGCTATTTCTAAATTTTTTTCCGTATTGTGGCTCGATTTTTTTGACTGAGCGGTAGAAAGATCTTCATTGTTCTGTCCCATTTGTTCCAAATTTTCATTACGCTTAGGATTTGGGGGACCGCTAATGGCATCATTGTTTGGGTCAATGTAGTGAATTGACTTTTTTAACTTGTTTTGTTGTGTTGCATTTAATTTGTTTGGTAGTGGTGGAAAATCTTCCTCAGTATATGATTCAAATGGGTCAATAGCTGATGAATTTTCTGAAGGAATTTTATCCATATCAATTTCAGGGGATTCTGGGTTGTAGAGTGCTAATTGCGTATTATCTGAAATATCTACGAAATTGGTTGAAGTTGGGTCATACATGTCCTCATCAGGAATGTCGAGAGAACCACTTTCGTAAGTAATATGTGACATCTTGTATTTTAGATTGCAGCCAAATTGTTGTGTAGTCATGTGTGCAAGATGCAAATATGCCATACCGCGTGATTACATGAGTTTGTACCGGTCACGTGAATATTGAATAGAATTGTTTGTGTAGCGAGAATAGTGAAGTATAAACAATAGGCGTCTCGCCCACGTGGTTGGAAGCTTGCCTACCTTCATTACATATCAATTATTATACTTTATCTTCTCATGTACTCTCCTGTAATACCATAGTGATATCTTTGCAAAGGTTAGCACATGATGATACTTCCCTAACTCAAAACTGTAACACAGATGCTGTAAGTTTTTGGTGTCATTAGCCTTTCATACCTTGAGGAGCTTTTTATTTGCACTTTCATTCTGTTCCTTGAGGATATAAAGAAAAGTAGACGTCGTCGATACAGTATTATCCGAATTATTAGACGGACTACTATCAACGGAATCGTCAAGCTTGTCTTCTTCATCCTCGGGCCCGATATCACTCTCGCTCTCACTGTCGGTATCGGTGCCCAGAGAAGTATCGGTGTGACACCTCGAGGGACGAAAGACAATCGGCGAGCGGTCAAAAGCTGAAGTGGACTCAGAATCATAAGATTCTAAACTAAAGAGAGAAGTCACCAGATGATTGTATGTCTGTATATATGTCCATGAAAAGCCATTTACTTCTCCAACGAATAAATCAACAAACATCTGGCCCCCACTTTTAAGCCCTGAGGGTCAAGAATAAGCTGTAACCTTGATGATGGTTCTCTTGAATCGTTTGTCGCATGTTCGACTCGCTGTTGTATGAAATTAGCGATAACTTGAATTGGCCAGGTAAGAGTTGTTGTAACATTTATTAGGTCTACGGATAACGTGCAGCCACGCACCCCAAAGTTCCCTATTGGGACGCAAGACCTCGGAAAGCGTACGCTATCATCAGCCGCTAGAAGATAATACAATCTTGACGCTGAACACTTACACTAAGGAGGCATTCGCCAGCACCACAACAGGGTTATACTTGGTGAGACTGACGCCCCGCTTTTCCCCTCAACCGTGAATACCTGCCCAAGGAAAAAAACAAAAAAACCTCGAACTCCTCAGTCTACTTCATTATCCTGTTCTTCGCAACCGCGCGAGATGTGATCTCACAATCTCCTCGTATCTTGTCGTAGCAAGTATTCAAGCCACAGGTCTTTCAACTTGGACATGACCCAGATAGCGGTCTACAACACTATGTTTTGTCGAATGGGGCCTTGGCGCGCACAAAACTCTCGAAGTTGAAATATCCCCTCAAATTCTCCTTCCAAAAAAAAATATCCTCCCTCCACATCCTGCTAACTTGTCCTTCCGTCTCTCAAAAATTCCCCACTAGAACCGTATCCTTCCTCGATTGTCACGAGCAATCTACCTTCCCAAATTTGTGCCCTGCGACTTTCATCCTCCGTCGGGTATCCATATCATCGAGGGCGTATATTTGGGGATCATAACAGGGTAAGCGCCGCGTCAACATCATCGGGTGTGGTCGAAAGTAGGAAGATAATCGAGAGCTTGTAAAGTTGACAGAGATGCATGTGGGTCGAAGTCAAGTTATGGCCGAGAACGCATGGCGTGATGAGAGGGCTCCGACTGAGAGTGCTAGTGGGCCTCTGACCCTGATCGTATGCGACTCCTCTTGGCTATCTCAAACATGCAGCGAACATATTGAGCGGTTACAGCCGGCAGGCCAGGTAAGAGTGTCGTCGGTAAATCGGCTAACAATAAAAATGTATACACGTGACTACTGAAAATTTCAGGGCGTCACAATCGGATCCAAAATCGTCATTGATTGTAAGTGTTTCAGGTGCTTCAACTCTGTATTCTAGACGAATAATAAGCTGCTGCTGAACCTAGAATGGACCATACCTCTAACGACGGACTTCAGGGAAAAAACGAAAAGAGTCCGAAAATTCCTCGAATCACGATATGACATGTATCCAGATCAAGAAGCGACTTAGTGTGAACCCTCTACACCCAGGAGTCCATTTGGATGAGTCTTTGTGGTAGTCGACCAAATCTTCGGGATCTAATTTTAAGATTTGTGGAGACATCAACTCTTGCCTGAAGTCCTTTCTCCAGGCTGACCTGGCGGCACGATGATTTTTGGAAAGAAGTGCCTCCATCTGCTCCAGAACTGTAGTCACTACACGTGTAATTATGATACAGCAGGCCAAATCTATACGCGGACGGTTAAATCTATGCCCGTCAGCCTCTCTTATGAAACCAGCAAGAGAGCTAGCGACTTCATCAAGTTTTTGGAAATCGC
This sequence comes from Podosphaera xanthii, assembly GCA_028751805.1. Lineage (NCBI taxonomy): Eukaryota > Fungi > Ascomycota > Leotiomycetes > Helotiales > Erysiphaceae > Podosphaera > Podosphaera xanthii. Next base: position 892,961 of record JAPWIX010000006.1, on the reverse strand, counting down.
AGTCATAATCACTTGTAGACTCGACTGACAGCCCAAAATTGACGGGTAACTGATCAAGATCAATCTTGTATTTAATATCCAATAATTTTTTTTGTCCCTACATAAATTTATTGGACCTAAGCTCACTGCGGAAGACATAAGGGCAATATTATACATGCTGACTCCGAGTCATGATTTTTTCATATGAAGGCATCTCATTCATTTTGTGAAAGGCAAACACTAAAACACAGTAGAACAAAGGATAGTGGCCGAAATACTGTCTATTTTCTACATGAGAGCTAACTAACGTACAAGCAGGCCTTTAAGTATTAGTTATTCCTGTTCGCCTACCTCAGATTAGAGTTTTTGATAATCCCCTAATTTCGCGTAATTTACTTGAGTAGGCTTGTTTAATTTTGGAAGCACTAGTACTTGTGGGCACTAACACGATCGTCTTTAACACCCCTGTTATTTAAGACAAAGGCGCAGCCCGTGACACATCTAAATGAGATAGAGCCAGTTTCTTCGAACGCTTTTCGCAGTTCTTTAATCTTTTGACTTACTCTTTCATCGAGGAATTACTTACAGGACGATAGCTCAATCAGTTTGAGCAGAATTCTTTTGAAGATTTCATGCCGCACAAAAAATTTCTCATGCAGAGCCAATACAAACAAAATTTGGGAAATCCGTGACTCTTGCTGTGAAGCAATGACGCGTGCAAGATGCAATAGTCTGAACCCGAAAATTATGCATAAATAAATACAGTCGTCCCTCTCTAACTCTATAGTGGGTCCCGGTATAGGTGTTGAAAAGATTCATTGTAACTTGGACTTTTATATTTGCAACACTTTCCCTTACAGGTCATTTTTCGAGCAGGGGTAAGTATTGCAAATGTAAATGGTTGAATTTCAATAAATATTTTCAACACTTATACCGGGACCCACTATCGAGTTAGAGAGGGACGACTGTAGCGTAATTTATTCAATGCATATTTACATGTAATTTATTTTTATGAGTCTACCGGGCTACAGTTACGGCGATGGCCCCATCCCTGGGGGTGTATTCAATACGTATGAAAAAGAAAAAAATCATTAGGATGTGTGAGTAACGTTACCACTAAAAAAGTGGCGTGCGTTACGGTTCCTGTGAAGAAAGCCAGTCAGCTGACCAGTCAAAATGGTGTGTTGATGACGGTTCAATTCTATGACGGGTGTGAACTTGATATCTGGCGCTTCTTCTGATCAAACTTCTATTGTGTATATACATTCATCTATCTATATAATAAAAACTCTAAATAGACATTCCATACGCTAACCTTTCAGAGGTGGCCAGGTATCTTCGCCGTTCTATTGTATTCTGTGTATGCTAATTCTATCCAGCTCTATCAAGTTCCATAATGTTGGGTCGGATGGTGCAGTGGTACGCTGTCCGGGTCGTTCTCCCAAGTAAACTGGGTAGCTTGGACGCATGCCCCACTTGAGACAGGAGAGAGCTGGTTCGAATCCGGTCAGACTCTTTTCACAATATCTTGCCCGGTCATGTATATAACAATGACGAACGCACACTGGATAGTCGTGGGTCGAAAGCCTGTAGGGCGTATGACTTTGAGTTATGTCTTCAAATGATATTCGGATGTGAGTGCCTCTCATATCAAGTTGAGTCATCGCTTCATGTACTATGGCAGAGTTGTTCGTGTCATCGCCTAAAATTTGTTTTCACGAGAATGGAACTACACAAGTAAACCTCTTTTCTACTAATATTACTTAGTTGCCCAGTAACATGTAAACCATCGTTCATCAACAGGCGAAAAACTGACAATAGTGTGACCACAATTGCGCCATAAATATCTCAAGCTCCTGACTCATATCATATCACGTGACTAAATGTCGACATCACGCCATACACATAATACTAGTTCCGAAGGAGATTGTGTAAGCTCCACAATTGAGTGTAATCGAGGATGCGAAATTTAATTTTTAAGCTAAACGCACTTTTTATACCATTAAATATCTGCTTCACTTAATCCTGGGCATCAAATTAACATCGATTAGTCTTTCAAACCGACTCCAAATTCATCATACAAGTCTCCAATTCGCACTCCTCTTTGGTCTGCAATCATGCCGATGAGTCCTTGCCCAACGTCTCGAATATCGTTGTATTCATGAAGTAACTTTATGTGACGCTTGACTGTTTCTGCTGCTGGAGCTTTCAATTCCTTGTTGATTTCTTCGATGCGGGTGCGTTTGCTTGCTATATCGGCTTGAATAGCCGTAATGCGGGCTGTTATTGAGGCCTAATCATACTTGTCAGTTGAATTTTACAATTTAATAAAGACGTACAATTTTAATGGCTTTAAGCTCTGAGTATAAGGCATCTTCGGTGGCTGTGGAGTATGTCTTAGTGGCAATTGGTGCAACTTTTCGCTTTAAATCTTGGCTGGAAGGCAAATTCCGAGCTGATTTTTTTGAGTCTGTAAGTTCAGTGTTGATGGGTATATCAGACTTTGAAGATTTAGGTGTTGTCAAAGAGGCCGATGACGGTGGTGACGATGAACATTCAGTTCCTATTTCCTGAGTTTTTGGATACTAATGATTTATTTTAGGGGAGAATTGAACATTTTGGATGCGTAATACTTTACATGACGGCTGCGCCGTTGATATTTCCTCCTCTGGGATCTTGAAATCCTCGCAATACTTCGGAGTAACTAGAAGTAGGGTAGATTTGGGGTCATTGAACTTCAATTCAACATCTGGTAGCTCCCTTTTGCCCGGTAGAATATTCTGTTTGGTCGTTATAATAGTTGAGTTGCTTGTGCCCTTTTTAAGCAAATCATTGTTTGTAATCTCTTTACTATAGCCTGCAGTAATTTCGAGTGAAGGCTTGCTATCATGTTCATTTTTAATAGTTGATTGTTTTATTGGGCGTTGACTGGTAGGATCGTTCTCTAGTTGATTGGTTATAGTTGACGTTTTGATTTGATTTGTGGGTGAAAAAGGGATGGGTGTAGAGCCGATGGCCTGGTTTTGAATCGAATCATGACAGCTAGTATTAGCATCATTCTCGTTTAAAGTCCGATCGGTAGCATTCTCGATACGAACTTCGAGTGGAATGATCTGCTCTAGTAGAGAATCATCGTCGTGTGGTGGCTTGCATTTCAAGAATGGAGTCTCAAAAATCTGATCTGAAAATGATGGGCCCTGGCTTACTTGTTCAGATTTCTGGAAATCTTTGGATGCGTTAGATTGATGATGAATTGAGAGTATTTCTGACTCAGATTTCGAATGAACATCAGAACTATTGCTAGGAATTTTTGATTCCAAAGAACTATGTGTTGGCTCTTTTTTGGCTTCTAATGATTCTATGACTTCTTGGATGTCAGAATTAGTAGTAGAGATGTCGATAACTCTGTTGTCAACTGTACAGCTTAAGCTCTGAGTCGAAACATTCATGTCATTAATTGAGATCTCTTGAACATTTGGATCCTTGTTTTCTTTAAAACTCCCCTCTTTCAGTCCATCGGCGTGAGAAGATAAAATATCAGAATTTCTCCATTTTTCAAAATCATCAGTTGTAACACTATCCTTAGTTTGCCTCCTCAAGTCGTTTTCAATCTCATCCAACTCCATTGGAACATCAGAACCTAATGATGATCTTGCAAATATCAGCTTCCTTCCATTCAGATCAGAACTAACATTCCAGTCATCTGTATCCAACTGTGTATTATCTGGGTTTTCCATAGATTTAAATGCCTGCGAAATAAGCTGTGACGTATTACATGTAGTGATTTTAATTGGTCCTGAAAGGTTTAGAGAAAAACCATCGCAAAAAAATGTCTCTTGAATCGAGACTAGAGAAAATTACTAAACCGGAGTATACGAGAGATGATTTAAAGCTTTTAGGATAAGAACTCTTAGGTACCCAAAAATCTAAACACATATTTCAATTAGCGCCCTAATTGATCCCGATACATCTGTCAGGAACCTATAAAACAGAAACTGAGGTTACTAAGATTTTGAAAGCCCAGATGCAACCCAAATTCTGTTGAACAATACAAGAAAAATTCGTCAAATTATTGGATATGATTATTTACATGTATTTGAAAACTATTTTGTCAAATTTAATATGCAACTTTCAGCTGGATTTTGAATAGGGCGAATGGTACGAGTCCTTGTATGTACTCCGGCTCAGGGGTTAAGAGTATATCCTTGTAAATACTGATCTTATGGCCTCTCTCTGTCGATTTTTGGGATTAATTAAGCTGACATTACATATTAGGCCTGTCAAGTAGTCCTACATCGGGAAGGAGGCATTCCTCCAGCACACATACTCTTAGAAGGGTATCGTCTACGACTTGCGGCTCGTCTTAATTCACTCGATGACCGCCATCCTCTAAGAATAAGAGCGAGTGTGTGTCCTAATGTAGGCACCATGAAATTCAAAAGAAAAACAAGATTTTCAAAGAAGCCTGAAACACAAATGTCCCGTGTTCAGCGTACTTATCATCAACTACCTCAATCGGAAGCTCCGGAGCCGTTATCAGCACCAGTCTACACTCAAATACTTGGATCAAAGACAAACGGATTAATAAACCACGAGCGATGGTTGAGCACAATTGCTCCTACTGATTTATGTGCTTACTCAGACGGATCATCAGAAGGTCCTGGTCGATCATCTTGGGGGTTCGCCTTGCAACGTGGGGGAATAACCTTTCGAAAGGGTCATGGGGTGTTATATGGTGGTGAGGTCTACGATGCAGAGATCTTTGGTGCGACCATTGCGCTTCGTGAAGCTTTGTCCGCGAGAAACAATAGTGAGAAGATGTATATTCTTCTCGATAACCAGGCCGAAGTAATGGCTTTAACAACTGGAAAATCAGCATCCAGTATTCGGCTAACAAGATTATTTCACTGTTTAGCGAAGTCTGTAAATGCAGAGTTTAGATGGGTGCCAGGTCACTCTAAGATTAGTGGGAACGAAGAAGCAGACGCGGAAGCGCGTACTGCTCTAAGAGATTTGCCTGAGAGATAAACTCAACCAAACTACATTAGCTTAGCATATTTACGTCGAATTATGCAGCAGCATCGCCAACAGTTGGTGGATAAATGGTGGTCCGACGTTTGCCCTCCGAGGTACCAAGATCTAGATTTGAAAATGCGACGGAGAAAGCCACCCGAACTTACACTATCTCGGCGGCTGCTTCATAGATTGATAGCTGCCAGAACTGGGCATGGTGACTTTGCGGCATACCACCGCCGCTTAAAACACGTAGACGCCGAACTCGAATGCGTCTGTGAACAGGAGACTACTCCGACAAATTTTATAACATGCCGAAAATACGCAAATCAAGTGCGCAAACTTCGAAATGGTTTGACCATCGATAACTTTAGAAAGCAGCTCTTAGGGCATAATTGCTTGAAGAAATTCTCCGAATTTGCAAAGGTTACAGGTTGCTTCAATGACCAACCGACTCACTTATCCTCAGCTGGACGCGAGGAGGGTATATGATAAAAGGCCAACATATGGGATGGCGGGTTAGAACTTGGTGTGAGAAATGCTGAGATAACCCTATTATTTGTTACTTTCTTTAATATTTCCTTTTCCTTTTCATTTTTATTTTATTTTTATAATTTTAGTTGTTCTTTTTTTTTTGTTGCTGTTGTTGTTACGTTTCTTGATCATACATTTTATGTAAATAGCGGGCGTGAACGAGTAGGGCATGTCTGAGGCCATGATCCTTAACGGCTCCGCCGGTCCTGGACCCAAAGTGGACATTAGGGCGTATGCCTATGACCTTAAATAGTATAAATAAATACATAAATTAGGCCTGTCAAGTGAGTTTGTGCTCCAAGCTTCTTCCTCAGCTAAACTATCAGATTTTACGACGTTCGTGTAATTACCACTTGCACTTCATTGTTACTATTCCACCCCGCTCTAATTAACCCAATCAATTTTTTGTCTGTCTTTTTAAAATCATTTTTGCGTATGCAGCCTGAGACTATGACGCGAGTAATTACAGAAGAAATGTATGCTTCGCAGAACTACTCTGTTTCACGTTTGGAACACTCATACTCAGATTTCATTTGCAGATACCACTACGAGAATAACGCCTTACGACATGTACCCTCTTCCGTGAATACCCACCACAGGGAAAAGCGGGAAAAACCTGTGGCTATCTGAGCATGCTTTCGACATTCTACGAATACAGTATCACCGCGAGAGAAGTGGTGTGAGGGTCTTGCTGGATTCGAACCAGCTTTCTCCTGTCTCAAGTGGGGCATGTGTCCAAGCTACCCAGACTCTTCTTGGGAGAACAACCCCGACAGTATACCACTACACCATCGGACCCAATATTTGCACACACCCTGGTCTTTACTTTGACAATTTATCCCGCGACAATCTATATCCAAAGAAACCACATAGTTACAGTTCTCGATAAACGATAGATAATAGAAAAGTGCCTGCCCTCGCAGAACGAGGATAAATACAGAATATGCACACTGAGAACAGGTTACATGTAATCATAACGTATAAGTTAAAAACTCCCTTTAACCCAGATACTGGCAAGTCAGCCAATACTTTGTCTTACCACACCGCTGATTCCTCATAGCACTATTTTATCTAGACATATATCAAACTATATTTTCGAATGACTTATGTAGTTGGCATATCTAGGCCATGAAATGCGACTTTCAATTTTGTCTTGTCTGGTCTAGCTCATATTACTTCGTTGGCATTCCTTGCAGTTTTAAATTACATTTTTTTATCTTCAGAATATGAACAAGATTTTACACAACTTATGAGCTCACGGTATATGACATCGAGACAGACCTACGATGTGTTACAGTACAAACACTTCGTCACATATTGGAAATTAATGCATGTCACAGGCACTAAACTTACTTCCCTACAGCTTTAAATCTAATTCCAGCAATTCTGGTAAAATTATATGGACCCTCGGCGAGACAATTCGCTGTTAAATTAGATTTCACCCAAAATTAATTACATTGAACTGCTAAGCTTTCCAGGCTTTCACTTAACCGTGGCGAGACATGGTGACTCACAACTATTAAATTTCATAAATGAAGAGTCATGGCGGGTAAGTTTTAGATGGATTTAGAGATCTGGATGTGTTTGCCGCCCCAGAATACCGTCGACTTTAAGCACATGCAATTTAAACTAGACTTTAAAGAAATTCTGCCATATCAGTTAAATCATTACTAATCAACAAATATTTTGCTCTGTAGCTCAGTGAAATGCGTGAAGAAACTTTCAAACAATCTAATGCCGTGCTCGACGTCATAAACGCCTCCAGTCTCTCGGATGCTATGCATTGATAACTGCGGATTGCCCAAGTCAAGAGTACGAGTTCCAAGGGCCGCTGAAAGCATTGGGCCAATAGTGCTACCGCAAGGAGAGTCATTACGGACTACAAAAAGCTGTAGCGGAACACCCTGAGGAGTCGTCGAGTCTGCTGATGGTTTAGCGCGGCGGGCGGCTTCTTGTAGCAGAACAATTCCAGGCGAGTTGGTGGCATATCTTTGATTTGCATTAATCTTAATAACGGTTCCTTTGTTGAGTTCAGGCCGGTGGTCACTTTCGTACTTCTGCGCATAATTTGGATTCACAGAGTGAGCCATGTCAGCTGAAATAAGGAAAGAGGTCGAAAGGGTTTGTTCGTATGCTGTCGTGAGGTCGAGACTTCTAGACTCGACAGCTGCAGCTTTCGCATCAGATATCCTAGAATCGCCATCTTGAGAAGGTGAGAGGACTGAGAGACGTTTTAGGACAGCTGGAAGGAAATTTGATGCTGCACCATGGGCTGATGTACTGCCAATTTCTTCGTGGTCAAAGCAGATAGAAAGACGAATAGAGGATTCGTTCTCGAGAGATAGAGGTGGAGTTACTGACTCAATGAGGCCTTCTATGGCACAATAAGTCATCCCTAAGTTATCGAGTCGAGGCGAGAAGATAAGCTCATTATTAAGACCCCCGATGCACGATTTCTGTGTATCGTAGAGGATGACTTCAAAATCGATTACATCATCTATAGGCACCCCAGCATGCTCTGCAATGATCTCAACGATGTATGGGTGGTGTCGATCACTAAGGGCCTTAAGCGGCTTAAATTCTTCGCCCTTGACCGTGCTGACAGGCATCTTTTCTCCCTCCGATTTCTCGGTTCGATTCAATTCGGCAGCTACCAAGCCCGCAATTGGGAACAATTCTGTCTCTTTATTGGGTTCGAAGTTAGAACTGCGATCTAGGTGTATGGCCAAGGTTGGAATTCGCAGCAGTGGTCTATCAACCTTGATTAACTTTTGCACGTAATTACCTTTGCCGTCCTTACACATGGCTCGGCCAGCTAGACTCAGATCGCGATCAAACCACGTATGCCATATACCGCCACCGTAAGTCTCTACACCGACTTGCAAGAATCCGGCCGCAGATTTCTTGGATATAGGCTTGACTCGGAGGCAAGGGGAATCCGTATGAGCTCCGATCATGGAAATGGGATTTCCAGGGATCCATTTGTTCCCGATGGCAAAGGCAACTAGGGAAGACCCATTTCGTGTTAGGTAATACTTTCCACCAGGGCTCAAAAGCGACGACCAAGGATCTCTTTCACGTATCTCGGTGAATCCAGCAGCCGAGAGCCGGGCAATGGCTGACTGAACGGCATGATAAGCTGAGGGCTCAAGAGGTCAGTATTCGCACAATCTCATTTTTGGATCTAGTCTTACGGGTTGGTGAAGCGTTCACAAAATCAAGAAAGTTTTCAGCTCTAACGAACGCCGGCGAAACCTTTTTGTGAATCATCGATACTCGCATTGTGTGATTTCAATCAAGCGGGTCCCACGCTAGACTTGAGGTAATTGGCAACGACTTGTCAAGGGGAGATCATTGCCAAATAACACCTTGAGTTTTTATTTAAGCCTAATTAGGTACTCTATTGATGCTAGTTAAAGGGATGCCTTATAAATTTCGTAGATCATAAGCATGAGACGATCCTAAAGCGCGGCCTCGCAATAGGATAAGCAGGTCAGATAGTGCAGTTGTATATTGTGCGGGCCGTTCTCTTAAGTAGAGCATGGGTATCTTGGAATGTTTGTAGCTGCGTTCAGTCGTGCTATAGAGAGTCCAAGACTATTGTAACACTAGGGCTCCTCTCTGACCCATGCCACACTTTTTACAGTGCTTATATCCCTTTTTACCTCGAACCTAAGATCATTGATACATTGACCCATGACGGGTAGCCATTTAGCTCAGTAATTACTCGTAGAATTCAACCACATGTTTTACGGAACCTTCTGCTCCAAAAAAATTGAAAAAGAGCAGCCATGGAAACCGGCACGCGGGAAAAAGTCTCAAAAAACCTGCAACCCCGGCCAGGCGAGGCCTAGACACCACAGCCACACGAGGTGCGTATCCCCATCTGTATCTCCCTAATATCCCATAGTCCAGATATCCTCCTTATATCGACACCACCAGCGCTCAGGTAGCGGAGCTCTTTTCTCGGGAGACAGTATAATGCCAGAATATCTGTAAACAGTGAGAATTCATCTCGGTGAGAAAGGCCAACTTAGTCTATCCATCACCACCACAACGGGAGCTGGGTACTTCCCGGAAACTCATCTAGGTGACTTTTCCTCCGTGACCGAGTAATGCGTGTTTCTGCTGGCTCTGAAGCTAAACTCCAGGTTCGTAGAGGACACCACGAACAGGTAGAAACGCCGTCTTCGTCTCCCTCCTACAGAGGGTTACTAGTCGTGAAGTCGCTTAGTTGTAGTAAATTAGTTTATATAGCATCTATACTATAGTGGGAGTAATTAACAACACTCCACTGCATTTTACAGACTCCTTACTTTCCACCGCTTCCAAGTGATATCTTTATTGAGGCTTAACAGCTCTGCTTTTACCCTACGCTTTATTTCTTGAATATGCACTTGTCTGCAAAATTTGATGCCACTAGGTTCTGGTCTTGAGTATCTTTGTATTTCAAGGTTGGTATCAAGGAAGGTTGGAAGAACTTGAGATTAGAGTAGTTTTAAGCTATGAATATACTTATTCTTGAGCTCCAGCGAGAAAATTCCTCCAATGTTTCTTTTCTGTTGAAATTATTGTTGTGAAGTAAATTTTACTTGTAATCCTAATCTCGTCAATGTCACTTTACAGCCAACAATTTTTGACCTTCCTCTTCTTTGACTGGTAGTCTTTTCTCGTACTAGTAAGTTGCTCAGTCAACCAAGCTAAATACCCGGCCTCATAGGAGCCTATAAAAATTGAGAAGGTGGCCGCTCAACCAGTATCAACCTCATGGGTTTTTGTTTTTTTAAATTATTCTTGCGTATGGAGCTTTGACGCTAGTGGTTACGGATGATATGTATGCTTCGCAGAACGACTCTGTTTCACGTTTGGAACACTCATACTCAGATTTCATTTGCAGATACCACTACGAGAATAATGCCTTAGGACATGTACCCTCTTCCGTGAATACTTATCGCAGGGAAAAGTGAGAAAAACCTGTGGTTATCTGAGCATGCTTTCGTCATCCTACGAATAAAATATAACCGCGAGAAATATGGCGTAAGGTTTGTGCTGGATTTGAACTAGCCTTCCAATATCTGAAGTGGGGCATGTGTCCAAGCTACCTGGACTCTACTCGGGTAAACGGCTCGGACGGTACACCACTGTACTATCCGACTCTTCAGGGGTACCAAAGTTTTTGGTTTGATTAGTTACTGCAGCCACTTTCAAAACTGGCAACGCTTCCATTCGGAGGCGAGGAACGTGGTTTCGTTCGTGACGGCAGAACTCAGCGCGAGTCGATGTACTACTTGGGATATCCCTATGAAGCGTTGACCTCCGCGACGAATAGGTAGGGGGAGATGCAAGGCTTCAAGCTTTTGGCATTTCTATGTTTTTGACATATTTTTGGAAATAAAGAATTTACGTCTGTAGCTCTAAATCTTCAGGGATAAAATGTCTGTCTCACGCCCCTTGGGTACAGGGCTTGTGCCTGATACGAAATATATCAATCAGCCTTGCACTTTTTGCCTTTCCCACCAGCCTCACTACCAAACCCATTGACCATAATTACTCGTACCTCTTGATTTATCGAGTCGTGATATACGCAGTCCCCACTTTTGGATATGGGAAGTCCCCCCCATGTAAAAACTATTCTGCCTGGTTATTTTGATCTGCTACTAAATTTGGGACAAGAATAGATTTTTTCTAATTATAAAAAGTTTAATTGACTCTAACCCCAGAAAAAGAAAACAGGACCCATAAAATTATGACGAACATAAAATACGTCTTTCAGTCTAACGATTATGACCCCACTTAGATGTTAGGGCAATGACTTGGAGTATGGCCTGTTGCCCGAAAACCTTGACATCTTATCTTGTCGTAATCTAACTCATCACAAGCAGTGCAGTGTCGTAATACCGGTTGAAAGTATTGAAAGCTATGTAGATGGATAGGGAGAGACGTCACCTTGTGAAGAATACCGTGTAGAGAAGGCTTTCAGCAGACAAGAATATGATGATCTAAGGCTGTAAGGTAAATTGATTATTCTATTTCTTCTACTTTTACATTCGCTTGGGAGGGCCCTAATATATACACGAAAATCCACCCTTGTTGAAATCAGTGCTTCCATGATAGCCATAGAATATAAGAGAAACTGATAGAGGGTCTACAATACAGCGTAGGCATTGTGGATGTTGCTAGAAAGTGCTAGAATATAGGAGACTTCAACTGTTAAACTCTAAGTGACTTTAAGCGACTTTAGGGGTACTAAGCAATGACTAGGCTACCCCCTGTTACTGATGCAGTTATGGACCCACTAATTACAACACTTCCCCTCAGAACTGCATCTCACAAGATCTGATAGTCTCTGATGGTCTGACTTGGGGAGTTGTTTGGTGAGTAGATCTGCAAGGTTATTACTCGATGGAATGTATTCAAGGCTGAAAGTAGAATCCACATGAGATCGGATAAAATGGTATCTGATGTCGATGTGCTTTGAGCGTTGTGATATCCTGTGATTCCGAGAAAGGTCTATACTACCGTTCGAGTCCGCATGCACAATAGGCTTATATGGCTGAGTGAGTTCCGAGAGAGCGTTTTTCATCCAGATCATATGACGAGCTGTATCAGACATAGCCATGTATTCAGCTTCTGTCGTTGATAGAGCGACTGTCTTCTGTTTCTTAGATGACCAGCTGATAGTTGCTTCCCCTAGGCGAAAAATATATCCAGAACAAGATTTTCTGTCGTCGATAAAATTTCCATATGACGAATCAGTAAACCCGTGAAGTATAAAATCATTTCTGCGAGGGTAATAGAGATTCCAATCAGCTGTCCCTTTCAGATATCGAAGCACTCGTTTAGCCGCTGCAAGGTGCGAGTTATTGGGACACGAAGAGAATTGAGAGAGTAGCGTGACTGCATGTGCAAGATCTGGTCGTGTTGCAACGCAGGCATACATTAAAGAGCCGATTATAGATTGGTAAATGGTTGTATCATCAATCTGCTCTTCCGGGGTTCCTTTTCGAAGCTGTGTTCCAGGATCGAGAGGTGTACCGACTGGATGACAGTCAGCCATTCCGAATCGTTCAAGGATCTTTAAGATGTATGAATGTTGGCCCAACGAGAGATATTGCCCTGTGATATTGATTTGAATACCAAGAATATAGTGAACAACTCCAAGATCAGTGCATTCAAATTTAGAATGTAGTGTATTTTGGATGTTATCTAAGTGCTTGTTATTGGATCCAAACATCAAAATATCGTCAACATAGATCGCAAGATAAGTTTCTGTCTTAAGATTAATGAAGACGCATGGATCAAAATTGGTAGGGGCAAAGCCGTCTTTGTTGAGTACCGCAGAGAGTGTGCTGTACCAGACAAGAGGGGATTGCTTAAGACCGTAGATGCTTTTACGTAAAAGATAGCATTTACCTGGTAATTTATATCCATCAGGGATCTGCATGTTTATATCTCGATCTAATTTTCCGTATAGGAAAGCTGATTTTACGTCCAATTGCCTTGGAGTCCAGTTTTTATGGGTTGCAAGGGCAAGTAAAAGTCTGAGGGAATCAAATCGTGCAACTGGTGCGTATGTGTCGTCATAGTCTACGCCAGGTTGTTGGGAGAAACCTTTAGCGACGAGGCGCGCCTTATATCGTTCAATAGATCCATCAGCCTTGTGCTTGATTTTGAAAACCCATTTACTTCCCACCACGTTGCGATCCTTAGGAATTGGTACAATTTCCCAAGTTCTGTTCTTCTCAAGAGCATTCATCTCTTCGTCAATCGCGAGCTTCCATAGATCCGAGTTATCAGCCTGTATTGCTTGCTGATATGATAGCGGCTCGACTGCAACAGCATGGGCTTGATACCGTTGATTATTTGGCACCATTCCTGGACCAGGGTCCGCTTGTTTCCGCTCACGATTGCTTTTTCTAATAGCGCCTAATTCTGGATTGAATGGTGGCCGTTTTCTGCGAGGAGGACCCGGAGCCGTAAGTCCAGTATTCTGACTGAATGGTGTCTGTGGCAAGGGATTGAACATTGATGGCCTGTACAAATACGGCTGAGGAGTTTCAATGAATTGGCCAGGAAGCTGAGGTTCCTCAGGTGTTTGAGGGCGAGAAGGAGCTTCACTCGAAGGTGATTGAGGGACGGAAGTCAATGGCGATGAGTTTTGTTTCAGAAGATTTTCTTGATTAGCCTCCACAGACTCCGTTGTCGGTACCGTGGCTCGACTAGGAGGACTTTTCGGACTTGGTAAATTGGGCAAGTTAATATTATCTTCCCCTGTCGTCGTAGTCGGGGCTTGGTCTTGGATTGTTGGACTAGCTAGAATTGGTAGGTTTGTCGAGTCGAGAGTTGCTTCCCCTGTCTTTGGGAAAAAAACTTGTCGAGTGCTTTGAATCGATCGTTTGCTAGGTAAGTATATTCGAAAGACTTTTGATGAATCAGTATAACCTACAAAGTAGCCCTCCATTGCTCTTGGCTGTAGTTTAGATCCGCTGGGTCTAGACTCAACTGGGATGTGAACAAAGACCTTACAACCAAATCTATGGAGGTGTGAGACCGCTGGTGGAGGTGTATTATCTAATAATTCAAGCGGAGATCGGTAATCGATAGTCCGGTGAGGTGTTCGATTATACAAGTAGACCGCGGTGGCAATTGATTCTGCCCAGAGGAATTTGGGAAAATCAAGAAGCATAGCTCGAGCTTTGGTGACAATGGTTCTGTTGAAGCGCTCGGCAACCCCGTTCGATTCGTGCTCATAAGCAGGAGACTTCAGGAGAGTAATGCCACATTCGCTCATGAAATTTTCGACTCTAACGTCTATATATTCTCCGCCATTGTCAGAAAAAAATTTCTTAATCGTGACCCCGTATTGGTTCTGTATTTGATTGACAAAATTCCTGATTGCGAAGAAGGCATCATTCTTATTTCGGAGGAAAGAGACCCAGGCGTGTCGAGAAAATTCATCGATAAACGAGATATAATATCGTTTTCCGCCGAGAGAATCGACTGAAAATTTTCCAGAGAGGTCGGAGTGAATCACATCGAAGGGATTTTCTGCTCGAGTGGATCTTGACTTTGGGGAAACATGGACAGACTTTGAGAGAATGCATGATGGACAATAAAATTGTTCGGGTCTTTTCGGAATCAGTTCAGGATATCGCTCTTTGAGATGATGCATAGCATTTTGACCTGGATGGCCAAAACACATGTGTGCGTCCATATAAGAGACAAATGACGTTTTATTCCTATACTCCTTAACTACATAATGCCCTATTTCATCCAAGGATGCATACATCCATTCTTTTCCATCTTTAATGACGCGACGCTTCCCATTTTTCGACGCAATTTCAAATCCGTTCTTTTCGAGCTTACTCTCCGAGATCAAGTTTCCTTCTCTTAATTCGGGAACATAAAGTACATCCTCAATAGCTGCAGCGATTTGATTACCCGAGCTAGTGAGCAAGTCAAGGTGTACGGTTCCTCTACCAAGGACAGGAATTTCCTTACCACTTGCAACCGTCACGGTACCTTTTTGGCTTACAATCGAAGAGAAAAGGTCCTTACGGGAAGTCATGTGGGTTGAACATCCAGAGTCAAGAATCCAGAAGGAAGGAATGTTGCGAGGTTGTGAAACTGCGAAAGCTTTCTCACTGATGACGTGGCTTAAGTCGTAGGAGTCATTCCTTAGCGTTGAGGAGCTAACTGAGTTGGCCAGGTTGTTTAGGTCCGCCTTTTCTTTCTCTTTAGAAGCTTTAAGCTTTCTGCATTCCCTATGCGAGTGGCCCAAATAGTTGAACTTGTTTTTCTTACACCAAGAACATTCTTTATGTCCATTTTCCTGATTGCCTCTACCCGAGTTGTTGGATGCAGAGTAGGCTTTTGATGAAGATGAATGGAACTGGGACTTCATAGTGATCAGGTCAGACAGGTGAGCGCTCACATCAGCGTACTTCAAACCCTCTTTTGTTGAAAGATTGTCAACAATATTTTCCATTGATGGTGGGAGAGATCGAAAGAGACACATTATTCGAACCTGTTCGACGGATAAAAATTCCTTCAAAGCCTTTGCTTCCGGACGTCTAGATTGGGCGCATCGCGACATGATATGCTGAAATGAGGTATCAAAGTTGGACAAATGATCTGATACATCGTCACCGTCGTTCATCTTTAGGTCCAGAAATTTCGTGAAGGGGTTGAGAGTGGATGTAGTAGTTTCATGGTCGAACTTTGTCTTTAATAGCCGCATTGCCACGCGAGCAGATTCCGGTTCGTCTGCTACGGAACTGACAAGATCTTGGAGCTCTTCGGATACCCCAGAAACAAGCAGAGCATGCGCAGCATCATTTCTCTTATCATAATTCTGCTGCAGAATTTGAAGAGCCTTATCTTCGGGATTTGGAGCAGAAGGCCGTGACTCTTTCTTTGCTCCATCATCGACAACTGACCACAGACCTGCACCACGAAGAGAAACGTACCAGGTATTATACCAACGGCGAAAGTTGGACGGTCCAAGAAGGGTTGGAAGGCCGGTCTTTATGTCGTTGATAGATATTGAGGTAGACATGACTTGTGAGACTTGTGAAGTTCAGCAATCAGTTGACGTGATATTTTAGCGGCAAACCCGGGGTCATAACCTATTGAAAGCTATGTAGATGGATAGGGAGAGACGTCACCTTGTGAAGAATACCGTGTAGAGAAGGCTTTCAGCAGACAAGAATATGATGATCTAAGGCTGTAAGGTAAATTGATTATTCTATTTCTTCTACTTTTACATCCGCTTGGGAGGGCCCTAATATATACACGAAAATCCACCCTTGTTGAAATCAGTGCTTCCATGATAGCCATAGAATATAAGAGAAACTGATAGAGGGTCTACAATACAGCGTAGGCATTGTGGATGTTGCTAGAAAGTGCTAGAATATAGGAGACTTCAACTGTTAAACTCTAAGTGACTTTAAGCGACTTTAGGGGTACTAAGCAATGACTAGGCTACCCCCTGTTACTGATGCAGTTATGGACCCACTAATTACAACAGAAAGGTCTCGTGTTGGGAAAGGATACGGCCAGTTTGAGCGGCCTGCTGCCTGTTGTGTGCTCTAGGATGGGCACGGCGTCCAGATTCCTCAGTTCGACGCTGTTGCCGGATCACAGGGTCAAGAATCGGAGGGTCAGAAATAAGCTGCCGGAAATTAGGCTGCTGACGATCAAAGTGCCAATCTTGATGGAAATCGTTGATCGTTAGACCTGAACGAATGAATTAGCTTAACTTGGCCAGAGGTCAGGGTCCTAAAGTTAAAGTACCTCGATTTTGGGACATTCGCTCCTTGATGATGTGCCAGCAGGGCATACCCATCGACTTATTGGATGTCCCAGTACAAATGGAACTCTGTCCATTTTGCGTTCGCAGTTCCTCATTCCGTGCATATTTGACCTGCTTGCAGGTTTCATGAAGACCAAAGTGTGAAATTCTGCCCAGAACTCCATAGTAGAGTTCTCCAGAAATTCCTGCAGGCAAGCTGTCGCATGCTCTTGAGCGTTTGATTCTGATCTCGTTGATCTGATCAGACAGTGCCAGCTGGATCGAGGCCCAAACAGACGACAGCTTCTTGGTTGGAGTTCCAATCCATTTCTTGAGCACGGCGTGTGCACCTTCGAGCCTGGAGATTGTCGTCGTGTTTCGATTGAAGAACTGATTGGTCCAGGCGTGCACGATGTTCATGTGCCGGCGCTCTAACCATTGCTGAAGGGCATACCTCACAGCATCTTGCTCAAGGGTTTTGGTCGTGTGCCGAGCAAGATCACCAGGTGAATTGGCTGGCAGATGTTTGTGCAATTCGCCCTCGTTGTAATTGAATTCTGTTTTGAATTCTTCGACTCTGTCTAGATGTTCTTCGGGTGTCATTGAGTGCACGACATCTGAAAAGAACCTTTCAAATTCTTTCCACCGTTCTTCCGTTTCGAATCTGGCTTTGCAATTGACCATCAAATTCTTACATATATGCCAGAAGCAGATAATTCTGCTGGTCTCAGAATGCGGAAAGTGACGATCAATTGCGTTCATCAATGCCAGTTCGCAATCAGTACCAATCACGGATGGATGTCGGTTATGCAGGTAGAGAGATTTGAGGTGAGTCACTGCCTTGTCATAATCTTGCTCATTTTCCTGGTCCAGAAAGCAATATCCTTTGGTAAACGAACTGTTAAGATTATCAACACCAAGAATGTCCAAAAGAGGCATGCCAAACTTATTTGTCTTATACGTGCAATCCATGAGGAGGATATCTGGACTTTCGTTCAGCAACTCGATGGATCGTGTATCCGCAACAAACAAGTAGTTGAGATGGCCTAAAGCGTCCTGGCTATACTCAAAGAACACATTCCCATTCGCACGTTGCTGGGTCAAATAGTTGATGAATGCTTGAGGAGTTGAAAGGCCGTGTTGGCTCGAGCCATATATCTGGGCGTTAATGTTGTAGATATCACGATGGTTGACCTCAGGTGCATACTCCCGGTTCTTCAAGGTTGCTACAGTCCTAGATGCCGGAATACACATGCTGAAGTTATTACGAACCAGTGCCATATCATCTTCGTAGAGACGACGATGCTCTGGGAAAGAAGATGGGTCAACGGGCTCATGATTGTGACTGATACTCTCTGGATCGATACTCCCATCTTCTGCTTGTAGAAAACAAATATCCCATGTGCCATCAGTCCTCTCCCTAGCTTTGCACCTGAAGGGGTAATTTGTCTTCCGAGTGAGTCGCTGTCGCTTTCGACATGGTTCATCGACCTCACTGCGGTAACAACCACCCTTCCTGCAGATCAGAATCTTCCTTTTTCTGCCTTTCCTCTTCGAAGAACTAGCAATCATGATAGTAGATCCGGCAGGTTTGGCATGGCCTTGTACAGCCTCGTATAAGGCTTCGAATGAAGCATAGGAACCAGCAGAAGGAGCAGAAAGAGCTGTAATAGGTGAGGGATCCATTTATATAGTTCGATAGAGGGAATTCTATAGAAATTTGTTATACTGACACGCAATGGACGTGCTCAGAGTAGAAAGGTGTTGTCGCTCATGATAGTACTTCAAAGATGGTTTGAATGAGGTATGGAATCTTGGTCGTGTGAGACTGAGGTACTGCGTGGACTTTGATTGAATGAATAATACGAGATTGTGTCACTGATGGTGCGTGTGAAGGTTGTGAGATATTGCAAAGTTCTGGTGTAGGAAAGAACTGTAATTAGTGTACATAGACATAATATTATGATGACCACAATCATTTATTACTGTAGCAACATTGAAACTAAAAGTTTTTGTAACTAGTGACAGAATTAATTTTCACCGCTCGACAGATTTGGCATTCAGAAACGGTGAGATGGGATTTCATTGGGGGGCTTCCCATTGTAGAAATTTGGAAGGGATTAGCAACAGTTTGTTAAAACTGATTAGGCACTTATCACGATCTTGCAGATTTTGGAATGTAAGAGGCTGTTAATCGTATGCTATGGAGTTCTTTTTTTACTCCAGCTTAGAAAACAGATCGCTATATATATAATATCTATTTAAAGAAACAGAAATCTAGTGATTTGTGTTAATACGGTTTAGCGTATTTACCAGCCTCACAACTTTATGGAAAGATTAGTACGTGCAGATCTACGTGAGTGCAAACGACTATCACATCCAAAGTTGGATGTTACTTGTGTCATGATAGCAATCATTTCAACACCCATATCCAAAAGGGGGGACTGCGTATATCACAACTCAATTTATCAATACACACTCCATCATTGAAGGACTTTACTTAAAATGTTTAACATAATTGATCCAACCAGGTATGTGTTGCCGGGAAATTAAAAGTTGGACCCTTTTGAAATCTGGACTCGGAGTTGATCAAAGAATAAGAGTTAGTAAGGGTCACGCAACACAATGTACCAGTTGTAACTTGCAATGCCTCCATAAACTGTCACAGGAACTCAATCGATATATGTGAGTATCTAGCTCACTCGTTAAGCAAGAGCTTCAGCGAAATTATTCAGTATCTGCTCAAAAGGGACGATGTTCAGAAATTACAAAAGACAAAGAGCGTGGAGGAGCTGAAAGTGTCATTCTGGGGAAACGTGGCACGATCAAACCACATATTATCGATTCCTTTGAGCGTAGCAAGCCAGCTCGGAGAAGATGTCGAGGAAGCTCAATGAAAAAGTATCATGCACTGGTATTAAATTTAATTCACATTTAATTTTCCTTAAATAAACATTTGAGGGAACTCGAGGATTTGGCACATTACCTTCATTCCTGGGCTATAACTTTGCTGAGAGTAATGTCATGGGGTGTTACAAAGATTGGGTCTAGATAAAAGTAATGTCATATTTTCGCGCCTACCGCTATGAATTATATTCTGAGTGATGGATGCCGGTAGAAGGTGTACTGTTACGCGAAATAAAAGGGTACGCAGAGTATATCTCTATTTGTCGAAAGGGTGTATTGCACGAAGAATACAGTGACTACAGTAGAACCCCTCTTAGTTAATAGTGGGTCTCGGTATAATTACTGAAGAGATTCATTGAAATTTTACCGTTTATATTTGCAATACTTACCCCTGCACGGAAAATAACCTGTGAGGGTAAGTGTTGCAAATACAAAAGTCCAAGTTACAATGAATCTTTTCAACATTTATACCGGGACCCACTATTAGTTAAGAGGGGTTCTACTGTATACTCTGATACTACGGTATTAATCGTGTATAGGCGCTAAAATTCGACTTTTACAGGGTATATAGGCTTTTACTAACTTGAATTAGCATGACGATAAGTAGATCTCCCCACCTAAACTTTAAATTTGTATGGCAAAAATTTCACAACGAAATATTCGTTGGTTTTACTTTTTTGGTCCATTATAGCCCTCTATTCACTTTTTAATTCATTAATACATTTCATAAATAAATTATACTTCTATCTAGCTAATAATTTACATATCCGCCTTCAGCTTCGTAAACGGCTCTGATTCTTCGGGGCATCGAATCTATCAGTTTCTCCAAGTCATCCCCATTAAACCCCAGATCCCACGCCTCGTTCACTATTTGACGCAGATGCCCTTGACTCCGCTGCCCCCCTTGATCCAACGCTGGATAAAGACGCTCCATGTACGCTTTCATATAACTCCACAAAGTTTCTATCGGATTTAAATCAGGAGAATATGGCGGCCACTCCATTAGAGAAATATTCCTCCTTTCAAACTCACGCATAGTTTGCCTCGACTTGTGAGGAGGGGCGTTGTCCTGCATCACATCTAGTCCTGGTTCCCGAAAGACCGCACTCTCTATGAGAGGCACTATCCTCTCGCAGTAACTGGCCGCAGTGATATGGCCCCACTCCTTCTCCCAAATCAGGCAAGGCCCCTTCTGTCGTCCAAAGAAAGATCCCCAGAACATCCACCCAACTCTCCTCCGCGTCTTGGCTAGGACACAGGTATCTTCGTACTCTTCCCCAATCTTTGACTTAAACTTAGCTCAAGGGAACTCTAAATCTTAGGAGCCTTTAAGGGACTACTGACCTTTCTTGTGACCCAACGATCACTTTGCCGACCATTCATAGCCCAAGTCTCGTCGGACCAGAGGACTCTCATCCAATGTTCCTTCCGCCAGTGGAGATGTATTCTGGCAAACTCATATTTCTTCAGTTTGTTGACTGAAGAGATAGGAGGTTTTAATCGTGCAATCCTGCGTGCATATCCCCTCTTTGCCAGTTCACGTCGGATCACATTCTCGCTCACACCAAAGTGCCGAAATATAAAATGTGCAAGTTGGAAAAATGACATCCGACGATTTTCCGATGATAAACAGACGAAAAATTCTATTTCATCGACCTGGGAACTACTTAGAATAGGTAGCCTACCACTGGAGTACTGAGGCTCGGTATTTTCAACGCTCATGGTGTATTGTACCTGTCGCCATGTAATCCCAAGGCGTTGAGAGATTTTGACGTAACTGTGTCCCTCACTGGCCAAGGTTCTAACCTGCACATGTTACTCTCTTAACCTTATCAATTTGTAGATTTCAGACTTACTTGAATACGTTGAGTTTGTGTTAGGCGTTTTGCATAAGTAGGAGATGCTGATGATGGAGAAGGTTGTTGAGGTGAATCCATCTTTGCGGCAATCTAGTACAGTAAATTAAAATTTTCTAAAGTAGTTGACTTAAGGTTCAGATGCACTCACATGAAGTAAAAATTAAATAGATGAATGAAATAAAAGTATGCCGTTGAGCAAAATAATAGTAAATAGCTGACAATGATTTAAACGAAACGACCTCAGGTGTGCGCGAGTGAAGAAAGGTGCAGGCATGAAGGTGGGCGTTGGACTTCATATACAGATGCATATCTCTTATGCCTTAGGCCATAAGATTTTAAAATTTGAAGCTAACAGGGATACTGTGGATCTATCGTGAGGTAACCTGGAATATCACCACTTTATCTCCACTTTATCCCCGCTTTAACCCCTGTACCCTATAAGAAGCGGATCAACGAACAATACCCTATCATGAGAGTACAGTCTGGTAAAAAAGGGTAAAAACCTCTATTCTCTCTATTGCTGTATATTTGATTTGATTTCATTACCCTGGTTCGGCACCCTCAAAGGCCCACGCAGGTATATCTAACTTTTATTTACACAGGAGTAAACCTTTCGGTGAAAAACCACCTAGACCTACCTGGCAAGATTCTACTGATTTTGAAGTAAACCTTCAGGAAGTGCGATGTACTGTTCTGTCCAGTACGGATATCCTCACGTCAAACTCCTACCCCTCGCCTCATTCTTTTCTCCTCCCGCTCCTTCACCTGTCTTTCCACTTCCCCAACCAATCGAAACTGCTCTAACCGTCCCTGGTCTAAGATCCGCTGCGTTATTCTTCCTAAATCTTCAGGGTTGTTCATCATTTCTTCGAATGATCGGCTCTTGGACTTTCTCCATACCTCCGCCCTTCCTTTGGCCCATTGGGGGCAGGCCATGATCGCATGTTTGACGTCTTGCGAATGATATCTGCACGGGCAGTTTGGGCTATCAACTCCAGGGAATTTTCTTCGGTGCAGATAAGATTTGAGCCCGATGTGCTCGCTTCTTATCTGCATGGCAATGCTGCTCTGGGCCCTCTTCAGGCTTTGGTGAATGTGAAATGGGGTACCCTTGAGGCTTAGTTTTTCCTTTCCTGATTTATCTGTGTAAATTCTGGCTGCATTCCAGACTTCTATTGCTGTATATTATTATTATTATTATTATTATTATTATTATTATTATTATTATTATTATTATTATTATTATTATTATTATTATTATTATTATTATTATTATTATTATTATTATTATTATTATTATTATTATTATTATTATTATTATTATTATTATTATTATTATTATTATTATTATTATTATTATTATTATTATTATTATTATTATTATTATTATTATTATTATTATTATTATTATTATTATTATTATTATTATTATTATTATTATTATTATTATTATTATTATTATTATTATTATTATTATTATTATTATTATTATTATTATTATTATTATTATTATTATTATTATTATTATTATTATTATTATTATTATTATTATTATTATTATTATTATTATTATTATTATTATTATTATTATTATTATTATTATTATTATTATTATTATTATTATTATTATTATTATTATTATTATTATTATTATTATTATTATTATTATTATTATTATTATTATTATTATTATTATTATTATTATTATTATTATTATTATTATTATTATTATTATTATTATTATTATTATTATTATTATTATTATTATTATTATTATTATTATTATTATTATTATTATTATTATTATTATTATTATTATTATTATTATTATTATTATTATTATTATTATTATTATTATTATTATTATTATTATTATTACGGTTAACGCCAAGCAGGCTCGCAGGATAGAATCCCGGCTCGTACCTCCCAGGGGGCGATTGGCGTCCCTGCGTGACCTATGGTCACCAGGAATATCTACAAAAATCTAGTTACATCATATTATCTATACAAATAAGTACCCGGTGTATTGGCCATCTGAGAGTCTAAACATGTGTAATATCAAACTTATTTATGCAAGAACATGTCGTAATTGCGTTTTTTTATTTTTATTTTTTATTTTTTTTATTAATAATTATTACCAGCAAGTGAAATTTCTCGAGCCTTTTTCAGACTCTGCTCATCCGCAAGGTCTCTTTTCTAAACACCACCTATGGAAAGCGCGTGCTCCATCAGTCGAGCTCAGGGCCCACTTCATATCATCTTCAATACTCTCTCTTTGTGGACATCTTGGTCTTGAGGCATTCCGCCCTTCATTCTGACAATAAGACGGATGCTCTGGTGTTTTATCAGACCCGCAACCGCAGTTTAGCTCTGCATCATCGTGACGAAATCTTCGGTGATATTCCGCAAAATCTCAATGACCAGATCGGGCAGCAAGAAGCTTGCCAAGACTATTTCATGGAAGCAAGAATAATTCTGCTGGCATCTTCGTAGAAATTTTAATTTCAAGTTTTCTATAGCGTTCTGGCGCATTATTTTGCCAAAATTGTGCTGTGGATTCATTGTATCTGTCCTGGGCCAAGCGTTTAGCTCGTGCTATCGATACCGAGTTGCGTAAACTCTCTTCAATGCAAGCTTGTTTTGCTAGTGAATCTGCTCGTTCGTTTCCGGGTATGTGTTGATGACTGGGGATCCAGCGTACGATTACTTGGCCCCTCTGAGCTGCAATGGCTCTGTCTCGTCTGTACCAAACTTCACGGAGGGATTGAAATTCCTGAATCTGATTGAAACTTGAAAGTGACGCAAAACCAGAATGCAATCGAATAGCAGCTTCCTGATTGTCTAAACAGACCGCCACGTTGGTGGCGTAGCGGCTCATCATGTGAGTGCACGCGGCACGAAGTCCTTCTAATGCTCCAATAACCTCAGCATCAAATATTTCTACGGTTCGGCCAAGCGGTATTTTTTGACTGATTATCTCTTGGGAGCCTCGGTAGACACAATAACCGGCTCCTGCACAGCCTTGCTCGTTAATTGAGCCATCTGAGTACACAGTCAAATCAAGTGGGTTTCGAAGCTCAGACCACTGATTGAAAGAATCCAAGCCATCCAATCGTCCCATCGCACCTATCTCCCGGAGAACTTCTTCACGGTTCATAATATGCCAAGGGGGAGTACAATGGAATTTACGAGTTTCCAAGCTATGTCGGCGTCTGACCCAGATCATGTGTGAATGCTGCCATCGATAGCGTAGAGGATGTTCGGGATCAGCTGCAGCGGTGCGTGCAGCTAAGCGATCATGTATGCGGTCTAACCAAGCTCTTGCTGGATCCCAGCCTGTCTCTCTCACAAGGACTGATAATTGGGTCGTCTTGTAAACTGGGAGAACTGCTCGCGCTGCCCGATTCATCGAGATTTGTACTTGGTTTATTGCCCATTCCGAGGTCTGCCTTCCGTACCATGTCTCAGTGTTATGATATCAGAATAATGATGTCATATGTTATACATACATAATTTATGCATAACATTAAATAGCTTTATGCATGGTATCCAGGAACATTCTAGATACATGTAGTTATGGGAGGAATCTTCTAGAATGCTGGTATCAAAGAGAACTGGAATGTTCTGGAGACATGGCTTTGGAGGATAGATGTATGTAGAACTCAAGTATATAATGAGGTATTCGGCCTCAGACTAGATAGCATAAATAAAGGAGTTCAAGCCTTGAATACATATTATTATCTTTCCAGAATAGCAACAGCAAGTGCACCAGTCATACTTCATACCTACTGTGAGCATGTCCTTCTCATCATAATCATAATACTCAGCTTCATAAAGCAGTGTTGTGAAAGCGCATCCTTGTATGACTTGACGAAGTAATCCTGGGCTAGTTTCACGGACCGTATTACAAAGGCGTCTGATATGGTCAGTTACTACTCTTGCCCGTTGACATGTACGTCGAATATGTTCTTTAAAGAGGAGTTTTCGGTCGAGGAAGATTCCAAGCCATCTTGTAAAGTCATTTGCCTTAATTACTATTTCGCCCATGCGAATAGGAGGCTCTGTGTATTTTCTTTTCCGGTGAAAGTATTGCAGCTCAGTTTTAAGAGAGTCAAAGGAAATACCATTTTCTATTCCCCACTTTAGTGTGCGGTCTAACTGGAATTGGAGTTTTGAGTTGCATTCCTCTAAGGACTTGCCCGCTGCGAAAATTGCTGCATCATCGGCATATCCAAAGCGCCCTCGTGAAAGATGGAGAAGGTGTTAAGGGTTAAAGCAAAACGGTCACTGCACGAAAGCAATACCACAAAATAAGTTTATATTGAATCTGTGAAGGGTAACTGGCGTCGGTCACTGCACGACAAGCGAGTGCCACAAAATGTCTATATTCTATCTATGCAGATACAAATGTACGAGGGAATGGGCTATTTTATCCCTCCTCTATCACCAAATCCTTGATATGCCAAACTCGTATACATGAAGTCATCCCCATGCACTCGTACCTATAACCCGTACAAACCAACTCGTACCCATAAACTAGTATACCTGAATTCATGTAGATGAATTCGTACACATGAGCTCGTATGCATGCTCGTATACCTGCGCTCGTACACTCCTCACCTAATCCCTCTCGCTATTTCTAACTCGCCACCAAAGGACTAAGCGCAACCCCTTTCCTTGGCGTGGACTGTCTGCATAAACCTGCAACCTTGTGCATAAAGCATAACAAAGACCAGCACTGTATAACTATACATATTTAACGGCGTATAGTTATTCCTTGACTAGGGCAGACTGGGCTTAGTCACCAGACCAGTCATACATCCAGGGCGCAGCCCTTAACAGAATCTATGAAGAGGAAAGAGAAGACCGCTGCAAGCGCCGCTATTTATTAGATCACTCTAATATCTAGAAGGTTCTCTTCCTTCTTCTTACTCACTGATGCCCCTTAACCTAGATTCAACCAGAATGCTCCTCTAGAGCCTTCTCCCAAGTTCTAGTAGTGATAGTAAGGATCCCCTGTACATCACTAATTATGCCAGTCGCACTATTTATGCATGCACCTGCACCTGCGCATGCATAAAATATGCCATAGGCCACATAATTGCGCCACATGACGTGACTCGGATGGGCCAAGTAAATTAGCCCAGTCACAGTCAACCGGGCATAGCCCGTTACAGAAGGGGCTCAATATACAAAAGAAATAATATCGGGGAGATTGGAGAACCTTCAGGAAGGCCACACAAAATTGGTAACGATTCAGTTTTTGACTGATCAAAGCAAATACGTGCTGAACGATCTGACATAAGGGAGCTCACCCACTTCACAACACACTCAGGCCATCCTTGTGGCCTTAGCCTATAGCATAATCGATTCCGAAGGATCCCATCAAAGGCACCCTTAACATCAGTGGTGATTATGCCCACTACCTTTTTATTCTCCCATGCTTTTTTAACGTCACTTACAAGAGCAGTTGTGAGGTCAACTGCTGAACGGTAGCTTATTGCACTGCATTGATCGCGAGCCAAGATCTTTAACTTTAGCGCCCAGAAAGAGATGCGTCGTGAAATCAGTCTCTCAAGACCCTTCCCAAGGCATGATAGGAGCGCGATCGGTCTGTAAGGTTTGGGTAGGGTACGGTCTCTCTTTCCATTCTTCGGGATTATAATTATATTTGCTGTTTTGAAAACCTTCGGGTGGGTACCAAGTTGAATGCAGTGGTTGAATAAATTTGTAATTCTATCACCAAGGGTTTGCCAGCATAAACGAAGGATTTCCACACTAATCTCGTCAGCACCCGGGGAGGTGGAACTAACTTTACATGTGGCCTGATATGCCTCTTCTACAGAAAATGGTTGCCAGGAGATATGTCGTTGTGCTACTGTTGGGGTATTCGCAGGGATATCTTCCATATCTAGATGCCTACAAAGGAGGGCCTCATGTAATAGCAAGGCTTTCGCTCGTGGTTCTTGCCGTATGTCGCTGCTGTCTTCTTTACGTAGTGGCGGAGTTTGATACTTCGCAACGTTGTTGTGCCACTTTACGATTTTACAGGCATCTGGAAGAGTCTTCGCATCTGAAATCATTGAGTTCCAGTATGCTTTCTTTGCACGGCGTACTGTTGAGCGCGGCTCCATCCTTTCCCAGACGGCGTGGCCGCACCGGCGAGCAAGAATGTAAGCATGTGCGGCCTGTAGGCATTCGTCATTCCACCACGGGGTACCTCTACAGTGTGTCCTAGTCCGCGGGCAAGCTCCAGTTAATGCTAATTTTATTAATTCCACGATTTCCCTAGCTTCATTTTCTAATTCGTCCTGAGACCTTATCAAGCCTAGACCAGTCGGTCTGCCAAAAAGATGAAGGAATAATTCTTTATCAATATCTTTGTATTGTAGCTTTCCTAGGCCGCCTGTCTAGCCTTCTCTATGTATTGTTGTCACAAGAGTTTCATGATCGGATGTTGTGTGTAAATCTGTACGCACTTCGCATTTAGCATGGTTATCATTGCAGAAAGCAAGGTCGATAGTGCCTCCGCGATTGTGTGTGAGTGTCTCAGTAGGATTTAGTAAGTGTAAGTTGTGAGAACCGTAACAGTTAATTAACTCTTGACACGCGGGTCTAGGGGTGCTATTTGTCAAGTCCCACAAGGGATGTCGCAAATTGAGATCACCAGCGATAAAGTACGGTCTATCCCTACATCTTAAAAGTGTAGTAAGGCCCTCTCCTTCTTGGTCAGACCCGACTGGAGCATTATAGATATTCCATATCGATACTAGCTTATTATGGTGTAGGGAAACAGAAATTTGTAACAAGTCTCTAGACAAGTCTGTAGTCGGCTGGAACGGTCTAAGTTCTTTTCCCTTCCGCACATATGTGAAGACTCTGGGACGTGAATTCCAAGTAGATAAAGGAGAAAAAGCTTCAAATGATGGATGTGTCTTAGATCGGCGCAAGGCTAGATCTATAAAGATCCAGGGTTCTTGTATGAGTAGGATATCTATCTGATTATTATAAGCATGTACTAGTGCCAAGTCGTGTGCTAAAGGCGATCTCCCAACATTAACTTGCATAATACGGAGAGGCAAATGTAGACGCTGTTTATGTCTCCTCACCATTTCTATTGAGAAGAAACTAAGCTTTCAGTACCCAAGGAGCTGGGGGGTAATTGAGAGGAATCAGGGGTAGATTGAGGATTTGTTTTCGCAAACTCCCTACCACCTGCAGTACGAATCTGGTAAAGTTTAGCGCCAGTTGGTCGGACGAAGACCCCATTAATTCGGCGAGGACGAGCAGGACAACTTTTATCATCTGAGGGGTGTGGACCACGGCAGTTGAGGCATCTGGTCGGCTTGTTGCAAGGTCCGTCATGTATATCAGAGCTGCAAGTCTTACATTTAGGGTTTCGCGCACAGGTTCTTGCTGTGTGGAAGCCATGGCATTAAGTGCATACTACAGGTTGTTCTCGTGGTCGAATACGTTGGACAAAAACTGCTTCGCCAAATGTACGGAGCCGGGAAGGAAATTTATTAGACTTAGATTCTGGAACACTTATTCGAATGTAGCCAGTAGATTCATCATTTTGAGAACGTCGAGTCCAATTCATATATCGGATAGGAATATCATCTCTGACAGAGGCAAGTTCCTCGGAAAGAAGCCCATCCAAGGGGTCACGAAGGCCATCAAGACACTGAATTTTCTTTGGTATAGGTCCAATGATGAAACCTGTCCACCTTTCTTGTCTTTCTACTGTGGCATTTCCGATACGGTCTTCGATCGCAGTCTTACTTTGAAGAATAGCAGCGGCTTTAGCGGGTGTTGGTACGAGTATAGAAATTCCAGTAGGAACCGACCAAACATCAGAAACTAGCTGTTGAACCTTCTGGCGGAGCTCGAATACTCCAGTCTTGCGTGCCTCATGATCTGGTGCGAGTCTTATCATGACACGTCTATCTTCTTTACTCTGACCTTTTGGAGTAGCTTTAGTATTCTGTCTTTTAATATTGAAATCTTTAATTCCGTCAACGTCAATTTTGGCCTTAATAGCCCATGTATCTTGTGGAAGTTGATGTTGGCTCTGTGGTTTGTTTTCGGTGCTGATGTAGATACGTTCACCTCGCATAGCTCGAGAGGCACCGTCCGCTAGCAGTGCAAGAAAGTCAGCTCCAACACCTGGGTGTTTTTCTTCTAACATTCGTAAATAATCACTAGTCAGATCAAGTAGACCCTTGATTCCATCCGTGAGTGTTACTGCGTTTTGTTGAGAAGCAACGGATAGGTCTTTTTCTGAGGTAACGGCAGGGCTCTGTTCTGTAGCTTGAATTGCTTTATCTCCTTGGAGTGGATTTGTGTTTGTACGTTGGGGAGAGTCTTCAGAAGAAATTTCATCGTCAAAAGGGTCATCTAAAGATTCAGTCATATCAGTATCTAACTCAGCAGAAGGATCGGTTGATTCTTGCGCTTCACTCTGCGCTGTTTCACGTGCGATTCCCCTGCGAAAGGAATCGATGATAGAGGGAGAAGGGCGAGATTTCGTAGAAGATGTACGAGAAGCTTTGCCTATCGCAGTGGTCGGTTTGTGGACGCGGTTCCCAACGTCTGGAGGTTCCGGAGGAAGCGCACGCTTGGGAGCCAGCGGCGGCGCCATTATACTGCCTAGATTTAACTAAGTAGGACTAGAAGTTTGAGGGACAGGTGGAGTTCTTAGAATAAATGGAGCTTTCAGTGAGTGACTTGATGCATGTCTATTACTGTATAAGCTTGCTCTGATATAATCTACGCGCCAAGCATCACGTGTCACCAACCCTCGAGTGCTAATTACATAGGTCACGCCAAGTGTCACATGACAATACCTGAACCAATACTGTTAGTAATTATTCCATTTTCGTTCCTATTACGTTAAGGTAAGCGTTTGGTTTGTGTAAGTTACCAAGTATTTGATTCAGAGATAGAGGGGATATCGGAGTAAATCGCTGCTGACGTGGTGAGACTGTGCTTGTGATAGATGTTTGGTGTTGAAATCTCATGCCACTTCAACTCTCTGTCGCAATCTTTGTCATCAATGTGACTAAATCCTAAGATTAAGAATATTTCTACACCTTCCAACAACCAATGCAGTGTAAGAATGTACAAGACTTACATGGATAAATTAGAATGTTTAACTCCGAAAAATGCTAAACGGTATTTACGGGCTTGCGACGCGACACATTTAATCAACCGGAATTTTCTAAAAGGCGTTTGTTGATTTCGAGCTGCCTAAAAAATTGCAGCGATTCAATTGTCCTATGAAGTATCACCCAAAGCAAAACCTAGCTGATACGCATATTTATCAGGCGAGCAACTGACCAGTAATTCAAGGTTAATCTAAGCTTTTGCATGCTATTTTCGTCATCTGTCGGCTTAAGAGACTTTCCCATGAACAATCTCAATCAGGTTCTCGACTAGAATCACATAGCGCAACGTAAGAATCCAAATTAAACACAGTCTCTCTGAAATCCATGACATAGATCCAAAGTTCGCGACCAAATTTCTATAATTAACTACCCTAAGTACCTAGGTCAACATACCTCGGCAGACCATCAATATCAGAGAGGCAGTTCTACAAAATTTACAATGACATCGAACCCGGAATTGATTGACCCTTGGGACTGGGATGTCGATAGAGTTGTACAGGAGCTCTGTACACCAAATCGTATATGGCAACCTTCATCCCCCGCTATGCCCCTGATTTCGGACCCGATATCTTTAGAAGCTGTATTAAGAGAACATGAAGTCACTGGAAGTGTTATTCTTGGGGAAGTTAATATGAAAGTTTTAAAAGAAGATTTCGGCATCAAGGCCCTAGGCCGTAGGTCATTCATTATGTCGGCCGTTGACCAGCTCAGATCTAAGAGCTTAAAATACCAGTCTCGCAATGAAGAACAATCTTCTAACCCTTTAGCCTCAGAGTTTAGTCGAAGTCTCCAGGAAGCTATTGGCCGATTTCAATGGGCAAACGTAAAATACTCACCACCCAAGCCTGTTACGAGAAACGAGTACTTCTTTACCGAGAGAAATGCCATCGAGGAATTTCCTGAGTTGGAAGCTCCGAAAAATATACCTCTTTTACTGGCAGACAGTCAGGATTCCGGTGGTATAACAATCCGGTCAACTGAGGATAGATCCGAGCCCAAACCTAAAACGCCATTATTTACATCATCCGCTGATTTTTTATCTTTAGGAAGTAACAGAGATATACAGGAAAATACTTTACTCCAAGACACTGCGCCGGCTTCGAACATCCCAGTTCCAGACATGAGCCTTAATGAGATTTCAACTGCTAGTAAACCTGAGGAGATCATTGGAAAAAAAAGAAAGCGACTAGCGCCAACTTTGATTTCGCAACCTTTTGAACCTAAAAATGCCCATAACAATCAAACATTTGAGATCTCATCTAAAGATATTGATAATGAAAATAACAAACCGACTGACGAGGCACAGTCATCAACACCCAGCTTCGCTCCAGATCCTGGGGCTTTATATTATGGGTCAGACGGGCTTAAAAGAATGGCACCTTTACTTCTATCCAGCCCAAAATCAGGGAGGCTGCCACTCAAAAACTTTTTACCTACCAATAAGGACGCTTTCGCCAGAATTAATGCGCTTGAAAATAATAAACTTCCTCACAAAAAAAGCCAAAAACTTGCGTATTCTAATGAATTTATGGGAAAGAAAAAAATGACCATAGATTCTATTTTTTATGGGGGAGTTCAAGATGGTAGTGAATTACCGAATACTGATGGTCAATTTGAGTTCTATGCAGGATATCAAAATTTAGCAAAGGGTCGACGTCTCTACGTCCACAACGCTCTAAAATACTTTTTCCGATCCCAAACGGAGGACATAACTGAAAACGGAAAAATCTGTTCTATCAAATTTCCATACCCATCAAAGTTAGTTCCCAGGTCAAGAGTGCAATCTTGTACCGTTTTTCTACGTAATAGCCATGGAAAGATAATTGCCCGGAGGGAATCCAAGATTTGTGAACCGGCCCAAGTTTCTCGACCGATAGGTGGCGAACGTTCGGCTGTTTTTAATCCTCTGAGCCGAAACATTCTAGAGTCTATTGGTACAAACGTTGAATGGGATCATACTTCATTAGAGAAATATAAGTACCTTGAAGGGGGTGATGAAATACTTCCAGTGTATGGCGAATCTGATGAGGATAATGAGTTTGATGAAGCTACCTGGAAAGAAATAGAAGCTGAACTTGGTACTCGAACTCGACCTGAGCAAAGGCTTAGAAAGCCTCCCATCAGTGAGACTGAGATCATGCAAGCGATAAACGACGGCATAACTGATCTCATCAATAAATGGAAACAAAAGCACGCTGCAAAAAGAGCGTGTAAAGCCTGGCGACTATGGGTCCAATCCCGTCGTTTAAAAAACAAAAAGGAACAGATTTTGGCTGCCGAGAAAGATCTCGTTCATGTGCAAGAATATTTAGAGAAGATGAAAAATAGAATTTTAAAAGATATATGGACTAGCCAGTCTCAGGTCCGGAAACAGATGGGAAGTATCGAAATTACCGTGTTCAATCGTGAAGACCTAAAGTGGAAGATCTCTATACTCAGACTAAAGACACCACCCACTAAACCTCAACAAAATGTCTTGATCTCAAAAGCCAAGAAGTCTTCTCCAAAAGCAATGGTTGATGAGGATGGAGAATCTATCTCTGCCAGCGAGACGGAAAGTTCTGATTACGATGATCTCGATGATCTCGATGACTTTATCGTCGACGATCATATGTTAGCCTCCGAAAATGAACAGTTACGCGAGCTTGATCTTACAGGCTCAGAAAAGGATGAAGTTTCGCATTCAGATAGCACTATTTCCGATAATTTGGTCCTCTCACAAGCCACAAAATCTCAGATCAAAAGGAAGTTTCAGTCTACTTCTACCAATAACTTGCCAGTCAATACTATCACAGATAAAAAATTTAAATTGGCGCCGAAACCCGATAATAAGGTACATAAAGCCATTAATGTTAATAAATCATCGTCATTCGAAAAGAAATACAGCTCTACTCCCGCCAAACAGCGAAATATTTGTTCTCCTAAACCTACTCATTCCAAAAATCAGTTTGTTGATCTCACACTGAGTTCTTCTGAGGAAGATAATACTCCTCAAAAGCCAAAAAAATCAGCTACCGTGAATATTATAGCCCAAAAGCCGATCAAGGAATTAAAAGACCAAACTAAAATAACGTCTCCACCTAATAACTTTCAGTCAAAATCCAGCTGTGTTCCTAAAGTCCCTAATAGTGAAAGCGAGCATGTCCACAAACTTAAAAGCCTACCTTCTCTCAAAAATCCAGACGCGATTGTCGACCACTCTTACAGTATTTTGAGAAAGCTCGCCGATGGGGAACGACTCCTGATCAAATATTTCCAAAATTTAGATTTAGGCTCTCGATTTGAATTCGCAAAATATTTTGTAGATTTACCTGAACAGAAGCTTTGGGCCGAGTTGGTAATGGCCATTGGCAGGTCAATTGCCAAAGTTCTAGATCATGAAGACGAGAAAAACAAACGACTCGTTCAAATCCTGAACCTCTTTGAGATATTTATCAAATGCAAATATCACTCAGTCGAATCAAATCTTGATGAAAAGCAATTGAGAGAACTGCTACAAGCAGGTCCTCAACATTTCCACTCGTTCTATCAAATTTGCCGCAGCTTGACTCAAAAAACAAATGCGGAGGTTCAGACATCTCGCTCAGCTGAACATGAATCTTCAAAAGAAATTATACTTGATTCAGACACAGATACATCTGACACCGATGAATCACCAAGAACAGCTGTTAAACGGCAACGCTCGAAGTTTTTAGGTAATGGTGAAGTAGAAACTGGGTATGAGCGGAGACCACACGGAAAGAGGAAAAAGTTAGTACATGAAAACAAAGAAGCTCGAAATATGAGAGAACAAAATCTTCGGCGCCTTGCTGAACAAGCTGAAAGACGCAAGAAATTGCATGCCTCTCTAACTAAAGCAAATGACAGCAAGTCTATTGTTCGTTCTCAACTTATTATTAATGATGCTGCTGCCGAAGGACAAAAGTTGATATATGTTAACGATCACATTGCCAGGAGGATTAAGAAGCATCAAGTTGAGGGAGTAAGGTTCATGTGGAATCAGATCGTAACGATAACAGATGAGCAATCGATGCAAGGATGTTTGTTGGCTCATACTATGGGCCTAGGCAAGACAATGCAGACGTAGGATTACCTCTTTGCTAATAGTTGTAACTCCCACACTGACGATAATAGTATAACTCTCCTAGTCGCTATTGCAGAGTCTTCACGGTCAAGTGATCCCCTTGTCTCTTCACAAATCCCTCAAAGTCTACGGGAATCTCGTAGCCTGATATTATGCCCTCCATCTCTGGTTAATAATTGGATGGATGAACTCTTAGTTTGGGTCCCCGATAACATTTTAGGTGAATTAAGGAAAGTTGATTCATCCCTTAAGTCTATTTTGCAAAAGGTTCAGACTATCATCGACTGGCGGGAAGAAGGCGGTGTCTTAGTCATTGGCTACGATGCATTTCGTGACCTAATTAATTTTAAGAACAAGAAAATGACGAGTGCCGAGCATGAAAAGGTTTTGAAAGATCTTTTAGAGGGTCCAAACATTATTATTGCTGATGAAGCACATCGAATGAAGAATACTAAGGCAGCGATTACCATAGCTGCCTCAAGGTTTCGCTCCAAGAGTCGTATTGCGCTTACTGGATCCCCTCTCGCAAATAATGTTGAAGAATACCACACAATGATAGAATGGGTTGCACCAAATTATCTTGGTATGATTGAATTAATTACCTTCAAAAAAAAGAGAAAGACTAAAACTTCTTCTAGGACCTATCGCAGAATTTCGAGCTAAGTATGTCGAGCCTATTCAGGCGGGAAATTATCAAAATAGTACTGCTTACGAGCGAAGAAAGAGCCTCAAGATGTTGGGTGTTCTTTCAGCTGACCTTGCTCCTAAAGTACACCGCGCTGATATGTCGGTCATGAAGAATGAATTGCCACCAAAAAAAGAATTTGTAATAACTGTTCCTTTAACAGATATACAAAAAAAGGCTTACTCTATTTTTGTCAAATCTATGATAGAGGGAAATAACTACACGACAACCAAGTCTGGGGATGTTACCTCCACTACAGTCTGGCATTGGCTCGCAGTCCTCTCTCTTTTATGTAATCACCCTGAATGTTTTAGGAGAAAGCTTTTGAAGCGAAAAGAGGAAGCTAGAACTGAAGAATCCAATACACTGAACGTCACTGACGATGAAGAGGTTGCTATTGATTTGAATGCGCCAGTTTGGAAGGTTGGCGTCTCTCAAGAGCTAGTTGATGCCGAAAATAAGATATTTGAGACAAATAAATCTCTGGAATCGGTCCAGATGTCTAACAAAGTACTACTTTTATGTCAGATACTTGACGCTTGTAAGAGTGTCGGCGATAAAGCTCTTGTATTTTCCCAATCTATTCCAACTCTCGATTTCCTCGAGGATGTTTTCAAACGGAAGAATAGAAACTATGCAAGGCTAGATGGATCAACAGCCATATCTAAAAGACAAGGACAAACAAAAGATTTTAACAACGGGAATACAGATATTTATCTCATCTCAACGGCTGCCGGTGGTCTTGGACTAAACTTACAAGGTGCTAACCGTGTTGTCATATTTGATTTTAAATTCAATCCAATCATGGAAGAACAAGCCGTGGGGCGTGCCTATCGAATAGGTCAGAAAAAGCCTACTTTCGTATATCGATTCATAGCAGGTGGAACATTTGAAGATAGTGTCCACAATAAAACGGTTAGTTAAATTTTTCGCAAGAATATACCGGGTGTTAACATTTAGTCAGGTCTTTAAGACGCAACTTGCATCTAGAGTCATTGATAAAAAGAATCCCATCGCTTGGGCCAATAAGAAAACTTCTGAGTTTTTATTTGAGCCCAAAGATGTTCCTGAAAAAGACCTATCAGAATTCGAGGGAATGGATCCGAGCGTCCTTGATCGGCTTTTGCAGAGTCAGAAAAAGAAGGATCATCAAGGAAATCCAAGAACGATTTGTAGCATAGTTCAAACTGATACATTTGCGGTTGATGATGATGATAAGCTAACCCCCGACGAAGAGAGAGAGGTCCAATCAGAGCTAGAAAAAACCAGGCTATTTCGCGCCAACCCACAGGCATATCAACTGCAACAAAATAGTGAGCAGCAGCTCTTGCGCCAACAAATTTTGAGCCAAATTCAGGGCTCTTATACTCAAGGCGGCTACAACCCAGCCTCTTATCCAGGAATTCTGAATAACGATCAGTTAAAGGTACCACCGTCTCAACCCTCATCATATTCTGCTGTGCCACCTTCCACTACCAACCAAAACAAGGAAATCACTCTCGCTACGTTTCCCCCTGTCGTTGAATCTTCTGCTACTAATCTAGACAATTTATCATCATCTCAGCCATATACTACCCCGACTGCTGTGCATATTGCTCATGGCCAGAGCGAAAATTTGCATCAACCCTCGACAATATCTGATATCGCAGCTCCAATCGATGGTCAAGTTAAGTTGCAGCAGTCACATCCTCTATTAACCCAATCTATGGCTCTATCTACCGCCGATCAGCGCGATGAGATCCACCAAAGCTCAGTTTCTTTGGCTGCAGGAACATCTACTGTTACTCCGGCTAAGGTATTACCGTTAAAAACTCCTACTTCTCAATCTACAGTGTCGTCTATTATTGGCAAGAGCAAGGAGCCGCATCAATATTCAAGTCATCAACCTTCCAAGAATCCTCTCCTTGATAAAAGTGATGGGGTCAAACATGATTCTCCGAAAACCTACCAAGGCACAGCATCTACCGCTTCACCGCTAAATTATCTCCATCGAATTTCAAGCCTCCGAAAACCTGACTTGGGAGAGGACTCGACTAAGAAAACTACTCCTATCAACGCGAATGACTTAGTGACTCCTAAGGATAGCTCACCCGTGACTAAAATGCCGAGCTTGAAACCTCGATCTCCAGTCGCAGGAGCTAATACAAAAGTCGCGTCATCCAATTTAGAACCCTTAAAATCGAGCTCAACACTAAATCCTCAGCCTAAAATATCAATGCCTGGTCCTAAAGCATCCGATGCAGACAACACAACTCCCTCAGAAAGCAATCGCCCTTCAAAGACCGATCCCCATTCTAGTGGTAAATCCTCGCCAAAAAATATTCTTCACAAACTTCCGTCCAAACCAGCCTTTTTAGATATGACCATTGATGATTCTAACCCAAAGGTTTGTGAAACGCTCTAACTGCCCTAAGCAAAAACTAAATTACTCTGTAGCGTGTATCAAAATCTGGGAAAGATTGGGACATAACAAAAAGATATCGAGAAAGTAGAGCAAGCAATATTCCAGATTACGGTCCTTTATCCGCTTTACCGATACCTAAACAAACAGTGGATCAAGAAAATCTCAAGGTATGTTCTCATAATTAAGTGAAGAATTTTCATTTTCATATTTATTTACTTTGGCTCAAACTATTTTCTGCTAAATTTCGCACTATTCTAATCTTTTTGTCTTTGTCACTTGCGCTTTGGGATATACTGGATGGTGCGAAATATCGCGATTTTCTCAATTCCTCCTGCACAATTTGTGAATGAAAAATATTGATCTGTCTTGTTTTGAAATTATTAATTCTAAACCTAAGAAAGAAACGTTTCTGATCGGATTTTTAATCTCTTGAATTATAATCTATTAAAAATTTATACTCACTTTGTTTGCTAACATCCTTTTTAGAATCTCCCAATAAAAGCATCAGCTAAAAATCCTCGCATAATACCTTTCTCGCCGAGCCAGAAGCCAGAAAGCAGTAAATCTTATGCTTCGGCACCCCGTGTTAAAGATAATATCGATGTATCAAATCAATCGCGAGACATAAATAGAAATGGCTCACCCCCTAGAATGGGACCAAATATCTCAAAGCAAACAAAAGAAAATTCGACTCCAATTCGGACCAGGGCTAGTTCTCCAATTTACAGACGACATCCACTACCACTACCTCCGCCTCCTCCACTTTCATATGGACGACTCCCTCCATCTTATAGAAGACCTCTATCCCCCCCACCTTATTATGCGCCAACAGGTCCACGGTTATCTACTCGGAAACCTCCACCTTGCGATGACTATGACATGAATAGGGCTCAGTCATACAGAGGCCAAAGCTATCGCCCACCACCATCTCCATACAATTATCCACCATCCTCACGTCGTTGAAGGCTTCTGGATCGATTTCTCGCTAAGCGGATCTGTCTGTATATTAAATTTAATTCTTCTGGGTGATTTGAAGAATAACAAGGTGTTAGGAGTAGCCCCCACTTTTTTATAATCATTTTCAAAAATACTTGTTATCAAGAGATGGGTACTTGGGATACGTAAAGTGCAAAAAAATAGTGACAGATCATCTTGATAGAATTTAAACAATGCTAATGCCGTATGAATCAATATACACATATTTACGATGCTTGGGTATGTGAGAATATCATAATGAACTAGAACTTATATTTCAAGGTGATTGAGGTCTCATTCGATGAATGATTAAAGTTTCTCATAGGCTCTAATCAGCCACCACGTGGATTTATCTACGCAAAGTATCTCTGAAGTAACGCGTAAGATATCACAGAAAGTAATCCCACTTCTTTGAGGCCTCAAAGGTATAGAATATAATAAACCAGTAAGTACATGTCATTGAAGTACCACCTGTTACAGGATCAATTGATGATGATAGACAACAGGGCAAGTCAAATAATAAAGTAAATCAATTACTTCAATCGACAGATGGAATCTATGACGCATATTTTTCATCTTATTTATATATCATGGTCGCTCTATTCAAAGCCTGCTCGCAACTAGTATTCCTCCTGCTACCATCATAAAAAATACATGATGTGCATCCCAACATGAAAATCCATTTTCGCAAATATTGTACGGATGCTCTGACGCAGCTAGTCCTAGTCTTACAGGCTCACTCCGAAAATCACCCTGTGTCAACACTCTTAATTATTGGCTATGTAGAGAATTTTGATGAGGTGAAACGTCTATTTCAGAGGTGATAGTGATGAATATCAAGCAAAATATCGATCACAATGAGCTAGTTGAGAAGGTACAGCATGGAATACGATCAAGAAGTTTTGTTGTGATGAGGGCGAACAAAGCTTGGTCGAAAGCAACCTGCCCGTAGAGGGAAATAGCACACTGATGTGCAAATTGATACACTGTAAAGTTCATATCACGATTCGCATGATTGTGATGGTACTGCCGTAAAGCAATGTCGAGATGAATTCGAAATTCGAATCGGGCGTGTTATAATTTTAATGAAGATCTGTCGAGCCTAATGGATCAGGGAATATTAGATTGGCTCTCGGGAGTATTGGTGCATGATTTTTGGAATTGGTTTCAGGAGCGTCGGCTTATGGGAATGGAGATTGGTATTTCGAAATATCTTGTAATTATTGATGGTCTGTTATTGTTTATTTGTCGGAAGAGTCGGCGCACCTTCATAAATAAGAAGACGAGGACACTGTATCTTCAGCTTCGCAATTTGTATTCTTTCTACATATCTATCAATAAGTGGTTTTATCCATTACCTCCTCTGTCGGTCTCATCCACAGATCTTCTAAACTTGATTTTTATCTATACTTATCTTATCTTCATCCTTACGTTTACCTTATCTTATCCTCTATCTTAAACTCTTCTTTTATTCCCCCTTTCGAACGATCGCTCACCTATCTCCCTCTCGAAGACGGCGATTCAATCTCCCTTCCGAGTCTCGCCGTAACAGGGCGATTACTAGGATACCTGCCAATCAAAAGGATCGTGACGTGGAAGTTTTTTCTGTTAACAGTCTGTGTTGGAATACTCAAGCGGATATTGGTATTAAAAGCTGGTTACGACAGTAATACTAGTAATGATTCTCAAATGAAATCTATATTCTCCGGTCCTCTTCTCTTACCAGAAGATTTTAGTTTATAAATGGTAGTCGTAATTATCTCCTTTACCTAACGCCATAGCCAAATTGGGGTTTCTGTGGAGTGTTACAAACATTATATGATATCATGTTTATGTTGACTAGTAAATGACATATAAAGTTCACGCTTTCAAGCTATTACAGTTTGAATTTCGATCACAATAATTACTCATCAATCCTTAGATTGTAGATAATTATGCATCAGTTCATCCGACAGTATGGGTTATAGCTTGGGTTATCAAAGATGCGGAATCGCTGTCGGTAGTAGACCAATGAACTAAGATAGTATAATATATTGGAATGAAGAAATCAATGATGGATTGAGAATGGATTGATACCGAATTCAGGAAGATTGTTGTAGACTCCATGAAGTTGATTTTACCGCGCGTCTGTGCATCATAACTTAACTACTGTGATTTAGAGTTTGAACTAAGTTATGCATAAGTAAGGTTATGATGCACACAAGATAGAATATATTGGAAGAGAACAAGAGCATTGTAGAATGTTCTAGAGTAAAGGAACTTGATAATATTGTTCACTTGTAGCGGGCTGTATATAATGAGATATCTACACCCGTCGTTGGGATAATTGTCATTATTTTATACATCTAGTTAATTGAGAGCTCACTGCGAATATAGAAAGTTCATCTTAGTGGTGAACATCTAACTTCGTCCTCTCAAGTCAATCGTCATCCTGCTACTCTTCATAATCTACTTTCATAATAAATATTTTCGGTTGGGTGTAAGATAAGAAGATGTACTTGACTCTCGATATCTTGAAGAAAAGAAATGAAATTATCATGGGCTATTTGATGTCGATTAGGTTACATTTACCGTCGAAGACCACAAAGCAAACGATAATGGTGTTTTGATTGATTGTACTAATGCCTTTTTTTCTTCTCCCCCACTCTTAGATTACTTTCTCTTAGTAATAGGGAATTAATTAGTTGTAGGTCAACGACGCCGTGCGAGTAGTAACCGATGTATAATTAGGCGAGCCAAGGGTATCACTGTTATACGATATTTGTATGAACAGTCGGTGCAAGAGATCAGTACATCGAGCATCGTATGGTGGCGATTGAATGAGTACTAAGTTTAGTGCTGTAGAGCGTGGCCACAGATTCTTCCCGGCCGAAGTTATCTATGGTTTAAGCTAAGCGGATGATTATTGAACAATTTAAGTAGACGAACATGCGATATCAGCGGCTGTCCGTCGAACGGAGATTGATTGAATTCTGGACGTATTAGGCACAAGCCCTGCACCCAAGAGGCGTGATAC
Organism: Podosphaera xanthii; assembly: GCA_028751805.1. NCBI lineage: Eukaryota > Fungi > Ascomycota > Leotiomycetes > Helotiales > Erysiphaceae > Podosphaera > Podosphaera xanthii. The sequence continues at coordinate 851,045 of JAPWIX010000006.1, read as the reverse complement.
GGGTAGTCGATCCCTCGAGACTCTAAACTACCTAATTCCCTGACTATTGCTAGCCAGTAGTTGCTTAAACACAAAAGCAAAAAAACACAAATGTGCCGAAGGTTCGACAACCTGCATCTTCCCTTTCCTCTCGGCCGCGCACGTCCACACAAGGGAATTCCCGACAGTCCACCGACTCGCGCCGAATACTGTTGTCACGACTGAAGCCGCATGTCTCGCCTCCGAATAGGAAGCGTAGCCAGTCTATAAAGTGGTGGCAGCGCTTAACCGAACCGCAAAACCTTGGCACCCACAACATTCCCAGAGTCCAATATTACGACGAATATCAGAAATCCTCCCTCCGAAAACAATCTCGTCCTTTTCCTTGCCAAGCCCCCTGTCCTCCCGTTTCTCGTATATTTCCACCATTACCTGGCCTTTCAAAGCCATTACAGCCTCTCCATCTTTGTCACGGGTTAACCGATCTGCGAGCTTAGGTGGTTACCTAGGCGAGTACGAATAGGATAACTTGGGGTTATCGGACTTAACGGAGGTTAGCGGAGTGCGCGAAGAGACATGTGCAGGACGCGTGCGGCGGTCCGAACTACGTTGTGTACTCGTGTCTGAAAGTACTCAAAGATGCGATCGGACAGCGGAAGGTACGAACTGACATTGGACGACGTATTCTAGCTGAGGATATCAGCGTCGGAAAATCAAAGTTACTACTCAAATACTTATATGTACATATTTCCGTTACATAGAATTTTCTTTTCGTTACACGAATTTATTCAATCTACTACATTCTAACCAACTTGGCTTCTGTGACAATCTTTGTATCCTCCGACTTTCTTCCTCCGTCGGGTATTCGTATCATCGTGGGTCTGTAGATGGAGGCGCAACTACGGATATCAGAGCTCTGGTCCTCATGGCTTGAAGATCCCAACACTGGAAACTCTCCCCTTTCAAGTTAGACTACCTTGTGTTCAGACATTTCCTGCATTGCCCTATTAACCCATCCTTCGATACGTATGGTGAGTTTGCTTGTACTAATCAAGTTCTCAAGAGATCTGTTCGGATTGGACTTTGTCATGGCGTCTGCGAGATTGTCATGACTGTTGACCAAGCGAATGTCGGAGATCTCGCGACGCTTGTATCATTGCCGTAGGTGCATTATATCCACCATGACGCTTTTCACTTGTAGAGCCAAATTTTACAAGGCACTCATAAGGAATACGAGTCTGTACAGACTTTAAGAGGAATTCTGGGCGTACTAAGCTTTTCGCTTATCATTTATAATGTTGAGCAAATTGCGGTTCCAATGTCCACACCGCTGACCATGGCCGGAATTTCTGATGCGAGACTACTTCTGATTAAACTTTTGCTCTTAGTTGAGCTCCAGTGGAGCAGATTTCCGTTAATTGTGAACTGATCCTCTCCAGGCTGCTCGTTTGCAGTTGCGATAAAAAATCCAATTTGGGAACTTAAATCTTTGTTATTTGCAAATGAGCCGTCTACGGGAACGTATAGTTTTGCTGTTGTCGGATTAAATCTTATCTCAACAGATTTAGAACATCGATACCAGATATAGTTGTTCCCAATCTCATCATCCATGTACATTTATTTCATAGATTAAGCGTTTAAGGAATTATTTGAGAACAGCGGAGTTATGCGTTTGGACATGTCGGGGGGATATTGTTTTATAGAGTAAGGGGTTCGACCAAAAGAAGAGCACAGGGCTAAGCAAGTTACATCATACGAAACAGACAGGACGTATATGCTAAGACTATCTTGGATGTTAGAGGAGATAGATTATTTTGAATGAATTATTTTTGCCTTTTTACTTTTGTCTTTTACATTTGTAGTACTACTACAAATTCGTTTGGATTTCAACGGCTGTTGATAGGTGTAGGGGAACACAAGTTAGCCCACAACTCACATCATATATTTGCCACTCAATTTTTTTACTAGTAGTGGCTACTTGGTCTTATCCAGGGTTTTGATATTGCGCTGCGATCGACATATCAAACGTGGCTTCTGGTTGACAGATGGATGCGATGTATGCTGCCCGCGCTCTTTGTTAGATGTAACAGTATTGTTTATCCGGAGAATTTGGTTCAACGAGTTGTAGTCTTTTACCTTTTTATTTTTGGCGTATGATAATATTGTTTCCCTCTTGTGTTAGGATACACCCGTTAAAAGTTAGCGAATTCGCAGGAGTCAGCATAGATTTTGGGTTTGCCCTATTTTTGAGTTTGCTAGCTCAGTCTCCTCAAGCGTCGACTACTTTTCATCAGCGAGGATGAGGGTGTCATCCGTCTACATGCCCATAACGGCAAATTTGTCATTCAAGTTGGTAATTAAAAGTCACGGGTCATAAGTAGAAGTTCTTAATTTTAGCTTCTCTTGATGATGCCTGAAGTATATATACAACCTGAGTAGGCCTGCTTCCGCAATTCCGTACAATGGCTTGAGTATTTTCATAATGGTACCTTCGAGGTATTAACAGTTCATTTCCTTGAGTAGATACAAGTAGATTGTTCTGTTTAACATCAATTGAGATTAGATGTATGCTTGGGTAATGTTGCGAGTCAATAGATTTATTTGATATTTTTAAGTGATGGAATAAGTGATATAATGATGTGTTGACTTGAACGCTGGATTGTTGGTGATTGAGTGAGTATCATTTTCTCATCAGTATCACTGTAACCTTGGATCATAAGGCGAGACTTTTCATGCAGAGAACTACTGGCCTTGTCTTTTATCCTCCTTACCATTCTAGCGTTTAATTGTCTATGATCTCCGTGTTCATTGATATCATGATATCGAATGTGAAAACACCAGTGGCAAGTAAACCTTCGATTTCCGCATCGTCTGCTTGCTGAAATTGGTTTCCTGACGTGCTTATTTTTTCTTCTTTACGTAGAGTAAGGGCGAGTCTCATGTCTGACTTTTCTTTTACGCTCAGTTAAATTGATAACACATCTGGGCTGTCATCAAGCGAGCAAAGATAAGTGTCCAAATCATCTAAAGCTGATAAATTTGCCGGCTTTCGAGAACGGCCATGCCCCCTCTTCAAAATCTGTTGAGTTTTTACAGAAGTAGCATCTTCGTTGCTGGGAGGAGGGTGAGCATCTGGAGTATAGTCCTCTACTTCATTTTCATCGTCAATAACATCCGGGACTATGTCTGCTTTGTCTACAAGGTATGCTCTAGCAACTGTACTGCGGAAGTTTCTTGGTCCGCGGGGAATATCAATTGTACACGTTTGGCCTTCTGTTAACATGAATCTGAATGGTTCTTTCCAGCCTTCTTTTTCGCGTCAGACCCGCACAAGGAGCTCCAAAGGGAGATTAAGATTGTTACATGCTGTGCCTTGCATATGAATCTGCGTGTAAGTCGCCGATGCATATTTTCGGTAATACGAATGAACGCTAATCCGAAGACGAATAATCGCCGATCTGATAGAAACGAATGAGTCGCTGATGAATACTTTCGGGATTTTGAGTGACCGCCGATTCAGCGCCGACGAGAACACATAGATATAAAAGTGTTAATGATCTCCTATCCGACGGATAAGAATCATCCCGAGGTTGGAGTTGCATGTATATATACTCTTCAGCCTAATTAGAAACTGTTTCCTAGATAGTTAGAAAATGGACTGTATTACGGCCAGCTTGCTTTGTTTCTTTTGTTATGGTGATAGCCTATCACAAAGAATTGGTCCAAAATCTGGTCCATTCCTTATTTTGAGAGCATCTTTTATCATTCGCTGAGCAAAAAGGCACTTTATTTCCTCAATAGCCCTATGAATGGCTTCGGCACGTCGGAAAATTGTTGGCGAGGGTAAAAACTCTCCTGTGAGACGCTGGAGTGGGGGCAAATCCCAGAATGTGTGAAGCTCAAAGTGTACAAAGCTGGTTGTGGCAATCTTTAGTTTTGTCCTAGAGACAAAGCTTAGTACACTGAAATAAACCCACGTCCTATTAGGGGAGTTTCAGAATGATTTCATTAAAGCCTAGCAAGTAATAGATATTAAGCTAAGTTGTATAATAGTAACTATCATCTTTCAAAAGGCTTTTCCTCTCTATAATTAATTATAAATTGTATTTCATTACTCTACAGCTCAAGGGTTTAGTAGTGAGCCGTGGAATTTGCATTTCTGCACACTGTGGTGCAGCTGGTGTCATACTGCAACACCGAAATCTTCAAATAGACGGAGCCTGGGTCAAGGAGCAGAAACTTTTTCAAAATATATCAGCCATAGCTGGTAAGGGGCTTCCGGGCAGCTTTTCCCATGCGGTCAGACTTTAGACAGGATAGCATTAATGACCCTGGCAATTTCATTTGCGGCCTCTCTTTTGTGATATGAACGTTGCCGAGAAGAATTATAATGACCTTTGGAACTGTGGAGGTCCGTAAGACGATCAGACCAGACGCCTTTTCTAACTTGGCTCCTAGAGGGGTGAGAGTCTTAGTCAAATCTTTTGAGACTTGGCAAGTTTCTCTATCTTCTGTTCTGAGCGCAAATCCGGTAGGTACACGGTGAACGTGCCCGATGGTAGTTAGTGGAAGACCAAGATATTAGGCTACAGCTTATCGAACCTGGCTGGGGAGAGTCAGCAACATTCGTTATCTTTGCCGAGATAGAGAGAGAGTCTCTCTTTCTATGGTTTAGGAGCTGCGATTTTTGTCGGCGCTCGTGGTCGGTTGGCATGTTTGGGCAGCGAGCGACCTAAATTTTCTGGTATAGAAGGTAATTTTTGACCTCTTTTAGTGGGTGTGGCCCACATTGCTTTAGCTACCAGCTTCGGAATTGCTGGGTCGAAAATCCGTATGGGCTGTAGGCTGCTTAAGCCAACTGAAGGATTTTCCTAAGAGGTGGCATTATTTGCTGGGCAAGAGAGTAAGTTGGGTACAATTGTTCCAGGTCCAGTCGAAATAAATTGAGCAGTGGCTGCTAGGGGGCAGACTCTCATGGAATTTATGTATTGCTTGTTCTGTCCATCGGACAAAGAGAGACAGCGGTTTCCACACCGTTTATGACTGCCGTGCAAAGTGATAGATTTGAAGCTATCTATGCAGCTCAACGCTCTTTGGCTTCCAATATCGCGCGTAGTTCAGGCGGCACACCATTTGCCTTTCTTAAAGAATTTGAGGCAGACTGGGGAGTGCCTGCTGTTCGTGAGATTTCTTTGGTGCCACCAGTAACTATCATCACTGCCCTTGGAACGGCGATACGTCTTGATGCTGCCGCTGTTAAGTCGATTTCATCATTAAACGCGTTAGCAGGGTGTATCGTCTCTGTGGAAGAAACAAGGTTTCCATTGGAGTCATTACGAGCCTCTGGAACTTGCTCTAAGGGTTCCTTTTTCTCAGGACCTTGTTTTTTTGATCTGTAGGTCTCTGCATTAACCATCTTAGTAACGGGCAGGTGAATTTCCTTCCCTTAGGTGGAGGCATACGACAAAAAAACTCCGGGAGTATCAATGAGTTTGAAGAGAGATTTTCTCGTTGTATGTGTGTGTGTCTGTACTATTTTTCGTCTACTGTGAGCCAAGCCACCATTCCATAGTAACATAAGACGTGTGGAAAATATAGAGAATACATGATCCTTCAAGCTATTACAGGGCCTATTCGATTCCCGACTTTTCCCACGATCTACGTCAGAGCCTGCTAGTGTCATCGTATCGAATGAGGATGAACTTATTCACCATGACCTAAAGGCCACGAGCCGTGAGAAGACCAAATGAGGAACCTCTGCCATTCCTCCCTGTCAGAATTCGTGTTTTCGTTTAGAATTGTTTCGCTCAGGATTGTTTCGCTTAGCATTGTTTTGGTTTAGGATTGTGTTGTTTGAAATGGTTTTGTCTAAGAATGTCTGAATCTGGAGTTTTCGGAAATCTAAGCATTGGAGCAAATAGAGGACATATATCACAGGGCAGAGCTGAACAGGGAAAACTCCACGGTTTGTTTTCTGTCATTTATTCTACCCTTAGAATCAGAAAACCACCTCTTCAGAAACCTCAGTCTATTTCTTACCTCAGTGCATTCTTCTCAGTTCTAGAATCTCTACTCTCACCTGTGAAAGACCTTCGGCAACACCTCAGTCACACCTTTATTGTCCCTTAGACCACTAGCTCGCGTTTTTCCCTTCTAACCTTTCTCGCCCGACCCCCCTTTCTCTCCTCGGCTCGAGGATCAGTAACGTGCCGGACACGTCCCCTCTGACACTCCCGTACTCGTTGTCGGCGAGCAGCCGCAGTCATATCCAAAATAAGCCATGTAAAAATTGAACTTACAGCATCTAGAGAGCCCAGCCAGCTCCTAACCACTTGCGCCGACAGACTATTATGAGGCATGTTTCTAATACTTGGATTATTATGATCGGTAGAGCCCTTCGCCCTACTTCTGTGACAGTCGAGAGGGTTCGTCCAAGAAAGCATGCTGGGGATGGTGATAATGAGGTGATGCTGACCGAGGCCCGCGTGGATGAATAGGGATCTTGAAGAGAAAGGCTGTGAATCTTCTTGGCTTTCTCAGATATACAACATACTGAGCATTTACCGCTAACACTGCATAAAGGTATAGAATTTAACTTCGCCAGCCAGATAGTATGCTACCGTTGGTTGTCTCGTGATTGCTCTGCTTTTTATTGTTATTGTCTACTTGTCTAGTGTTTTTTTGATTATTTATTACGTCGTGCCGGCGCACAGCACAGAACCCTAAGGATCATGTACCGGTTAGCTCAACCTATGTATGCCTACCCGATGCGTCAGTCTCCCGAGAGATTCTAACCAAGTAGATGTTACTTCTCCACCCACACCTCATGAGAATCCCCCGATTCAATTCCATCTTTCGACCATCTGCCATGGATCACTGATCCTGTGGTTTCTCCATTACCAACTGCCCTCCCCGACATTTAATCCAGATGTGACCCTTCGACCGAGAATCCCTGAAACAAATAACCGATCGCCTAGGATGGTGCCGCTCCACGCATGTACTATGCCAGCTGAAGGAGTGCCAGCAGTCTAGAGCACAGATCGGTTTAGAAATATCTGATTTTAGACGGTATTCCAAGTGTCGGCGACACTTTTTTCAGCCGTTGCTCTGGCACACACACAACGCATCGGAGTCAAAATTCCTCATGATTCCCTCTCCAAACCCCTTTCCTACTTTTCCCGCATCTCAGTACTCGTCTATCCTTATCTTGTAGAGACTTCTCCAGTTCTCTCCCCAAAATTGAATCGTCTCCCTTCCCAAATTTGTGCTCCACGGCTCAAATCTTCCGTCAGGTGTCCATAACATTGGGAGCGTATCTGTGGGTGTTTTTCCAGGAAGACGATTATATTGTTTTTACTTTCGGTTCATTTCCGGAATAAGTCTCTAGTTGTTGAGATATCTGGGCGTGGGGGACTTGGTGTTGTTTGGGTCCAGGCCTTGTCGAAGAGAATGGTTGACAGGCTGACGTGCAAACGACCGAGAGTACCTTGCGGGCCTCAAACTTCGAATGAGTTGCGACTCTTTTTGGCTATCCCAGACATGTGAACAAACTTGGCGTTAACAGCCGGCACCGCGTGAAGATGAAGAGTTCGACTTCGTCAGGCGTCTACATGTAACTGAATGTATCGTGTGCCACTCGCTGTGATGGTTACACGTGGTACGTTAATTCAGGTGAGGTAAAACAACGCTTGAATTTAAAAATAGAACACTCCCATAACCTATAGCCTGTTGCAGCCCATATCTATTTTATCCACCGAGCAGTAAGGAATTTGACAGTATCTTCTGTACACAATTAAATCGCGTAAATATTATCACATAAATCCAACGCCATGACTCTACATTTATCTCTATTTTTTACTTAATAATTATATTCTACAAGTATACAGGCCGAGCATCAGAACTCTTCTAATTTTCTTATTTTTATAAGGTTGGGATGCTTGGCAAGAAGGCCTTGGCCCCGCGAAGGTATTCCAGGCCCTTACAAACACCGGCACGTCGGGTAATTTATTAAAACTAGGTTGAACGGTACTTGAGCTCGGGAACGTGTTGTGCGCTTGCACGACGTAGACAAGAAAACAAACAAACATTAATTTACATTTATCTTTAGGTGTGTTATTACCTGACGATAATCAGTACCGCAGTATACCGACAGTATCCAATTTTAATGAGACTATGTGAAGTAATAAGCGCGCGCATCAAACAAGAAGATAATAACTTGTCTCGACGAGAATATGACTTGAATTTGAAACCAACAAGCTAGATACGATATTCGACAAGGTATGTATTTCCTAGAAGCACTGTTTGTTAAGATTTATGAGTCCCGGTAGAGAGTGAAATGAGCAATACGTGTAAGTTTTCACAAACCACTTTAAATTGTCAACAACCGATGACGCAACGACTAAGGCCAAGCTCAGTGCTCTCAATAGGTTTGTACGAAATAAGACCAGGATATCTCTTGTCCCGGAAACCATCGTGAAAATATGAATGCCATCATTGTACTCGTTTCTTCCTAAGCAACTTCAATAAATGAACGCGATTGATCCGCCGACATCGATGTTACTTATGTATGTCGTTACCAGATACCTACCCGACCAGAAAAAAGCCTTGAGTTCTCACCCTCGCACCGTCCAGCCAGAAGAGATTCGTCCACCCATAAATAGCCCTGAGGCCGGCTGGTCCTCAGTACATCGTCAACCATGAAAAAGGATGTGTCCGACGCCAGACGCGCTGAATCCGTCAACTTTTATCGTCCACAGCCGTTCCACGTGGGTTACTTCGCGCGCATGTAACCATAATCCCGGGACCGGTCTCTCAACCCCATGATCCTGACGTACTCGAGATCATTGCTCTCGAGGCAGACCGCTACCACGGTTGCTTCGAGCAAAGGACCGGCTTATTCTCGCTTGTTACGATCTTTCGGCAGCGTCTAGATGCCTTCAGGTACATATCATGGTAAACCGTATTGTCGGTATATCTACGGTAAAAGTGCTAGCACACTGATAAATAAACTTGTAATTCTCTTCTCTTTCCCCCAACCTCTCCGACGTCTTAACTATTTATACTACGGCCAGCCTTATGTCATCAAATCACCTGACTGAACCAACTTCGCTCTACTACTACATGTATTACTTTCTTAGACTTAGGAAGGATGTCCCGCCCACAGAGTATCTAGATCCCCTGGTTGACCCTCCTTGGCAAGCTAAGGAGAGCTGGTGCTCCAGGACTAGACGAGTTACCAGGACCTCACGTCGCCTTCCTGAAGGCATTCCCTCACAAGATATGGTAATTTACTCAGACGGGAGTCGTCTAGATTCTGTTTCCGGCCCTCGCGTCGGGGGCGGAGTTGCCATCCTCCAAGCAGGTCGCTTGATCTGCCAGAAACGTATACCTCTTAGCCCTTCACTCGAGATCTTTGATGCGGAAGCTGCTGCTGCCTTAACTGCCTTAGAGATAGCGGTAGACCTTCCCTCGGCACGATTCGCAAGTAACCTCTGGGTACTTCTAGACAATTTGGATGTTGCCCGACAGCTCCTTTCGACCCCCACCTGTTCTCAAGAAATCTTCTCCAGGTTCGCATCTAAAGCGCGAGAGTGGCCTCATCGCTCGCGCCTTCCTCATGTCCTACCAGGTGGAGTCAAGGTTCATTGGATTCCAGGTCACTCTGGAATCCCGGGTAACACTCTAGCTGATGCAGCCGCGAAAGAAGCTATGAATATGCCACCGCCCCCACCTTCCCCGCCCACGTTTGCCTCTGCCAAAACTTGGGTCAGTAATTCGAAATCAGGAGCCTATAAAGATTATTGGTTACAAAACGCCCCTAAATCGTACCAGGACCTGGAAATTGACTTCCTCGCGAGCTGCCCCGCGGAGCTGTCACTACCGCGACAACATGTCGCTCACATATATGCTGCACGCTCCGGACATGGAGACTTCGCATCATATCATGCCCGCTTTGACCACGATTCCGCGCACAACTGTTGTGATATCAAGTCTATGATGTCATAACAGACTGAAGTTTACTCAGCCACACGGGCACTCAAATTACGATAGAGCATAAGCGAAAGCTTATGTACGATAACTATGTTGGGCCTTCTAGAAGATTCCAGTTAGTCATTAGAGGAATCTTCTAACAAACTGAGATGTATAAAGAGGTATCAGCCTCCACCTGAAATATTGTATATTAAGTGTATAGTCATTATCTTGATAGAATATTATAATCTTCATTGAGTGAAGCTCAAGTGCCCTAGCATACATCCTTCAAACCTACTGTGAGCACACCCATCCTCTCCTAATAGTTTTAATAGGTTATGAGACCGGGGCTCTTCCCTGTGACATCAAGTGTTATTATTCTCCAAACTATCTCACACTAACGCGTGAAGACCCTCTTCCCACGATGGAAGATTCTACGGCAATAATCTTGGCTCCAGGCGTCAGCTTTGCGGACTGGGAATCTGATCTTCAAGCCGCTCTCATTAAGAAAGGTCGCCTAGCACACGTGTTTCACAATCTTGACGAAATCAGACCAGCAACACATCCCGTGCAACCGGAACAACCAGAGGCCTATGACCAGTATATCCAAGATCTGGCCAAGTGGAAAGAGGGCGAGATAGAGGCAAAGAATGTCTTGCTCCGACGACTAAGTCAAGGTGTCCGACCCCAAAATTTCAGGAATATGACTGCAAAGCAAATCTTCGACAATATAGCATCAACTCGAGAAGAAAATGCTGCAACACCTTACGAGACAGCCGTAAGAAACCTGTGGGGTATAAAATTCACGACAATTGACGACTACTGTGACAAATTCATGCAGTACTACCTCAGCGTCAACAGTGCAGCTGAGTCGATGGTTCCTCAGGGTACCTCAGACTTGGTAAATCCATACCTGATTTCGCATGGGTATGCAAGTTGTCTTTTTGTTCTCGGCACCGAAAAAGTGGATTGGTTAGAAACTTGGAGACAGACAAAGGTCCACGACAGTAAAAACAGATACTTGTCATTAGAAAAGTTAATGTCAACGCTTAGACAAGTTGGAGGGCCTAAGTTACAATCGTCGGGGCAAGTCAACGCTGCAAAAGGAGACAGGAATAGAGGCTCAAATGAGAGAGAAAAGTCTGTTGGGGGACCTTAAGACACTTGTGTTCTCTGTAAACATCGACACCAGAACAAGGAATGCTACTGGCAGCACCCAGAATTAAGGCGTTTCAAGAAGAAGAATAGAAAAGGAAAAGAAAAGTCGAGAGGGAGCGTCGCTATTGAAAGTGATAACGAAACAAGTGACGAGGACGAGGGAAATTTCAGTTGCCAAACTAGCTAGAGGCGCATCAGCTAGTCTAATTAAAAATCCTCTGCTGTACGATACCGGTGCTTCGCACCACTTTATCCGCTGTGAAAAAGATTTCGTCCATTTAAATAGATTGCGTAAACCCTTTCAGTTTGATCAAGCTGTCGGAACGTCAAAGTTGACACATCAGGGTGTAAGTCGCATCACTATTGGAAATCGTACTCTTGACCTGGAAGAATCCTTCTTCTCTCCCAATTCCTCTTGCACAATCATCTCGGCAGGAAGATTGAAAGAACAGTATGGAATTGTCGCAGCAGAATCAAATGAGTTACTGGTCCAGATGAAAGATAACAGACCAGTGGCAAGACTCAAGATGATCGATCATGTACTTTATATCAGACCCCTGAAAGCGTCCGCCTCTTCCACCACATTGAACAACATAGCAGCACCAGGAGTAGCCAGAATTCCCCAGGCAACCAACGCACACAGATGGCATCAGAGATTAGGTCATACGGGTCAACAAATTCTGAAGAAAACTGCGCAGTGTTCATTGGGGATGGACGGCATTGACTTCACAGAATTTACCAACTGCGAGACGTGTCACCTGAGCAAAGCACAGCGATTCATTTCTCGGGAGCCAAGACCAACGCCTGGTGAGCCATTGGATGAAGTTTTTGTGGACACAGTGGGAAAGTTGATAGTAGCATTCAACAGTCATCAATATGCAGTAATTCTTACGGATGCTAAATCACGGATGAGATGGGCCATCACCACAGCCGCAAAAGACGAAATCGCGAGCCAACTGATTCGATGGATTGAATCTCAGAATCACCAATACGGTAAAAGAGTTCGCGTTGTATTTAGAGATGGAGGCTCCGAGTTTACCCGCATGAAACAATACTGTGACCAGCACGGTATTCGCACCGATATTTCGGCACCGTACACTCCAGAGCAGAACGGCACAGCGGAAGCCTCGAACAAAATCATCTTGAGGAGAGCACGTGCCATGTTAATAGACGCCCGCATGCCACCATGCTTCTGGCCATGGGCGGTCGAACACGCATGCTTTGTTACCAACAGGCTCTATTGCCTACGCACCAAAATGGTGCCAATCGTCGACTTCTTGCAAGGTCTGAAGCAGCCGCATCGTGACAGAGTCGACTTCTCTTGCCTACCTCGTTTCGGATGCAGAGCCTATAAGCTCATTGACCATAAACCAGGAAAATTCGAAGCAAGGGCAGAAAAAGGATGGTTCGTCGGATTCCCGAAGAATACCAGCAAAAATTATTTGATTTACCACCCTCACTGGACGCCCAAGCAAGGCTGGAAATGGAAAGAAAGTTGCACACCTCACGTCACTTTCGATGAGGATATCATGTTCGGAGATATGCTCAACACCACTGACCAGCAAAGAACAGCCAGCTACTGGGCAAGTGAAAACCCATTACCCATTGAGGATATACAATCGAGCTCTTTAAATAATCCTCCTCGGTACAATCAAACCTTTGATAGGTTTGAGGGGGAGATACCAGCCTCGTCGCAGGTAGAAGTTCAACCTATACCTCTACCTCCTGCTGTCCCTTCGATATCGAATGAGGAGGCATCAGCCTCTCAAGCTGAAGCGCATGCAACACCGACAGCAGCATCACTGCCATTGCAAAAATCGAGAGAATCACCAGCCCCAGCAGTTCCAGTAATACCAGATGACAAGTGGCCTCAAAATTCAGCTGATATTGATAGTCTTTTTGTATCTCAAGACATGCTTGATTCACAATCAGTCAACAACGCCAGTGACGATGGGAGCACTTGTGATCCATCTGACTCATCTACGCAATCTGATGTTTCAGATATAATTGACAACCCAGGAATCATAAGTAGTCGGCAAGACGGGCCATCAGCTGCCCAGCAAGAGAACACTGATTACGAAGAAGATGATTGGGGACAGATGATTGAATCTGTTCAGCCAGAACAGGAAACTTACGATCGAGTCATGACAGGATGGGACGAAGTACCTCCGGTAGCAGGTCAAAAACGCCAACACTCGCCAGAACCAGGAATATATCGCACCAAACGTGGTAGACCAGTTAAAAAGATCGATTATTACAAATCGCACCATGGTACAGTCGCAAGACCTTGCGGCGATCCTAAAACATGGTCAGAAGCGATGAACAGTAATGATGCAAAGCACTGGCAACGAGCTGCAAATGAAGAATATAACTCCTTGAGGGACACAGGAACGATCGAAATAATCAAGCACAGTCAACTTCCAAAAGGTCGCAAACTAATGAAGTGTAAGTGGGTGTTCAAAAAGAAATTCCTGTCAGATGGATCCATCGATAAGTATAAAGCTAGATGTACTGTTAAAGGGTTTACCCAGAGATCCGGAATTGATTACAAGGAGACATTTGCACCTACACCACGAGCAGAGACTGGCCGTATTATGCTAGCCTTAGCGCATCGTTTTGGTTGGCACAGACGACAAGGAGATGTACCATCTGCATTCTTGAATCCTAAGCTGGACATAGATTTGTATATGGAAATGCCAGAAGGATTTAGAAAAGATGGTTACATCATACGCATACGAAAAGGTCTCTACGGGCTTAAGCAAGCTGCAGCCTTGTGGTATGATGACCTAAGAGGGTTTCTCGCTAAACAAGGGATGTTTCCAACTACCACCGATGTATGTTTGTACACGAATAAAGAGAAGGATCTATTTGCAATTATACACGTCGACGACATCCAAGTGATGGGGCCAAATATTGGCAAAATCAACAGGTTGATGAAATCTTTGCATAGTCAATACAGGCTTAAGTCAGTGAATACGGACATGTTTCTCGGAATCCATATCAGCAATCCGGACAAGCATACACTTAAACTATCACAGGGCCAATATGCACGTAAGCTGATTGAAAGACATGGCCTTAAAGATTGTAAGACAGTCAGGAAACCCCTCGAAAAACTGCTCGAACCCAGTGGCACAAAATGTTCATCTCAGCAATCAACAGAATTCAACTCGATCATTGGTGGATTGCAATATCTTGCAAATAATACTCGACCAGATATTGCTCATGCAGTAAACCACCTTGCTCGTTTCTTGGTGAGCCCATCCAGTGATCATATTCAGGCAGCCCGCAGAATTCTCCGATATATTGCCAAGGACCCAGATCAAGGAATTGTTTTCAAGTCTGGCGCAGATAAACCTATCTTAGAAGCTTACACGGATTCAGATTTTGCTGGTGACCCTTCAACGAGCAGGTCAACCTCTGGATTACTCATTAGGCTAGCATCAGGGCCAATATGCTGGAAGTCCCGTCTACAGCGTGAAGTTGTCTTGTCATCGACTGAGGCGGAATATTTAGCCGCTACAGAAGCCTGCCGCGAGTTGCAATGGGTAATGTCATTGCTGGAGGAATTGAACTTATGTGATCAGGTTGAAGGAGCTTTGAGAACTAACTTTTATGTCGACAATCAGTCCACAATATCATTGATTAAAAATCACGATAATCATAAACGTTCGAAGCACGTTGCCTTGCGGAATTCCTACTGTCGTCAACAGTTTGAGAAGGGAGCGATAACAGTTTTATACGTACCATCAAATCAGCAACTAGCTGACAGTTTCACTAAATTTAATTCCACTGTCGCAATTCTATAAGATATCACTATTGTGGACAATTCTCTTTGTCAGGGGGAGTGTTGTGATATCAAGTCTATGATGTCATAACAGACTGAAGTTTACTCAGCCACACGGGCACTCAAATTACGATAGAGCATAAGCGAAAGCTTATGTACGATAACTATGTTGGGCCTTCTAGAAGATTCCAGTTAGTCATTAGAGGAATCTTCTAACAAACTGAGATGTATAAAGAGGTATCAGCCTCCACCTGAAATATTGTATATTAAGTGTATAGTCATTATCTTGATAGAATATTATAATCTTCATTGAGTGAAGCTCAAGTGCCCTAGCATACATCCTTCAAACCTACTGTGAGCACACCCATCCTCTCCTAATAGTTTTAATAACAACACATGCAGCTGCAACGAATCCAAATCGCCTTTACACTTCATAAACTGCAGGCTGAATACAGTTCGGCTTCCAAAGCCACCCAGAGGCTGCCCAAGCAAAGCCATCTTCCTTCTCGGGACTCCCACTGGAGCTTCAAAACTTACTAAATGGCTGGAAGAGTCGAAATTCTTCACCGAAATCTGTCCTAGAATCCCTCCAGACTCGACAATCATGGACGGCTAGCAGTAGCCAAACCATAAAATTGAACATACGACTGTGGACTAGTTTCATAACTTCTTATACCGATGGCGCAAAATGGAGTCTTGGGGGCTATTTCATTTTTTTTTTTTTTCATTTCTTTCCTTTCCTCTCTCTTTCTATCGTATTACGGGAGTATCATCTCTCCATGGAATTATTCCCTCTAATGTGGACTAACAACGTTGTCGGAAAGGTGATGGTTCAAGTCACTTGTCATCGCAAATCATCTCAGGTCTCCTCTCTAGTTTGGGGGAGTCGGGGGCCTCAGGCATCCGGAGCAGTAAGCTCTGGCGTCCTATCCAATTTGGGACTAGTGTATTTTACCATTAGTTAGGCGTTAAGCAACAAACAAACAAACAACTTAGGTAGGATGTGATTGTCATAAAACCGGATATTATTCCGACACGTATCATACCATGCGGCACGGTACGGTGAGGCATGATGCGTGAACCTTTGAGCGGTGATCATATCAGTCGACAATTTCATGTAGATTGTTGTCACAGGGTAAATCAAGTTCCTTACCGATAGTTTCAAAAGTCAATATTATCGCTCAGGACGACAGGATAAACGTCATCTAGATTTTCACGGCGCAATCTGCGAGATACAAGGCTCTTAATATAAGCAATGATATCGTCCTAGTTATTCAGATTCGTTGCCTTGTGTATAAACGAGGATGTACAACGGTAGCTGAGAGTATTTACTTGGCCGGCTACCAATTCTGACACAAATATACTCGCGTGTAAATACATATGCAGTGGGAGAATCGCAGCATCTTCGCGTTCAACTCGCAGCACTAAGCAATCACGGATTACTTCACGGCCAAACAGTAAGCGGAAAGTTTTATGGAAACTTCCATGTGATAGGCACTGGACGAGTTAGTTGCGTCAGATATGCACGTCTGAATTTTGAACTATTAGCCCATAGATATCTTCGTAGAGCCATCCTGAATTTAGCCCCGATATCCCGTGAAAAGGATTATCAAAATTAGATTTCCTCGTTATCAACCTCAGTAGAATAAGACACAAAAGACGTGACAGCTTACATATCATGACTTCGTATCAGTCAGTTCTTACATGACATAACGTGTGAGAGCAAACAGGCCAGCTATTCTGGTCGGTAAGATTCCTTCGTATACCAACATTGACCACCACAGCTAAGTATATACATTAACAAGCGATACCGACTTGCAAAATCAAAAATATGCCAGAAAATGATGGCTTACATATTGATAATCTAACTGCTTAGACCCATTTTCTCAAGGATTCATCTACAAGTGATCAGTAAAAAGTGAATCCTTTTTATTTACTTCAGTAATATTTTAACGGTATAACCCATTTTTTACTTTGTTATCTGCAAGCGGAATATGAAGCTAGCTTTGAGCGGCTGAAGTAGTAACAGGTATACCGATAGCCATTGGGGCATGGTAAGAACCAATACTTTGAAATCCTCTGTCGTAGATGTTAGTTATCACAACAAAATTTGGACGAATTCTAGAGGGCAATACCGGGTCAAATCGATTCCTTGATCATCGTCTTCAACATCTCCCTCTGCAATTGTATCGATCTGAAGGCTAGAATTGTCACCACTGAATTTCCGAGAAGGACTCTTCATTGCCACGGGACTACTGCTTGCCGGTAACCTAGGCCCTGTGCGCTTGACGGGGCTACTATCAAAAGGTCCACCTTTAATCGGTGTATGACCAATATCCGCATACTTCCAGAACGGAGCAGGCGAGCTGGTCGGCATGTGCTGACTTGGGCGTTGTGCAGTGCTTGGAGGAGCAAGCCTGGGATGGACGCGATGAGGCGCGGGAGTTATGAATGAGGAGGTGTCATCTGGTAGATAGCTTGGAGATAAGACGGGCGGGGAGCCTGGTGCGTTATCTAAGATCCCATATGAGCGACGGTGGCGCGGTAATGGGCTACCGTCACCAGGTGTCTCGTCAGGGATGGGCTTATTAGGTCTAGCGCCTCGGTCGGGTGTCATTTGGGAAGCATTCGATGGATATGAGTTTAACGGTGGAGAGCCCGATCGGGGTGAGCGCTTATGACGACGAACAGAGCTTCGTGATCCCCTATTCAAGATTCCTGGTGAGCCAGGGGACCCGCGGTGTCCTCCCCTGCCACCGCGAGTAGCTAAGCGAGCCATTTCATCACGATGATCATCTTTGATGTGCCACTTCATTCCTTTACCCGGCTCATTAGTTTGGCGAGCTACTTTCTCGAATGCTTTATTTAACGAGAGATTGTGGCGAATGGAGTTCTAGGTTTAAATAAATATTTAGTCTATTAGTTCTGAATTGGTAGTACTTAGACGTACCTGCCATCCGCCTCCGAGCTGATGTCGATAATAAGCATACTTTTCCATGATAAAGTTGTAAATTCCATTAAGAGTTAGCTTTTCTTCTTCAGTATCAAGAATGGCCTGGCTAATTAGTTGGGAGTAGCTGTAAGAAGGTTTTATGTGTTTGTTAAGATCACTGCTGAGATCAATATCATTGGTGTTGATAAACATAGTACTGCCTGCGATGCCACCAGGTGTATTCTTACCAGGCAGGTATGAGCCCTTAGTCCCGGTACTGGTCGGGGTTCCTGGACCCTTTTCGTCAGGGGCAGATACATTAAATGAGGGAGTGCCTGAGGACACCTCTTGCTTGATGGGCTGAGGTGACACATCATGCAAAAACACAAAGTCTTCGTTGGTGCTAACTTCCTCGCTTTTCAGATCGGGTGCTGCTATTAAACCTGCGCGATGCAAATAGTAGTTCGCAACTTTGAGATTTCCGTCCTCTTGGGGCAAGACGAACATCATTTCTGTCCCTCCAATTGCAATGACTTCTCCGCTTACAAGGGGATGAGTCTCTCCGCGCCTGAGTGTTTGGTTGTTAATCTTAATTCCGTTGCGCCCATGGACTGTAATATTCCAAAGTTCTGCATCTGGGTCGAAACATATCTCTGCGTGTGCACGAGATATCGTTTTACTCGGACCAAGGTCGACGTGAATTATGCTATCGTCCTCCATGAAATCGTTAACAACTCCATTGAGCTCAAGAGCCGACTTTTGAGCTGTACAGCCCTCTGGGGGACGACCTATATTGTTCTTGAGCCTTTTCACATAAAACGTCCAGTCTTTACCAGCAAGCTTAGCATACGCTTTAACTCCTTGCTTGTTATGTTTCTCGTGAAGCGAATTTGCATGATCATGAGTAGCCTGGACCGTGTGCGGTGGCACGAGAAGTGTTGAGGCGACAGCGGCAATGAGCTCTTCGTCATTCATTGGAATATCTGTCCTACTCTCGGCGAGTTTCGTCGGTTTTGCATCACTATTCTCGATTCGGTCGTCAACCTTTAAAAGTTACTGAAAAGTCCACTGGCCAATTTAGTAGCCACTGACCTTTTTTCTTCTTTTGGCGGGTCGGGATGGCGATGAGTTAGAGACATCAATATTTCTGGAAACATCTCGACGAACTCGATGAGAACGTTTAGATGAGGCAGGCATTTATTGACAAGATAGTTGCTTTACGGTGAGTGTAGCGACAAGGGTCGAGCAAATTCGACGGCTGACCTATTTGATGCCACTATATTGGCATATTAGCATATTCGTTTTAATTATGGTTATTGATGCAAACACCCAAATTTGATTTTGGAAGATCGAAGTAGTATGCAAACCTTTCATGCGCGATAATGTGTGGAAATCTAGATGTCATACAAATGTTTTCCTTGATGGAGCTATATGTTGTGATTTGATGGGGTAGCGGGTCAGTGGATTCCTGTCTCGGGGTTGCTGTCTATCACGCTCGGGCGCGTCGAAACGAGAATTAAGTAAATAAACTACCCTAATTAGCTCAGGCTAACCATTACACCTGTCAGAACCAGAATTATATGAAATTACGAGAAATTAACCTTAGAATCATCTTTGGAGAGCCTTAGAATCACTTTTAATTACTGATAAACACACGGTTATCAAAGGCAAGTTCATTCGTTGCGCATTCCATGTTTTTTTTTGCAATTATTGTCTTGTCGGCATGCCAAATTAAACTAAACAAGCCGAGCGCCCATGACCCCAGCGAACAGGGACTAGTAAATGGACCAGGGCTTCGGAAATAAACCGACGTAAGTAATATGGTGTCCCAGAACTTGTGGGAAAGTTGGAAGGAGTTATTATTCTATGGGTGATACTCTACGCATCTAGTGACCGGCTGGAGGCTAAGAAATCGAAGCATCACTCTTGTATTCGATATCATAGAATGCCACGAATTTACATGCATGAGTCTAGTATGAGTTGTTCTTCCACCTTCCAACCAAAGTTCCACTAACGTCATATTAGGAAACTACAGTCGTCCCTCTCTAACTCGATAGCGGGCCCCGGTATAAGTGTTGAAAATATTCATTGTAACTTGGACTTTTATATTTGCAACACTTATCCTTAAAGGTGATTTTGCGTGCAGGGGTAAGTATTGCAAATGTAAATGGTCGAATTTCAATGAATATTTTTTAACACTTATACCGGGACCCACTATCGAGTTAGAGAGGGATGACTGTAATAAAACGTAATGATGTAATATTACATAATACTGATAATGATGATGTTCATTACATCCATTAGGTTACATACAGAATGCAGCTTTAAGACCTCCAACTGGGTCAAAAGATGAAAAAAATCAGAGGTCGCTGAGTCGCTACGACTAGATGACAGAACTCTGTTAAAGGACACTCATACTGTGGATGCATTCGCTGATACCACTACATAATCACAACTCGAGAGCTTGCACCCTTTCCTTCAATTGTAAAATACCCAAGGAAAAATATACATGCAAAAAACCTTGAACTACCCCAGCATGCTTCTCAGCCAAAATGTATCAACCACGTGGAAAGTAGTCTTTCTATGTCCACATGTCATATCGTTGTAGGTGTTCAGGCTGCAAGACTCTCTGTTGGAATATGATCCAAATGATGGACTACCACTTCATTGTTAGTTTGGTTAAGTCTTGGCCTGCTCTAAGCTCGCAATTATAGATTACTTCATTAGTCCAATGTCTTCACCTCAAGCAGGCTCCTCTTTTCTTCTCACTGCGCATTTACTCCCTTCACAAGTCTGCCATCCTTAGCGGAAGCTCTCCAAACAGCGTAAAAACTGTTGAAGTTTGGGGATGTAAACAACGTTTACACTTGAGGGCTTCAATATAATCGATTTGATTGATCGAGGATAACCTAGGAAAGTATAATGGATTAGCTATCTGCTCCACGGATACAGGCTTACTCATGAACATCAGTTCTAGTTTATAAATCATTCTAGACAACTTAATAGCGATGGCAATCTAGTAACGTGTACACGCTTCCAGAATATTCTATCCTTAAATCTGATGATCGGCGGTCTAATTCCCCTTGCGCTAGCTTGATGTGATTAGCGCTTGCTTCAACAAAAACTTCTTCTACTGTATATACTGAGTCTGAAATCCTCTCTCGGCTCTCCGTAACAGCTTAGGCGTATAGATGAAGACGGGAGGCGTGAGCGTGGATGATTACAGTGAACGGATTTCTAGATCAGGGGAAGGTCGTAACCAGCAAGAAGAATGGCTGATAGGCATATCGATCCGAAACCTGTCTTATAAAGCAGAAGAAATCGGCCAGGTAGCATTATCATATCGACCTCGAGCAATATTTGAGTGCGACGGCGACCAGAAAGCGCTTCCCTGTTTAGCCACACCAGAGATACGCCAAACTGAACCTTTGCAGCCGGCATTAAGAGGAGGTAAAAAGTTTGACTGTGCCAGCCCACCTGTCCGTCTGTATCTACCTGAGTATACTGGTGTATTTGCTCATTGGCATCGTATCACAGGACATCATACATCCTCGAGCTGCATAAGGTTCCTAGATTATTTATCTACACCGTGATAGAGGTCACGTGAGCGCGTGTTCAACGGTGAAATGGTAGGTACTGTATCGCGAATCAGAGAGCTCGATCCTGAGAATCAACCTGGGAAAAATCTTGCTGCAGACTCTCTGTAAGGTAGAGTCTGCTCTAAACTCTCAGGCGGCCCGGTCACACAATTCTTTAAGGTCGCTAATGATAATGGTTGAAACTTTAGGCAGACATGTGTAAATGCAAGCTTACGATGGATCTGTAATTGGAATATGAGACCAGACATATTTAAATATATGAGTTTAGGACTTCCTAATGTACCCACTTGGACTCTTCCGATCAGCTATTATTCACCCATGTTCCCAATTGTTTTTTTTCCACCGCAGGATTAAAGAATTACATATTACCCGACTCCAAAATTTCCATATTTGGTAGCCAGACATGTTAATTCTACGGTAACCTGCCAGATTGGTCGATGCAATAGCTAAACTGGAATATCAAAGGCTGGCTAATCAGGCAGATTGTGGTTGGCAATTTTTGTGTGAATTTTGTACAATAATTGGCCCAAGAACATGTCCTTTTTTTGAATTCATTCTAGTGTATGCAGTCGTCAGGTTTTGACATGAATGACACTGGTACGATACATGGAGCAATGACTCAATTTGACTTGAGGGACACTAACACCCGAACATGGCTGGCAAAGAAGAACTCTTCACCTTCTCGCGGTGCCGGCTGTAAACGCCCAGTATGTTCGCACATCTGGGATAGCCAAGAAGATTCGCAATCGAATCGAAACCAACGCATACGCTCCAACTTCCTTAGTCAATGTCTAGCGAAGCGTCAGTCAATCCAACCCGAGGAGACCACTTCTACCGATCCGCCGCCTTTCAACACCCGAAGTATCGAATGACAAACCCTACCATCATCTACGTCGACCGGACTATCATGAACTTTTGCGTTACTTCGGTGCCCCTCCATCTACAAACCCACGATGATACGAATACCCGACGGAGGAAGAATGTCGGAGGGCACAAAGATGGAGAGGTTGTAATGGCTTTGGAAGGCCAGGCTACGGAGAGAATTTATGAGATACTGAGGGATAGGGAGTTTGGCAAGGGAAAGAGACGGGATGGTTTTGGAGGGAGGATGTCTGATTTTGACGATGGAACTTTTGACTCTGGGAGTATTGTGTGTGCCGAGGTTTTCGGGTTGTTTAAGCGCTGCCAACACTTTATAAACTGGCTGCGCTTCCTTTTTGGAGGCGATACATACGGCTTCGGTCATCACGGCGGTACTCAGCGCGAGCTGTTGTACTGTTGGGAAATCTCTTTGTTACGTGGACGTTCGCGGCGGAGAGGAAGGGGGAGATCCAGGGCGTCGAACCTTTGGCACTTTTGTGTCTTTTTTACTGCCTTTTTTTTTTAAGCATCTACTGGCTAGTAATAGTCAGGGTATTAGGTAGTTCAGAGTCTCTAGGGATTGGCTACTCGTATCACGCCTCTTGGGTGCAGGGCTTGTGCCTGATACGTCTTGAATTCAATCAATCAAACACTCGAACATCGTTTGAAGATATGACTAAGATTCAGCCGCCTTACACCTCTGCTACCTCAGGGTCGATTAGTGTAGTGGTACACTGTCCGGGCCGTTCTCTCATGTAGAGTCTGGGTAGCTTAGACACATGCCTCACTTGAGACAGGAGAAAGCTGGTTCGAATCCAGCAAGACCCTGACACCACATCTCTCGCGGTGATAACGTATTCGTAGGATAACGAAAGCATATTCAGATATCCATGGAGTTTTTTCTCGCTTTCCTTGTGGTGGGTATTCACGGAAGAGAGTACATGCCGCAAGGCGTTATTCTCGTAGTGGTATCTGCAAATGAAATCTGAGTATGAGTGTTCCGAACGTCAAACAGAGTCTGATTGACTTGATTGTTGTATTTATACTATGAATTTATAGGAAACAAGTCAAGAAAAAGAGTCTAATTAATAGAATAGGTAAAAGATTAACTTCTACTTCTTCTTCCATCTAATGTCCTCTGGTCCAGCCTTATAACTCCTCACAGATCTCAGGTCTATAATTAATTACAATGGCTATTAAAATTATGGAAGCTGTGTAGCAGGTTACTGGTGGGTACTTTATTGTAATGTTGGAAAGAGATAATAATACTACAATTCAGATTTACGGATAAGTATCTATATCGATCGGGATTACTTTTCTCCGTTACAGTTTCCACCTCACTTCAAATAGAAACGATCTGCGACACTTCTCAACAATGGCGCATGATTAAGATAATCCAAAGTGTGACATCAATATCTAAATCCATCTTCCTTGATAGCGGGATCCTCGAGATACGAATGTAGATCTAAATATACAATTGCAACTCAAGATCATAGTAGAAGCCTGGATCCTAGAGAAATACTATTTTGGATGTTTGCCACAGATGAACATATCTCGGACAGAGTAGCTCGGCGAAGCATACACATCTTCCGTAATCATACGCGTCGTAGCCTCAGGCTGCATACGCAATAATGATTAAAGAAAAGCCCTGCTACCCTCAATCGTTTGCGTTTGCCACAAGATTGCATACCGGCTACTCACGGCCATCCAGTGTATCTTTGTTATCGTTAGATACATGACGAGGCGAGGAATTGTGGAAAGCGTCTTACTGGACTCGAACGAGCTTTCTCTTGTTGCAAGGCATGTGCCTCGGCTATCAAGACTCTACTGGGGAGAGCGGCCTAGACGGTATACCACACCACCATGCAACCCAACGGAATCCTCGTTTCCACTATGATAGTATCTTAGTCGCTTTGTACTAGCGTATTCTTTCTTCATCTTAGTCATCACTCAATATACGTGTCTTACATGTATTTTTTTATTTTTGCATCATTTTTGTGTATGCAGCCTGAGACTATGACGCTTATGTTACAGTCTAACCTCATCTATAGCGATAGTGGGCTCCGATATAAATGTTGAAAATATTTATCGAAATTAAACAATTTATATTTACAATACTTACCCTTGCACCCAAAATATCGGGCAAGGGTAAGTATTGAAAATGTAAATGGTTGAATTTCAATGAATATTTTCAACATTTATACCGGGATCCACTATCACTATAGATGAGGCTGGACTGTACGGGAGATATGTATGTTTCGTATAATTACTCAGTTTGACGTTTGGAACACTCATACTCAGATTCCATTTGCAGATACCTCTACGAGAATAGCGCTTTAAGGCATGTACCCACTTCCGCAAATACCCACCACCAGGACAAGCGCGAAAAGCTCATAGTTATCTGAGTAGGCTTTCGTTACTCTGTCAATACGATGTTACTGCGAAGAAATGATATGAGTATCTGTTGCGGGATCAATTGATGGTGGTTAACACCGGAGCAAGTCCAAAGGTAAAAATCAGTTAATTACTCTAATCTACCGAAAGAACTCCAGGAATATCTATGGCCTCATATATTTACACATCTCACAGTATTTTCCCTAACCTGCTTCCAGCTACAGTAAAACTGTTGATTTGTGGCGGCGGGTAACTGTAAATCTAGTTAATGTTGGCTAAGTTGTAATTCAACAAGATATGTTTTTAGTTATTCTGATCTAGACCAGCGATCAGAATCAGATAATCTTTGTAATTAGATAGTTCTTAACTTAGACCTAGGATAGGGAACTCAGGATATGAAACACTCTGAGATGTACCTGCTTAGTAGATACGAAGGAAGGGAACTCAGGACATTAATTACGCTGAGATGGACCTCTTTCGTAATCATCAATTAAATCCCACAACTGAGAACTCACAACTTGTCTTAATTTATTCTACGTGATTTACGAAGCCTTAAAAAGCTCTATCGCTCTGCTAAAATCTGTGAACAAAGTTCCACTGGTATGTATATTACGCTATATATATTCTGACAAAAACCTCTATAACGCTATCAAATCAGCTCCATCTTATAAATTTTGCAGGCAACCTCCAGCCTCTCGATATTTTCTCTTCTGAGAATGTTTATCGTGTTATACAGGTATGTAGAAATGCTAAAATAGCATGGAATTTCGGTCTCACAAAGGCGTGCCCTTCGTAGACATGTTCAACGATACCCTTAACTTCGTCTATAACAGCTCAGATTTTGGTTTGAGGACGAATTCCACCGTAAAATTATGCAGCCCACGGTATCCGAGAGTCTCGGTGCCAGATATAGACACCTAGACGAATCAGACCTGTCTTTCCACCCTACACAATAGCGTGAGAGGCCACTGAAGTGGCCGGAGCTAGACCAAGCGCTATTCCAATGGCATCAAGATCGAAAGCCGTACATTCCAATCTGCGGCTAGCTGTTAATCCGGTAGGCAGCTCGTTTTTGGCAGCGTCTTGCATGTTATCAATGCACGGAGGTGCCTCAATTTAGCAATGGCTGGCTTACTGTATTTAAGAGGAGGTTTAACATCAAATCATGGACTCGGTCTAATGAGGATGGAAGTATTGCTAAAGCTGCTATCGCAGAGCAGCTTCTACAGGTAAAAGAACTGGCAAGGCAATATCATCCTCAAGATTTCTATAACTGCGATGAAACCGACATCTACTGGAAGATGGTATCTGAAAGAGGCCTTTCTACACAGCAGGCCTCAGGTACAAAGAAAGAGAAGGCTCGTATAACAGTACACTTCTGCTGTAATTCTAATGGCAATGATAAGCTTCCAGTGTGGTTTATGGGCAAGGCTGCTGATCCAAGATGCTTAGGCCACATGTGGAGCAACACCTTTTTGAAGCAACTGGATGGGTATAAAGTGGCTATGAAGGGGAGAAATGAAGATCAAAAGCGACAAGAGACCATTAGATCTTGGCTCACATAGACTCGGCGACAATCAACTCAAGCAACTTAGAAGGTCTTGTTGCGAATAGCGACATTAGAGATGTGCGAGGTCCATGAATAGGCGCGGATGATCTATGTGGACTGGTGCATCAAGGCATGAGGACCGAGTCGCGTAATTTGAGTCGCCTAGACTAGATCAGATAATACTAGTCAGGTGACACGAGTCGTGTGAGGCAGACATTCCCTTGGTCGTAATAGATTAAGTAGTATTCATGAATTGACTGACTAGACAGTGGTAGATTGGTGCAGTACCTAAAGATAGTTGAGAGAAGGATATGACAAGTATTGCTTTATGTATATAAGTAGGACGTCTTACCTTCATAGAAAAATGGATAAGTCAAATCTATATACAATTACACACCTCTATCTACTCTCATTCATTCCTCACCTTAAGAAATCATACATTATACTCGCAAGTCAGAACATTGCATCTACTTATAAATGAAACAGGTTTTGAGCCCGGGCCGCTCTACTGTAGATCAACTCAGAAGTGCCAACGCTGGAAGTAGCAACATGTTTGACAACAAGAGCATCATGATTCTTCAAAACAAAATCTCCTCTCTGCAATCATTTATATCATCTCTTCCAACGACAGCTGGAAACCGAGCACAGCCCGCTAACATGGCGTATGCTGCAACCGGCCCAGCCCCTCGCGACCCGCATCCAGAAGCTTATTGCAAGAACTGTCGACATAAGCACAAGAACAAAGAGTGCTTTATACGGCACCCAGAGCTTAAGAGAAAGATTGGGAAACAAAAGAATAAGAAAGAGAAGAGAGCAGCAGCGTCTGGAATAGAAGGTGATAGTGAGGAAGAAGTTAGAGTTGTAGCAGCATCAACTCGCATCAATGAAAACCTTACCATCTATGATACCGGCGCATCGCACCACTTTGTGTCCCAAACGAAGTTTTTCAGTGATCTTAAGCCATGCCCCAAACCTTTTCGATTTGATCAAGCAATTGGAGCCGCATCCTTGCAACAAAAAGGCAACGCACAATTGAACTTTGGAAGTCTTACCCTGCAACTACATGATGCTTTATATTCCCCTAATTCATCCTGTAATATAGTGTCAGCTGGCAGATTAGAAAGGCTAGCAAATGTCTTCACTGATTTTAGTAAATCTCTACTAATTCAAACGCAAAGCAACAAACCTAACAGGCCTATAGCTCATCTGGTCCGAAAAAATGATGTGTTCTACATACATCCTCTAGATCACAGACGAGAAAACATCCCTTCGCCGGTCATAGCTGCACCAAGTATAGCAAGAACACCACGGGCAAACGCTCAAAGATGGCATCAAAGGCTGGGCCATGTAGGTCAAAACATACTGAAAAAAACTGCTGAATGTTCAAAAGGCCTTGAAGGGATAAACATGAATGATCTCACAATATGTGAGACATGTCATCTAAGCAAGGCGCAGAGATTTGTCTCAAGAGAACCAAGACTAACTCCAAACGAGCCACTAGATGAGATATTTGTCGACACTGTTGGAAAGGTCGCAGCAGCTATCAACGGGCAACAATATGCAGTGATAATAACAGACGCAAAAACGCGCATGAGATGGGCACTAATCACAAAAACCAAAGACGAAATTGCCCCGCAGCTTATACATTGGATAGAAACCCAATATCACCAATATGGCAAGCGAGTTCGAACAATCTTTAGAGACGGAGGATCAGAATTCTTCCGCATCAAGGACCATTGCGATCGTCACAGAATTCGCACAAAAATCTCAGCACCAGAAACACCAGAACAAAATGGAGTGTCTGAATCATCCAACAAAGTCATTTTAAGGAACGCACGATCAATGCTCATTGATGCTGGTATGCCCGCCAAGTTTTGGCCATGGGCAGTCCAACATGCGTGCTTTATTACAAACAGATTGTACTGTCCACGCACCAAGAAGGTCCCTGTCAGGCGCTATTCTTGGGAGCGCGGGGCGAAGTCTAACAATAACGACGCGGGGTATAGGAACACGATGAGGAACGCGACGGGCGTTCGGGACTGAAGGCGAATAGGGGATATGGAGGAGCACGAGGGGCACTCAGAGGATACAAATAGCAATAGGTGACGGAAAGTCACTAGAGAGACAGGAGGACGAAAGTCGGGCTTGTCAAGATTACAACTAATCCTAAAGACAGAAAACAAAGCGTGAAGCTTCCAGAGCTAAGGGGGCGAATTACTTAAATATATACTTGAGAATCCGAAGCGAAATGAGGTGACACTAATATCTACGTCTGAGCCTGAGCCTGAGGCATCCAGTCTAGTCAGGAGAATCCTGACAGTCCCTCTAACTGACTTCCTGCAAAGCCTTAACCAACCGCATGTAGATCAAATTGACTTCAGCAATCTACCACGTTTCGGCTGCAGAGCCTACAAACTAATATTTCCCAAGCCCGGAAAATTTGAGCCAAGAGCTTCAAAGGGCTGGTTTTTAGGCTTCCAAACAGACACATCAAAAAACTTCATCATATACCACCCCCAACAGGCACTGACCCATGGATGGAGATGGATAAATAGCTTCACACCTCATGCAACTTTCAATGAGGATGTCATGTTTGGTGATGAATCTAGACTCACAAGTCGACAACAATCCTCAAACGAATGCAATAACTCATTCCCAATATTTATCCCACCTACTGACAAATTAGTTAACCCTCTAACTCAAGATAAGCAAACTGCTCCACAGTTTGAAGGGGAGCACGAATCACCTTTGTCGGAAGAAGCCTTATTGTCAGGAAAGCCTCTACTGTATAATATATATATGGAGATTGCCTGATCATAGTGTTCTATGATTCTGGTCTGGCCTTTTAGCCGAGTGGTGATGCATCTATCTCGTGTATCATGTAGGATGGCAATCTTTAGCCTGACACCCACCTCTTGTCCTCTGTGCCTCCCCACGCTGTCTACATACCGCTTATGACACTTATCCACAGAGCAACCATCGTCAAAAGAAGACATATCCAGTAACCAACCACTGTCAGATACCATGAACCTAGATCCAACATCACCAGAGATTACCCCCGCCTTTACACCTTCGACAGAAAGAGTCTCTCCAGCACCAAACGATGTTTGTCTCCCTGAACCGTCGACACCATCGATCGATAGCATGCCAATCTATGAAGAGCCGCAAACTCCATCACCTCCTGCTCAAAAACAGCGACAATTGACTAACCAAGAATCGGATGAAGGAACGCAGCCCTCAAATATGGAGATCATACCATTCACGCTAGACGAGAGCCATCGGGAGCAAATTTCAGACCCTAGACATGAAATGTTGATAATTCCTGCAGCTAGTGAGGAGCCAGAAATTCAGGGGGAGCTATGCCCACAGGAAATGGCCTTAGACACCATCGAAGACCCTCTTGACTTTGTCATGACAGGATAGCAGCCTATTGCTCAGATTGCAGGCCAGAAGCGTTCACACTCTCCAGAACCCGAAATGATGGAGACGAGACACGGGAGAAAGGTTAAGAAACACGACTACAACCTCCTGCACCACGGAAGATCAGCTCACGCGTCGTCAGACCCCACAACATGGGTAGAAGCCACTACAGGCCCAGAAGCTACGCAATGGAAAGCGGCAGCCAAAGAAGAGTTTCAATCCTTAAAGAATACTGGGACCATCAACATCATTCCTCGTCATAAGCTTCCTAAAGGACAAAAACCGATGAAATGCAAGTGGGTGTTTAAGAAGAAGTATAACGCTGATGGCAGCATTGAAAAATGGAAAGCACGTTGCACAGCAAAAGGGTATACCCAAAGACAGGGCGTTGACTACCAAGAAACTTTCGCTCCAACCCCAAGACCAGAAACTGGGAGAATCCTTCTTGTACTAACACACCAGTTAGGTTGGCACAGAAGACAAGGAGATGTACCAACCGCATTTCTCAACCCTGACTTAGATATTGACCTATATATGGAAATGCCTCAAGGCTTTGAAAAAAAGGGGCATGTCATCCACCTTCGCAAAGGCCTGTATGGTCTAAAGCAGGCTGCAGCTCTTTGGTATGATCATGCAAAAGCGACGCTCGCAAAACTCGGACTATTCCCAACAGTCTCTGACGTATGTCTGTACACAAATAAGTCCAAAGACTTATTCATAATTATGTACGTAGATGATTTTCAGATCATGGGTCCTAATCTTGAGAAGATTGAACATGTGATGAAGGCACTATTCAAAAGTTATAGATTGAAGACAGTGAATACCAACCTCTTCCTTGGTATTCACATTAGCAACCCGACTCAGAACACACTTCTACTCTCACAGGGTCAGTATGCACGCACACTGATTTCTAGACATGGCTTAGCAGACTGCAAACCAGCAAACACACCACTTGAACGTCTTCTGGAGCCAAGTTCACAACAGTGCAGCTCAAAAGAGAAAACAGAGTACAACTCTATAATAGGGGGTCTCCAATACCTTGCAAACAATACACGACCAGATATTGCATTCTCAGTGAACCATTTGGCGCGATTCTTAATCAACACAGGAGCTGAGCACCTTCAGGCAGCATTTAGAATACTAAGATATGTTTCAAGAGACCCAGATCGAGGGATCACCTTTACGAGATCCATAGCTAAGCCTGTACTTGAAGCTTACACAGACGCCGACTTCGCAGGAGACCCGTCGACAAGTCGATCGACTTCAGGACATGTTATAATGCTCTCCTCTGGCCCTATTTGCTGGAGATCACGACTGCAACGAGAGGTTGTACTATCAACAACTGAAGCAGAATACTTAGCGGCAACTGAGACCTGCCGAGAGCTCCGATGGGTAAAATCACTCTTTGAGGAAGCCTGCATCAGCCACCGTATCGATGGAGCAGACTGCACTAAGCTCCATGTTGACAATCAATCCGCGATATCGTTGATAAAGAACCATGATAATCATAGACGATCAAAACACATATCACTCAGGAATTTCTACTGCCGCGAGGAGCACCAGAAAGGTAGAATCGAAGTAGTGTACACCCCAACAACTCACCAACTGGCAGACTGTTTAACAAAAGCAAAGTCACCTGTCGCCATTCAGTAACAAGGTCGTGACCGACAGGGGGAGTGTTGCGAATAGCGACATTAGAGATGTGCGAGGTCCATGAATAGGCGCGGATGATCTGTGTGGACTGGTGCATCAAGGCATGAGGACCGAGTCGCGTAATTTGAGTCGCCTAGACTAGATCAGATAATACTAGTCAGGTGACACGAGTCGTGTGAGGCAGACATTCCCTTGGTCGTAATAGATTAAGTAGTATTCATGAATTGACTGACTAGACAGTGGTAGATTGGTGCAGTACCTAAAGATAGTTGAGAGAAGGATATGACAAGTATTGCTTTATGTATATAAGTAGGACGTCTTACCTTCATAGAAAAATGGATAAGTCAAATCTATATACAATTACACACCTCTATCTACTCTCATTCATTCCTCACCTTAAGAAATCATACATTATACTCGTAAGTCAGAACATTGCATCTACTCCTCATAAATGAAACAGGTCTTGATTTGAGTCAATCGCGGTTTATGGAGGTAAGATTGCTTCCAATCCAGCTCCGGATAATCATATACTTCTTACACCTGCTACAGTACAAACATACAAACAAGCCTTGCAAGGCCTGCAACTCGATATCAGAGATAAGTTAAGTTGATTGCGAGTTATTGTCGGTTCATAGGCGTATGGCGCTGGGTTATACGTGTTTAGTTTTGTTATCATATAAGCATTAGTTAATCATATTACATGCCTTAGTAAAGGCGCTAGGCTCTGTTGTAATTTAGGCATCGGTGCCATGTAATATGAAATGATAGATGATGCTGCAGTGGAGCATAAAGATAATATATTGAGGTTACTAAACATGGTCGACGACGATGACCTTCTTCAAATGCTTGGCCAGGGAATTTATATACATGAGGCTTAGCGCCACTATAACACTATGACCATGCGCGCACATACGCCGACATACATGTACATGTGGTGTATATTTAGAACACTCCCCCTTACTGTGCGCAGTATACAGACAAAAATAAAATAAGAACGCCTAAGTATTATATAATCTGTACTGTTGAGCCTGGTTTTGTTAGAGCGTCAGCTCGTTGGCTATTTGTTGGAATATATTTGACATCAATAAATCCTCGTTGGTACTGTTGCCGGCAGTAGTGGTTACGGACATTGACATGTCGTGATCGCTTTTGATTTTCATAGTTCTTAGTTAGGGAGATAGCTGCTTGGTTATCTACGAGGATGATAGTACATCCTGATCCCCTTACACGATCCGTAAGTCCAATTTCATTAAGAATGTTGCATGTCCAGGAAACCTGGCGACATGTCTCAGTGAGTGCTAAGTACTCAGCTTCAGTGCTTGATAGTACAACATCTCGCTGCAGGTGAGATCTCCAGGAGATCGGACCCCCAAGTCGAAGGAGGGATCCTGTGGTCGAGCGTGCTGTAGACGGATCTCCTGCGAAGTCCGAGTCAGAGAATGCCTCAAGGATAGGGTTTTCGTCTTTGATGAACGTTAAGCCAGCATCAGGATCTTTTGAAATATACCATAAAAACTCGCTTAGCAGCAGTGAGGTGCTCTTCCGATGGATTTGTTAAGAACCGGGAAAGATGATTTGTTGCAAATGAAATATCAGGGTGTGTCTGATTGGCTAAATACTGAAGACCCCCGACAATTTGATTATACTTATTCTTTCTGATGGTTGATATTGGCTCTGACGATACCTCCATGCGACGTTCCATCGGTGTTATTGCAGGCTTACAATCAGAGAGACCATGTCTAGAAATTAGATCACGCGCGTAGCGTGGTTGGGATAACTTCAATTTGTTGCCTTCATGACTGACATGGATTCCCAGGAACTGATTATTGGTGATTATCTTGAAATTAAACTTTTCTTTAAGGGCTTTTGCAAGTTTCATAATTTTGTCGTTGTCTGGACCGAGAATTTGAAAGTCATCGACGTGAAGAATCACGAATAAATCTTTAGTTTTACTTGAAAACAAGCAGACGTCCGATTCGGTGGGATCGAGGCCAAGATCATGAAGTTGAGACTTGACATTATCGTGCCAAAGGGCAGCAGCTTGCTTAAGGCCATAGAGCCCCTTCTCAAGCTTTACTACCTTTCCTTTCTCTTCAAACCCTTGAGGCATCTGTATAAAAAGGACAACATCCAGACTTGGGTTAAGAAAGGCAGTTGGCACATCACCCTGAATTCTGTGCCACCCAAGATGATGACCGAGTGCCAGAAGAAGTCTTGTCGTATCAGCTCGCGGTGTAGGGGCAAACGTATCGAAGTAGTCGTAGTCCTTTTTTTGTGTGAAGCCCCTTGCAGTCCAGCGCGCCTTGAACTTCTCGATTGAACCGTCAGGATGAACTTTCCGTTTGAAGACCCATTTTCCAGTCAGGATAGTCCTATTTGTTGGTACCTCTTTCCGATCCACTATAATAGCTGTACCGGTGGATATTAAAGACGCAAACTCTGCTTCAGCTGCTTTTTTCCAATGATCTGCGTCTGGACCTGTCATTGCCTCCATCCAAGATTTTGGGTCAGCGTAAGCTGGGCATGGAGCAGCAGCCTTACCAGTGTGGAGGCGTTTATAGTCATGACGTTTGACTGTACGCCCACGGCGAGTTATCATTGTTGAGGAGCTAGGATATGTAGGAGGACTTGGTGAGTGTTCCCTTTTCTGGCCCGCATAGGTTGGGGGATAAAAGGGCTGCATTAGCGTATCGTACAAGATCTCTGGTTCTTCCTGTGTTGGCTCGTGACTGTCAATAGATTCAGCTAGTACTAGCTCATTTGGTGGAGCAATTGCGTTTGATTGAGAGCCTGGAGAGTGGGGCCTTTTCTGACCTGCATAGATTGGAGGTTCAAATGGCGTCATTAATGTATCGACATGATTTCCAGTTTCTTCATGACTAAATGGATCATCGTTTTCAGACCCCCCCTGAGCGTCTGGGTCGTCATTTTCAGAATCCCCCTGAGCGTCTGGGTCGTCAATTATATTGTGCGAATTTCCTTCTTTGGATGGAAGTCTATCTGTAAAATTATGTGGAGAAGATGTTGTAATGGATGGTTCTAGATTGGAAGGTGATAAGATGGGCGGAGAATGGGTGGAAGATGGAGGTATGGAGTCGTTTTCTGTTGCAGCCGAGAGATCAAACCCGAGACCACCGCCGGAGTGATACTCTTTCGGAGTCAAATGACTCAGTTCCGCCATAGCTGGGCCATACATACTACCCTCATGGAACGAAGCATGTGGCGTACAAAATACTTTCCACGTCCACTCGTGATGTGGCGTTTTGTGTGGAGAAATTATGAGAGCATTTTTAGTAGTATTGACCTGAAAACCGATAAACCACCCTATTTGGGCCCGAGGATCAAATTTCCCCCCCTTTCCCGGTTTGCTCAAGGTTCGATAAGCTTTGCATCCGAAGCGAGGAAGACATGTGAAGTAAACTAGTTCGTGATGGGCTATTTTGAGTGCCTTGTGGAAATGAAGTGTTGGGACATTTTTTGTAGAAAGATTAAAAAGTTGATTTGTAAGAAAGATTGCATGGCTAATTGCCCAGGCCCAGAAAATAACTGGCATACCCGCGTCGATCAGAAGGCAGCGTGCTCTTGTGATAATAACTTTATTTGCTGCTTCAGCAGGGCCATTCTGTTCAGGTGTATATGGGGCGGAGATGTCTTGCCGGATGCCTTTCTCACGAGCCATCTGACGCCATAGCGAGTTCTGTTGGATTTCAGATCCTCCGTCAGAGAAGCATACGCGGAGGGTTTTACCATATTGGTTTTTCATTGAGGTGACCCATTCAACGAGCCGAGCTGGAATTTCACTCTTTTTAACAGCACCAAACCACCATCTCATCCGGGTTGTGGCATCTGTAATAATAACGGCATATACTTGTCCGAAAATATTTGGCTCTATGGGGCCGACCACATCAACAAATGCTTCATCTAAAGGTTCGTAAGGAATAGGACGGCGTAGGCGCGTTATAGTGCGCTGAGCTTTGCTAAGATGACAAGCTCCACAGTGCGAGAGCTGACTTGTGTCTAGTTCACAAAGACCTTTTGCAAAATTTTTTGTCTTGGAGAGAATTAGCGGACCAACATGGCCGAGACGCTGGTGCCATCTATCAGCAGACGAGCATTTTCTAAGCTTAGCGATTGCTGGCTTGACGAATGAGGACGCTGCGACATGTAGTGCAGATTCATTTACCTGTGTGGCTGTAGACAAAGGTAGAATAATAGAAATGTCGCTAATGTTTGCTAGACGTGCGACTGGGGTACAAGTATCATTAACTTTACGTATTAGTAGACTAAATTCGCGATCCTCGAAGATATTGGCGAGTCGGAAAGCTCGCCCGGCTGAGATCAAGTTTATTGAAGACTTTGGGGAGAAGAGCGCTTCAGTGAGCTCAAGATTTAGGTTTCCGATCTTGACATGCGCAGTACCACCGTAGTTGAGGGAAGTTTTGTGGATAGCTTGGTCAAAAATGAAGGGATTTTCAAGCTTTGCTAGGTTAACAAATGCTGAGCGACTGTTGATGAAGTGATTCGATGCGCCTGAATCCCAAATAAACGTATCCCTCGTAATTTGAAGCCCTGAGACACTAGCTGTCAGTTTTAAAGTCGACGGGAGCGCGGCCATAGCTAGAGAGAAATTATCCTGGGATTCCACTAGCGGAACTACAACATTCGAGCGTCCTTGATGTTCCCTATCCCTATTGGGCCGAATTGTGCGTAGTTCAGGATGTTGAGCTCTACATTGCTTATTGGAATGATTTAGTTTAGGGTGAATGTAGCATTGGTCATCATCATTAATTTTAAGAGTAGCTACCAGAGCAGATTTAGATATAGCGTGACGATCGCCTGAGGTATCTCGCAGCGATGCCATCGTCTGCTCAAGAGATGCATATGCATGCCGTTCCCTATCTACTGCCCCCGTAGCTCTCCATGTTTCAAGCCAATCTATGTGAGCTGTTCCCTCGAAGAACATTATCGAGGCGAGCCCATCTGAAATTCCATATTCTTGGGAGTTTTTAACAGTTGATTCCAGATTGGCAGCGGCATTCCGAAAGTTTGAGAGATTTCGTAGAAACTCGTTGCAATAGTTAGTAGCTGTGGTTGTAAACTTGGTAGTTATGAGCTTTTTAAAACACGATCGGTACGGAATAGCAGCTGATGGTTTGTGCGTGTTTGAAATCATGGTGAATAGTTCTAGCGCTGTGAGCGTATTGCTTGACTCTGGTCTAAGACTAGGATCGATCCTCCGCAATATGATGCCGTGTGCATGTAAGTCCTTCATTTTTCAGGCTTCAAGGTCGTCAAGATACTTTTCGATGATCTCGGGGTCTGCCTTAGCCTCAGCATCAGTTGGTGAAATTGGAGCAGTCTTAGGTCGAATTTCGGGGACATTGTGGAAGACATAACCTACTAGCCCTTCTTGGGCAAGGGCGCTACGAAGGTCGGAAGACCATGTAATGAAGGTGACACCAGATTTCAGAACTATAGCTCGATTTTCTTCTTTAGAGCTTGACATGATGGAAGTAGAAGGTGTAAATAATTGTAAAGCGAAAGTTGGATGTTGATAATCCGATTCTTTAGGCGCGCAATTACCGGGCTCTAACCTAAAATTAAATTTTTCTATTATCCTATTTCGGCGCCTGAAGGCCCACGTAGGTATTTTTCGGAAGATACATATTCTTTGTTATAGAACGACTCATTTTGACGTTTGGAACACTCATACTCAGATTTCATTTGCAGATACCACTACGAAAATAACGCCTTACGACATGTACCCTCTTCCGTGAATACCCACCACAGGGAAAAGCGAGAAAAACCTGTGGCTATCTGAGCATGCTTTCGTCATTCTACGAATACAGTATCACCGCGAGAGAAGTGGTGTGAGGGTCTTGCTGGATTCGAACCAGCTTTCTCCTGTCTCAAGTGGGGCATGTGTCCAAGCTACCCAGACTCTACTTGGGAGAACGGCCTGGACGGTGTACCACTGCACCATCCGACCCGGGCTCTAACCTAATATGAAATAATAGATAATGCTGCAGTGGAGCATAAAGATAATATATTGAGGTTACTAAACATGGTCGACGACGATGACCTTCTTCAAATGCTTGGCTAGGGAATTTATATATATGAGGCTTAGCGCCACTATAACACTATGACCATGCGCGCACATACGCCGACATACATGTACATGTGGTGTATATTTAGAACACCATGGCAAGATAGCAAGGTATATAGAATTAGATCAATTGTTTAATGATTTTAAGGCCTTAACCCAAATGACCCCTGTTGTACCAACTGTTATAATCAACCATGTCAAGGATTGCGAAGAAAGGTAATTATCAGCCAGTCTATGCTCACGTGATGTCTCTATATCGCTATATCCTCCACAACACGATACTAAAAGTCCCATCAGACTGTATAGCGCTACAGAGGTATTACTGTATCATTTCTACGGTTCCAGCTTCACAAATAGATGAGATCCCCGCCATGCCAACGTATCCATGTGTTCAGCCTCGCGGATATTTATCTTGGCGGTACCGACCTCGTGGGTATCAACACTTCAGCCTCGCGAATAAGCGGTTTTGGATTTTCTTTTTTTTAAATCATTTAAGCGTATGCAGCCTGAGGCTATGATGCGAATGATTACGGAAGATATGTATGTGACGCAGTATGACTCGATTTGACGTTTGGAACACTCATACTCAGATTTCATTTGCAGTTACCACTACGAGAATAAAGCCTTACGACATGTACCCTCTTCCGTGAATACCCACGACAGGAAAAAGCGAGAAAAACCTGTGGTTATATGAGTATGCTTTCGTCATCCTACGAATACAATATCACCGCGAGAGAAATGGTGTGCGGGTCCTGCTAGATTCGAACCAGCTTTCTCCTGTCTCAAGCTGGACATGTGTCCAAGCTACCCAGACTCTACGTGAGAGAACAGCCTGGACAGTGTACCGCTGCACCACCCGACCCAAGCGGCTTTGGATGTTCTGGCGCAGCCAGCACTAGCCTCACGGGTTCATCCCGTAACAGTATCTCACCGAAGTCGAATCATCTTTCTCCTGTCTTAAGCGGGTCCTGTGTCCAAGCTATCCAGACCGTGGGAGAACGGCCTGGACGGTTTACCACGGCACCATCTGACCCCACATAAAATACTATTTAACAATAGTTTAATGGGCTCATTGAATTCGAGACCAAGGCAGTTGAGCCCTGCAATCAGTAGAATATAAATGAGACTCGAACTTTGGCAGACAGGGAATCAAATGGGCTAGTTCTTGGATTATCAGGGAGCTGTCAAAACCCAAAGAGATAACCTGGATGAAGAGCTTGAAAGTCAGTCATTGGGTGCTTCTCAGTACCCAGGAGGTTGTCTCCGCTTGTAATCCAAGGTGGTAGGGGTAACTAATTTGAGTGGTTTCCCGTATGTATGACTCCCTACGACCCCCAGAAGTTATAGCAACAGGGGGTGGATGGAATTCGAAACCCATTTCTGCTGAATGGCTAAAACAAATTTCTTACCCTCGACACACCAGATCACTCCCAGAAGAAGAGACTGCTTCTTGTACATGGTCGGGGAAGCCACTAGACAACCGAATTTATGTACATGTGCCTCAGACTTAGCGCCAGCCTGCTTTCCCTGTGAAATCATACACTGCACGTCCTACAGTCTCTTGACCAATCGTTCGCTCGTCCTGTTACAAGGATATATCAGAGAGAGCTTAGATTAATTCCCGAATGGGATGCCGGTATAGTTAAAGGCAATGGGGATCTCAATACATGCAACATAATGGACACTAGGCAGCCCTTACTAGTAACAACATGATCAGAGTATGTAAGTTGATGGGGCTAAGGCCTTTCGGCACAGCAAAACTTCCCAAGGGCCGTTTGCAACTTCACGGCACGACTATCCCCAACCTACTATTGAGGCACCACAAGTGCACTTGAATGTAAAGCCTGATGGTAAAATAGTAAATGGAACTTCACCAGTGCTTTTATTTATCCAAAGAACGAGAGATGAACTTTGGGGTTTGATGAGATTATAAAGCGAGGGAAGTATGATCAGATTACTGGTAAAAAATTGCGCCTCATTTTTCGGAAGCTTCAAAAGAATTTCGATAAAGACGGCTCTCAGATAGCAACAGCCCACCAGAAGATTGAAGAATTTGAGGCATGTAGAGCAAGACACCGTAAGAAGGTTCAAACGGACCCAAATTCAAGTTTTTTGTACACATAATCGATCGAAAGAGATCGGATTGAGGTCGTTGACTGTGTAAGCAGCCTCAATGAAACAGGTGGCTTTGAAGTTCTAGGATATAAAGAATTAGTTTTTATCATAAAAATGATAGTACATATAGTTAGCTATAATATAGGGGTAGTCAAGATTTGATAATTTTTGTGGAGCCCCGAAAAGGGTATCCATGTGTGGGCGAGGGACGTCAGGTTGTGTATATTATAAATGGCTTGTGCTTTGCTTGTTTTGAATGCTTCAGGAGCGGCTTTTCGGTGGTATTTAGAGCATCGAGTATATTTTAAAGAGGCTGGTGTGTTTGCAAACCTCAACAATGTAGAAAGATGAAATTATATTCCCATTTGTCAAGGATTCTTGTAGCGAAGTTTGCTGCAGCTTAAGCACGAGGTAGATTATTAAATACAACTGATTATATGTCTCCTCGCAAGTAGACCTGTCCGCTTAAGTTTGTGGCTGATTATTCATCACCTTGTGTATCAAGATTTCTAAGGCGCGTTGCTCTTATAAATCCGTACAGTTTAGGGGGCCAGCTGTGCTACTAAAGTGTTGTTTTGAAGAATATAAAAACTTCTCCAGTAAAATTTACTCCAATATTTCAGACGTTTCGGTTAATTCGGCTTTCCTGTTATGCGCTAGTACTTCAAGTCTCTCTGTAAAATCGCATGTCAGTAACATGCAGCGACTAGAAAACTTAAGATCTAGGTTGGAGAGAGAAATAATAGCATACTTTGGATAACGCTTAGAGCGTTGCGTGTCTTGCCTTCAGCATCTTGATACTGGTTCATGCTGGCTTCGCCTTCAACATATACTAATGTACTTTTGAAATAAAGTTGTTAGCACATAATTCACTATGACTTGCATTGAGAGTTAACAAGCTCTTAAGTTCTTTCAAGATCTCTTGGTATTTCGGAAAGCGGTGAGCACTTTCACGTACCCTTTCTCTAATGAAGCAAAATAATCTCTCTGCTTCCCTGCAGGGGTAAAGCTGAGAACCTTGAACCAACTAGTCTTTTGGTTTTCACCACGTCCCGATTTAGTCCCAACTGCGAATTTTAACATTTCCTGTCCTGAACTCGTTGTCTGGAGTTCAGGTGTGTCGGCAAGTCGACCGACGATTGTCATCTTCGCGAATACTGGACGGAGCGAGCTTGAAGAAAATTGACGAGATGATATGGCACCAAAAGCGCGGCGGGGAGCAAGTGAGGAAAGCATGATAACTTGATGTCCAAGGAGTGAAGAAATTTTGCCGTTTGTGTTGAGGCTGAGGGAGCAGACTTTCCAGCATAAATTAATATTCACGTGACTCTGTAATCAATCTCGGTTGTTTTTTGGGGGCCATAACTACATGTAATGGCTATCGTAATTACCATATTTATTTGCGAGCGGTACACTCCTTAAACGAGGGTCGGATGGTGCAGTGGTACACTATCCGGGCTGTTCTTCTAAGTAGAGTCTGGGTAGCTTGGACACATGCCCCACTTGAGACAGGAGAAAGCTGGTTCGAATCCGGCAAGACCCTCACACCACTTCTCTCGCGGTGATATTGTATTCTTAGGATGAAAGCATGCTCAGATAACCATGGGTTTTTCTCGGTTTTCCTTGTGGTGGGTATTCACGGAAGAGGGTACATGTCGTAAGGCGTTATTCTCGTAGTGGTATCTGCAAATGAAATCTGAGTATGAGTGTTCCAAACGTCAAACAGAGTTATTCTGCGTCACATACATATCTTCCGTAATCATTCGCGTCATAGCCTCAGGCTGCATACGCAAAAATGATTTAAAAAAAAAAAATAAAAAACGCCTTAAACGCTATAAGTGTTAGTTGCATATCTGACAAAGGCAGGAAGAATCAAAGTCCTTGCGGTGTTGCAAACTCACAAGGTGTATTCTGTCGAAACATCAGATTGATGATTGTTCTTTCCACAACCGCATTTTTCGCCTAGAACACCGATCAAACTCACACACCCTCTAGAATAGCCTTATGTTACCAATTGCATGGAAATCTACCTTGCCGAATCCCTTTCCTCCTCACACGCACACAATGCTCCAGACATCTGACCGAGAAACAAAGTCGTGGCGCACTAATTTGGCAAAAAAATATTATCCGCGCTAACGTACGACAAGAAAATATTTTAAGGAGACTCTTCTGGACACGGCAGAACGAGTCTAGGAATATTATCGGAGGGAGATACGGCCTTGAGTGGTGAATTCGGTATTTTTGATCCGGAGAGTCATTCTGCGTGTGCCAAGATACCATCGACAGAGTGGCGCCGATACTTTAAACGCGTGCACACACTGATTTTTCTAACCTACCCTTTGCTCAAGAATTGCGGTGCTTCCTGAGTAGCCAAAGTACATCCGCGGAACAGCGTCACTCTAGCCACCCAGTTTAAGTTTCGGTTCTTTCGATCCAAAAGTCAAAAGCAGACTAATCGCCAGGGCTGGCTGTTGGTCATTGAAAACCTACTAGATCTATAACTTGGAACAGAGGCTCTATCGATGGAATTAAATAGGGAGAATAAAATGGGGTATGCCTGTGGTAGCACATATATTGGTTCGGAAGCTCTAGAAAGATTGACGCGTTGGGCGTCTCTGGACAAGCCGAGGTAACCGGTACATGGTCTCTAGGGTTGCTTAGTGTGACCTGGTACGACCTAGTTAGTATTCAAAAAAGGCTGTGACTGACATGGCCGAGATCTCAAGCTTCGTTGCAGGTGCAACTCTTGTAAGCTCAAACGTGCAGTGTGTTGACAGCTCTAAGGCAGTCAAGAAAAGTTGAATTGTGTCAGAGTTTGAGATACACAGGTCGCTTTCACACAAATCTCCAGGCATTTGCGAATCATTCACCAAAACTTGAATCTTATCCTCCCTAACAAATCCCCTCCGCCCTAAGAACTTATCACTCCATGCCTTGGCCGAAAGGTCTTTGGATTGTTTGACCTGATTGTCCGAGTTCACAAGATTACTACACATGATCATTATATTACGCTCGAACAACTAAACTCAGAGTGCACAATTGCCAAGGTAAACGGTACTCCTATTCCCTCTACCTCAAATCTAAGATTTTTGTTACCTATGATAGATAGCCATTTAGATCAGAAATTTCCCATAGAATTCAACTTCCTTTTCTACGGAACCTTCTGCTCAAAAATAAATAGTCGAAGAGAAAGGCAAAGACGGATGAGAAGTCACTAGCGTGGCCACTTTAGCGGCTGCATCAGAATAGGCATTTAATTGGGCATTCCTTAGGATTCTCCTCTGGCTGGGATCCCAGTACACTATGGCTCGTTTAAAGGTAGTCCGAGATGCGGGGGCGTCGAGATCATCTTGTGGATGATTTGGCAAAACTTGTGAAGACGATAATTAATATGTCTTGTCAAGGGTTTGGAAGTGAGCCCCAGGCGGGGGCCGAATCCGCGACCTTGAGGTATCAAAAAAGTGTCACACGCTCTACCGATTGAGCTACCCGGGCACACATAGCACGCCAAATTAAAATATATTGTAGAGTAATTCACTTACCCTTAGTAAAAACTCATGACCCGTTTCACTTTTTTTAATTCTTATTCGGTCCTGAGCCAAGTCCTGTATACTATACATCTGAGATCAGTGGAGTCGACTAGAATCACCTCTCAGACCTGCCAAACTCTTTCGCACCGCGTGAACTACTACGGAAATGTAGAAGTTACGAATACTACTGTAAATAGAAAGGACTCCCAAACGCCAACTTTAAACATAGAAGATCTCATAAACTTGGTCCAGAATTCGAACTCCCCGCCCGCTTCTTTTCCCGTCACATCTTCCAAGTGATAAATTCCACTTCATTTCCGCTAGGAGCAACGGATGAGCTCATAGATAAACCCATCCTATCAGTCGGTTCCCTAAATTTTATCCTTGAAGTCACGATAGACTTCGTCCAGAGCTACTACCTCTCATACTTCCTCTTCGGAGTCTAAGACCCCCAAAGTCCATTCCTTCTTCCATCTGAACATCCTTTGAAGCGGTGTCGGCTGCCACTTCTGCTCTTTCTACAGCTGCCTTTTCCCGGGCAACTGCAACATACTCCTATCCATATTGGTGAATCACGACGAGTTGCTCTTTGGTAACCGATCCGGTCTTTGTGGGTCGAGCCAGACAGTTCCGGCTTTCCGATCGGTGAGGTCCTCCACAGTTTCGACATCTGGTGGGAGTCTGGCACTCCATGATGGAATAAATTATTGAACCACAGTTCCAGCATACTGGAGCGCGGGAGCAGCCACGCGTCGCGTGGAAGCTGAGACAGCGCTTGTACTGCTCAATCGGGCGGCGAGGTCGGGAGGTTGTGAATATTAAAGATTCGTAGAAAAGTCGAAATCGAGGTTGTGCCGCAGATTCTCATGAAAAGAGAGCCTGCCAGCTCTGGTACTTCGCCGCAGATTTTGTTGCATCATGTGGTCGCACCTGGGTGGGGACCATGCCGGTGACTCGCAGGATCTCGCACGTGACCATTTTGTCCGTC
The DNA here is from genome assembly GCA_028751805.1 of Podosphaera xanthii. Classification (NCBI taxonomy): domain Eukaryota; kingdom Fungi; phylum Ascomycota; class Leotiomycetes; order Helotiales; family Erysiphaceae; genus Podosphaera; species Podosphaera xanthii. The sequence goes on along the minus strand of JAPWIX010000006.1, from coordinate 807,008 downwards.
GTAGGTTCTGTTCCGTAAGCGTAGATGATCGCCACCGGCATATTGGCGATTCGGATTGCAACCAGGCTGGTTGCTCCCACTGTTGCGAATAGCGACATTAGAGATGTGCGAGGTCCATGAATAGGCGAGGATGATCTGTGTGGACTGGTTCATCAAGGCATGAGGACCGAGTCGCGTAATTTGAGTCGCCTAGACTAGATCAGATAATACTAGTCAGGTGACACGAGTCGTGTGAGGCAGACATTCCCTTGGTCGTAATAGATTAAGTAGTATTCATGAATTGACTGACCAGACAGTGGTGGATTGGTGCAGTACCTAAAGATAGTTGAGAGAAGGATATGACAAGTATTGCTTTATGTACATAAGTAGGACGTCTTACCTTCATAGAAAAATGGATAAGTCATATCTATATACAATTACACACCTCTATCTATTCTCATTCATTCCGCACCTTAAGAAATCATACATTATACTCGCAAGTCAGAACATTGCATCTACTCTGTTGCGAATTTACTCATAATTTGCCTCAGGCATAATATATCCTAGCTAGTTGCTTACGTCATATGGGGATATTTATTGTTGTTATTTGTAAATAGGAGAGGAGGCAGTTTGATCATATATTTTATTCACTCGATGCTTACAGATGGTAGCATTATCTAGTTAAAACATCTCTAGCCTTGCTACAGATTATTTAACAACCAGACTAGCCGTTTGAACGTATATTCGCTGAATACACGCCTAATCAAGCACCACAGCGTCCTTCTACAGAGTAGACGTTGAATCCTCTCATTTGGATTACCAGGCTAGCCACTCGACCGTGTATGCCGTGTATACGTCCATCGAGAACCAACGCGTCTTCGAATAAGAGGCCGATTCCCATCTTAAACAATATAAACAGCTAGCTAGTATAGTGCTAGCAAAGCAGGCCTCATGGATGTCAAAGAGGCCATTCTCATTACGCGCCAACTTAACAAACTTCGTCGTGAAAGACCCAATGCTAGTGATCGTTTCTCTGCATCTCAAAATTTTGCTTACGAATGGGCCGTGACAAACCTAGTAAATTCTGTCTCTAGTGGCTCGGAGGAAAGCGAAATTACAATCCCTTCGTCTTGGTTAAACAATTACGATCGTGCTACTGCCGCTGCACAGCAGTTAGTTGATAATTTGCCCCATTTGAAACACATCAAACCAGAGGATCCACCCCAAGTTCCAACTCTATCAGCCCAAAGTCCAAGTTGGTCCAACTATAAACACCCCCCCAAGCCCGAGGTACAACAACCAAGCTGTGGAGCTATTACCATGAACGCGCAACAACTTAATGACTTTGTGCAAGCTATCATGCAGAACATGCAAAGCATGAATCTCAACAACTCCTACTCTAACAATCATATACGTCCCCAAGATATTGGTTACTTTTTCCCGGATAGTCATGCAAAAGATGAAGTAGATTTTATAGACGGTAAAGCGTATTATCATAACGTTTTCAACTTCACCGCGCGAATAAAAGCTAAAGTCACACCTGGAGAGTCGGGTCCTTGGTCATCCGCCAGTGTTGCCCAAAAGCTTGATCAGTGTTTGAAAGGAAAAGCCGAGCTTTGGTATACCAACGAAATCAGTGACACTATGCGTGCCGGCTTAAAAGCAAACCATCAGCTATGGTGTAACGAACTTGAAGCACGTTTTCGAATGGCACCAGGTGAAGCTCTACGACAGCTGCATAACCTTAAATATGGAATAGAGGAAGTTCGTGCTCGCAAAGATCCGGAAGCATTTCTACAAAAGGTTGTGACATATGGAACAGCTTCAGGTACGGCAACTACAGTCTACTCACAACTGTTGTTAGCGCACCAAATGCTTGATGGACAACTACGTTTGAATGTCCCAGAGCCCACAGAATCCACCTCGATAACTAGCTTTATCCAAAAACTTACTTCTCTTAAATCGACTTGGTTCGATATTTGGCTACCACATCGCAATCCAGATATAACATCAAGACCGCTATTTCTTCAGCACAGTGCTAATTCTTTCCGCCGCCAGCAAAATTCAAATCATTTCAATCGCTCATTCAATTCCCAGGCGCGCGATAAAAATACCAACACCGAGAAGCGTGTAGGATTCAAGCGCGAGGACTACAGAACAGAAAAAGCTCGGGAATTTAATGGAAATAAGCGAAAAGATCATCGCGGGACTTTCAGAAAACGTGGTACTGATAGCCAATATGGTGGGTTAAAAAACGAAAATTGGAGAAATAAGGCTTATAACACGGAGCCAAACAACCAAGATGGCGACGATGAAGAGGAACAAAGTCACTCGGAACCCGAAAGTCCAGATCCCTATGATAGTGCATATTTTCAGGGAATAAAAGAAGACGAGTCAGACAGCGATCTAGTCAGCGAATCTGAACCAGCCAATCTCTGCGAAGCGATTGAGAACTATAATGTAGGCACGGCGGCAATAAAAATGCCAAATCGCAGAACCCATAGTGTGGTTAAACCCCAAAAATCGGGAGCAACCATAACCGGAGTGCCTAACAAAATCCTCTCTAAAACCTACACTTGTCATATATGCAAGACCAAATTCCAGTCTGGAAATAAGCTACATGCACATCTTCAAAAGTGGCATTATAAAAAGACCCATCGTGATGTAATTGAAAAAAATGTCGTTATCGGGTCCAAAAAACTATACATTCAGTACCAGCTTCTTTAAACTCTGAAAACAAATTAGAAAAATCTTCGTCACCTCTTACCATTGTCTCTTCAACAGCGTCTAAATCAACGGCGCCACCGGGCTATGCTTTTAGAGGACTACGCTATGCTCAAATCCAAGTCAGTATCTCCAGCCCACATAACGATCAAGTGACTGTTTGTTTAGATACCGGCTGCGCAATGTCGTTAATTGACCGCACTTATCTCCGATCCCATAATCCAACGGCCATAATCCATAGAATGGATAAAGAAATGAAAGTTAGAGGTCTAGGAACAGCTCTTCACGACGCTTCAGAATTCACAGAAATAGATTTCTACATTCATAGCAAAGATAGTATTGTGGCACATTTCAGACGAGAGATTCATATTGTAGAAAGCCTCGCAGCAAATGCGTTGTTAGGAATTGACATCGCAGCTCCTGAAGGATGGTTAATAGACCTTGATGCGCAGAAACTCGTAATGCCCAAATGCCATGGCATATCAATTGATATAAACACGCAATTTCACGCTGAATCTAGAAGCATTCCAGTGTTTGCAAAGAATAAATCTGTGATACAGCCACAATCACGAGCCATGATTGTAATAGCTTCTAGCAAAGGAAACAGCGTGTGTATTCCTGACCGTGACATGGTTTACGAACCAATAGCTATGGAGGCTCTCACCACTTTTCCTTGTCTAGTATCAGAACAATGCGATTCAATTCTGGTTCAAAATGATTCAAGTATAGCTGTGACAATCGGAAAACACACCCCACTTGGGAAGATCACTGATGTTGATCTTGATGCAGGATTACGCGGAATAGACGAACTTGAAGCATACCACATCGTAGCCCAACCTTCCAAAGGAACCTCTAAATCAAGACTAGTGTGCAAAGGATTCCTTGCCGCTGCATCGTCGTTAACGCTAACTCCCGCATTAAATCTAGATTCTAAGGCAGATAATGATTTGCAAAGACGTTTTGAGCAAATCTGCCCTAATGGAGTGACAATTTACGGAAACCAAGAGCAAAGGAAAACACTGCGACTATTAGTACATGAGTATGGCTTACTATGGCAAGATCAACAGTGTTTCGCAAAAACACCCACCGGTGAAGAAATGTCGATCAATTTGGTGCCAGATTGGCATACCAGATATAAAGCAGGTCAGGCAAAAGTATATATGACAGGAACAAATGATCGGCAACTCATAGACAAAACATTTGATACTCTGCATAAGCAGGGTCGACTGCGATGGACCCAAAGCCCTACCCCGTTTTCGTTCCCCTGTTTTGTAATATGGAAAAATATCGCTAAAGATGATGGGACTTGTGAGAAAAAGGGAAGAGTCGTCATAGATATTCGAGCTCTCAATCAAATCACTCTTCCGGATGCGTATCCTATTCCTACTCAAGCCGATATAATTGCTGCTGTGACAGGGTGCAATTTTATCTCGACAATAGATTGCGCATCTTTTTTTTACCAATGGCGGGTTAAGGACGAACATCAACATAAATTTACAGTGTCGTCACACCGTGGGCAAGAGACCTTTAATTGTGCCGTCATGGGATTCCGAAACTCCCCGGCATATGTTCAACGCATTATTGACACCATTCTCCGTGAAGAAAGAAAGTTTGCAAGAGCGTACATTGATGATATTGTTATTTTTCGCACACTTTCACTGAACACATTAATCATCTCACAGATGTATTTCAAAAACTTAAGACTCATTTCATTCATCTCAGCCCCAAAAAATGTTTTCTTGCCTACCCTACAGTAGCTCTCTTAGGCCAAAAGGTAGATGCGCTCGGTCTCTCTTCGGCCTCTGATAAACTTGAAGCAATTCAAAAACTTCGATTCCCTAGAACGTTAAAACAGCTTGAATATTATCTTGGACTTACAGGCTGGCTACGCCAATATATCTCTAATTACGCACAAAAGTCAGCACCATTGCAATCGCTCAAGCTCAAATTAAATGCACAATTTAGAGCAAATCATTCAAATAATAAAAGAAAGAAAAGTGCAGCTCGGACGGAAATTCCAAATCTTACACTAGATGAGGAGGAGTCTTTCAAGTCTCTTCAACAGTCTTTCCAAAATCCAACAATGCTTGTTCACTTCGACCCAGAGCAACTGCTATACGCGGATCTCGATGCTTCCAAGAAGGGAATGGGATCCATGATATATCATTCCACTCATGATCCGCCTACCCAAAAGTCCGTTAAGCCTATAATGTTTATATCTCGACTTCTCAAAAAAGAAGAGATAAATTACTGGCCCACCGAGTTAGAAATTGCTTGCTGTTGTTGGGTAATTTCTAAAATAAGACATATGATAGAAACATCCAAATTCCCAACTGTCATCTACACGGATCACAGCTCAACAGTTCAAATAGCAACACAGACCTCAATGACAACGACGACGTCACTGGTCCGACTTAACCAGCGACACCAACGTAGCTCACAGTATCTTTCAACCTTTAGGTTGGAAGTGCGACACAAGCCGGGCAAGCAAAATGTTGTCCCAGATGCACTTTCTCGACTTGAGTGGATAGATTCCAATATAAGTTATCAAGAACATCTTACCGTCATGTCGTCCGGGATAAAACTCGGAAATTTAGACGTAAAAACTAAAGAAAAAAATAAATCTCAAACATGGGCGTTCCCAATTTCGACTGTTCTAATCAACCAAACTTTCCTTAGCAAATTGAAAAGCGCCTACCAACAAAACAACCGATGTAGAAATTTAATTAAATTGATTGAGAAAAATAATGCGGAAAGCCCAAACGACGCGAATTTACCCTTCGAATTATCAGAAGGAATCCTTTACGCAAAGCCAGATGCCCTGCATCAGGAACGTAGACCTGTTGTACCTCGAGAAATGGAAGGAGAAATTTTTAAGATGTCGCATGACCAACTTGGGCATCTTGGATACGCCCGAACACATGAAAGACTAAGCGAAAAATTCTATATTTTCGAACTTGGAAAAAGGCTCCGTTCTTATTTATTTCATTGTAGAGAATGTATGGTCAACGCTACTCGCCGACACCAACCCCATGGGTCTCTACAACCTATTTTAACGCCTCCCAAACTATTTCATTCACTCAACATTGATTTCATTCTTGCATTGCCTAAAACGGCTCCAGATGGTTGGGACTGTGTCCTCACGATTACGGAACGATTTAGTAAAGCAGTTACAATGGTCCCGGGAAAGGCCACCTGGACAGCCGTACAATGGGGAAACGCTTTAATCTCCCATCTTCTATTAATACTGTGGGGTCTTCCTCACGAAATTATTTCTGATAGAGATCCTAAATTCTTGTCACAACTCTGGCGGGGCATGTTTCAATCTTTAAAGGTCGACCTGCTATTTTCAACTGCATGGCACCCACAAACTGATGGAGCGGCTGAACGTACGAACCAGCAAGTAGAAATTGCGTTTAGATACCTAATAATGTCCTTACCAAGTCCAGCACTATGGCCTACGGTCAAAGATCGACTCTGTGCGGCTCTCTCAAATAGCACATCGCGAGGAACAGGAAAGGCAGCAACTGAGGTCATGTATGGTACCAAAATCCGAGAACCACTGGATCTTCTCACGACACAAATTCAAATTAGTTCTGCAAATACTCCGGTAAAAGCAAGCACGACATCAGTTCCAGCACATCCCACCGATTTAAATACCTTCCCCGCTGAGCCGCAAACATCTAACGCCTACAGACCTGAGTTAATAGATGCATCAGATGGAATTAAATTTTCTGCAGCTTATATGAAACAGCAATTTGATAAACGGCATAAGCCATTATTCTTCAACGTAGGCGATTTTGCATTGCTGCGGCTGCATCGAGGCTTCAACGTACCAGGGATCACTGGAAACACAAAGATAACGCAGCAATATGCGGGTCCGTTTAAGATTCTTGAAAAAATTGGTAGATTGGCATATCGTTTAGAATTGCCCCCTTCAATGGGAAGTATTCACCCTGTCATAAGTGTTGCGCATCTCGAACCTGCACCAAACCCAGCAGATGATCCTTTCAACAGGCCATTCTCCCAGGGAATTGTGCTAGAGGCCACCCCTGAGCGTATTCTCAGACGCCGCGAACAAACTCGACGCAATGGAGGAAAAATGGTACAGTATTTAATTAGGTTTAAAGGAAGACCGGTCGAGCATGATCAATGGTTACTGGATCGAAATGTACCACCTCACCTAATCGAGGAATTTGAGCAACATTAAAGATGAAAGTACAGTGCGCCTTGCTGGGGCAAGGCATTTTCTGTAGTTGTGGCATCTGTTGCGAATTTACTCATAATTTGCCTCAGGCATAATATATCCTAGCTAGTTGCTTACGTCATATGGGGATATTTATTGTTGTTATTTGTAAATAGGAGAGGAGGCAGTTTGATCATATATTTTATTCACTCGATGCTTACATACTCCTTCTCATAACTGAAACACCCACCAATTTGAGAATACCAACACCCTCAGGAGCTATTTCTATGCACTTTTCACGGGTTTCGGCACCCTTTGCTGTGATTGTAAATCCGGGTTTTACTCGTTGGATGGATTTTATATCGACCATCGGAACGCTCAAGCAGTTAACCTGTTCGAGATGGAATCCGTTTTGTCGATGTACCAAGCTCGTTGGTGGCGTTCAAGGTTTCTGTCATAATACAGTATCTATTGTTAAGATGTTTCGGATCTAACTTTAGACTGTTATTTTGAGATATGGCAAGGAAATAATATAGCTACTAATGGGTCTTACATGTAGATGAATAGCCTCTTGATCCATCTAGATGAGAGGTGTGCGGTTTAGGTTCATTCTTGAGAAATATACTATAATCATCATCATCATAATTTATTCCTTTAGTGATTTACATTGTCTCGAGTACCACCGTCACCAAATTTATAACTTCGACTTTATATATCACGAATCGTTAAAACATACATCGCGATAATAAACTTTTAAAGTCGAATATAACCACTGCACATCGTGCGCCATACGCTGATAGAGACAGCCACTCGAAGTCGCTTTTCAGGTGGACATACAAGTGTTTGTCAGCTGCTGGATTTTTCTATCCTTGCGTTTTTCTGTTGAAGGAGCAGGAGTCGGTGAGATTCAGGGAGACTTGGATTATTTTGTAGATATTTGCGAGCTTTCATAGGTTGGGTGCTTCGGGAAGCCTGAGCTTTGGGTGCCTCTTGCATTGGAACCCTTGGTTCTGGAGCCCTCGGTGGAGGACAGATTGTGGTGCGGGCGGGGAGACTTGGTGGCGTCGACCCTGGGCCGTTATGGACGAACTGCGCAATGGCCGCTCGGAGGGAGAATTTTATGCTGTCTACAAAAATGTTTAATTCCCACGGGTCGAGAGTGGTGAGAGTGCTGCTTCTACACTGTTATCAACAGTGTAGCAAGTCGAGAGGGTTGAAATTAGTTCTACTTGTTGGTAGGGTGTGCCAGGAATGTTAACGGTTGAGCCGTCATAGCTCGGTTAACATTCTGCGCTATACCTATTGTATGTCCTATAATACGCTAGTTCGTATTGATACACAATTACCAATTACAGTAGAACTCCTCTTAGCTAATAGAGGGTCCCGGTATAATTACTGAAGAGATTCATAGAAATTTTACCGTTTATATTTGCAATACTTACACCTGCAATCAAAATGACCTGTAAGGGTAAGTGTTGAAAATATAAACGGTAAAATCTCTATGAATCTCTTCAGTAATTATACCGGGACTCACTATTAGCTAAGAGGGGTTCTACTGTAGTTTTATTAGATAGTTTTTTCTATATAGAAAAGATGCTAAAGTTTGGGGTGGGAGTAATCAACAACTCCCACTTGATCCCTTCTACAGCCTCCAATTGTCCCATAAGTCTGATCATCTGTGAAGACAAGCTTAACAAGCTTTAAGAGCATTCCATTGAAGCGCATACCATTCTAACAGAGAGATGTGCAGCCGTTCTGGCTGCTCACTGCCTTTCAGCTTCTACCACGGCTTGTAGTTTCGGTGGAAATTCGGCGGCTGATGTAACGACTGTGCTTTCAGCTTTGTGCACAGCAAAATTTCTTGTAGTCGGTTCTGCGTTTGGAGTCGGCTTCTCTCGGGTGACTTCCTTTCCTTCCTTTTCCTCGAACTGGAGGCCTCTGGGACCTATTCGGCGATTTTCGTGATCAAGGAGACCGGGTCTATTAATCTGGATAGATCAGCATCGATCATCTCAGCGTCAGGAAGGTTAGGAGACTTCCCATGGAGTGTAGCCTCTGACGCAACTACGCTTTTTACTCACCGCGCCTATCTCAAGAAGGTTGACAGTGCTTTACAAGCAGAAAATAGAGGTGCGATAGTGATTCTAGAGGGGACAGAGGGTAAAACTGGGCATAATGTTACAATTATGAGTGGCGAAGTAGTATTATAGTACTAACGTGCGAGTAAAATGTATGATTCGATGAACATGAAGGTAATGATGAATGAGTATGAAGATGAAGATATGTATTATTTAACTTGTCCTTCTCCAAATGTGAGATGTCCTCCTTATATACATATAGAGTGGTTCTTGTCCTAATATCATAACTCTATCCTTCACTGAGTTTCTGTTAGGTACTGAGTCACCTTCACTGCTGTCTATTCAATCAGTTAAAGACTCTTACTCATCCTATCAACAGAACGCGTCTTGTCATCTCATACAACTCATGTTACGCGACTCGTTCTACGCGACTCGTTCTACGCGACTCGACAAGTCCATTTTACACTACTCATCTCAAGTAATACATGGACTTGGCACAACTCGTATGTCGCTTTCTGCAACACATAAAGGCAATTTTTCTCGATGGGATGATTGTTTTTTTTTAATTTAAGTCCTGAGCTAAGCCCTTTTTCTCGTTGGAGTCATGGAACGGTGTACACGGCTAAGATTATGTTTAAGACACACCAGTCTCGGTCTCACCGCGTGAACTGCTAAAAAATTAGTAGCCAATTATGTACAATGAAGACCAACTCAACCCAAACATCTACTTCCCCTAGCCTGTAACAAACAAATTGTACCAATTTAAAGCCCAGAAAACGCAACTCCTCATTCTGTTTCCCTTCATGCAATGCATTTATCAATGACTAAGTAATCCGATCCCCGCTGAGAGCATTAGATTGGCCAGCAGTTTGACTGTTGAAACAGCCAATTTCCTGCGAAAATATAGTAAAGCTATTGGGTCGGATGATGCAGTGGTACTGTTGTAATATGGTGTTGTGCTCCAGCAAACGTGTAAATCACGTGATATGAGTTTGACATGTTTGATCATTTTCATTAGCTTGTATTAGCCGAGGAGCGGCCGCACAAAGGTATAAATAGGAGCTTCGCACTCACTTCTTAAATTAATCAGTTCACTTCAATAGTCATCACCTGTACATACAAATCTACTAGATTACAAATACAACACTCTTACTCTTAGCTTACAAGGTCAGCATGCTTAGTACTACTTCCCTAAAGTCATAACTTTGACAGGTACACTGTTTGGGCCGTTCTCCCAAGTAGAGTCTGGGTAGCCTGGATACATGCCCCACTTGAGACAGGAGAAAGCTGGTTCAAATCCAGCAAGACCCCGACACCACTTCTCTCGCGGTGATATTGTATTCTTAGGATGAAAGCATGCTCAGATAACCATGGGTTTTTCTCGGTTTTCCTTGTGATGGGTATTCACGGAAGAGGGTACATGTCGTAAGGCGTTATTCTCGTAGTGGTATCTGCAAATGAAATCTGAGTATGAGTGTTCCAAACGTCAAACAGAGTTATTCTGCGTCACATACATATCTTCCGTAATCATTCGCGTCATAGCCTCAGGCTGCATACGCAAAAATGATTTAAAAAATGGTAAACATTGAGGTATTTGGGCTCAAGAAGATTGTTGACAAAGTCGTGGCTATGCATTGGTCTCCTGAGCTCACGCGTGATATGCGCGTGAAGTTCACAGTGAACTAATTGGGTTTGAGTCGTTTCCTCTCCGTACGCACGCTTTACACGAGAATCTGAAAATTTAAATCGGCGTTAATATGCTGCGAAATTGCCATGACCCATACGGTCAGCGATCCATTCGCGGATTAAACGCCGTGGGAGAGCTAGTTTTGAGAGTTTGCGTCGTCGCATGAGCAAATCTTGGTCACGATATCTTGACGAGCAAGCTTCTTCCCATCAGTTGTCAAGGAGGGCCTGTCGTCGCTGTTTCACGAGCCGTCGAAGGTATGCTAGAGTTAGTTGTCCTGGCTGTATTTCCAGGTTCAACAACCCCATCATGACAGATCTAACTATGGAGTCTGCTTCAACTTTCCCCTGAATTTCTGAATTTTTAGGCACCCATATTACAAATGCTTCTGCTGCCTTAGATAACGCATAGAAGCTGCGTACGTTCTTGAGGCTGGAGGATGACGTACCTGTGGTTAATATTTTTACAACTTGATGGCTATTCAAAAAGATGTGTTTCGCTGCGTTGTAGCCCCAAATATCCGTTGTTCTTCCTGAGTAAAGCCCGGTACAGCCTCTAAAGTATTTTTAGCTTCCTGTGATCTCTGAATCTAGGACTTCTCCCCCATACGCGATGCCACTGCATCAGAAGAAGGGTTTCCCTTCCCTTTTCAGGACTTAACCCCAAGCAGAGCTTCCGTGTTCTTCCGATGATCTATCTGCATAGGCGCAAATCTCTCTTTCAGGAACATTTTTGACCCAACGTGTGCAGGCCTCTGTTTTCGTCTCTTTTGTTCCCAGTGCAGGGACGTACGTTAGAGAAGATATGATATCGGGGGCCTCTGATTCCAGTAGCTGTTGGTGGGCATGCTAGACGCGAGACATCAAGAGCTTTGGCCTCGCGGACCCTTTTTCTTTTTCTTGTGTTTCTGAGTTCCCACGTTTGAGCACATGGAAGCCCTACTTCTCAAAGCGTGTTGTTTAATGAGGGACTTGAGCCTAGCCGAAACTCTGGTTCGGAGACCTGTTAGGAATCCCATTGTGGGCAGGCAAGAACTCGTGTTTGTAAGGTTTAATAAAGCTAGCGAATAAGATCTAGCCACAAGAAAGTATTTAAATATACAAATTAAGCGAACACTACACTAAACTCCAAGCAATCATGACTAGCACCGTTCCGAGGTATCTGTCACATGACAATACCCTCGAGCAGGATTATTGGCGGTGATATTCCCGCTTTTCTATGCAAACTAACGTTTGGTGTGGTCCTCATAACATGTATTGCAGCGCGCAGGCCCATCAGAATCGCTTTATCTATTACACTGCACATGTTAGTAGAGGAATCAATCCTTAGCGCAGGTTGTTTTAGGCCTGGCCATCAAACATCTGATCTAAAAGTAGCCACTGGGACAATACATGCATCTACATCTCTGACCAATAGCTCCGGTGCTGCTCCACGGTAGCCTGATCTTAAACGTCGCATATGTTGAGCCACTTTCATAGCTTTATCACACCATTGAGTATCATGATACTGGAAGTTGAGGCGTAAGTCGAGATGGACTCCGAGCCAGCGAATATGCTCGGCTTGTTCGATAGGCGCACCATTCACGATGGCGACTGCTACTGTTTCACGGCGACGTCCCGGGAACTGTTTAACCTCAGACTTCTCAGAGTCGAAAGCGACAGCGTTGTTACGTGCCCATTCAAAAAGATGATCCACCGCGCGCTGGGCTGCAGCTGCAAACTCAGCAATGGTAGAGCCAAATCTTAGGATGCCAACTTCGTCTGCATAGATAAACCTTAGATGTGAGTTACCGCTACGCATAGGTTACTGTTTTACCAGGTGTCTGAAATGGGGTACATACGCTTGCGTGGAGAATGTTTTGACGGTATTTCTTAGTTTATGTGATTTATGGTAGAACTCTAAGTGAAGTAATGATAAATGTAGATGATGCATGTAATGTCAAGGGAAAGAAAGTATAGTCACGTGATGTCGCTTACACTGCTTGTGATATTAAATGTATATATGTAGCTTTCAGAACACACACACATCCCTTCGAGCATCTTTTACTCATTCCATAGAGCTCTTACCGATATGTCTCAATCCCTCCCATTGATCCCTCCCCTTCCCCGCCCACCTACATCCGCTCCCGCGGTTGGAGAGAGCTCGCTGACAAAACTGCTATTGTCAACTACCTCCGCTGCCAACAGCAGGAACCAGGAAGCTACTCTCCTGTTCCAGAACATAGCATCCGTACTCGACGACGCAATCTGCGAGATTGTTTTACCCCAACATCTTCAGAAATCTTTTCGTGACTTCATATCTGATCTGAATACTGTAGCCCGAAGGCACTTTGAAAGCCATGTCAGAGGTTTACCTCGCCCATCGACCCCCTATAGCACAAATGTAGGCGAAAAAATCAACTCAAAAAACCCACTCCATGGAGCTACAAACGCAAATGCCAAACAAATAGCGGAAAAACAAACTTCGTACGCAGCTGCAGCTGCAGTGGCAGTTCCAAGACAGAGGCAGCGGCCGCACAGTAATCAAGCCCAGCCCAAACCCCCCAAAGATACAAGCCCCCAAAAGCTCCAAGAAGATGACCGTATCTTTGTTCGTGCTCATCCTGAACATACATGCTTGGCAATGTCACCTTACGTAGTAATGCTGCAACTAAATATGTTCCTCAAGGAGAAGCTTGTTCGTGAAGTTCAGAAGATCAGATCTGGATTTGCAATCTGCCCCGCCTCCGCCCCCGCTCATGAAACCTTGCTCAGCCGAATGAGTGAAATCCAGGCCTTTCTATCAACAGAGGGAGAATGCAAAGTTGAAAAGCCGGTGCAATACTCGGCATTCAAACTTTCCGGAGTGCCGCGCTCGTTTATGGGCTACGATGGAACAAAAGTCGTCCTTAACGAAATTACGGCGACAACCATAGCTAGCGCCTTAACAGATCTTACCAACGTAACACCTGCTAATATACTAGAATGCAAGGGCGAAACTGATAACCAGTACACACACCAAAAGAATTGGATAGCACTATTTCCCGAAGGCTCTCACCTCTCCAAAAGCCTGCCTTTGTTTGGCGTACGAGTTGCCACAAAACTCTTGCCCAAGAGGATGAAAACTCCTCAGTGCGGGAAGTGTTTCGCCTGGCACAATGAACGCGCTTGTGCCAGAGCGCCTCGCTGTAGAATATGTGGATCTACTCAGCATAACGAAGCCAACCATAAAAGCTGTGATCCCTCTAGAGTACATAACTGTCCTCCAAAATGTGCCAATTGTCATGGACCTCATGCCGCAGACTCACTTGAATGTCTTCTAAGGCCAGGAAAAAATAATGTCTTACCCTCAAGGACCCAAACAGCACAGATTCGACATGCAGCAGTAGCGGCAAGACTCCGCCTCAAGGCAGCTCACTGTGTCGTCGTGGGTGCACCAGCCACCGAAAAAAACAGCAAAGACAAAGACAAAGCTCCAGTTCCACAATCTCAACCTCAACCATCTCCTGCAGCTAGCAACACTCCATACTCTCCTTCCGCTTCCCAAAATAAATTTGCATGTCTAGAGCATTCCGTTCAAGAGCACTGTGAGGACAACACCATGGAAATATATGAGTGTTAGAGACCCAATATTAAAAATACTCTGCGTCAATGTAGGGCGCAGTTCAGCGGCGCATATTCTCTCACTTGAAAATGCCTTTAGAATTGATTCGGATATTTTGCTAATCCAGGAACCATATATAAACAGAGATCTCTCACAGAGGATCACCCAAAAGCACCCTTCATTCCAATGCTTCACTCCGATCGACGACTGGTCACTCCGACCGCGAGTTCTGACTTACATAAGAACAAATACAGGACTTGTGGCAACACAAACCCGTCCAACTAACTTTTCTCTACGGGAACAGAGGGATGTTCTGCTTCTCCAGATCCAGTCACCAGCTGGGTCCAGTGTCTTGATCGTAAACGTATATAATGCCCCCCCTGGAGCCACCAATCCGGGAGACGGAGTCCAGGCACTCATTTCTTTAACTAATCTTCATATCATCCCGAGAACTATCCTTGTAGGGGATTTCAACATGCACCATCAAGACTGGCACCCGTCTTATCGGGGCCCTTTCTCTCAACAAGCAGATTCTTTCATCAATTGGACACAATCAACAGGTCTGACATTTATCTCCGATATAGATGTCCCTACTCATAATCGAGGCAATGTTTTAGATCTTTGTTTTGCCTCAAGTTTACTTATAGCTGAAGGGACTTCGGCAGCAGTTCAACGAGACTTAGATGTGACGTCAGACCACTCCCCCTTACTAATCACTGTTCCATTCAGAAATAGAACTCTCCCCCCGACACAAAGACTCCGCTTTGCTACTATCAACCAAGATGTTTTCCTCTCGCTCCTACGTAGTAGACTTGAAGGTCTGCCACCATTTACCAATACGTCCAAAGTTTGTATAGATGAAAGGGCAGAAGAGTTAATAAAAGTCTTACAGAACGCCTACGAAGGATCTGCAAAGAGAAAAATGCCTCATAATAGAGGCCAGCCGTGGTGGGATCTGTGCTGCAAAGAAGCACGAGAAAAATATCGGAGGATAGCCCGCAGCGGAACTGTAACTCTGACAGATAGAAAAGAATACCGGAAAGTTATCTACGCTGCAAAAAGCAATTTCTTCCAAAAAAAGCTAGAATCAGTCAGCAACTCTAAAGAACTGTTTGATATCACAAAGTGGCACAAATCAAAAGGAGCATATCGCACTCCTCCTCTGGTTGATCCTACCTCACCTGGCAGTCTTCCGGCGGAGACACTAGAAGATAAAAGAGATGTTTTAGCTAGAAATCTCCTGTCGAATCAATCAACTAATGTAGATATACCACTCTCTACTCCGACTGTGGCTCTAGCCTCTCTCCCATCTCCCGCAATCACGCCAAAAGAGGTTTCGGAAGCCATACTTAACGCCGGGAACACTACCCCAGGAAAAGACGAGATTCCCACAGCAGTTCTACGACTGGCATGGCCGCTAATCACGTCCATGGTTCAAGAACTGTTTCAAGCTTGTGTAGATCAAGGCTATCACCCACGATGTTTCCGCACTGCGATTTTGGCTATCATTGGAAAACCAGATAAAGCAGATATGACTTCACCTCGTTCCTATAGGCCGATTGCCCTTCTATCGGTTCTTGGTAAAGGGCTGGAAAGACTGATCGCCAGGCGAATGTCATGGATTGCCATTGAATATAAAGTACTTCCCCGACAACAATTTGGGGCGTTGCCTCTCCGCTCATCGGTAGATTTAACGACCTGCCTTACCAATGATGTCGAGGCTGCACTAGCTAAGGGTTGGACTACTTCCATGGCAACGCTGGATGTCAAGGGTGCATTCGACGGCGTTCTTCCAGGAAGACTTGTCCGAAGACTTAGGGAACAAGGTTGGCCAAATTATCTTTGTCGTTGGGTTGGCTCCTTTGCAACAGAACGTAGTGTATGCATTAGACTGGATGGTGAAATTGGAGCCCCCCGATCAATTGATTGTGGACTTCCACAGGGCTCTCCTGTTTCCCCAATCTTGTTTATGCTTTATATCTCCCCCTTATTTAAACTGGATGGTTTTCAAAAAGATGCATTTGGATATGCAGATGATGTAGCAATACTCAAGACATCGCCATCTCTCGACGAAAATTCTCAAAATATTTCTGATGCAGTAGAACAAGCTCTTGCTTGGGGCACCGAAGAAGGAGCCACATTTGATCCTGGGAAGTCGGGACTCTTACATTTCTCTAGGAGGCACAAGGATAAAGACGTCCATCCTGATGTAGTGACTAGCTTCTCCACTATTTCTGAGGATAGACAGAAACCATACCTGAAGTGGCTGGGGGTGCATTTTGACAGAAAACTTACCTTCAAATATCATGCGCGAATACAAACCGCTAAAGCCTGCAAAGTTGCTAGCGCACTCCGCTGTCTTGGAAACACTAACCGAGGGGTCATACCAAGGCTCTCTCGTCAAGCAGTTACAGCCTGCGCTCTACCAATCGCCCACTTCGGAGCGCAGAGCTGGTGGCCAGGTAAAACTCGAATCAAGGGACGCAAGATAGTGAGTAACCGAGTAGGCATACACTTAAAGATGTTAGAAAAGGTGCACAACAGCGCTGCCCGTGTCATGTTACCAGTTTATCGAACCACCCCAAGTAACGCCCTCTTACGTGAAGCTGGCCTTGCACCAGCGGAACTTGCGCTCGATAACATAGTTAAGAGAGCAGCTATCCGTACACGAAGACTTGATCCCCGTCACCCTCTTTATGTACGCTCCCAGAGAGCTCTCCGTACGCCTGCCTTAACCCGATTAGCGCGTTCTTGCAGAGATATCCCACTATCAGAAACCTTTAATCCCCTAGTTAACCCCCCATGGGAAATCGAAGAGCCGTTGCAGGATTCACTCCAACGTATTGGTGCGTCTACCAGAACAGAGACGGCAGTAGATTCCTTTCGAGAATTTCTGAGGACCGTTCCGACCAGTGACCTAACAGTGTATTCGGATGGGTCGAAACTAGCAGATGGCAGTACAGGAGGTGGCTTTGTCATTATACAGCTTGGTCGACAGATTTATACTAAAGCCTTTTCTCTCGGAAAACACAAAGAGACTCTAGATGCCGAAGTTTACGCAGCTCTTGAAGGAATTCGAGTAGCCACTGCTCTTCCGACAGCCCGATTTGCCACCAACCTCTGGATATTTATTGATAATATTGACGTGGCAAGAAAATTTTTGACCAAAACAATCAGCTCTTCTTCTCAATCCGTCTTCCAAGATGCCCTGGAGGTCAACAGGACATGGAAAAAACGGATGAGGCTACCACACACAAGTATGGGGGAAATCCGTGTCCGATGGGTCCCTGGACATGCAGGAATAGAAGGAAATGAAATGGCAGATAAAGAAGCCAAAAAAGGCGCTACAATGCCTTTCCCAAACCTCATCTCGAAGCTATCAAATGCATCACTCTCTCGCTGGATTTCAGATCAGAATAAACTGACGCGGGGAAAATGGTGGGACGAGAATATTCCCCAGTCATACTCCGAGCTTAAAATAAAAATTGCTCCACGCATTCCCATGGAGCTCTCTCTTAATAGGAAAGCCCTGGGTCGTTTAATTGCTGCTAGAACTGGACATGGTGATTTCTCCGCATATCATATCCGCTTTAAACATCAAGGCGCAAACCTACACTGTAAATGCGGGTCATTGAAAACCCCGAGACATTTCTTCTTTTGCAGAATTCTGAGACGTCGGTCTGGCCGCCCTGAGGGGCCAATCAACGAACTTCTGCCTAAGCTACTAGGCACGCCAGAAGGGGCTGTCACATTAACAAACTGGCTAAGCCAGGCTCAATTTTTTGAGCAAATATGTCCTCGTTAGTGTCACGGATCAACTATAGAAAGCAATGGGCATTTTTATGGATGATGGTATTTCTATAATTCAACTATAGAGAACAAATAAACTATGTAGCAAGAGAACTTTATATAGATCCTGTGTCCCATCAAGCTGCTATGTTTCATCATACCCATCTAGTAATACATCAGAAACACAATGCTGTGGCCATCGTGTTATGACCCTGTTTCTAAATGTACCCTCGCTTCTATGACCCATGCAACAAATCATGGTCATATCCCAAGTATGACGCAAATTTTAGTCATGCATTAATGATAAATTGCCTGCGATGACCATCGTAGGCTACAGGCCAAATCGGCTTACTAGCCGTCACAGTTAGGAGGAATTGTAAAGTTATATTTGATTGGGGGCTCCTAGAAGTGCAAGGTGGAGCGGGGGAGAAGGACTGAGTGATCACCAGTCGCGAGTAAGGGGAAGACTCATGTATGTCACTGCTTAGAGCCCACGATATTCTCTGTGTGCAGTTTCAGATAACGCTGCATAGCCGTGTAATTAGACTGTAGTCAAATACTCTAGGGCTCTGGCCCTAGCGTCCTATATCCCTGCAAGGATAGATATCACGTGTCCTGGGGCACTTGACTTATCACCCCAAACGTTAAATAATATCATCATCATCATATGTAGCTTTCAGTCCCGACATTAGTCCTTTCTTTCCTTGTAGACAATCTAAATCACCAGATTTGACATCGTCGATCAGTATACCGTGACATGTAATACTTTTCTTGAGAGAGGTCTGCTGCTTATTTATACCCAAATTATGTCCGTGCGTCAATGGTGCAAACAGAGCGAACATACACACCCGTGTTTTACTAGGTATATGATGGGGTACGTACACTTGCACAGAGTTACTAAAAGGATTCTGTTATGCCGAGCTTCGGTGAACGTGCTCGTTCCGGCAGCAGGAGCTTAGACGGAGCGGTACACGGCAGAGTACGCTGGGGTCACGGAAGAGCCGATGCGGCTGCAGTCGGGCTGGAGTGTTTGGATAAGTTAAGCGATGTTCGGCACACAAAGAATATCTGTGTTTGCTGCATTTGATCTGGTCACACACAGACATATTCTTGGTATAAATAGGCTGAAGTCTGCCACATTGTAAATTTTTGATTATCATTCTTATCATCTTTTAATTCAATCTTACATTCCTGCCATACGCGCAATTGCCTGCTCTACTCAAGCATCTGAATCCCTTTAGTAACTCTGCGCAATTGTACGTACCCCATCATATACCTAGTAAAACAGATTCGGATGCTTGAGTAGAACAGGCAATTGCGCGTATGGCAGGAATGTAGGATTGAATTGAATGATGATGAGAAAATGATATCTAACAGAAGTGGCGAATCTAAGCCTACTTATATTTCTAAAATCATCCGTGCGCCAACAGAGCAAACAATGCAAACATCAAGTCTCGTTGGACCCACACCTCGCCTAACTAGTTCCAACACTTTATCCTAGCCTCGTTGGTGTCACCTCATCTGCTGCTTATGCAGCCTTGCCATGTCCACTATGCTCCTAGGCACAACAACCCGTGAGCTCCGGATCTCGCCTAACACGTCCCGGCACTCTAGCCCGACTGCGGCAGCATCATCCCTTCCATGGTCTGCTGATCTGCTTCTCGATGCCCACCGATGCTAAGCACAACAGTTACGCCATTTAGAGGAGAAACAAGAGTGGAGAGATTGTTGAGCCTTGAGGTACACCACAAACTAGTTCTCTCTGAGTAGTTATCCCTCCAGGGTAACGAACTTGGACTCTTCATTATGCTAGAAATGACGTCTTTCATTGGAGGATGTGACTGGTCCAACCCTGTTCTTGTATTCTGGTCACTAGTCTATTGTGGAGGAATGCGTCAAACGCTACTTGAGCGTCAAATACGACGAATGTGGCAGCCGACCATTGTGAGCGAGCTTCTTCAACATCGTGGACGATACAATATACAAGATCAGTCGCTGATCGTTTCGGGAGTGTAACGAATTGTTGGCTCCCGACCACCTCATAAGTGATCGCATGATATACAATACCTTTAGCTAACAGCCCCTCTAATCCCTTTCCCAAGCATGAGAGGAGAGCTATCGGTCTCCAGCATTTGACTGTAGTTGGCTCTCGATTTGCCTTTTGAAGGAGTACAACTTCAGCCACCTTGAAGCAATTTGGGTGTGTTCCAAGCCGAATGCAGGCTTGAAATATTTGGGTGATAAAGGGTCCAATAGTCTTCCAGCAAGCTGTAACAAGTTCCATTGAGATTCCATCTGCACCTGATGCTGTGTTACCGCAGCCAATTTCGCAAACGCGGACTTCTTCCTCGGATACATTGTCATTCCAAGGGATGAATTTCTCATTTTCGCTGGTACATAGTGAAAGGTCGTCTGTCGCCTTGTGCCGAGCGAGGAGAGCATCTCGCAATATTGTTGTCCGTTCTTATTGATCTAGAAAAAGGTGTGACAGATCAACTATATGAAGCAATGGGCATTTATATAAGTGATGGTAAGTTTATAAATTAATTATAACGAGAGAGTATCTGTGAAGCAGAAAGGCTAACTATATGTAATGAGCGTCTCTCTAAGACTATACTCTATCAAGTAAGCATAGCTTGAGTTAGCTAACAATAGCTTTGTTGCCTTCCCTAGATGTTTCATATCCTAACCAATGCTCCTGCATGATTAATCTCTCAGATTTCAGCGATGCCTCTTGTATGATTCGATATCACGGTAATCCTCCTGAATGTTAGAGCATTAGTAGCGAGCTGTCTACGATGGTCATCGTAGGCTACAGGACTCCTCGGCTCACAAGCCGTCACACAAGGCAACCGTTATAGTTGAATGGGGGAGGGATGCTTGCTTGTTGAGGGTTTCAACAATGCATCAACTTAAAGATTTCTTCCGAGGTAGTGATGGACTTGACCTTGCGTGTCAAGTGTTTTTTTTGGCGTTGCTGATTGTTGCTCGCAAATTCTTGACGCATTCTGCACGTTGTAGGGGCAAGAGGGCTTTCCGGTATTATGCATGGGCAGTCTTGCATTGGGGCGTCCACCAAGGAGCAGATTTACCACTACCTTTTTTGGCTCGAGTCCCTGTCACTTTGATGGCGTTAGAGAGATGGAAATGCAGATCTTCGGCGTATGCTTTGACTTTCTCTATGGAGTCGAGTTGTGGCGGTAGATGTACCCATTGCGCAATAGCAAAAGCAAATCCAGGCAGATTTTCTCTTCGTACCCATATCTTCGAAGGCTCGCTATTGTTATGGGTGACCGTATGGTTGCTTAGGTGGGCACCTAAGCGAGATTAGAGTCTGTTACATCATTTCTAATTATCCGAATGGCGAAAAGAGGGATATCTTAGATAATGTCTGGATGAGAATAAGATAAAGTCTGGTTAAAGAATTACCTGATAGTAAGGAAAAGGGTAAATTAGAAAGGAGTATATGTAATTTTCATTGGTAGCAGCGTTTTCCTTTCTTCTTTAATTAGTTCAATAAATCGAATTCCGTGACAGTCTGCTTGGTTCCATCACAGCTATTCATAGCCGTGGCAGCGATAGATATTTGGCCACGGATAAGAAGGTGGTCACTAGTACCACACTCGCTGTCATCTACCCAAGTAAGAGTGCTGCTGACATTGGTCCAGGAGAGATCGAGTGTTTTTCCTGATCGATGTGTGGGTTCGCCGACAATGAGTCAAGTGAGACTGTGGCTCTCAGCCCATCTCTCTATCCCTTTACCCTGTCCATAGGGTCGAATCTTTTCTGGTTGCCAGGTCCAGTGCACGGCGTTCAAATCACCAGCTGCTACTTGTTAAAATAAATGGATGGAAGTCTAGCGATTAGAGGTGTTAATCTCTAGATTAATAAATCACAAGTATAATATTGGAGCATGAGAATAGTTTGTCTGTCAAAAAGTGTGTTATATTATTGATGGTACATCTCAGCGGTACTTATGCGCTGAGTTCCCTTACTACTCTATTACTAAGCAGGTACGTCCCATTCATCTTGAATTCCCTGATCGAACACTGAGTCATAGTGAAACCTTATGCAAGGTTTCCGGAGACCTCGACTTCTAGCGTACGTCGAGTTACTTCCGATCATGTCCGCCACCAGATTTCATCCTTAGTGGATTGTACTAAAGATCCTTACTAATACCAATGTGGTATTGTAGATGGCATGCTAGCTACAGGCTACAGCCTAGTAATTGATTGACTCGTGTCACACTTTCTAACACTAGTGAGTTCTGAGGGGGAGACCAGCCGACTAGGAGACGAATGGCAATTGAGTTGTTTGGCGCTTTATAAACATTGCAGAAGGTAATTCCATTGACAACTACCCAGCAATGGTCTCCAGTTGGCGTTGCACAGGGAAATATCTGCGCGGTTGATAATATCCTTGTTGGAAATGCATAATTATTTCCCTGCATTTTCCTGTAAGTTCCCGTCAAGACCAACTTCATAGAACTTGTTTGTACAAGATCATGGATTTTTCCCAAACAGGGTTCATTACTGTATTTCTTGTTTGCGCAGTTTTGTCGGATTTGTCATGTCCCAGTTTGAATAACTGTAGGCATCATGGGGGTTATTACTTTTTTCCTTTGTCTACTTCTTGATTGGAAGCATGTTAAATAAATCGCTATTCCCTCTATTAGATTACAATGAGAATAATTAAGATACACGACGTATTCGTAATCCTTTCCAACACAAGATACTGAAGACCGCCGATTATTGAGTTGTAATCCGTCTTTTCTTTTAGACTACACTGTCTAGTATTTGGTTCTAGGAGACGCTCAAGCGGCGAGCTCGCTGGTTTGCTGTTTTTCAAGCAGTGTCTGGAGATTAGTGTATGTGCGTACTGACTTTGTGAGAGCACGAGAGTCTCCTTGGTTGGGTTGCTAATATGGATACCCAGGAAGAGGTTGGTATTGACAGTTTTAAGCTTATACCTTTTGTGCAGTGCTTTCATGATATCTTCGATCTTCTTGAGGTCAGGACCCATGATTTGGAAGTCATCCACGTACATTATAACAAACAGATCCTTTGATTTGTTCGTATGCAAACATGCATCAGAAATTTTCGAGAAGAGACCAAGTTTGGCCAGTGTTGCTTTAGCATGATCATACCAAAGTGCTGCAGCCTGCTTTAGTCCATACAATCCCTTTCGTAGGCGAATGATATAGCCCTCTTTTTCGAAACCCCGAGGCGTTTCCATGTAGAGATCAATGTCGATATCAGGATTGAGGAATGCTGTCGGTACGTCTCCTTGTCTTCTGTGCCAGCCTAGCTGGTGAGCGAGTGCAAGTAAAATTGTTCCAGTCTCGGGCCTCGGAGTTGGTGCAAAGGTCTCTTTGTAATCTATACCTGCTCTTTGAGTGAAACCCTTTGCCGTGCATCGGGCCTTCCATTTGTCAATATTACCATCAGCCTGATACTTCTTCTTGAATACCCATTTGCATTTCATTGGTTTTCTGCCTATGGGAAGCTTAGAGCGAGGAATGATATCGATGGTGCTAGTATTTTTCAGTGAACGGAATTCTTCTCCGGCTGCTAACTTCCACTGTGCTGCTTCTGTACATGTCATTGCTTCTTCCCATGTTGTAGGGTCCAATGAAGCGTGAGCTGATCTTCCGTGGTGCAGGAAGTTGTAGTCGTGTTTCTTGACTTTTCTTCCATATCTCGTCTCTATCATTTCGTGTTCCGGAGAGTATGAACTTTTCTGGTCTACAATCTGAGGAATAGGTTGCCATTCTGTCATGACAACGTCAAGAGGATCTTCGATGGTGTCTAAAGCCATTTCTTGTGGATTTTGCTGCCTCTGGTGTTCCGTTTCCTGATGGCTACTTAAGATGTCTGGTGCTTCATTCTCAGCTCGAAATTCTTGCTGATCGTTGGTATCTAACTGTTGTGGTGTAAAATCTATAAGCGAAGGTCGGGTTTGTTCACCAATAGGCGATAGATAAGTCAATTATAACTGTGTTATCTTTGTAGGTGATGATGGAATTGGCGATTCTGCATAGATTGGCATATCATCGACTGTTGCTATTGATTCTGAAGAGTCATGCACCCCTATATTTTGTGGTGAAGTACATTCTGTCAAGTCTTGATGGATAGGACCTCCTTCTGGTGAAGGTGATTCAGTAGGCATGTCTTCTGATGACGATGGCTCTGTGACTATGCTCTCTGATGAGGATGCTTGATTCCCCCCCTCAAACTGTGTAGCGGTTTGATTACAGCGAGTTAGAGGCGGGATGGTTGGTGTAATGAAAATTGGCATAGATTTAGTGCAATCATCGGTAGATTGTTGCCGATTACCTAGTTTATCACCAAACATTACATCTTCATTGAAGGTCACATGAGGTGTGAAGCTCGATATCCATCTTGATCTTTGGGATGATGTTTGTTGAGGATGATAAATTATAAAATTCTTTGATGTTTGTTGGAAACCTAGAAGCCATCCTTTTGTAGCTCTTGGCTCGAATTTTTCAGGCTTCGGACTTATGAGTTTGTAGGCTGTACGACCAAATCGTGGCAGGTTGCTGAGATCAATTTGATCTACATGCGGTTGATTGAGGCCCTGCAAGAAATCGGTCAGTGGCACTTTCTTTGTTCGTAGGCAGTATAATCTATTAGTGATGAAACATGCATGCTGGATCGCCCATGGCCAGAATGACGCCGGCATGCCAGCATCTATGAGCATTGATCGTGCCTTGCTTAGAATTATCTTGTTGGATGATTCTGATGATCCATTCTGTTCTGGTGTATCCGGTGCTGAAATTTCAATGCGTATTCCATGGCGATCACAATGTGCTTTGATTCGGAAGAATTCTGATCCTCCGTCTCTAAAAATCGCTCGAACTCTCTTACCATACTGATGATGTTGCGATTCGATCCATTGCATGGGGAGCGACGCGATTTGGTCTTTGGTATTTGTAATCAGTGCCCAGCGCATTCGTGTTTTTGCATCTGTGATTATCACTGCATACTACTTTCCGTTGACTGCAGCTGTTACTTTGCCAACAGTATCGATGAATATTTCATCTAATGGTTCATTCGGTGTAATTCTTGGTTCCCTGGAGACATACCTTTGGGCTTTGCTTAAGTGACAAGTTTCAAATGTGGTGAGATCACTTATGCTTATCCCTTCAAGACCTTTCGAGCATTCTGCTGTTTTCTTTAATATTTTCTAACCTATATGTCCAAGTCTTTGGTGCCATCGTTGAGCATCTGCGGGTGGCATTCTTGCAATACCTGGAGCTGCTATAGTTGTCGAAGGGTTAGTTCTATGCTTATAGTTAAGAGGGTGTATGTAGAATACATCATTCTTGCGAACCAGGCGAGCAACTGGTATGTTAGGCTTTTTAACTTGATTAAAAAGTAGCAGAGAGTTATCGAAATCTGCGTAGATATTTGAAATTCTTCCTAGTCTCTCAGCTGACACGATATTACAAGAAAAGTTAGGAGAGTATAAAGCATTATGTAACTGTAAGGTAATATTCCCAAATGTCAATCGTGCTCTGCCTTGTTGTTGTATGGACGCGGTTCCAATCGCCTGATCAAATCTAAAAGGTTTGGGGCATGAATTTAGATCACTGAAGAACTTCTTTTGGGACACAAAGTGGTGCGATGCACCGGTATCATAGATTGTAAGGTTTTCATTATTTCGAGCTGATGCTACAACAACGCTAATTTCGTCCTCACTATCCGTGTCCATGTTTACTGCAGCCTTTTTCCCTTTGTTTTTCCTTCTTTTACCACCTTTCCTTTTCAACTCTGGATGCTGGATGATACATTCTTTGTTCAGGTGCCTGTGTCGACAGATTGAACAGTACGCTTCTGGATCCGAGTCATGGTGGGCTGAGCCGTTTGCAGCATATGCTAAGTTGGCAGGCTGTGCTCTGTTTCCAGCTATTATTCTATGTGACTTTTGACAATAATCAAGGTGAATGAAGCTGTGTATGATACAGCGAGAATAAAAGATTCCGTAAGAATAGAATCGTGTAAGGAACTTTGTAATGTAAAGCAAATTGTCCTGTCAGCCAGTTCAGAATTGATTAATTGTAATCCTAACTCCCGTTTTTCCTTCCCGTATATAATACATACATGAGTCCTATGTTTCTCCTAAGAAAATTGTATAATACCGAGAATCCCCTGTATCATAATACGTTCTTAATGCAATACCTGAATCAATAGTATCACGGAGTTACCAAGCATGAAGTTTTCATTGAAACTTCTAATGCTGCGACACAAAATTATTCCCATCTGAAATAAAAAATATAAAACAACATGAAAGTAAAATATGCAACCAGATGAAACAATGAAAACATAGAAAACAACCTTTGAAAGAAAAATTTCGGAATAATGATGCGAAGACCATATTATTCTACATATTCGAAGGGAGGACATGTTGGTTTGAAGAGGTGCGAGTTGGTTGTCGGGTAAGTATACTCTTGTTTCTCGCCAATTTTCTAACCAATCAACGTGTTTAGTTCCGATGACAAAGAGTGCTGACGAAAGTCCTGTGCCTATAGAGTGAACACTAGGGTTTCGGGGATTTTCTCGTGAGAAGGCATCGGCTGCGTTGTTCACACTTTGAAGTGTGGATAAAAACGTATCAATATATCTATCTGCGGTGCTTTCAAACCTTACTTGCAAGAAACTTTCCACTGCTGCAATGTAAGGAGCAGTGGCGGGTTCCTGTCTCGTGCCAGCAATATTATCGTACAATTGTTTTGCAGTTATTGTTTCGATGTATAGTGGACAATTATGTTGGGTAAGACGTGCGACTATTATACTCTTTGCCTCTATTTCATGTAAGATCCACTGCTCAAGCTCCACGATGTACTGTGCAATTAAATCGTCTATGTTTATTGTATCGGGAGTGGTTAAGGGTGGGATCTTGCGGCATGATGATGGGCCTGATTCCTGTGATGTCATAAAACACGTGCCCCAGCACGTTCCTGCGCGCTAACTTTGCTTGAAGCGCTGATCTCCAATGTATAAAGGAGACTCCGTCGTCGAGGATCGCGAGACTCTTGTCATTAGACATGTTGGTACTTTTTGTTAACAGTTTTCTGAGCTATTGAAAATAAGAGCGACCCGGGCTAATAACCTGTTACAGTTATGAATGGCGAAGTAGTATTATAGTACTGACGTGCGAGTAAAACGTATGATCCGATGAACATGAATGTAACGATGAATGAGTATGAAAATGAAGATATGTATTGTATTACTTACCAACCTTTCCTTGTAGGTATACACTCTCCTTACATACACAAGTCGTTGTTACCCTGCTGCCCGGATCCCCTACTGCCCGGATCCCCTACTGCCCGGATCCCCTACTGCCCGGATCCTATACTTGCGCCTAGTATCTACCAAGCACTGAGTCGAGTCTATTAACATCTATTTACAGAGTTGGAGACTACTTCTCATATTATCTCCATACAGGGTCTCCTCTTGTTTTACAACTCATATCATCTGACTCGGTATCCTCGGCACATACGACACAGGGTATCCGTACATGCAAGTGCCTATTCTTGTTGCTTTATTCCTACACTGCACAAATCCAATGTCGCTATACACAACACCTTGACCTCTGATTACTACGGAAATCCAACCACTCCAACTGCTAATGTCAAGATCAGGGGACTCCTGCGGACTGACGCGGCGAGAGGATAACTGCTCCATCGGGTGTATTCTGTGGTGCAGGACCGGAAGACTACCTCTAAAACTCGTTAATACCAGTTATCAAATCACTAGGTCCTGGCCCTGCGGCCCTGCGCTTCGCTCCGGGGCAGGGTTCCTCGCGTCGCTTCGGAAGTGGGTGGCTGGTTTTGTTGAGCTGTGATGTAGTTAGTTGGAGTTAGTCTGTGGAGGTTTACAGGTCTAAGTCAGATGAAGCGGAGGCAGGTAGTTAAGTATTAGGTAATACAGTAACATTGTTACACATGTAAGGGGACATGTGGAATGTTTGTAGTTATGGTTGTTAGTACGGATCACATAAAGTGGAAGGGAAAAGTTCGATATGTTGAGCTGCGTTAGTCGGCATTGTTCACATGCAATGAAAGGGAAGATTTTGCCTTTAGTACAGTTAGTTGAGAAGCGTGGAGTATGTGACTACCATCTGGTACTTGGGAAAGGCGTGAAAATATTTTGAGTCAAACCTGAGCAAAAGTTGGTTTGCACTTATGAGGAATGGCATAGACGGAACTTCGAGATCCATTCGAGAACATGTAGATGAGAATTGAGTTAGATGACCTCATCACATGATGATGTCGATCGAACATCATGGCTTCAATATATGTTATAATATCTTCATGAGAGCCGTTAGTCCTTCTCCATGAAAAGTATGAAGCAAATTACAGTTTAGGGTTAGTAAAAATCAGTTTACGCTAAGCAAAAGATAGTTATTTAATAGTACGGTTTACTTGATTCAAATAAATTGGAAAAAATGATCTTGCCTTTATCAGAGCCAGATGAGAAGCGTGGAGTTTCTAGCTTCTGTTACTTGAAAAGAGGCATATACTTGTATGGGCGAAACATAAGTGGAAGTTGGAATATTTTCAGAATAACGGCAGATAAGTATCTTCTGGCTGAATCAAGGTATTTTATTCGTCAGGGAATGGTTAGTCTATTCCCTGGACGTGAAATGTGAAGTGGAGAGCGTGAATACAGTTCATGTAGTATGATATTAAGGGTCATGTGTCCATTTGTAAAGGTATTATTAGCGGGCATTGGAAAGAATATATAAGGACTTCTGTGTAGAATGTAGATCAATAGTGTCTGTCGTAATGAAACAGAGAGGTAATCCGGGGGTTTAAAAGATTTAAGAGGAGAATAATTAAGATCCTCGATGTTCATGGAGAACGATGACCGGTAGGGTGAAGTGCTTAGCTTGCGTCGGCACTACTTGGATCTTGCATTGACGAATTTTGGTTTCATAGACATTTGTAAATCGGAAAAAGTCTCCGGGGCTCAATTCGGTGATGCAACAGTAGCTGTACCTGTACATCAGATGGCTCTAATGGTAGTATCGTATCATAGCCATCTTTAAAATATTTGTGGCAGTTATCAGATGGATGGTAAATGTTGGTGAACGAAGAACGTTTTATTTTGTGATAATCCTAACAATGCTGTTCTTTTTTTCGTAAAACATTTTGCTTTCCATTTATGGTTTATTTGTGCCCGATTATATATCTCTTACAGTGTTTGTCTCAAGCAATATGCACAATTGCACGCACAACTGCGGCGTGTAGGATAAAAATGTTGTAAGAGAACGGTACGCCAGCTTCTCGCAATCGTACGTTAAAAATGAATTTATTTTCTATCTAGAGGAGAAATTCATGACTACGGAGGGTTTTGGCTTAATATAAACATAACGCGTCGCGTCACCTGCGAGACTTTACTAAGCAGGGTCGAGGCTTTTCCAAAATAGGTATAACGCCTATTCGGAGCCGGATAAACTCCGGTTCCAGATAAACGAGGCCACGGCCTGTAACATTACCCCCCCCCGCCCATAGTAAAGCGTTATTGCCGAATATTTATTGTTTTTGACTTCGCCAACAAAGATCTTTTGGTCAGTTTGCGGCGACCTATGATTGCGCCAGCGTCTTCTCCAGTATTATCTTCTTTACCATATTTTGATTCAAATATATCCAGCGCTTCGGTTTCCTCCAAATTTTCACGGGGCTCCCATGTCGGCTCTGCAAATCCTTTCCATTTCACCAGGAGTAAACGCCAGTGACCTCGTCCAACCTTTGTTTTTTCTGAACGCAAAATTTTTTCAACAACGTGTATATTGGCGTTTTCAAAAGCATAATCTTTTCCATCCTCTTGCATATCAGGTTTAATAGGTGGGGGTTGTACATCGTCTATTATTTGCGATGGTAGGGGGTCTGTCGCTGCTCTTTTAAGCAAGTCTACGTGAAAACGTGGCCAAATTCCTGAAGGTGTATTTAGTTCCACCGAATGGGAGTCGATTATCTTAGTAACTTGATACTTTGCGTTGATCCATGAGAGCTTTTTAGATAGTTGAGGAGTTTGTATGTTCTTCAAGTTTAACCAAACTCTATCTCCCACCTTGAATATTTCGGCCTCAGAACGTTTCCTATTTGCATATTCTTCCATTCTTTGTTGTGCCGAAGCCATAGAAGCTTGTGCAAGCTCTTCTGCTTCATGAATCCTTTTAACAAAGTTTTGTGCTCGTTTTTCAGGTGCTGATGGCTTTTCTTTTGGATTCACCAGTTGAATCGGTTCAATGTGGTATCCATGTTCCGCGAAGAAAGGACTCATGCCGAGGGAAGACACGGTTCTATTATTAATTGCAAGCATTGCACAGGGTAAAAGTTCTTTCCAATCGAATTGGGCGTAAGTTATGAAAGCTCTTAAATATCCAAGAACTTCTTGGTTCATCCTCTCCGTAGCCCCATCTGTTTGTGGGTGAAAAGCCGTAGATAAACGCTGTTTTACACCTGTTAATCTGCATAATTCTGTCCAGAAATCTCCAACCCAGTTAGAACCTCTGTCTGATGTAATGTAGTTAGGAAATCCATGGTGTCTGACATGTAATCTAAGGAATACACTTGCACAGTGTTCGGCTTTCATGCTTGTCATATCCTCAAGCGCAACACTTCCTTTTAAACGATCCACCACGACCATTAGATACCGTGGCTCACTTGCCGTTTTTGCCGGCAGATCGGTCATGAAATCTATGCCGAGCTCACTATTAAACCTGTCAGGCACTGGTAGTGGTCGCAGTAACCCCTTTTTACTCTCTCTCCAAACATGACTCCGGCCGCAAACATCGCAGTTACGACAGAACCTTCTTACACATTTCGAGATACCTGGCCAAAAAAAATTACGGCCTAAAATTGCCAAGGTGCTGTCTCGTCCCGGGTGCCCTGTAACTTGTGAATCATGTGTTTGCTGAATTAAAGCTGTTTGTAGCGGCTCATAGTTAGGGATCCAAACTCTATCTCGAAATCTGAGCGCTCCTCTAGCATCAAAGCTACATTCTGCCAAAGAGATTTTAAGATGTTTGAGAGTCGGTGGAAGGCTTCTTTCTCCCTTCTCCAAACTTTTGTAAAGAGTGGAAATATCCTTATCTTCGAGTAATGCTTTATTCCATAGGGTTTGAAAAATTTCCTCTTCAAACATACTTGAGCCTCTAGGAATATTACTTGTGTTATTTCTCTCGGCTTGCTTAAGTCGATTTCTGGTAACAACGCCTGATAGCCAAGAATCTTTTATTAACTGTACGTCTCTATTTTTAATTCTATAATCGTCCGAGCCTTGTGGCATATCTTGCTCGCGTCTTGATAGTGCGTCTGGCCTTGCAGCTTGCTTTCCCGGTCTGAATTTTATAATGAAATTGAAATTTGACAGAAACTGCGACCAACGCATTTGGCGCTCGTTAAGTGTACGTATAGTCATAAAATGTCTGAGATTCTTGTGGTCCGATAGGACCGTGAAAGGTTTACTTAGTCCAATTAGCATACCCCGCCATTCCTCCATACAACGAATGATGGATAGCATTTCTTTGTCATGGATGTCATAATTAACTTCTGCCGGGGTCAATTTCTTTGATAAGTACGCAATTGGCTTTAGTTGCCCCTTTTCGTCCTTTTGTGATAAACAACCACCCAGTACGTAACCTGAACTATCTGCTTCGAGTACGGTCTCCTTTTCATCGTCCCACATGGCTAAGATCGGGGATTTTATGAAGCGCTGTTTTAATTCTTCAAATGCCTTCTGTTGGGGGACCTCCCACTGAAATTGAGCATGCTTTTTGGTTAAGCTTAACAGGGGTGCTGCGATTCGTCCAAAATTAGGTATGAAATCCCTATAGAAATTTGCAAAGCCTATAAAACTACGAATCCTTTTCGTGCTTACTGGTGCTTGCCAACTAGTAATAGCCTTCACTTTATCAGGATCGACCTTGATACCTTCTCCTAAGCATAAGATAAAGCCAAGGTATTTTGTCTGTTTAACTGCAAATTCACTTTTTTGGGGGTCCATTTTAAGACCTGCGAGTCCGAGCCTTTTAAGGATCATGTTCACTTTACTCCAATGATCTACAACATCTCCAGTCGTGTAAATGAGGACATCATCAAGATATGCTGAGCAAAAGTCGCCTAGAAATTCTCCTAAGACACTATTAATATATCTTTGGAAGGCGCTTGGAGCACCGGTCAGGCCAAATGGTGTAACTAGCCATTCGAATGAGCCAAAGCGCGTGCGAAATACTGTTTTCTTTTCATCTCCCTCACGCACTCTTAGCTTATGAAATGCGGCGCGTATATCTACCTTTGAAACCCAGGTCGCTTTTGTTAACTGCCGTAGAGTTTCTTTTATCAGTGGGATCGGGTACCTATCTTTTACTGTGATTGAATTTAGTGCTCGGTAGTCCACACAAAATCGTAGTCCCCCGCCGGGTTTCTTTGCAAACAAGACTGGGGCTCCACCGGCTGAAGAGCTAGCCCGGATCCAATTTCGGTCAAGATGATCTGTCAACGTTTTCCTGAGCACAAGTAACTCTGCTCTTGACATATCGTACAAAGGGCCAAACGGAATTTCCTTTTCCCTGCCCTGTTCATCCTTAATTAACTCGATCTTAGTGTCGACGCCAGGTCGATGAGGTGGTAGCTCGTGATTCTCGTCCTCGGTAAAGTACTGTGCATTGTCGCGAACTTCTGGTGGTAAACTAGCCTTAATTTCATCAGGTGTCTGTTTCCTTTTAGTCTCAAGAGCCTTATTTATATCGGACATTGATGCTGCAAACAATTTCGTGTCTTGATCCCTTTTACCACCTGCTCTCGTAGCTATTGCCGCGAATTGAGATCCAAGGACCTGGTGAGCACTTCCTAATTTTACTTTGAGATAATTTATCTTCGCTTTACTGTTTTGGCTCATCCGATCTTCCCATCCTTTAGCTCTTACAATGAGACCACCTTTCGAACCAAAACGAATGGCGCGTCGGCGAGCATCGTAGACCACGGCATTGGCTCTCATCCATGGGTCACCTAAAATCATATCATAAGATAAATCCTCGATGACGTACCCATAAATTTTCTCGCGCCTACCATCTATGTCTGTGTCTACGTAAGTTAGTTTATTTATGACCCTCCGCTGGGAATCTTTTTTTGCGAGTCGCAATTCCCTGGTTTTAATAGATATTTGCGGTAACTTGTGGCGTTTGACAAACGAGTGATTGAAAGCAGCATAGCATAAACATCCCGTGTCCATTAGAGCATCAACATAAAAGCATTTATTGAGCATTATCTCTAATAGAAACGGAGAACTATCCAACTTCTTTACAATTACACTTAAATCGTCAACCAAAGATTTAGTCACCCCCTGAGCCCGACTTTGCCCAGGGTTTACTCGTTTTCCGATACATTATTTCCAAATTCCTCTTCATCCTCCTCTGCTTCTATCGATCTGGACTTGGAGTTCTTTGGTCTTTTAGTGAAGACCGCATTCATATCACCAGGTCTCTTGGCCCATGTAAAATTAGGACACTTTTTGAAGTAGTGGCCCTTCTCTTCACAGCGAGTGCATTTACCTGCGGCACGAAGGGCAGCAAACTCTTCTGGTGTCTTCCACGGAGCAGATGGCTTGTTCCTGATAGCTTTATTCTTTTCACTGTTTTTTGAGTTGACAGCATTTATTATTGCCGCAAGTTGAGAAGTGCTTAGTCCGCTTACCCCTGACATTGGGGTGTCACCATCCGCGTCCACAGCAGTTGCTCTGTCCTGTGATAGTGAATGTGCTGGTGCTTGATAATTGAAGCTAGGATTATGAGGGACGACACCCAGTCTGCTTATGTACCATGTCTTCGATTGTTTGGGGCCCTGCTTAGGTATATAATCCTCCTGTGATTCTAGCTTACTAGCCATATTTCGCACCTGTCGAACAAAAAGAGTATAGTTAGTCTCCGAGAGAGTACAAGGCATCAAAAGCTTCGTTAGACTCTCGTTTAAACCAA
Source organism: Podosphaera xanthii (assembly GCA_028751805.1). Taxonomy (NCBI): domain Eukaryota; kingdom Fungi; phylum Ascomycota; class Leotiomycetes; order Helotiales; family Erysiphaceae; genus Podosphaera; species Podosphaera xanthii. Next base: position 772,978 of record JAPWIX010000006.1, on the reverse strand, counting down.
GACTAAGGCCATTTATCTTCATATAGCCCTCCCAGTTGATACCTCTCGCTTGTGTTAGCATGTGCTCAAAATCGTTTAAATACGAGGCGAAGGTCTGATGTTTTCCTTGCCTCATCCTTGACAACTTCTCATTGGCAGTCCGGACCGACGTTTTGTCTTCGAAATTATCATTAAAATGGTCTATGTAGAGTTCATAGTCCCAATCGTTGTCTGGACCTCCTGTTGTGTACCAGTGAGAGACACGACTTCTGAGATTCTTGGGGATGGTATTCATCATGTCCATGCACACCGCTTTGTGGCCTCCCAGCAGGTCCCAGTCAGCTTCGATTTTGGCTGTAAGCTGAATTATATATGTCGGGTACATCTCTTTGGAACCGTCCCATTCTGGCCAACTTGACGCTTTTTTCTTGTCTGTGTGTGGATTAGGTCGTAAAGTCTTTCCCTGATTGACGTCACTCGTGTCAATTATTGCTAATAGCCGTTGTAGCTGATCACTATTCAAGGATAACGTGACATTCGTTGTTTGCTGTGAAACGAATTGATTAGCCCTTCCCTTACCCTTACTATTGTCGAGGGCATCTGTATCCATATGATCCGTCATATTTTCTTGAATTGATTTAGCGATTGGTGAGAATGCGTCAGATGAGGAAAGTGAATAAAAATCTTGGGTCGTAACTGATTCGTAGTCCGATAAAGATGAATCTGGAGAGGGAACTCGATAAGAGCATGTATTCATGCAATTTAAAAACCAGACAGCTAGGAGAGGTATAAGCCAATACTTGCACTAGTTGTGTAAAGATGAGATAGAAAATAAGTAAGAGAACGGTACGCCAGCTTCTCGCAATCGTACGTTAAAAATGAATTTATTTTCTATCTAGAGGAGAAATTCATGACTACGGAGGGTTTTGGCTTAATATAAACATAACGCGTCGCGTCACCTGCGAGACTTTACTAAGCAGGGTCGAGGCTTTTCCAAAATAGGTATAACGCCTATTCGGAGCCGGATAAACTCCGGTTCCAGATAAACGAGGCCACGGCCTGTAACAAATGTGCTTGGTATGAACTTTAGTCTTTAGACAGAACTTTTTTTTCTTTAGAAGCTATGTTTTTTACAGCATATGTACGTCGTCTGTATAGCTTGGAGTTTCTTATCTCTAAATGTCGATGATAAGTCTCAATTTTTATTTCATACTCGTAGCAGGCGAAGCATATATTTTTGCGTAGACAGAGGATAGATATGTTGAGGACGTGGACATAGATTAGATTTGAGTGGATGTGTGTGGAGTACTGTCAATAAACTTGTTAGTTGAGTCTTTTAATCGGAGTACAGACTTACCTGTTGATGGTTAAAGATCTGTGGTGAAATCGTCTGACATGAAATTGTTTGTAAAAAGCTTGGGATACATGAATAATCAGATGAGGATGATGAGAAATATTTATAGTTTGTGCGGGTGGGGACTTGTTAGCGTCAAAAATAAGCGATACGCTAACATTACATAAAATAATCAAATAGTACAAAAAAAAAAAGATATTACGAAAATGACGTGGCTTTTTAGAAGAATAACTTTTTTTAAAAAATAAAATATGGTACATTTTCAGTAGTATCATGTGTAGGATATTACTTGCTAAGTGGCAACCAATTAGCAGTTATTTAAAGACTATGAACCACAATATAACCCTAATGATTGCGCTGGCAGAATAGCGCAACTATGACCTAACCATCTAATTTTACAATAAAGATTTGATCTGTATCTTAAAGATATCCAAATATTGGGTCATTAACTCGTGTTGTATTGGGCATTCAAAGTGTGGCCCTCGTAGGTACAAAAACCACAAACTACATGTTCAGAATGGCAGGCTTAATGGAGCAACATTGCATCATGAAAATTAATTATCGAATCTTAGCTTTATATACCTGTAAACAGTAGAAGCCCTCAAAGCTAATAGTTGGTCCCGGTATAATTACTGAAGATCTTCATAGAAATTTTACAGTTTATATTTGCAATATTTACCCCTGCACACAAAATTATCTGTAAAGGAAAGGGTTGCAAATGTAAGAACCCAAGTTACCATGAATCTTTTCAACATTTATCACGGGACCCACTGTGACAAAAGAGGGGTTCTACTGTATATTAAAATAATGAGTACGGTGCGGTTCCTACCCTACCAGGTGGCGTTTGAAAAGTACGTCGTCACTCTGTAGAAGTCTTACACATATTTCATTCTATAATCGGGTTTTCGTATTGACTTCACTTGAAATATTTTCTCAATGTAATAGAATTACGGAATCAAATTGTAGAATACGGGTGATCGCGAGTTAAATGTAATTTAAATTAAAGACCGTAACGCCAACTGAAATTTAAGAGGCTGCATCTATTTAAGCTCGGACTTAACCTCTGATAACTACGGAAATCCAACCACTCCGACTACTAATGCGACGATCAGGAGACACCTACGGACTGACGCGGCGAGAGGACAACTGCTCCATTGGGTGTGTGCTGTGGTGCAGGACCGGAAGACTACCTCTAAAACTTGTTAATACCAGTTATCAAATCATGATTTATCGACATACCACATGTAGATTACATATTGAGTCTAAAAGGAATGTAAACCATACATTTTGAGGATTCGTCTTTAGGGCCGGTTCTCCTCGGGGGACGGGGGTCTGGGTATGCGGCTTATACAACGTTAGTTAAATTCGCAAAGTACAGTTTACGGACATACCTGATCTCGGTTATAATTTGTCTTATAACCCAAATCAATCTGGGCGGGGGACTACGGGATGGCGCTCGACGGATGGGACGAATCTGGGAAGACCTATTAAACCACGTTAGTAATAGTTCTTCAAATACAACTTTTAGAATTGGCAAACTCACTGGTAACGGAATGAACATATCTTATGCTACCGGATGTCCGTCAAGACTTGATCGTACACGACGTTCTGAGTTCGACCTCTGTTCTCGGCAGGTAAGAGAAAACTCAGGCCTTCGACGCGGGAAGTTCGCGAAACACCAACGTAGAGTTGACCGTGGGTAAAAGCCGGCGTCCGCAAATCCAGCCCTACGGTGTGGAACGATTGACCTTGTGACTTATTGATGGTCATCGCAAAGCACAACCGGACCGGGAATTGCTTCCGCTTTAGTTTTATTCCCAAACTGTGGTCATCGGAGGTCAACTCGATACGGGGAAGAACGCGTTTTTGGCCGTCCCTATCGCCACCAAGAATTCGTGCCTCGATGCAGTGCCTCTTGAGATTTGTCACCACCAGGCGGGTTCCATTGCACAGCCCTTCAGCTGGTGCAAGGTTCCGAAGGACCATAATAGGGGCGCCAATCTTTAGAGACAACTGCGACGGCGGTAGCGAAGGGAGGTCGATGTTCCGCAGAACTTCCGCAGGAAACTCGTCGAGACCCGTTTCGGCGGCGTCGGCGTCCGTGACGTGGGTGTCGGTTGACTGGTACACCCGTATTTGTCCTGGTAGTCGTCCCAGAATCATCCCGTTCAATTCCGTTACTGTCGTGTTTAGAGTCGACAGTAAACATCGACCACAAAACACAGTCGGATCCGTCCCAGCTCGCATCATCAGCTCTTGCGGATAGATACGATCGATGAGGTTGGAAACATCAGTTGGCTGATGAACGTACCTTGGAATCTCAACTTCGTAACGTTGAGATTCGGAGTACGGGATGTTTCCAACCCAATCCACAAATTCCGCGCCATGAACCCCCTCCCGGACTCTCATATTGATCCTGAGTGAGAGCCGCTTCAACCGTCCCCAAACAAACGACTTCTGCAAGCACGCCGAAACGATGGCAGTGCTATTCCCACCTGTCACCACAGGAAGTATCTGTGCAAAGTCGCCGCCGAGAATGACCGGAACCCCACCGAACAACATCACCCGACGTATCCCTCAAGTCCACCAACAGCCGGTGCACTACCTCAAAGCAGTACTTGTTCTGCGTCGTCACTTCATCCCTGTTGATCAATCCAACGTTCCGGAGTTGCGAGGCCAGCATACTTTGTTTTTCAATGCCGCTTACTGACCCCTCGCCCAAATTGAACGGGATTTTAAATTGGGAGTGTGACGTGCGCCCCTCAGGAAGGAGGGCTGCGACTACCGTCGACGCCACGCAGATAACAGTCTTCCCTTGACCACGGGAGTAATAGCAGAATGTTTGGTAGAGAAAGGTTATACTAGTCCCTCCTTGACCCTGCAAATAGAAATGCGCCGTTTGGTGATCAGTGACGATGGCTGCGGTGATCTCCAGAAAGGCAGCTTTTTGGACGTCATTCAGTTGGGCACGCCTTCCTTCCGCGCGAGCATAAAGCTCTTCTCTCTGGACCCTTGCAGACCACCCCACATGGCTCCGGCTCCAATCCCAAACGTTCATCGGCAAACCACGGACTGCCAGAGACTGCTGTTGATCCGCGAGCCCCGTCACAAGCAGAATAAGACTGTAATCGTACTGAGGGTCAGTCAAGTCCAGCGGATAATCGATCGCCTCCCGAAGCTTGTGCGATAGGTCGTCGCAGAGGTGGTGCTTATACCTTTCCCAAATAGCCAACTGATCTGCAATTTCCCTTTGTCGGAGGCCAGTCAAGAAGAGCGTCCGAAATCCATTACCGGTGGCAAGGATAACTGCTTCATCAAAACACCCGAACTACTCCTGGTCATTCTGGGCCAAGCCGCGAGCAATGCTGGCTGCATGGTGGGACTCGTGAGTAACACCTTCGAGTTCATACAATTCGGCGAACGACCTGACTTTGCGGACAACAGTGAGCAACAGTTGCAGGTATGATTTCTCATCCGTAACTGGACTGCAGTAGTTCATCCGTCCGATCCGATTGTCGCCGCACTTCCGAAAGGTCCACTCCTTCAAGTTGTCATACCAGACGCAGTGAGCCGGCATATCGGAATAAAGCCAGTCTCGAGCTGTCGAAAGATCCACGTTAGACTTGAAATATCCCATTAGCGTGCTCCGGGTAGACTCCATTCGCTCGGCAAGTTGGGACGCCGTCAAGTTTTCTGGAAAGTAGACTGTTTGTTGTCCCTGAAGATGCACCTGCAAGTGATGGAAAGGTGGGAATTCTTGGTGGGTCGGGAACTCAAGCAGTCGCCAGACAGCCTCAGGAGGACTAACGTACCGTGCTTGGACGTATAGGGTGATTTCGTCACTCATATTTGCGATCGCTAATGTCGTGCGATCAGCTCCTTTGTAAACGTCCTTGTGGATGTACTTTACAGCCTGCACTGCCCCACAAGCTTCAACTTTGATGTGCAGTCTAGAATATCTGAGTAGCGGATTGACATCTATCATCTCGTCAAGATCCCATAGAATCGTCGAATCGATTTGGGGGTCACGGTCTCGACGTACGTCTGCCACATACTCTGGGTCGTGAAAAAACAGCTGGGCGAATGCCGGAGTCTCTTACTGGCCGGGAAGAATGCCCTTGCAAGTGGTATAGCTCTCCATGAGCCGTGAATGTAGTCAGCCCATGTCGCAAGTCCACCCAATCTTCTCTCCTGGTGTTGACAGATTTAAACGCTAGGGCAGAGTTATAGCTGTGGATCTTGTTCCGAATGTTGGCCACACGTGGATCCTGACCGGTAAAAAGGTCAATAAACTTTTGTGGTGGACGCTGTAGGAGCGGTAAAGAAACTTTTCCTTCCTTACAACAGAGCTCGAACTCGCAACTTGCAACTTTTCCTGGGCAAAGGGGGCTTGGCAGTGTCGGCAAACGGTTTCCATGCGACCAACATCGTGTGAATGAAACGCTTGAAAGACGGACCTGAATGGATTGGGAACTCGAGCAGCTGGTGCAAGAAGTGCAGGCTCTGGCGACGGAGGCAGAGCAATTTGCGCAAGAGGTTCATTATGAACTTCTTATGTAGTAGGATCAATATTGAGTGGAGGGAATGGAGGTGGAGGTAGATTTGGCGGCGGGAGAGGTACAGCGGCAACAGGTGCTTGAGGTAATGCGATGACGGGAGGAGGAATGGCAGCTTCCATTTGAGCCTTAGTATGCCGCCGACTCCTGGCAGGTCGAGTATCACCCGTAAGATTGGCTTCTTCTGCATTGTGCCTGCCAGTGTGCTGCTGCGTTGACCCTCATCATAGTCCAGGGCAGGGCCTAGGTCTTCTCCAAAACAGACGTTAATAAGAGATCACAAAATACGAAAAACAGACGTACCCGATGCTGATCACATTATATGTAATAACGCCCATAATGATTTATTGTAAAATCCGTGACAGGCCGGATCCTCCTGCATACGGTGCAATATGAATCAACAAAATCCATTCTTAAAGAACACGTCTGATGTATGTACTAAATTTGTGTAAGTAACAGGTCCCGAAGAAAATTTGCAGACATACCTGAGGTTGGTTGAATTCTGTACTACAACGAACTGATTCTTATAATTCTCTAGCAATATTCTGCGAAATAAATTCTCTTGCAGAGGGTGTGCTACAAGAGTTTCTTTCAAACCAAGTTAGGGGTAGTTTTGGACACGCAGTATGAGGACGTACCGTATAATGAATAAATCTTGAGACGGCTGTCTGATTTTTATATTCATGGGGATGTGTGTCACGGTCCTAGTCCCGTTCCAAAATCGTGTTCAAGGGATCCCTAGTTTTCTAATTAGTTAAGTAGGATTCTCTCGGAGTCCGGAGTGCAGGAACAGCGGTGTGTGTAATTCTATGCGTTCGGAATTGGGCATGATTCGGAGTTATACTAAGCGTTGGGAAATTAGGTTTTCTTACAGGGTCAGGGTTGTAAGGGGTTTAGTGCGTGTCTCAGTTAGCGCGGCCCTACTAGTAGGGTGACGCCCAACGAGACACATGTAGATATATACTTAGAGGATAGCGATCTTGAGAGATCATGTTACGTCTTGTTTACTTCCTACGCTTTATTCTCACATAGCCATTTATTCCTCGTTACTAAGATATTCCATCTTTCCTTCCTACCATCCTGTCCCAATCTGTTACAATATGTTTAGACTGAAATCTGTTGTCTTATAATTGACGTTGGATGTGTGGCATACTCGGCATAGTGAAAAATTTTCATATAGCGTACAGGGTCGCGGAGTTAATACTTTGCCCCCGCGACTCTTTACGATCACAGCCCTGCCATTGGCGATCAATCAGCGTGCTACTATTTTAACATCGTATCCTCATTTAGTCCAAACGGTCTTAGTCAGACGAAAAAGTTTGGCGACGTTAAAAGTGGGGATGCAAGAAAAAATTAAAGGATGTAAACGATTTAAATATGCATCATGTGATGGCGTTTTTTGGTCTATGTATTACGCTCTGATAGGCAAAAGGGTCGGGCAGGAAGACTTGTTGGTATCGAGCCTGGGCCGATATGAAAAAACAGTTCACTGGCAGCTCGCAAGTAGATTTTGATACCATTTACGAATAATTTGTTCTCACTAGTCGAAGGTGGCGAGAGGGCTGCCTCGACACTGTTTATTAATGTATATATATTTTTTTTTAACCTCATTTTTTGCGTATACAGCCTGAGGCTATGACGCGTATGATTACGGGAGATATGCATGTTTCGCAGAATGACTCAGCAATTCTTGACAGTTCCAAACGTCAAACTGAGTCATTCTGCGAAACATAAATGTCTTCCGTAGTTATACACGTTGGGTCAGATGGTGCAGTAGTACACTGTCCAGGCTGTTCTCTCACGTAGAGTCTGGGTAGCTTGGACACATGCCCCACTTGAGACAGGAGAAAGCTGGTTCGAATCTAGCAGCACCCGCACACCACTTCTCTCGCGGTGATATTGAATTCGTAGGATGACGAAAGCGTGCTCAGATAACCACAGGTTTTTCTCGCTTTTCCCTATGGTGGTTATTCACGGAAGAGGCTACATGTCGTATGGGGTTATTCTCATAGTGGTACAGTAGCGTCTATGTTACAGTTATGAGATTTGGGAGGTATCATCATGTGCTGACCTTTGCAAAGATGTCACTGTTGTGAACTGGATGAATGTGGTATAAGTTGATATTGTGTAATAAATAAGAAATGGATGATCACAGAAATATAGAATTACTTATGGCTTCAGGTAAGTAAATGGCTCCATTCTGATACGCTGACAAACCCACAGGTCGTCGTCGCAACAGTATTCTTCCGGAAACCAGGTATGTCGTCCACTTTTCATCGCTGACAACAAACAGGAAGTTCAAGTAAGAGACAGCCTCCATATTCTTGAATTCTAATAATTATACAGATCGCTGCGACAAAATTTCATCGCTTTTGAATCAGGTACGTCGTCCACAACGCTGATTGCTGACAATTTCACAGGAATATCGAATCACTCAAGGCTTCAGGTGAGTAAATCGCTCCATTTCTAATACTGACAAACCCACAGGTCATTGTCGCAGCAGTAATAATCCAAAATCAGGTATGTCGTCCACTTTTCATCACTGACAATATACAGGAAGTTCAAGTAAGTGACAGCATCTATATTCTTGAATTCTAATAATTATACAGATCGCTACGACATCATTTCATCGTTTTTAAATCAGATAAGTCTTCAAATCAAGCTGATTATTCTTCACAGGCTTTGAAATCGAAATCACCAGCGAAGAGCTTCAGATGTAAGAAACATCCTCTCACAAACTGCTTCACTGACAATTTTAGGTCGTCACTGCACCTCATACTTCGATAACGCTCAGGTACGTCACCGTATAGATTTCAGGAGTCATATTAACCGTTTCAGTCGCGAATCCGTTAAATATTTGACACCAGCATCTTCGCAATCCAATAAATTACGGCAACGGACAATAAACCACATTTGATCAGGCATGAATCCAAAAATCATATTACACTCTACTTACAAGCTTTAAAATCGAATTCACCGCAGCTTATCATATCAGACATCATCTCATTCGATCCAATGACATTCATCAGTCTTTAGTTTTTTGAAAAGACTATAATATCACCAGGTACGTTTCAAGTCGAGCTCTAAAACAGCCATTAATGAGCTCTAGAAGAATTTTATTCGAAATGCCGACGAGTCTGAACAGAGTTTCAAGACGAAACTTACCCAATTAACCATTAAAAAGTATGTGAAACGACAATTGGCAACAGCCGATGCATCAACTAAAGAGCATCAGAAAACCGATAAGCTTGAGAAGTACAGAGAATAAAAAGATCAAATTCAAACCATCCTGTTCTGAAAACGATTGCTAACACATACCTAGGACATATTCGTCATTAGAAATCACATTCAACTCGGAAAGCTTCAGATGACGTTTTAAACCGATACCAAAAGATCTCCTCAGAGACACCAGTCGCATCTTCCAGAGGAAATTATCTCAGGTATCTGACAAATACCACAGTCGAAACTATGGAAAAGACATTAAGAATATCCTTCATTTGAAAACCTCATCCGAGACATCACTAACAGTTTATGAGTAGGAAATTGGCACACATTCCACAACGGACTTGACTGGATACCATTTGCGCCTCAACCATACCCAGAACCACCTCCAGGAGGACACACTTTCCAACTTCACTAAGTTTCGGACTCTGTAAGGACATTCGTAGTGATTTCTCGCAATGACTTCTAAATTTGCCATACTGACGTAAATGCGAAGCTTCCTAACGTAAAACCATTATCTGAAAATTCTGAATCTAACAAGTAAAGGTGTAGAGAGTAGTTGCATTGTGGCCTAAAAATAACACCGAGATTTGTAAATGTAGAAATGGTACAATCGTAAGCTAATATAATAAAAGTTATGTAATTTTACAAAGTATACATAGAAAGAAACAAAATATCTGCTATTTTTGATTTAATCAAAATATTTATGCAAATATTCGAATGAAAAAATTAATACACATTTAATATTCTCAATTATACTAGCATACCATTTATGAAAAAATATTGCGCAGACATAAATAATATGAAATACATAAATTTGTGCTGTTGTAACCATGGCAACTAATGTCTTCGGTTAAATTTGTCTCCATAGCAACATATTTATTCGGTTAATATGTTAACAAGGGTACCCCAGACATATTATGATATTTTATATAAATTCATTTTCGATTTATGCCGACATTATTTTAATCAACGCATAAATATTACCATGGATACCCCTGACTCTGTAATCTTTAATGTCAATTATGTCTCAGGGGTATCCATGATTGAAATTTGAGAATATCATAACTTTTATGTAGGGATATCCCTGATAGAATGTTGTATTCAAATAATTCATAAATTGGGATAACGTTCATAAGTTCAGACTTTTTGCCTGGGTTTATTCATGGGCTACCCTGATATATTAATATTTATGACTCTACACGTGTAGGGATACCCCTAGCATGGCCATTATTGACCTACGAATTAGTGTTGGGTATTCCTATTTCGATAAATATTTATGCAAAGAAGCAATCATGGATATCCCTGACTATTTTTTTTTCAAAAATTAATACCACGAGGGATATCCCAGTGTGAAGGATGTTTTATGTAGAATTCTGATAGGGATATCCTTGAAGACATTACTTAATCTTCAGATAAGCTGATATAGGTATCCTTGATGCTGTCGAATTCCAATCATAAATGTTGCATGGACATCCATCGTGAGACTTTTTTCAAGGTATTAAAACCCGAGCGATAATCCTAGGTAGAACATATTGAATGCATCAAGGTAAGTTGGTGGAACCCTGACATGTAAAAGCTTCATTTGCGAATTCCAGCAAGGCTATCCCAGATAAACTGTGGTTTCAAATCAGAAATTTGAACATGTGTCCCTTGCGCGATTTATATCTTATGCATTGACCCAAGCATGGGTATGACAATTGGAAATTATTAATTGTTTAATATTCATCTACTTCTTCCTAATCCTTTTTCGAATTGGAGACCTATTACTAAAATTCCGTTAAACCCGAAAATCTATAGCGCATTACAGCTGAATCTTGGAATGCAAACGCCCATTGTTCAGTATTCATTCACAGTTGTTCATTTCAGGATCCGGTTAAAAGTTTATCGCGATGTGTTGTCGTTATCATGGGTGTCAAGTGCAAGATTCGTCTTTTGGGATGTTCAATTGCGAATTCCTCATTCCGGTAAAACGACATTCAGGTAGTCGGATGAATTAATCGCGACAAATGGATTCCGATGGATGTTCCACCCCATGCGAAGAGTAAGCTGGGTTATTAATACTAAAATTCTTTTACAGCGATACAAGGCTTAAGTCTTAAACAATGCGGAGATCGACTTCTAGGATACAGCTCGACGCAGCATTATTACCGCGACATATCTAATACGAGCTAAGTTCCACCCCATGCCATTAATAAATAGGATGTGCATGAGCGGAATTTATTCACAGGGATACTATGCTGGGGAGCCATTACATAACTGATCACTTACATGGAATGCATTATCCCTGAAGAGGTCCTGGCAAATCGAGAGTAATTCAACTCCATGCCAAAATATTCTGTAGGGGTATAAAGGCGTTATATGAACATGGCTCCTTTTTGCGAATCCGTCAATGCAACAGATAGACTTACAAGGATGCACTGTTCTGAATCCGTCTACGCGTCTTATAGATTCACACCGGTATATTTTGGAAAGTATATTGCAACGTCATTTCGCCACAACGACCATACATTGTAGTTTGTGAATTTATATTTTATGAAGTTGAATAATGTGATTTAGCCACTTAGCGTGGTAGGTACAGCACGCCTTACTAATATTTTTGTACCATTAGTGAATACCATTTCGAAAAAAGACTAAGTGAAGATTGATTGGCGCTAGCAAGGCTAAGTCGGAACCCCGTGTAAAGAATTTTCGTTGTTCCCTCTGCGCTACATTATCTTTATCAATCACCCTTCGATAATGCCCATATCAATTGCTTCGCATACAAATTTAGATCGTCAACTAAAGAAAACAGACAAAAATAGGTACGTTTGTAAATTTTGTCAGCAGAATTAATACTGACAAATGTCAAGGGAATTAACCTGTAGCATACCTTCAGAAGATACATTCATATTTGAGTTCTACTTCAGTAGCAATCATCGAGTAATTTTGACAAGATACAATCTACATCAGGTACGTTTGTAAATTGCCACATTCAACCTTTTACTGACCTGTTATTAGAAGTTATACCAGTCGAAGACTTTCGCAATGGATTCTCTCGAGTCATATTGCTCCAAATGCAGAAGGCATCGACCCGTCGCAGATTTTTCAATAAAACCTTCTGGACTTAGATACAAAACGTGTAATCAACATCGGGTAAGTCTATTCATACTTTTTTTATTCGGGATTAATAACTAACGTATATTGGGAGAAGACCCAGGCATTACGTCAAACAGTAACAGAAGTCGACGCAGCAGTGCCTCCTCAGACACGCAATTCTGAAGTTGCCGGTCTTACCGGCGATACCCGACCTGCTAGGCGTCCGCGGCGAACTAGGGCTCAAATAGAAGCTGCCCGGGCTGCTGCTGCAGCTGCCAATCCACCTCCCGTCGTCGCATTCCAACAAGCACCTTTTGCCATTCAACCTCTCCGGCCTTCCATTCTGCCTCCACTTTCTCCGTCTGTCATCGGACCTCCATCACCTCCAGCCGAAAATGAAACTCTCCTACCACTGATTCAGCCCTCTCCGTCTCCGGAACCTGCGCCTCTCGCACCGGTGGTCCGAGTTCCCGCTGCATTCAAATCCGTCTTCCGAGCCATGGATTCTCTCGATGTTGGTCGGATGGAAATCGTTTGCCGGAACTGCCAGGCTCTCCACTTTGCCCAGGAGAGAGTCACAGGTGGCGAATTCGAGCTATGTTGCAAGAAGTGGGATGTAGCGCTACCTCTTCTGCAAAATCCACCACGGGTGTTGGTTGACCTTTTCACTGAACAGAATCCACGTGCGGCCAGCTTCCGTAAGAAGGTTCGTAGTTACAACTCTGCACTGGCCTTCACTTCCGTCAACACCGGGAAAGATGATCGAGTGGACTTGTGCCGTGGGCTGACCACATACACGGCTCATGGAGAGCTGTACCATTTGCAGGGTCCATTGGTTCCCGGTTCGCAGGAAACTCCGGCATTTGCTCAGTTGTTCTTTTATGATCCTGAATACGCGGCAGACTTACGACGAGAGCGGGATCCACAACTCGACTCGGCCATACTTCGAGATCTTCACTCGATGATGATGGACGTAAACCCACTTATTCGGATCTACAGAACAGCACGCGAGCGCTTGCAGGCACAAGATGGGAACTTCCGGATGTTCATTAGTCCACAAATGACCTTGGTCATTCAGACCGGAGCTGATCGTTGCCGTGAAAACCTCCCGCTCACTGGTGAGGTTGCTGCTATTATTCCGGACGAATACGACAAAGCCAGTTGTCGTGACGTGATTCTTGCAGTTCGCGAGCCGGGCCGGGACGGACGTCAGCTACATCGAGTCCCAGTAACGAATCCTGCTTACATGCCGTTGCACTATGTCCTTCTGCTTCCGTACGGGGAACCGGGATGGCATTGGAAACTGTCACTGTTGAACGTACATCGCAACCGTCAGCAGTTACGACTTGGACAGCAGTCGTTCTACCGCTTCAGTCTCCACCAACGGGTTGGTGAGGTCTCTCTTCTTTTTCTGGCAGGTCGACTTTTCCAGCAGTATATCGTCGACTGTTATGTCGCCTGTGAGACTACCCGGCTTGACTGGGTTCGGCAAAATCAGACGTATATCCGTGCGGCAGTTTACAACGGTCTTTCGGACGCTTTGATCCGCGAAGATCAATCCGATGTGAATGGACGTGATGTTGGTCGACGTTGTGTTCTCCCTTCTTCCTTTGTCGGTGGCGATCGGTTCATGCAGCAATTGTTCCAAGATTCAATGGCAATTGTGCGCTTTTTCGGACGGCCTACCCTCTTCATCACGTTTACGGCCAACCCCAACTGGTCGGAAATCAATTCGGAATTGAAAGACGGCAAACAATCCGCCGATCGTCCGGACATCATTGCGCGTGTCTTTAACCTGAAAGTCAAACAACTTTTGAAAGACGTTCGCAATGTTGTTTTTGGTGTGTATCAGGGCCATGTGTACACGATCGAGTACCAAAAGCGCGGCTTGCCTCATCTGCATCTCTTGCTGTTTTTAAAGGATGCGAGGAGTTATCTCACTGCTGATAAGGTCAACGAGATTGTTTGTGCCGAAGTTCCAGATGGGGCCATGGATCCATCCGGCAAGCTACGGGAGTTGGTACTAACTCACATGCTACATGGGCCCTGTGGGAATGAATTTCCTAACTGCACGTGCATGTCCCGTAAAACTCCAAGTAGCCCGATGGTGTGTCAAAAGCGCTTCCCGAAGGATTTCACACCCGATACGACCATAACCGAAGATGGATACCCCATATACATGCGTCGGAACACAGGTACGTTTTTTTTTTAAACGCAAATTGAATTCAGGCTAATAACTCATCAAGGGACCTATACTGTGCAGAGGAATAGCCGGCCCGTGACCATGGACAACCGTTGAGTGGTACCGTACAATCCGTATTTGCTCAACAAGTACCAATCGCACATCAATGTCGAGGTATGCGGATCAGTCCACGCTGTAAAGTACATCCACAGGTACGTTTACAAAGGCGCTGATCGCACAACCTTAGCGATTACAAATACGGATGACGAAGTAACGCGGTACCTCCATGCCCGGTACGTGAGTCCCCGAGAGGCAATCTGGCGACTTTTTGAGTTTACAACTCACCAAGAGTTCCCGCCCGTCCAGCATCTCCAGGTGCATCTTCAGGGGCAACAAACGATCTATTTCCCCGAAAATCTAACCGCTGATCAATTGGCCGAAAAGATGGAATCCTCCCGCACCACGCTGATGGGATATTTTAAATTCAATGTCGACCATCCAACAGCTGGAGACTGGCCCTATTCAGAGATGCCGGCACACTGTGTATGGAACAATAGTTTGAAAGAATGGACCTTCCGGAAGCGCGGGGATAACCGAATCGGACGAATGTACCACTGTAGTCCGGTTGCGGGCGAGAGGTTCTACCTACGGCTTCTGCTCACGGTCGTTCGAAAGGTCAAGTCCTTCGCGGAACTCTACGACTTCGAGGGTGTTACCTACGAGTCGTACCATGCGGCTTGCATTGCGCGTGGCTTAGCCCAGAACGATCAGGAGTGGTTCGGGTGTTTCGACGAGGCTGTCGTATTCGCGACTGGCAATGGACTTCGGACACTCTTCTTGACTGGACTCCGTCAACGGGAAATTGCAGATCCGTTTGCTATCTGGGAAAGATAGAGGCACCACCTCTGTGACGACCTCGCCCACAAGCTCCGTGGAGTTTCAGGGTACCCGCTGGACTTGGAAGACCCTCATTACGATTACGGTCTTTTTCTGCTTGCGGCTGGGCTGGCGGATCAACAGCAGTCTCTGGCAGACCATGGGTTGCCGATGAACGTTTGGGATTGGAGCCGGAGTCATGTCGAGTGGTCTGCCACAGAGCGGAGGGAAGATTTGTGTGCTCGCGCGGAGGCTATGCGTGGTCAATTGAATGTCGACCAGCAAGCTGCATTCCTGGAGATCACTACAGCGATCAACACGGAACCACAAACGGCACATTTCCACCTACAAGGTCAGGGGGGAACCGGGAAGACGTTTGTGTACCAGACCATCTGCTATCACTATCGTGGCCTTGGGAAGACGGTGCTCTGTGTGGCGTCGACAGGAATTGCGGCCCTGCTCCTACCGGATGGACGGACCTCTCACTCTCAGTTTAAAATACCAATTAAATTGAACGAGGGGTCTGTAAGCGGCATTGAGAAGCAGAGCATGCTGGCTGCGCAACTCCGGAAAGTTGATTTGATCATCTGGGATGAAGTGACGACGCAGAACAAGTACTGCTTTGAGGTAGTGCACCGGCTGTTGGTGGACTTGAGGGATACGTCGGGTGATGTTGTTCGGTGGGGTTCCGGTCATTCTCGGCGGCGACTTTGCACAGATACTTCCTGTGGTGACAGGTGGGAATAGCACTGCCATCGTTTCGGCGTGCTTGCAGAAGTCGTTTGTTTGGGGACGGTTGAAGCGGCTCTCACTCAGGATCAATATGAGAGTCCGGGAGGGGGTTCATGGCGCGGAATTTGTGGATTGGGTTGGAAACATCCCGTACTCCGAATCTCAACGTTACGAAGTTGAGATTCCAAGGTACGTTCATCAGCCAACTGATGTTTCCAACCTCATCGATCGTATCTATCCGCAAGAGCTGATGATGCGAGCTGGGACGGATCCGACTGTGTTTTGTGGTCGATGTTTACTGTCGACTCTAAACACGACAGTAACGGAATTGAACGGGATGATTCTGGGACGACTACCAGGACAAATACGGGTGTACCAGTCAACCGACACCCACGTCACGGACGCCGACGCCGCCGAAACGGGTCTCGACGAGTTTCCTGCGGAAGTTCTGCGGAACATCGACCTCCCTTCGCTACCGCCGTCGCAGTTGTCTCTAAAGATTGGCGCCCCTATTATGGTCCTTCGGAACCTTGCACCAGCTGAAGGGCTGTGCAATGGAACCCGCCTGGTGGTGACAAATCTCAAGAGGCACTGCATCGAGGCACGAATTCTTGGTGGCGATAGGGACGGCCAAAAACGCGTTCTTCCCCGTATCGAGTTGACCTCCGATGACCACAGTTTGGGAATAAAACTAAAGCGGAAGCAATTCCCGGTCCGGTTGTGCTTTGCGATGACCATCAATAAGTCACAAGGTCAATCGTTCCACACCGTAGGGCTGGATTTGCGGACGCCGGCTTTTACCCACGGTCAACTCTACGTTGGTGTTTCGCGAACTTCCCGCGTCGAAGGCCTGAGTTTTCTCTTACCTGCCGAGAACAGAGGTCGAACTCAGAACGTCGTGTACGATCAAGTCTTGACGGACATCCGGTAGCATAAGATATGTTCATTCCGTTACCAGTGAGTTTGCCAATTCTAAAAAGTTGTATTTGAAGAACTATTACTAACGTGGTTTAATAGGTCTTCCCAGATTCGTCCCATCCGTCGAGCGCCATCCCGTAGTCCCCCGCCCAGATTGATTTGGGTTATAAGACAAATTATAACCGAGATCAGGTATGTCCGTAAACTGTACTTTGCGAATTTAACTAACGTTGTATAAGCCGCATACCCAGACCCCCGTCCCCCGAGGAGAACCGGCCCTAAAGACGAATCCTCAAAATGTATGGTTTACATTCCTTTTAGACTCAATATGTAATCTACATGTGGTATGTCGATAAATCATGATTTGATAACTGGTATTAACAAGTTTTAGAGGTAGTCTTCCGGTCCTGCACCACAGCACACACCCAATGGAGCAGTTGTCCTCTCGCCGCGTCAGTCCGTAGGTGTCTCCTGATCGTCGCATTAGTAGTCGGAGTGGTTGGATTTCCGTAGTTATCAGAGGTTAAGTCCGAGCTTAAATAGATGCAGCCTCTTAAATTTCAGTTGGCGTTACGGTCTTTAATTTAAATTACATTTAACTCGCGATCACCCGTATTCTACAATTTGATTCCGTAATTCTATTACATTGAGAAAATATTTCAAGTGAAGTCAATACGAAAACCCGATTATAGAATGAAATATGTGTAAGACTTCTACAGAGTGACGACGTACTTTTCAAACGCCACCTGGTAGGGTAGGAACCGCACCGTACTCATTATTTTAATATACAGTAGAACCCCTCTTTTGTCACAGTGGGTCCCGTGATAAATGTTGAAAAGATTCATGGTAACTTGGGTTCTTACATTTGCAACCCTTTCCTTTACAGATAATTTTGTGTGCAGGGGTAAATATTGCAAATATAAACTGTAAAATTTCTATGAAGATCTTCAGTAATTATACCGGGACCAACTATTAGCTTTGAGGGCTTCTACTGTTTACAGGTATATAAAGCTAAGATTCGATAATTAATTTTCATGATGCAATGTTGCTCCATTAAGCCTGCCATTCTGAACATGTAGTTTGTGGTTTTTGTACCTACGAGGGCCACACTTTGAATGCCCAATACAACACGAGTTAATGACCCAATATTTGGATATCTTTAAGATACAGATCAAATCTTTATTGTAAAATTAGATGGTTAGGTCATAGTTGCGCTATTCTGCCAGCGCAATCATTAGGGTTATATTGTGGTTCATAGTCTTTAAATAACTGCTAATTGGTTGCCACTTAGCAAGTAATATCCTACACATGATACTACTGAAAATGTACCATATTTTATTTTTTTAAAAAAAATTGATCAGCAAAACATCCACTTCACTCATTAGTGTCTTTTTTTTTTTGTACTATTTGATTATTTTATGTAATGTTAGCGTATCGCTTATTTTTGACGCTAACAAGTCCCCACCCGCACAAACTATAAATATTTCTCATCATCCCATCCTACTGACCACAACATCTTCAATTTTTCACAAACACTTGAATCCCAAATGGTTTCACCAGAAATCTTCACCCACCATCAGGTTGGTCTAAACTCCGATTAAAATACTTAACTAACAAGATTATTGTCAGTACACCACACAACCTTCATGTCAGTCAAACATGTAACGACAATATCAAGACGACTGTTTTCTGTCTACGCATAAGGCATATGATCTGCTGGCTGCGTGTATGAAACATGAAATAAGTCCTATCATTGACATGTAAAGATAAGAAAGTCAAGGCTACAAAGACAGCCCAAAGACGCTGTAAAAAGTTGTTACAAAAGAAAAGAGATAATCTACTAAAAACTATGAAGCACAATGAGTATTATAGCAACCTACATGCGGTAGCTTTGCACGCAACTGAGATCAATACCTCAGATATACAATATAAGAGACGTTATCGGACGCAAATAAAATTACATATGAACGAAAAATGTTTTCAAAAACAAAATAGTATTATCAGGGTTATCTTCAAAAAGAAACAATCTTCACCCACGATCATCCACCATTTACCTGACGTCTGCCACCAATCATAAAGAAGGCTATGTCTCTACATTCCTGGAGGCATGATGCACAAGCCCGGCTACTATTGCTTCATCGTCGTGATTCTCACACATCTTCACTATCTGAACATGTCCATAGAATCCCACTCCAGCAGTGCAAGGTCCTAATACTACATTTATATGTTGTGTAGTCGACCATACCGGCATCATTCTCCATCAACACGAGGATCTAAACCAATGACTCTCTCTTACATTTAATCCTACATATTAACGCTCTGTTTCAACTCAACAGACACTATGGATCTACTTTCTACACGAAAGATCTTAACATATCAATCCAATGCCCGATTATGATACCCTTACGGGAACGGGCACAGCCTTCAACATCAATTACATTAACTGTAAACACGACCTCCACTTGACATTTGACGTTCAGGAATAGACTAACCATACCTTGACGAATAAATCGCCTTGGTTCACCTCGAACATGCAAATCTACCAATATAACGAAATGCCACCAACTTCTACTTGAGTTTGGCCCAAACAACACATGCCTCTTTTCAAGTAACAGATAGAAGTTAGTATTTCCACGCTTCTCATCTGGCTCTGATAAAGGCAAAATCATTTCCAATTCATGTGAAATAAGTAGGCCGTAATCTAAAATAATTATCTTTTGATTCGTGTAAACTGATTTGTACTAACCCTAAACTTTGTAAATTGTTCATACTTTTCATGGAGTAGAACTAACGGCTCTCACGAAGATAGTAGAGCATATATTGAAGCCATGCTTTTCGATTGACTTCTTCAAGTGATGAGCTCAACTTACTCTATTCTCATCTACATGTTCTTGAATGGATCTCAAAGTTTCATCTATGTTATTCCTCAAAAGTGCAAACCAACTTTTGCTAAGGTGTGACTCAAATTATTTATTCGCCATTCTCAAGTGCCAGATAGAAGCAACGTACACCACGCTTCTCATCTGAATTTACTCAAGGCAAAAACTTCCCTATCATTACATGTGAACAATGCCCACGAACGGCGTCTAAGATAACGAATATTGCTTCTCCTCTTTACGTGTACCACTCCACCCACAACATCAATCAACCGATATATCATATGTGAGACAAACCTTATCGTATTACCTAATACCAAACTACCTGCCTCCGCTTCATGTGACAAAGACCTGTAAACCTCCTCAGACTAACTCCAACTAATTGCATTACAAGTCAACGAATCAGCCGCCCACTTCCGAAGCGACGCGAGGAACCCTGCCCCGGAGCGAATCGAAGGGCCGCAGGGCCAGGACCTAGTGAATACATATCTAAAACATTGTGCGAAGAGTCCACTATTTATACACGAATATTCTCGCTTAGTGTTTGACCTACTGTTTTTTTTTTTTTTTTTTCCTATTTAAGTCTCGGGCCGAGCCCTACGTATCCGAAGATCTGAGACCGGTGGAGCCGGCTAGGTTCAAGTCTAGGACCTGCCCAACTCGTTCGCACCGCGTGAACCGCTACACAAGTAGTAGCTAGT
Organism: Podosphaera xanthii; assembly: GCA_028751805.1. Lineage (NCBI taxonomy): Eukaryota > Fungi > Ascomycota > Leotiomycetes > Helotiales > Erysiphaceae > Podosphaera > Podosphaera xanthii. Next base: position 752,504 of record JAPWIX010000006.1, on the reverse strand, counting down.
TAAAGTACATTTATTAAACTCCTTTAAGTAAATTCCCAACACCCAAGCCGAAAACTCCAAGTTCCAGAAAAGTTAAAGAAACAAAGGAAAATATATGGTCTAGTCCCTGCATTCCTCGCACTGGTTCCTTTCCTATCATGATCTATGTCATGTTCAAATTTCTTCTTGGTCCACGCTGAGGGCTGTAGACAGAGTCACAGGTTGACTTTCAAAGCAGCCAGTTTTTTGCGCAAATAATTTAAAACTTTCAAGACAATTATGCCTGAGGATATTTTTGATAAATTTGTGGTAGGGCATAGCCCCCCGCAGACGACGAACGTAGTGAGCGTGTCGTCGACAGTGTATGAAGTGGTTAGGAGTAGTCTCCTCCCCGCAAGAACATTCCATTGTCGCACCAAGGTTGTTAAAGCGACGGTGGTGTGCTGCAAAGTTTCCGTGTCCCGTGCGAGCCGCAATAAGTTCAAGCAACAACCGTCGAGGAAGGGCCAGTTCTGGTGGTTTGCGTCTTCGCATCTGGAGATCCAGTTCGCGATACCGCGGTGGACAGGATTCGTCCCAGAAAATATCGAGTAGCGCCTGTCGTTTCTGGTTCATCAAGTGATGAAGGTAAGCTAAGGTGATCGTTTCTGGCTTTACGGCCCGATTAGGTAGCCCACGTAGGGCGGCTCGCGCTGCTGCGTCAGCCTCTTCGTTTCCCTGGATCCCTGAATGTCCCGGCACCCATTTCACCTCCACTACTAAATGTGCCTCTTGTATAAGTGACCGGAATGCGCGGACATCTTTAATGCTTGAGGATGTGTTTCCTGTCAAGACTGCATTTCTGGCTTGTTGGCTATCCATCATCACATTTACTTGTTGTGGCCTTCCCCCTGACCTCCAACGTTCGGCTTCCAAGATCCTCAGCGTCGCCTCTAGAGCCTTCCTCGCCCCAACTATCTCCGCGTCCAGGACCTCTCCCCCGTGGATGATGCCACTTTCCCTTGAGAGAGTCATTCCTCCTCTTTTTAGGACAAACGCCCATGCGGAGCGCCCGTGTCCATCCGAAGATCCATCCGTGTAGGCGCAGATTTCGGAGCTGGGCAGTTTTTCGATCCAACGTTTGCTAGCTTCGAGGTCTGTGTCTTTTGTGCCAAGCTTCGCAAGGTTTATCGGCCCGGGCAAGGGTTCGGCTGGCTCGGCCTCGGGAAGTTCTCGGTAAGCCCGCTGGAGACGAGACATCTGGAGCTCGGGCCGTGCGGATTTCTTGTTCCTTTTCTTGAACTTTTTGTTCCGTCGTTAGGACAGATCGCAGCGCGGCTTCTCAGCGGATGTCGGTCGTCAAGTGTGTTAAGTCTGGCGGCAAGTCGAAGTCGGTTACCCTCAAGGATGTACTTTGATGGTGGAATTCCTCCTTCTCGATGTATCACTACATTCGGTGTTGTCCGTACTACCGGGAGAGCGGCTCTTAGCCCCATTAAGATGGCCTTATCTATCATCTCGCAGGTGCCGGCGATTTGAGGCGTGACTGTTCTTCTTATGGTCGGACGACTCAGTCCAGGCCACCATACTTCTGATCCGAAGGTGGCGACAGGAACGATGCATGTGTCCACTGCTCTCACCAACGCTTTGGGTGCAGCTCCACGATATGTCGAGTTCAAGCGGCGCATGTGCTGGGCTGCTCTGAGCGCTTTTTCGCACCACGTTGTGACGTGGTGTTTGAAGTTGAGACGGGGGTCTAAATGTACTCCCAGCCAGCGAATGTGCTCAGCTGGCTCAATTAGCGTGCCGTTAACCCGGACGCCCACTGCTGTCTCACGACGTCTGCCAGGGAATTGGATGACCTCCGACTTCGCGGTATCAAAGGCGACCGCGTTGTTTTGCGCCCAGTTGAGGAGATGGTCTACCTCGCGCTGCGCTGCGGCGGCCGACTCGGCGGCGGTGGGGCCATACCCAAGGATTCCAACGTCATCAGCGTAGCTAAACCTCAGATTAGCGTTTCCACTGCGCATTGGCTCTGCCATGTATAAAAGGAAGAGGAGAGGTGATATTGGCGATCCCTGAGGAACCCCGCATGTCAACTCCCTCTCGGTGGTGACTCCCCCGTTGTATCGGACTTGTACCCTTCGGTTAGCCAGAAAAGAGCACGTCCAACGCAGAATCGAATCTGGCCACCCTTGTGATTGCATTCTCTTCACCAGGCGGTTGTGGAGTACTGCATCAAATGCACCTTGAACGTCTAGGGTCACAAATGTCGCAGCCCACCCTTGGGAGCTAGCCTCTTCAACATCGTGGACTACGCAGGAGACGAGGTCTGTAGCGGATCGTTTGGGAAGTGCGCCGAATTGTTGGTGGCCGACCACGTCACAGGTAACTGCCAGATGCGCCATACGTTTGGCTAGAAGCCTTTCTAGCCCTTTGCCTAAGCATGATAGTAAAGCGATGGGCCTCCAGCCTTTCACTGTCGTCGGGTCCCGATTTGGTTTCGGGAGCAGTACTACTTCCGCCAGCTTGAAACAGGTTGGGTGTGTACCTAGCTGCATGCATGCCCTAAAGAGTTGTGTCACATGTGGGCCGATCGTCTTCCAACATGCTTCGAGTAACTCGACTGAGACTCCATCTGCTCCAGGTGCTGTGTTTCCGCAGCCAATGGTGTATTTGCGGACATCCTCCTCTGAAATATCGTTGTCCCATGGAATCCGATTGTCGCTGGCCGTAGTACATGGCGGGAGATCGTCTGTTGCCTGGTGTCGTGCGAGAAGAGCATCGCGGAGAATTGTTGCTCGCTCAGCCGGATTCGTAATAAGGGATCCTTCGTGATTGAGTGGTGGGGGAATTTTGGCCTGCCGGGGGCTAGCTGAACGCATGAGCTTAAAGATATCTGCCGCTGTATTCATTGCCTCGATTCGTTGTGTGCAATGCTCTTTCTTGGCTGCTGAGATCGTCTCTCGTAGTTTCTGTGCGGAGGCGGCGCGTAGGCTGGGTGATGTCGCTTCTCGGTACTCAACGCGTGCTGTTTTGCACTTGGAAGTCCACCAAGGGGCAGATTTTCCACGGCCTTTTCCGACTTTGACTCCTGTTGCCTGAATACCGTTTGAAAGTTGCATGCAGAGCTCCTGGGCGTACACTTCCACTTTCTCTATAGTGTCCAGTGTTTGAGGCGGATGGACCCATCTTGCAATAGCTCGAGCAAAATTTGGCAGATTTCCTCGTGGAACTCTAACCTTCAGCGGTTCGGTATCCATGGTAGCTGCTGTTATCGGGACTTGACCTCGGATCGGTAGGTGGTCACTGGTTACGCACTCGCTTCGGTCCACCCATGCCATAGTGTCGCTGATGTTAGTCCACACGAGATCCAGTGTATTCCCTCGTCGCTGTGTCGGTTCGCCGATAATGAGACAAGACAGGTTGTGTCTTTCAGCCCACTTCTCGATTTCTTCGCCCTCTCCATGCCTGTTAGAAGCCCCTGGCTGCCAGGCCTCATGAACGGCGTTAAAATCTCCTGCGGCAACCGATTTTGGGGGTGGGTCCCAGTTTACAATCGGTAAGTATGCCGTAGAGTCCTTGGGTGCCTTGTATACGTTGAAGAAGGTGATTCCGTTGACCACTACCCAGCAGTAGTCTCCCGTTGGCGTAGTGCACGGAAATATCTGAGTCGCTGTTATTACCCTATCACTTTTCCTTGTATAGGTCACGGCTCTTGGTCTTACATCCACGCCACCGTATGGTGTGTGGCACGTGTACCCTGGGTGTGACCTAGTTGACTTTTTTCTTTTGTTCCAGCATGGTTCCTGGATGAGAATGACATCGACGCCTAGCTCGTAAGCTCGAGAAAGTGCAATGTCGTGTGTTGATCCTCCTCTGCCTACATTAATTGACATAAAACTGAGAGTAGGAGGGAGACGTGAAAGGGCCCGTGGGGTGCCCTTCACAAGTTGTGCTTGGGGTTAGTGTCTATGACCATAGCTTCGGATGAAGTAGCTTCGGTCGAGAGAACCTCAAATCTGTTATGGGACTTGGCAGCGGACTGGGAAGATTGACTTTGTCCTGCAGAAGCTAATGAGATAGCATCTGCGTGCCTTACGGCTGCTTTAGCTCGAGCTACCGCTGCAAATTCGCGTTGGCTTTGTTTTCTGATGGTCAGAAGCTGCTCTTTAGTGGGTGGGCCGATCCTGGTCGGGCGTGCCAGACAGTCTCGGCTGTCAGATCGGTGTGGGCCTCCGCAGTTACGGCATTTAGTGTGCGCTTTACACTCGGCAGAAGAGTGCATGGTGGAGGAGCAATTCCAACAGGCAGGAGCACGAGAGCATCCACGGGTGCCATGAAATTGTAGGCAACGTTTGCACTGTTGCACGGTTTGACGAGGTTGATGTCGCACTGCGATGCCAGACTCGTCGAATAATCGGAATCCTGGTCGTGGAGCGGACGTTCTATCGAATTGGGCCAGCCATGACTGGTAGGGTGCTCCCTCTTTACTTTTTCCGTGTGGACGAACCTTGACCGGAACTGTATTGGTTACTCTTGTGATTTCATTTTTAACCATCTCTTCCGTGATATGAACCCTGCCAAGAATGGATATTATGGCCACTGGAACTGTGGAAATTCGGAATACGACCAGGTCGGATGCCTTTTCCAGCTTGGCTCCAATGGGGCAAAAGATTCAGCCAAATCTATCAAGATTTGACGAGTTTCTTCATCTTTTGCTCTGAGTGCAAAGCCAGTTGGGACACGATAGACGTGGTCGATTGTGGTTGGCGGGAGGCTAAGGAGTTGCCCTACAGCTTCTCGAACGCCAGTCGGAGAGAGTTTGCGCCAGTCATGGTCTTTCCCGAGTCGGAGGAAGAGCCTTTCGTCTTGCGTGGAGGGAGCTACTAGTTTTGCCGGTATTTGGGGTGCATTTATCTGCTTGAGTGGCGTGCGTCCAACGTTTACCGGTGTGGAGGATTGTTTTTGACCCCTGCCGGTGACTGTGGCCCATGTCGCTTTGGCAGCAGGCTTTGGAACCACTGGGTTGACTACTTGCGTGGGGAGTCTGCTTCTTGGACCAACTGAGGGGCTTTCTCGGGAGATGGCATCCGCTGGGCGAGGGGGTAGGATTGGTGGGGATGATCCTGGTCCCGTTGTCAAAAATTGAGCTATTGCTGCTCGGATATAGGATACCATAGAGTTTATGTATTGTTCATTCTGATCAGTGGTCAAAGGCGAGAGGGCAGTTTCAGCACCGGTGGTAGCCATAGAGCACAAGAAGAAGTTCGCAGCATATTGCGCCTGTCGACGCTCTTCTGCTTCCATTGCTCTTCTTAGTTCTAAGGGGAGTTGGGTGCCACTAGTCACATGGCGGGACTCTGGGGCCACCCTCTTGCCGTCCGATGTGGGTTTTCGGGGCATTTTTGTACTTGAGGAGGAGTTTGACGCTCCTGTCGCGTTTTTATTGGTATTTCCAGGCTCTTGTAAGGACCCGTTTATGACTGGCCGCCTTGGTGCAGGCACAGCAATTCTTCTTTCCGAGGTTCCAGCAACTTTGGCAGTCCTCTCGCCTGCTAAAGTCTTTTCTTTCTCCAGACTTTTATCTGCTGGGACTTTTTCTTCCTCTCCTTTGGTGGAGGCAGCCCATTTTGAGTCGGATAGACCCTTTTGTATAAAGGCGTCAATGACACAATCTTGCATTTCTGTGTCCTGAGATCCTTTCTCGAATTCTTCGATCTTTTTACGGATGTCGATTTCCATCTTATTCTGGTCGATCATGTTTTCTGTCATCCCCCTAGTCTTCAGGCGGTTTCTCATAACCCTGTGGGCTCTGTCAATTGTTGCTTTGTGACGCGCTACACGCGACACCTTTGTCGGCCCCGACGCCATTTTTAATAACGGGGAGTACCGCACGATATCAAGTGAGTGTTAGATGAAGTGTGAATCAAGGGATTGGAAGGGCTTGGGGTAAGTTCTCATCGATACGGAATTTTTTTTTTTTTTTTTTTTTTATTAATTTAAGTCCAGGGCTAAGCCCTTTTTCTCCTTGGAGTCATGGACTGGTGTACACGGCTAAGATCATGTCTAAGACACGCCTAACTCGGTCCCACCGCGTGAACCGCTACATAAATAGTAGCTAGTTATATACAATTAACACAAACCCAACCCAACCCAACTCCACAATCAAACACCCACTTCCCCAAACATATGAAACACATAATATCAATTCGAAGTCCAGAAAACGCAACTTCTCATCCCGTTTCCCTTCATGCCATGCCTTTGCAATGGCTAATTCATCCGGTCCCCGCTGAGAGCAGTGGATGGGTCAGTAGTTCGGCCCTCGAAACAGCCAGTTTCCTGCGCAAATATGGTGAAGCTCTTAAGGCATTTGGGCCCAAGAAGCTTATTGACGAAGTCGTTGTGAGACATTGACATCCTAAGCTTACGCGTAATATTCGCGTGAAGTCTACAGTGAATAAAATGGGTCGGAGTAGTCTCCTCCCCGCAGGCACATTCTAATTGTGCGCCAGAGTAATCGAATCGTCGGTGGTATGCCGCGAAGTTACCGTGTCCCGTACGTGCTGCGATCAGTTCACGAAGCAAGCATCTTGGGAGAGCTAGCTCTGGTGGCTTTCGTCGTCGCATAAGTAGGTCCAGATCCTGATATCGAGGTGGACATGACTCTTCCCACCAGTCATCTAGAAGTATGTGTCGTCGCTGATTCATCAAACGACGAAGGTAGGCCAAGCTAATGAATTCCGGTTGCGAATTCTTGTTGGGTAGGTCACGTAGAGCAGCTCGAGCAACAGCATCTGCCTCTTCGTTCCCCTGGATCCCTGAGTGTCCAGGTGCCCAGATTAGCTGTACCTGAGCTTGCTGTGTTAGTATCCGGAATTGCTGAACATCTTCCAGGCTTGACATAGAGACTCCTGTCTCCAATGCTTTTATTGCTTGATGGCTATCCAACAATACGTTGATTTGCTCCATCATACCCCCTGTCGTCCCTTGTTCCTCCTTAGCGGACCTAAGCGCAGCCTTCAGAGCTTCCCTTGCCCCTATAATTTCGGCATCTAGCACTTCCCCTCCGTGCTTAATGCCGCTTCCCTTGAGGAAAGTCCTTCCTCCTCTCTTCAGTACGAACCCCCAGGCGGAGCGTCCGTGTCCTTCTGAAGATCCATCCGAGTAGGCACAGATGTCTGAGCTCGGGATGTTGTCAATTCGTCGTTTGTAGGTATCCTTTCCTACCTCTTTCGAGATTTGGCTCTTATAGTAATTTGGTGGTGGTAAGTTTATGGCGGCCTCGGCTTCCGGGAGCTCTCGGTAGGCACGCTGGAGACGTGACATCTGTATTTCTGGACGCCGTGATGGAATCCGTCTCTTTTTATATTTTTGTGTCCCTACGTTTGGGCACACAGCGGCCCGAATCCTCAGAGGATGCCGATCGTCAAGCGATTGAAGTCTACCTGCCAATCGTAGACGGTTCCCTTCGAGTAAGATCTTTGCAGGAGGAATTCCTCCTTCTCGATGGATGACCACATTTGAGACCGTCCTTACTGTCGGGAGAGCAGCTCTAAGTCCCGTGAGGATGGCTTTGTCGATCATATAGCAGAGATTAGTGGTGGACGAAGTGACAATACCTCTCTGAGTCGGACGTTTGATACCCGGCCACCAGACATCTGCTCCGTAAGTTGCGACCGGTGTAATGCACGCATCTACGGCTCTAACTAGTGCCGCTGGGGCTGCTCCTCGGAAATTCGAGTTGAGGCGTCGCATGTGATGAGCGACGTTTAATGCTTTCGCACACCATGTAGTAACGTGGTGTTTGAAGTTGAGGCGTGGATCCAAGTAAACCCCAAGCCAGCGGATTTGTTCGGACGGTTGGATCAGTGTATGATTGATCATAATACCAACACCAGATTCTCGGCGGCGTCCAGGAAATTGTATGACCTCAGACTTGTTTGTGTCAAAGGCAACAGCATGTTGACGGGACCATTCAAGAAGATGATCTACCTCACACTGGGCAGCGGTGGCTGATTCCGCAATGGTGGGGCCGAATCCGAGGATACCAACGTCGTCGGCATAGCTAAATCTCAAGCATGGGTTGCCGCTTCGCATTGGCTCGGCCATGTAGAGAAGAAAAAGGAGTGGTGATATTGGTGAACCTTGTGGTACACCGCAAACCAATTCTCTTTGTGGCGTTATCCCTCCAGTATAGCGGACTTGAACCTTTCGATGTGAGAGAAATGATGTTGTCCACCGAAGTATATAGTCCGGCCATCCCTGGGCCTGCATTCTCCTCACTAGGCGGTTGTGAAGAACGGCATCGAAGGCGCCTTGTACGTCCAGAGTCACAAATGTGGCAGCCCACCCCTGAGAGCGAGCTTCTTCGATATCATGCACTACACAGGAGACCAGATCGGTTGCTGATCGCTTCGGTATTGCACCAAATTGTTGGTTGCCAATCACGTCATAGACCACCGCAAGATGTGCCATCCTTTTCGCAAGTAGTCTTTCTAGTCCTTTACCAAGGCATGAGAGAAGTGCGATCGGTCGCCAACCCTTTACCGTCGTCGGGTCTCGATTCGGCTTCTGTATGAGGACGACCTCGGCTAACTTAAAACAGGTCGGATGTATGCCGAGTCTGATGCAAGCCCGGAAAAGTTCAGTAACGTACGGTCCAATGGTATTCCAGCATGTTATTAGGAGCTCCACCGAGACTCCATCAGCACCAGGTGCCGTGTTTCCAGAGCCAATTGTACATGCGCGAACTTCTTCTGGGGTTACCTCGACGTTCCAAGGGATACGGTTATTGCTCTGGGTGGTGCATGGAGGGAGATCGTCTGAAGCTTCGTGTCGTGCAAGTAGTGCGTCTCGCAGGATTGTTGCCCGCTCAGCCGGGTCAGTAACTAGCCTTCCATCATGAAAAAGTGGAGGGGGACAGCTTGCTCGACTCGAGGGGGTTTGCATGAATTTGTAAACGTCAGCAGGAGTGGTCATAGCCTCAATCTTGCGAGTCATGTACTCCTTTTTGGCTTCCTTAATGGTAGATCGAAGCTCCTTTGCCTTAGAGGCTCGCGCTGGGTAAGCAGTGGTTGCACGATACTCAGAATGGACGGACTTGCACTTGGGTGTCCACCATGTTGCCGCTTTGCCTTTGCCTTTCTTTGGTCGAGTCCCCGTCGCTTTGATGGCATTCGACAGGTGGAAACAGAGATCTTGGGCGTAGTTTTCTACCTTTTCGATTGAATCTAACTCAGGAGGTGGGCGAGTCCATTGAGAGATTGCATGGGCATACCTCGGTAGATTTTTCCTCGGTACCTTGATTTTTCCCGGCTCTGGGTCCAAGTCTTTTGTCGTAACTGGCACAAAGCCTCGTAGAGGAAGGTGGTCGCTAGTCATGCACTCGCTGCGGTCAACCCAGGCACGAGTGCCGCTGATGTTAGTCCACACAAGATCTAACGTATTACCTGCTCGATGAGTTGGCTCACCAATGATGAGGCATGATAGGTCGTGTCTCTCTGCCCATCTCTCTATTTGTTCGCCTTGTCCATGAGGGCTAGTGGCGTTCGGTTGCCAGGCCTCGTGTACTGAGTTGAAATCACCTGCTGCAACGGTCCCTCGAGGTGGTTCCCAGCTGATGATTGGTCGTATTGCTGTTGAGTCGTTCGGTGCTTTGTACACATTGAAAAATGTAATTCCGTTAACTAATACCCAGCAGTAGTCTGCTGTCGGTGTTGTGGAAGGGAATATCTGCGTAGCTGATACTACCCTACCGCTGTTTCGTGTGTAAGTCACAGCCCTCGGTCTTACGTCGACTCCGCCATGTGGTATATGACAGATGTATCCAGGGTGTGACTTGGTAGTCTTTGTGCGTTTGTTCCACAAAGGCTCCTGTATTAGCAAAACATCAACGCCTAGCTCATAAGCTCGGGAAAGCGTGATATCCTGCGTTGCTCCTCCTCTTCCTACATTGATTGACATAAAATTTAGGGTAGGTGGGGGGCGGGAAGGGACTCGTGGGGTGCCCTTCATAATTGAGTTCGGGGGTTATTCTCCCCAGAGTCTTCTGCGTCAGGCAGAGTTAAGTCTTCCGCGAGAACTTCGAACTGATTGGAAGATGAGATCGCTGGTAGGCTGGTTGTCGTCTGTTTTTCAGCTGTAGCGGCAGCCTCGGCCCGTCTAACGGCGGCTTTTGCTCGAGCTACGGCAGCAAATTCGCGTTGACTGGCTTGTCGAATTGTTACCATTTGTTCTTTGGTAACTGGACCAGACCGAGTTGGGCGAGCCAGACAGCTACGACTGTCAGAGCGGTGAGGTCCTCCGCAGTTTCGGCATTTGGTGTGAGCCTTGCAATCGGAAGTGGAGTGCATTTTGGACGAGCAGTTCCAGCAGGCTGGTGCGCGAGAGCATCCTCGGGTGCCGTGGAACTCCAAGCAGCGTTTGCATTGCTGCACAGTACGTTGCGATTGATGTCGTACTGCGACACCGGATTCGTCAAACAGACGAAAGCCGGGTCGGGGCGCAGAGGCTTTTTCAAAATGGGCCAACCACGATTGAAAGGGAGCGCCAAGTCGACTTTTTCCATGTGGTCGTACCTTGAGGGGTATGGTATCGGTGACCCTTAAAATCTCATCTCGAATCAGCTCTTCAGAGACTATGAGTCTGCCCATGACAGTATTCAAGGCTAAGGGGACCGTGGAAATTCGTAAGACCACCAAGTCGGATGCTTCTTCCAGCTTCGCTCCCAGAGTGGTGAAAGCTTCAGCCGAGTCCAACAGAGACTGGCGAGTTTCTTTGTCTTTTGCTGTTAGTCCGAATCCTGAGGGAACTCGGTGGACATGTTCGATTATGACAGGTAAGAGGCCGAGGTGTTTGGCTACAGCTTCTCGAACGCCAGCTGGGGAGAGTTGACGCCATTCGTGATCTTTGTCGAGTCTTAGGAAGAGTCTCTCGTCTTGTCGGGGAGAGGCTGTTGTTTTCGCTGGTGCTCGGTGAGGAGAGGGCCGCGTAGATGGCGCGCGACCAGAGTTAGCAGAACCCGAGGAGATTTGTTGTCCTCTTTTCGTAACTGTGGCCCATGATGATTTGGGACCTGGCTCTGCCGTCGTCGGTTCGATAATCTGTACAGGTTGTCTGCTGGTGGAACCGGCTGGAGGGTTTTCCCAAAAAGTGACGTTATTGGCAGGGCGAGGAGGGCGAGGAGGTAAGTTGGGTGAGACCCCCGGTCCCATTGTCATGAACTGCGCAACTGCTGCTCGAAAGTGAGCTTTCATGGCGTCGACGTATTGTCTGTTGCCTTCATTGGCCAGAGCAGAGAGGGCGTTTTCTACACCATTGATGGCAGCAGTGCGCAAAGTAAGGTTTGAAGCAGTCTGTGCTGCTCGGCGCTCTTCGGCCTCAATCATTGAGCGGAGTTCGAGAGGTACTTGATCGGCCCTAGTTGGATTGCCAGTGCTGCTTGTCGGTCGATTGGTGATCTTAACACTATCTTTTGTCCCTGTTGCATTTTTCGGGACGACGGGAGAAACTTTCAGTATCTTACGCACTGCGGGACCTGTCGGCTCGGCCTGTGTCGATGGTACTTTCTTGGAGACGTTCGTAGTCTCAGAGGGTGGGTTGGCGGGGGTTTCTGATGCAGGTCCTTGACCGACTAGCCTGAGATTTTCAGCATCAGTCATTTCAGTATCATTGGGGAAGGAGGACTTCCCCGGAGTAAAGGCCTCTGACGCAGGGGGAGCTTGGGAATGTTGCGCGAGGCCTTGAATTTTGGGTGCCCTACGGGCTCGTTCTCTGGCAGTCTCAGCTGCAGGTTGGTTCTTTTTCACCGCCGGCATGTCGACCAAGCCTTGCGGCAGCGCACAAACGAGGAGAAGGGTTTCACGATAGTTGAAGAAGAGGAGAGGAAGGGAAATTGGGCATATAGTGACTCTAAGGAATTTTTCTCGAATTGTTTGTTGGTTTGTTTGTTTGTTTGTTTGTTTATTATTTTACGTCTAAACTAGCCGAGCCTTGGCCGACCTAAATCTAATCCCAATTGGGACACAAGACGCCAAGGCTTACTGCCTCAGAAACCAGATGCTACATCGTGCTTCACAGAAGAAGATGAAACTTGAAATAATACACGTAGAAAGCAGAGGGATAAAAGGTCCGCCCAGCAACAAAGAAACTTGATAAAGGAGACAAAAACTACCGATAGGAAATTTCCTGCGATTTGAGCGTTTGGATGCGCGAATTGCAGAGAACAGAGGTTTTTACGGCACCAGCTGGGGTTCTGACAAAGAAACTGGGCTAAATTTAGGGCAAATTTCACTGTAAAATTTGGTGTTTTCGAGCCATGTGATCAGCTTACGCGTGTCGATTTTAGAGGCGATTAAGAACTGAAAAATGTTAGGGATGTTGCGAGGAGGTCGAGGGACAGGTTTGCTGGGTAGTCGGCAGTAAATAAAATGACTTGGGGATTTAGGGTAACCGCAGCTACACTCGTTTGTCGCATCCGCATGGCCGAACCGGAGGTGATAAGAGGAGAAATCGCCATGTCCTGAACGGGCGGCATAAATATGAGCCACCAAGGGCCTTGGGAGAGAGAGCTCTTTCGGGCAGCGTTCGAAGTTGTTGATTTGAAGGTCCCGGTATGATTGAGGGGCATACGAATTCCAGAATTCCTTGAGCGCTGACTCGGTCTTCGTTATAGCCCATAGTTTGGCTGCATCGTAGGAATAAGTTGAAGGCGAAGAGCTAGAGGGCAAACCTGACCTGGCAAGGTTGTCCGCATGATCATTGCCGGGTATGCCCGAGTGGCCTGGGATCCAAGCGACCTGCACTTGGCCAGGACGAGTGTGAGGTAGGCGGGGTCTGTTGCCCCATGTTTGACCCACTGTATCAAACACAGCAAACATATTATGAACGGCCTATCACCTGAGCTCACACGTGCGGTATAGTGCACATGATGCGATCCATATCACGGTGATGTATATCGCCGATGTCGATAATACATCAGTCTAAAAGTGCGCAATGAAACCACCACGTTGACTAAATTTTACTACAACTCTCCAACAACTTCTTCAAATTCAAAAAATTCTCGGTTCAAATAAAATATAAGCCATTTCTTGAATAAGTCCAACTTTGTTTTGTAAAAATAATGATTAACTGTAAGGTTCGCGCTGGTCTTGGCGCTTAATGTCTATTGCGCATTTTTAGACGCGTTATTCTAATACTTGGTATGACCCCTCTTTGACTTCTTTACGGCCAGAACCCTTGACGGCATACTCTCAATTAATGTACGACATGAATCTTCAGGTATATTTTGCCAGATGTCGTCTACTCTTCTCATCAATTCGTGCATACTTTTCGGGGTTTCCGGGTACTCTCCAAGTCGGCGTTTTACCGGACACCATAGGTGCTCAATTGGGTTCAGGTCGGGCGATTGAGGGGGCCATTCCATGGTATTTATACCTGTGGTAGCTAGCCAATTCTTTGTGGCTCTTGAAGTATGCTTAGGATCATTGTCTTGTTGAAAAACAACGTTGTTTCTGGCATTGGAAAATAGCTTGCTTGCTATTTCGTCGACTGTTGGGACCAAACAAGTATTCAGAATGCCTATTAGCTGTTCCGAGTTCATCCTTCCAACCACACGACTTATTTCACCAGCGCCAAACCAAGACATACAACCCCATATCTATACGCAACCGCCCCCGAACTTTAGAGTCTCTTCGACCACTTCTGCCGAATAACTACTTGGATTCCTGGACCAGGTATATTTGATTCCGTCGCTATTGAGTCTATTTATCTTCGTCTCATCTGGCCAAATAACTCTTTTTGTTTTAATAGGTACATGATTCGCGTGTACATACATTTGATGGGAATAAGCTGCGCGTGATGTGAATGCTCACAGTGTTACGGGATAGACCCGTGGGGTTGGTTTTGACTGTGCCAGAACCATATTATTTCCGCGAGGTTGAATATCCACGAGGCTGGTATTTCTGTGGCTGAGATTCACGAGGCTGACACTCATGAGGCTACTTCTGTGGCAAGTACTTTGTGGCTGGTATTCGGTGGCTGGTATTACATGTAAAACTTTCAAAGCTGGTGAGAAAGTTTGTGTCATTTCATGTCACAATAGTGGAGGATGAATGTGTATATAAAGATAGGAAGATATGGCTATAAATTCTCTCGGTAGATTTTAATAATTAACTGAATTTATATTTGGACTTGCTCTGGTGTTCACCACCATCAATTGATCCCGCGACACACAGAGGTTAAGAAAGACTAAGGTTGGCAATTTATGATACTGTTGGGATAAATGACTATTGGGTTATTTATTTACTTTTCGGAGGAAAGCTCCCTACTTGTAGTCCTACAACAGACGCTAACTAGATAATGCTAACCCAATCTAGCAGAGCAAACAGACCAAACATATCCAGTCGCGTGGCCTACCACATTTGAACTGTGCGCCATGACTTCACTAGTGTCATGGCTATGTGAGCCCCGTAATCAATCTCACATCCATTGACCGCAACAAAATCGATATCTATCATCTCGTTATTTCTTGCTCATCCATTGTGGCACCGCTTAATAGTCGTCGAAAAACCACCCGTTTAATCCCACCCTCAATCCTCCACAAACCGATCCAAAAACCTTCTATAATTTCCAAATCAACACCAGATTCGGGCCACGCCACGCAGGCAGCGCTCATGAGAGCGGGGCCCCGTCCATGGAGCCTATTATGGACTCCATCACGGAAAGTTTAAGCCAATTTCAGACGTGGCCACCAAACCCCGACTATAACCCACTCCTTAGGGACTGGGACGCTCCCATGCAGTACGGTGGCATGGAAATCGACCCTATCGACTACGAAGACTCCTACGCTGACTCCACAGAAGATCCGTTCTCTGTACCTGGCCCCAAGGGCCCAATGCAGGAATCGCTATCAAAATCGATAGGCTCTATGGCAGCCCGTGCAAAAGAAGCAGAGGCTCTATTTGCTGGCATCTCACTACTCATCGACAAGCACTGTAGCAAAATGGGCCTTGCTGCACTCCCAACGAACCAAGCGGAAGCATTTAAAAGCTTCTGTAAAGACCTGGTCCAAGTGTCAACAAGGCACTTCGACGCTTACCCCTGTGGAAAGCCGGCCTCCAATATTGACGCTGTTAACCCGCCCGGTCGCGAGGCTCGTAACAAAGCGCCCACCTACGCAAGCGTGGCCACGAAAGCACCGACCAATCGAACTACCGTACGCCCCACTCCAACCACACCAGCTCCCCCCCGAGAGCATTCACATCCAAAGGCTACCCGTACTGACAATCATATATTCGTCCGCATCCCCGAAGGAAACAAACTCCGTGAGCACTCAGCGTACGCCGTACAGGCCTGCCTCAAAGCCAAGCTCGGGAATGAGGGTTCCCTTCTATCTAATGTGCAGTCGACTAAGACTGGCTTCGCTCTCTGCCCTAAAGATGGAGACACAATAAAGCTGTTGTAATTTTTAACAGACCTGCACCTGTTACCCTGGCCATACACTATCTCGTTTTTCGTTTCTATTTTCTGTATCTTATTTTTAGCGCTTATTGCAAGATACGTTGGACGTTATGACATATGCATGGTCTTGTCTTTCTCAGCTAAACTTGGAGGTCTACTGATGATCAAGACATAGGCACACCTTGATAATATCGCCACATTGGGACATGGGCGCATATCTTGGTTATTTTCTAAATTCGTCCCTCTAGGACTAACTTTTGTATATATCTAGTGTTCTTGTCCTTCAGAAATCTTCAGTTCATTGCGTTTACTGAATATATCCGAAGGTCATATTCATACCCACTTCGAGTTAACCTCTCAAGCTCTATTCACCTGCTTCTTTGTTTGGCTGTCATTCTTCATTTCTCTCCGCCTTTTTTCAGTATTCCCTCTCACGATCCATAGCCTCTCAACAAAAGCTCATGGAAAAAGTTCAGGCAGTTAGTTTCTTTGGTGACGCACCAGTGGAGAAAGCAACGCCATGGACTTCATCTCGCATCAAGAACGTCCCCAGGACATATGGTGCCCTCAAGTACATCGGCGAAGAACTGAAGTACTGCTCTCAGCCCGTAACGGCCGAAGTAATGCAAGAGGAGCTTACCTCAGCAGCTGTAGTCGCTCCAGTGGCTATTGTTGCATCACGAGAAAACGAGGTAAACCCGTCGTCATCCACAACATCCTGAATCGCCCGCTTTCCGGAGACACACCAGCGCCTGCATAGTACTCTATTTTTGTTTGGCTGTCGCACGCAGACAAAACTCCTTCCTCGCCGTCGAATAATGATACAATGTACCCGCTGCTGGCTCTGGCACAATGCCCGTACCTGCGCGTCAGACATAAGATGCCACCTGTGCAGATCTTCCAGACATTCAGAGAAAGAACATGGGAACCTATGCGCCGCTACCGGTAACCACATCTGCCCTAGCCGCTGCATACACTGCCATGGTCCTCACCCCGCTGACGACCCTGACTGCGAGCTTCGGCCAAAGTCTTCTTGCCCTCCGAAGTCAAAGACGCAAGTGAGTGAAATCCGCCGTATCGGCGCAGAGGCTCGCATGCGGAAGCAGGCGGAAGCAGGCAGAAGCAGGCAGAAGCAGGCAGCGTCAAGCGTACTACCTCTCCCTCTCAAACAGCAGACTGTGTCACGGATCGCAGTATATAGGCTGAAGCAACTGTATACCTAATGGTAGTTTATATTCTATCTAAGGAAGAAATCTATGTTTGTAACTACAATTTGTATAAATGTTCAATGTCATGGTTTCTGGAATGTTCCTCAGACCACTGAAGTGTGTAGCCACAGATATAAATATACATACAGCATGCTCCACAATTCTAGAATGCTCCATCAGGTTTAGTATTGTGGATTAGTCCCACTTATATATGTCCAAGCGCTACTACTCGCCTATGCTAGTCGGCATAGGCTACAGGGTTACTGCGGCTAAACAGCCGTCACAGATTGTCGTAATGCGCCGAACACGCAACCAGCACAACAGTCAAGCGTATCACAAAATTCCTACGGAGCTCTAACCGTAGAGATGCCGAGCGACGCACACACCCACCCCTCATGACTAACACAAGTCAAAGGAGATCAAGCAAGCCATTAAAAATGCTATCAGCAAACGTCGGCAGAGGTGCGGCAGCACACGAGATTGCCTTGAACGAAGCCCATTCAATTTCTGCGGATGTCATCTTAATCCAGGAGCCTTATATCTTCAGGGACCTTACTAGGCGGTTCACAAAACGCCATCCCTCTTATATCATCTTCTCGCCCATCAACGACTGGACAGATTATCGCCCATGAGTGATGTCATACATCCGGAAAGGCGCCTGCCTCCGCTCTGAACAGGGCCACAATGCCCACTCCAGCGACCTACTCTTACTCAAGACCACCTCACCCTCTAGTAAGTCGCTGCATATTCTAAACATATACAATGCACCTCCAGGATTCAGTGGCGGTTGCGCTTTACAAACCCTTCACTCTATCTCGCTCCCCTTTCACGGCAACCTTTAACTACAAGGCGATCTGAACCTACATCATACAAGGTGGCAACCATCTTGGTCCCGTAGCCCATCCCAGGGCGCGGAAAAATTCGTAGACTGGACAGAGGGTATTGACCTCTCTCTTCTCTCTCCCATAGATGAGGCTACACATGCACGTGGCAACGTACTTGACTTGGTCTTTGGGTCCTCCGCTCTTATCAACAGGACGCAATGCGCTACAGCACACCACTTAGACACCATTTCAGACCATGCAACACTACTCACTACGGTAGAACGGACGGCGGACACCATAACCCCCAAAAGGCTCAGATTAGATACCCTGGACCCCGCTCTATTTGTGACGTCCCGTCACAGGGATTCACATGGATCAGAACTTGAGCCTCAGGCATGAATGTGGTTACCAATGGTTGCGTATCTTAAGGAAGGACTTAGTTACCACAGGTAACAGTCGTATGGCAATGACACTGGTAAATTGATGTAAGGGCGAATTGTACGTGTATATAATCAGTCGTTACACTTTGCTTAGATCTCTACCTTAAAATCTTATGCTTTTAGGATTCACCATTGAGCTTATTTATGATCGTGATTACCTAGGTTTCACACTATTCAACCGCTTGCTGAATACAACGGTTAAAAACGTTGCCTCAATTCCTCAGTCTCCGAGCTCGGACGATCTAGACAGACTAGTCCTAAATCTTACAGCCGCAATTCGGTCGGCGTATTCCGGGTCGGCTCGCCGCACCCTTGACGATGGGAGAGGCAACCCATGGTGGGACAACTCCTGCAAGCTTGCCCGCCAGAAATACAGGACATTCATAAGGAATCCATTAACTGACGAAGAATTTGCAGCAGCAAGGAAAGTATATCGATGGGCCATCAAGAAAGCAAAGAACGAATTCTATTTGAACAAGGTGGGGAATGCCAGCACAGCCAAGGAAATTTTCGGTCTAACCAAGTGGCACAAAACCACGGGCTCTTTCCACTCACCGCCGATGAAGGATCCTAGATTCCCAGACAATCCTCCTGCAACAAGCGTGGCCGAGAAGAGAGCTGTACTTGCGGACAATTTACTGACCGACCTTGCTCAAGTAGATGAAATACCCCTGGACGCCCCCACTGCCCCGTCTCGCGCGATATCCATCCCTCCACTAACCCTCCAAGAAGTCAGAGACTCGATACTTAGGGTCGGCAATACTGCCCCTAGAGTGGACGAGATCCCGACCGCTATCCTTCGACTTGCCTGGCCTTTGGTTGCAGATCTTGTATACTCCCTCTTCAGCGGCTATGTTTCTCTAGGCTATCCACCGTAAGTGCTTTCGCCAGGCCACCGTAATCATGTGTCAAAAGCCAAAAAAATCTGATTTATCATGCCCCCGCTCATTCCGCCCAATTGCCCTACTCTCTGTTCTAGGGAAGGGCTTAGAATGAGCTCTGGCTAAACGTATGGCGTGGATTGCAGTCCGACACAAGGTTCTTGCCAGCCAACAATTCGGAGCCCTCCCAGGCCGGTCCGCGGTGGACCTAACCACTTGCCTCACACACAACGTAGAAAAAGCTCTGAATGAAGGGTATACTGCAAGCATGCTCACCCTAGATATAAAAGGCGCTTTTGACGCTGTGCTCCCAGGTAGACTGGTGAGACGATTGAGAGAACAGGGCTGGCCCGATAACTTAGTTAAATGGGTAGGATCTTTTGCTACGGGCAGATCCGTTCAAATCAAGCTGGATGGTGAAACCGGTCCCCCACAACAGATAAACTGCGGCCTCCCTCAGGGCTCTCCCATTTCCCCAATATTGTTCATACTCTACATCGCCCCGCTCTTTAAGATGGGCAATATATCTCGCAGATTTGGCTACGCTGACGAATTAGCAATACTAGAGGCCCGAAAGACGATCCAAGAGAATTGTGTCTCGCTAATAGAAGCGCTACAGGAAGCCCTATTGTGGGGTCAGGAGGAGGGAATTACTTTCGACCCTAGTAAGACAGAACTCCAACACTTCTCGCGCCGACGTGCAGACAAAGATCCTGGCTCCACACCACGTATCACTCACAGGGAATTCTCAATCGCCGAAGATGCTACTCGCCCGTACATAAGATGGCTTGGTGTCTACTTCGACAAGAAACTAACTTTTAAATGGCACGTCAACATCCTCGCTATTAAGGAAATGAAGGTAGCAAACACCCTGCGAAGTCTAGGTAATACAACCCGCGGGGCTGCACCGAATCTGGTCCGCCAAGCAGTAACCGCCTGCGTAATGCCCATCGCATATTACGGCGCCGTAACCTGGTGGCCTGGACGACACAGAACAACACCTCAAAGAGCTACAGTCTCGAATCGAGTGGGAAGACACATATCACCACTACGCCGAGTGGCCCTCACCAGTGCTAGAGCGATTCTACCGGTCTACCGAACGACGCCAACTTCCGCACTATTCCGCGAATCTGGACTCCTCCCCCCTGAAATCCAGCTAGACGCAATACGACGTCAAGCTGCCCTACGCACTCACCGCCTAGACAACCGACATCCTCTACGTCGACGAGCGGAATGGACTCTGAAACACCGGAAGCGCATCTCTCGCATCTCTACCGCTATCCTAAGTCTCCCTGAAGTAGAATTTGTAGATCCTCTCATTAACCCCCCGTGGCAAAACCAAGAAGGTTGGCACGCCAGTATTAAACGAGTCTCTAGGTCTGTTACAGTTCGACTGTTGGACTGGGCTTAGGTGGTTACCTAAGCAACTGTACTATCACATGTGGACACGTTAACGCTTACAGGCATGTATATATTATATTTAATCTAAGTCTAACGTAGCTTTCCTCTGTATAGTTAATTAATCAATTGAGTTCATTAGAACCAGATTGGTTCCATCACAAGGTCTCCCTTCCGAGGCTCTGGGGAAATTCCATTCCAAGACTTGGTCTTTTATTCAGACGGTAGCCGATTAGAGACAGAATCTGGCTCCCATGTAGGAGCTGGAATTGTTGTGATGCAAGCAGACCGGGTCATTCTCAGAAGACCTATCCCTCTTAACCCGTCGCTGGAAATCTATGACGCCGAAGTCACTGCCGTCCTACATCCACTGAGACTAACCTTGTCTCTCCAATCGACAAGACTCGCCAATAACCTCTGGGTCCTTTTAGACAACTTAGAAGTGGCCCGACGCCTTCTGTCATCTCCTGTTTGCTCGTCGCAAGAACTCTTTCTGGACTTCTCCAACTGGGCCGCTGCTTGGCCCCAACGGGTACGTCTTCCTCATACTGCTACGGGTAAAATCGAAGTTCGATTGATCCCCAGTCATGCCGGTATCCAGGGAAATAATCTAGCGGATCAGGCCGCGAAAGAAGCGTTGGCAATGCCGTCCCCTCCTCCTGTCTCTCTACCTTTAGCCGCTGCGAAGAGCTGGGCTAAAAAGGAAACATCATCCGCCATAAAAAATTACTGGGAACAAAATGCACCCCAGTCATACCGGGATCTCGGCATTGAAGTCTCTGAAAGTTACCCTGGAGAATTGCACCTACCCAGGGCCTCCTTATCTCGAATTTACGCTGCCCGCTCAGGGCACGGAGACTTTGCCTCATATCATGAACGGTTCAACCACGAAGATTCGCACAATGACTGCAGTTGTGGAGACCGAAAATCCCCAAACCACGTACTACAATGCAGGGTTCCGCTCCAGAGGCTCCCTAAGATCCCCAGGATATTTGCAAGTAGAGCTTCCTACTTCTTCGGCTCAATACAAGGCGCAAAAAGACTGACCACATGGCTGGAAGCTAATAAATTTTTCACTGAAATCTGCCCAAGAACCTCTCCCCCAGAGGACAGCCGCCTTCTCATCTAATTAAGTAAAAAAAAAAAGCGACTGTGGAACGGTGCGTTAGGGGAGTTAATTATTCAGGTCTTAGGTTACTGTGTAGCAGATAACCATCACTACTTTTATCAAATCATGTTACCTGTCAGCGGACATCTTTTGCCTTCCTGTTTAAACATAGGGCAAATCTTGCCAGATCACTAGGACCCACTTCTATTGTTTGGGAAGCGGAGTGCCTCAGCCACTAGGGCAGTAAGCCCTAGCGTCCTTTACCTTCAGATGTATACAGCGCGTTAAGGGCTGCGGCCTGTGTTAGTTAGACGTAAAATAAAACAAACAAACAAACAGCTATGTGAGCCCTAGGGTCATCGGCACAACACTTTTCCAATCTTCAATAGTCCAACTTTCATGTTCTAAAGCCCAATGCAACCGAGCTCTCTTATGCGCCTTGAACAGCATCTATTTATTCACCCTCTTAATAGCTCGGAGACCCTGTTCCCTCAGAGCCAGCCTTAGGGTACCAGGAGGAACTTTGTCTTCTCGTTCAAGATTGATAATCTTCGTCGCTTCTACTGCAGTTTTGGTCCCGCCATTAGCCACCAAACGAGCCAGGGCTCGCTTGTCTCGACACGTTAACTTCCGTGGTCGTCCCTGCACAGGTTTTGAAGTATCATGAGATGCCTTTTTCCGATACCTGGCTACCGTAGAACTTTGATAGCCCATAATTTTTGCTATTCCTAGTTCTTTTTTACCTTCATCGAGTAATGCAGTGATGGATGATATCTGGTGCTGTGAAAGTTTTCTCATTGTAAAAAAAAAAAAGAGAATATTGAAATCAAAAAAAATTAGGAATGATACAAAAGCATGCCGAATACTTATATAGATCAAAAAATTAAAGTTTACAGCATAGTTGTCTGTTAACGCAGGTTCTAACACGTGGTGAAATGATACGTCAAAAAATGCGCAATATACATTAAGCGCCAAGACCAGCGCGAACCTTACAGTTAATCATTATTTTTACAAAACAAAGTTGGACTTATTCAAGAAATGGCTTAGATTTTATTTGAACCGAGAATTTTTAAATTTGAAGAAGTTGTTGCAGAGTTATAGTAAAATCTAGTCAACGTGGTGGTTTCATTGCGAACTTTTAGACGATACTGTATCTGCAAATGAAATCTGAATATGAGTGTCCCTAACGTCAAAATTAGTCGCTCTAACAAATAATACGTATCTTCCGAAAATACCTAAGTGGGCCTTCAGGCGCCAATAAAGGATTTAAAAAAGTTTTATTTTATTTTATTTTATTTTATTTTATTTTATTTTATTTTATTTTATTTTATTTTATTTTATTTTATTTTATTTTATTTTATTTTATTTTATTTTATTTTATTTTATTTTATTTTATTTTATTTTATTTTATTTTATTTTATTTTATTTTATTTTATTTTATTTTATTTTATTTTATTTTATTTTATTTTATTTTATTTTATTTTATTTTATTTTATTTTATTTTATTTTATTTTATTTTATTTTATTTTATTTTATTTTATTTTATTTTATTTTATTTTATTTTATTTTATTTTATTTTATCTTATTTTATTTTATTTTATTTTATTTTATTTTATTTTATTTTATTTTATTTTATTTTATTTTATTTTATTTTATTTTATTTTATTTTATTTTATTTTATTTTATTTTATTTTATTTTATTTTATTTTATTTTATTTTATTTTATTTTATTTATTTTATTTTATTATTTTATTTTATTTTATTTTATTTTATTTTATTTTATTTTATTTTATTTTATTTTATTTTATTTTATTTTATTTTATTTTATTTTATTTTATTTTATTTTATTTTATTTTATTTTATTTTATTTTATTTTATTTTATTTTATTTTATTTTATTTTATTTTATTTTATTTTATTTTATTTTATTTTATTTATTTATTTTATTTTATTTTATTTTATTTTATTTTATTTTATTTTAATTTTATTTTAATTTTATTTTAATTTTATTTTATTTTATTTTATTTTATTTTATTTTATTTTATTTTATTTTTATTTTATTTTATTTTATTTTATTTTATTTTATTTTATTTTATTTTATTTTATTTTATTTTATTTTATTTTATTTTATTTTATTTTATTTTATTTTATTTTATTTTATTTTATTTTATTTTTATTTTATTTTATTTTATTTTATTTTATTTTATTTTATTTTATTTTATTTTATTTTATTTTATTTTATTTTTATTTTATTTTATTTTTATTTTATTTTATTTTATTTTATTTTATTTTATTTTATTTTATTTTATTTTATTTTATTTTATTTTATTTTATTTTATTTTATTTTATTTTATTTTATTTTATTTTATTTTATTTTATTTTATTTTATTTTATTTTATTTTATTTTATTTTATTTTATTTTATTTTATTTTATTTTATTTTATTTTATTTTATTTTATTTTATTTTATTTTATTTTATTTTATTTTATTTTATTTTATTTTATTTTATTTTATTTTATTTTATTTTATTTTATTTTATTTTATTTTATTTTATTTTATTTTATTTTATTTTATTTTATTTTATTTTATTTTATTTTATTTTATTTTATTTTATTTTATTTTACACACGTTACAGCCTCAGGCTGCATGTCCAAGAATGATTTTAAAAAAAGCAGGCAATTCACTTATTTATAAAGCGAGCCTTTTGATTGGCCAGTCTCTTTACATAACCAAGAATTTCTGGGCCACCCCGAATTTTACGGACGTGCTAAACGGACAGTCCCAAATGCTCGCTGGACGTCCCTGCAAGTAGATTGCGCTTCCACGCTAACCAAATCTGCATTGATCAGCGATCTCGTCGAATATTTTTTGCGCTACTCCAAATTTGGTCACTATCGTTACAAGTATAGTAGTTACCATGACAACTTAGAGCCCGTGTTTAACAAACATAACATAAAGATACCATTTAGAAAAATTGGTCCTGGAATTGCCTTAATAACTTTTCCAAATCGTCCAATTCTATATTCCAATTTCATCTTCCTCACCTCCAACTTCGCCTCACTTATTGAACTCCAAATTACAATGGCTGAACTGAACTTTAATGCGCTATCAGCATCAATCGACATATCTCAAGATACTAATGAAAGAGGTATTTTTCCCTTTCTTTCTACTTAAATACATATTGGCTGATTTCTCCAGGAATGGTTACCGAAAGTGCTCTTTTAGAGGCCCATGATGGGCATCAAAGTATACCAAATAATGAGGATACCCGTATGCTAAGCTCCCTAAAACTAATTCATTTATGGCAAAATTTCCACTAATACGCAATTTCTTCAGTCGAGACCCAGTGCGGAAGTATGGAAGAAATAATTGGTGTCCGGATCGACCAAATGGAGGACTGTAAGAGAGCTGTCGAGCACCTAGCTAACGAAAATGGATTTGCGACAGTCCTCTATTTGGTCGATCCGGACACCAATTATTTCTTCCATACTTCCGCACTGGGTCTCGACTGAAGAAATTGCGTATTAGTGGAAATTTTGCCATAAATGAATTAGTTTTAGGGAGCTTAGCATACGGGTATCCTCATTATTTGGTATACTTTGATGCCCATCATGGGCCTCTAAAAGAGCACTTTCGGTAACCATTCCTGGAGAAATCAGCCAATATGTATTTAAGTAGAAAGAAAGGGAAAAATACCTCTTTCATTAGTATCTTGAGATATGTCGATTGATGCTGATAGCGCATTAAAGTTCAGTTCAGCCATTGTAATTTGGAGTTCAATAAGTGAGGCGAAGTTGGAGGTGAGGAAGATGAAATTGGAATATAGAATTGGACGATTTGGAAAAGTTATTAAGGCAATTCCAGGACCAATTTTTCTAAATGGTATCTTTATGTTATGTTTGTTAAACACGGGCTCTAAGTTGTCATGGTAACTACTATACTTGTAACGATAGTGACCAAATTTGGAGTAGCGCAAAAAATATTCGACGAGATCGCTGATCAATGCAGATTTGGTTAGCGTGGAAGCGCAATCTACTTGCAGGGACGTCCAGCGAGCATTTGGGACTGTCCGTTTAGCACGTCCGGAATTTTAGCTCGATCTTACTTAATATAAGCGCTTGAACGTCCATATCGTGCTCAATCATTTGGCCGGTCACTTATCACAAGCGAGCTCTTCTGTTGGCTAGTTCCTGGACAAAGTGAAATACCCGCTTACGCAAAGTGACCGGCCTATTGGTAAAGCATATTGAACATTATCAGACAAACAAACAGGAGGAAAAAATTAAACCTTAAGGGTACGCCCTCCTACAGATACCACAACTTAAGGAGGGCCCAAAATAGTGTCGCCTATCAGCTAAGTCGCGCGCGCACCGGGCTCAGCTCTTATGTGTAACGAGGAGAAATTCCCAGAGAAGAAAATCCCAGATTCCAATTTGGATATCCATCTCAAGACGCCAAGCACATATTGATGGTGTGTCCTTGATGGGCAAGGGGGAGACGAGAAATTCTGTGATCAGCAAAAGACAGGTCATTAGAAGTTATGATTAACATTCAGAAGACGCGGCTAGAATCACTGTGTGGATATTGAACCAAGGTTGGATACAACAGTTCCAATTTGAAGGGGAAGTCGAGGTAGCAATGTTAGAATACATCGAGCAATCCAGAAAGGGATAGGATGGAATCCGCACCGGTTGAACAGTGTAATACCGCTTCCTTGCCCACGGAGAATAGTATTTAACAGAATTCGTGGCGATTGAAGATCACTTTCTGACACAATCAGGCGATGAAAATACTGAATGACGCAAGTAATTACCTACTCCGACAACAGCAGAAAAATAACTTGCAGACAGAACCAGCAGAAGTACGACAATGACGGAAAGATAACAGCGGATCCCACAACGGCTGGAAATATTGACGATAAAAATCCAAATTAACCAGTCTTAGTTATTGGAGATCGTAATAAAAATGCGTCTCGAAAAGGATACAGAATTGCAAGGATAGATGGTTCCAATACTTCCATATTAGCCATAATAAAACCATCGTACAGTAGAACCTCTCATAGCTAATAGTGGGTCCCGGCATAATTACTGAAGAGATTCATAGATATTTTACCGTTTATTTTTGCAATACCTACCCCTGCACGCAAAATGACCTGTAAGGGTAAGTGTTGCAAATATAAAAGTCCAAGTTACAATGAATATTTTCAACACTTACACAGTAGAACCCCTCTTAGCTAATAGTGGGTCCCGGCTTAAATATGTTGAAATTTATTTTGTAGTTGGAGCTTAGTTTTGCAACACTTATCCTTACAGGTCATTTTGCGTGTGCAGGGGTAAGTATTGCAAATGTAAATGGTTGAATTTCAATGAATATTTTCAACACTTATACCGGGACCCACTATCGAGCTAGAGAGGGACGACTGTATGTGCCTTTCTGTGAGGATCCTTAGACTAGATATGCCAGGGTATTGACGTCATGTCTAAATTATCCATCTTGTACAGCCTGGCACAAACCCCACATATAATCATTGACATCATCGCGCATAATTACTTGTGCTGAAATTTGGAAGAGGGGTTTATGAACTAAAGGTTATGTATTTAAGTATGAACCGCCTGGGAGTTTGGGGAAGGAAAAGTTACAGACAGTCTAAAAATTTAATTATATAGAAGATATAGCCTGAATCCCAAGACACCTTGTAACGAACGTGATATCCTAACCTTACAGCTGATCGTAGAACCTCATCTGTATGTTGTTCTTTAGATAGATTCGAATCTCATATGTTGCACCGAAAAGCCGTAGCCCTGTCTCTTTGTTTCGCTGTATCGTGATACTTAGCACAACAAGCTAACTTTTTCCACAAATTCAAAAGGGAATCTGGCTGAGATCAGAATTCTCTAGTTTATATCTCTGGATGGCATGTATTAATGCCCCCAGAATAGAGAAGTAGTCGAGCCAGATAGAGAGCAAAAAGTGGACAATGCATTACATGACCTGCCAAGTAATATCACGGCGAATGCTGCGGCCGAGATAAAGATTTCAGATGAATCTTGTCTAATTCGGCTTGGTTTTATTTAACCTAACCAGGCACTCAATGGGGCCATACAGGTGGCTATAAGTTTATTCTTCACAGAGGAACCCGATTTGGTGAAGCCCCCTATTCCTGCCTGCTTTGTATCTATTGAGTTTCCGAGTTTTCTTTCAGCAAGAGCACTTACACAGTTCGTCTAATACAGTACATGTACACCAACCACACAAAAAATCTAAAAATCTCAAAACTTTCTTCAATCATTCTAAAACCTGTATCATTGCACGCAGAATAATTGTGCGAAACCTACAATATCATTTATTTGATTATCTGACCTCTGGTCGTGAAGATATCCCAGTAATTGTTGATGATGGGAGGAAAACTTTTCACCCAGCCTCTGGGGCAAAAACAATTTCATCGACAACAACCACTATTTAGCTCCAATCATCTTCAAACTTTATAATCCTGCTATCTAATAGCCAAGTATTCTATCTGTCAATTTTAAGAATCTGCAAAGGACATCTACACAAGTTCACATCTACGATACAACCCTAACTTTCAATAATCTCGCTTCAACACCACCAATTTTTGCCCAGACCTCTCAATGTGGCAAATAACTCAATGGAAATTGATTCTATTCCTGACATTCTGGAATCAACTAGTATTCCATCATCTCCTGAGATAGATCTCTCAAACCTTCCAAGACTTGACTCATCCAGATCGGGGGATAAAAATTTTCCTGAGTCCACTTTAAATACCCCAAAGCCAATCAATAAAAAAGACAGCTAACTCATTCAATCTAAGTAGTGATTCCATATTACCAATTGATTTCACCAATAAAAACGCCCCCTTAACACATCCCAAGGCCAAAAAAACGACAAAGAAGAGAAATAGGCCATTATATGATAGTTACTTACCTGCAAGCAAGAACATCAGAATAACACCACTTCCTTACTCTGTCAAGCAATGCAACTGTATCTGCTTCATTCACAATGAAGAAAATCAAGGGCATAATCCAACACCAATCACAGAGAAATCTGTTTCTACAACAAATAATAGTTCAATAGCAAGCTCCCAGTGGGAGTGGCCAGAACTTTCTCTTCATGAACTTCTTCAGGCAGTACCTAATAAGAAAACGGCCCCTGGGAATGATAGAATAGATTGGTCCATGATCAAAAAAACTATCAACTGTATTCCCCAATTTTTCTTAAAGCTTATTCATTTCTATATTAATATGGCAAACATCCATCAGCATCGAAAGAAGCCATTGGCATAATTATTCCTAATAGGAGTAAGCCTGATTATTCCATGCCTAAGGCTTATAGGCCGATTTCACTCATTTCATGTCTATCGAAACTATTAGAAAGAATCTTTGCTCTCAGAACTTCTTATGTAGCAAATGTCTTACCTAGCCTTCTCCATCCTAGTCAGATGGGAGGGGGAAAACAGAGGTCTGCAATAGATCCAGTGCTCTTACTCCAGCAATTTGCTGACAAGAATGTTGCAGAAAACAAAGTTGTATCCTGTGTATTTCTAGACATTATGGGAGCTTTTGACAGACTTCAACCTAGAAAGCTACTCCGAATCCTGCATAGGAAAAAGCTCCCAGCCATGTTTATTTCATGGGTTTCATCATTTTTAACAGGAAGAAGAATATCTCTCTTATTCAATTGCCAGCTGAGTCATTCTTTTTCTGTTACAGGGGCACCTCAAGGAAGTCCTATTTCTCCTTCATTATTTTTACTTTCAATTAGTGAATTATTTTCATCATGCCCCCATCCTTCTGTTCTAGAAATCTCTTATGTGGACGATATTTGCATTTCTGTGGCATCTAAACCTGCTAAAAGTAATATGATTGCCCTCAAAGAAAAGTTGCAAGCACTCTTTTCTAAGGCAGATTCTTTATCTATTGTTTTTGAAAATTCCAAGTCTGAACTTATACACTTCAGAAAGAAGAAGATACCCTACACAGATTCCTTACAGCTAGACAATTTTTCCCTGAAGCCTAGCACTTCAGTCAAGCGGCTAGGTATCTGGCTTCAACTTAGACTGTCATTTCAAATTCATGTAGAGAAAAGGATGCATCTAGCCCAAGGGGCCATGCAGAGATTCCTCCAAATTTCATCTAAAACTAAGGGCCTTGGCTTTAATGCATTAAGACAGTTATATTTCACTTGTATCATCCCTGTGTTAGACTATGGCTCAGTGCTGTGGTATAACAGATATGGTACAGAGAAGCTATCCAAGATGTGTGACAAGCTACAAAAACATGCTCATTATATTATGACAGGTGCTTATAGAAGTAATCCTATCAAAGCTTTAGAGGTTGAAGCTGCATTGCTTCCTACAAGGGTCAGGCACTTCAAACAGTCATCTTTTTATGCACTTAGAATACTTAAACTTCAAGCTAATCATCCTATTTATCAAGCAAGCTGCAAGATGAGCTTGATTTTCCTTCTCAAACTGTTGATATTGGCATGTTTGCATTCTTAGACGAGAAGCCAAGTGGGCAGCTACTGAGAATTGCATTATTACTAAAGCCATTAACTAAACATGTAAAACTAGAGATAGTCAACCCTTATCCTTGACTAGGGAGCCATCGGTGTGAAAAATGAAATGTGAGGGAGGAATTGACTCCAGATGTTCTTCCTTTGCCTTTGACTTGTTTCATTTGGAAATTGAGATTGATAAATTGTCTTCTCTCCATGGTGGAGACCACTTGGCATTGTGGCATTGGTATAACAATATATTTTCCTTATGCAAGAGAGCTTAAGTCACTATCTTACAATCTTGGAGATAGAATTGGCATAGCTGATGCAGAGAGTTATGCTATATTCAAAGCTTTATTATTTATTAATCAAACCCAAAAAAATGCAGTTATATATTTTCTGATAGTCAGGCTGCTATTTTAAGAATCTCAAAATCTAACAATTTTTCTTTAAGGTTAGATCCCTAAGTAGTAAAATGTATGTCAAGATCCATTGGTGTCCAGGTTATCAAGGGATTGAGGGCAATGAACTTGCTGATAATCTAGCAAGAAAAAGCCTGGATCAATCTGCTATGAAAAAGAATCAATATACCTCTTATTCCTTCCTAGTGGAAGGTATAAGAAAAAACTTTTTACAAGCCTGGGACTCTGACTGGACTAAGCAAGTACTTAGGGAAGAATAGGGCAGGAAAGCCATTGGTCTTGGAAAGTTTTATAGAACTTCTGCAAGGATTTCTATACCAAGCTTCAATACTAAGGTAATTAATCTTACAAAATTTAGCAGAAAGACCCAGACCTCCTTTTATCAGGCAAGAACAGGGATTGGTAAAATCCTGGCTCATCTCTATCTGATGGGAAAAGTAGATAATAACATTTGCAACTTCTGTAAGAGGGAGAAGCAGAAAATGGAGCATCTGCTCCTGCACTGTCCACAATTCTCATCAGAGAGGGATAAGGAATTTGAAGGTCTGGAGCCTAGAAACCTGCAAATTATTTTCAAAACCAAAGTTGGCAGAGAAAAACTGTTAAGATACTTTAAGAATTCTAAATCCATACAACTAATTAAAATTGCAGGTCAAGAAGCTACAATTATAAAACAGATAAACTTTGAACCCAAAGGACAACAAATGACAAGCCATATTTAAGGAAAAATAAAATGGAAATAAAAATCACAACTTCAGGGATTCAGCGTGTACTTAGGGTTTAATTGGAATTAGTAGTAATGTTGGATAGTCTAACCCTAAGTTATAAGCTTGTAGACTGGTGCCAAGGGGAGTTAAAGGTTTTAGGAAGATCATTTTTTTTAAATGTATTTAAATCTCTTGTCATAGCTAGATGGCTGAATACAATATGATTTTTAAAAAAAAAGTTCGTCTAACATGAATTTATCTTACCCCTTTCCTACTGTCTTCATTCTTTCATTCGTCACTGCTCGACATCTCTTGCAGGTTAGATTTATTCGAAATAAGCTTTGTCTAGGGTCCACTATATGATTCTAGCCACATCTTCTAGGCTATTCATCATGGCATTAAAAGACCTGTCTATGGACAAACGCGGTACCCCCCTCTGACCCTTGCCCACTGAGGGCACGCCAAGACCATATGCTTGGCGTTTTGTGAGGGATATCTACATGAGCATTTTGGACTTTCAACTCCAGCGAATTTTCTCTAGTACACTTACGAATTGAGCCCCAGAGGCTCGCTTCTAATCTTTGTGGCGATGCTGCGTTGGGCCCTATTAAGATTTAGATTGATATTTGAAGGTATGTCCTTGATGTTAATGCTGAGTCAGCCTGTTCCTTTATCCATGATGATATTTCCTGCATTCCAAGATTCAAGATTTGCCGAAGAATCTTTAATTAATAGCACTGCACAACCAATTTGTCTTCGTTGCATTATCACCTTTCAGACAGTTTTTCGATTTGATTGAGTGCATTTAATGCGTTTCCCTATCCGATGACGGATACAGCGAGTTCGAATAAAACAAAACAACTCGACCCTGGACTGTTGCATGACAAGATAACGGTAAGGTTATCAGCGCGCCCTCAAATAGTCAGCGTTTCTACAAGCTCCTGGCGCTGATGGCCAGGATGAGGGAGAAGGTCGAAGCTAAAAAAATTCTGTAGATCTAAAACATCGGCTTTAGTGTTGATACTCCTATATAGTCTGTATCTTTAATGCATTATGAAAATGACTGCATTTTTCAAAATCAAATTAGAATCCATCAATTGGTTGAAGTTCTTGATAAGATGAATATATTTTTGTTTCTTTTTCTTTGCATCGTAAGTCGTCTGATCATATTATAACAGTGAAACCTATGCATCCACACTCCGCTTTCTAATGGTAAATTATCTTCAGTTAAGCTTCCTAAATTTCCCGAGTGTTTCGGTAAACGTAAAGATAATCTCGGAATAAATATTTTCCGGCGTTTATTGTAATTCTTCCTTGTGGGGTAGAAGGTCAGTCATGCTTGTCCCCGTGTCATCTTTTGGCGGTTCAAGTCGCAGCTCTCGCCTTTCAGGATGCTTTAACATTCTCACGGCAAGTCGACATCTGTTCAGAATATCGGCCTGCTGATGACGATTTGTCTTAGATCTGAACGAGCGAAGAAACATAAATACCAGCATGCATCAAAAAGTGTCAATCATTGCGCGACGTTAGACCGGCTGTTATGTTTTAGGTTCACGGAGCTGCGGGCCGTAAGGCTTATATGTATTTTAAGCACTCCAAAAATGTCCGGCTACTGGCCGCGCTAGTTGAGAATGGTCAACCTGCGGGTACCTTGTCATACCCAGACATTAACGCCTTTCTTTATAGAATTTTGACAGCAAATGATATAGGTGCTTCTTCGTACAATCAGATACTCGTACAAGTCCTTGCGGAAAATTTTTCAAAATTAATCTCCCATCTATCTCCAGGATTAAATTTGACACTTACGGGATGTGTAAGGGGGAGAAATAGTCCTTTCAACTGATCAGAGCTACGGAATTTTCTGATCAGAAATATCAAGAAAGTAATACATGTACATAAAAATAACAAGGGTCGGATGGTGGAGTGGTACACTTTCCGGGCTGTTCTCCCAAGTAGAGTCTGGGTAGCTTGGACACATGCCCCACTTGAGACAGGAGAAAGCTGGTTCGAATCTAGCAGGACCCGCACACCACTTCTCTCGCGGTGATATTGTATTCGTAGGATGACGAAAGCGTGCTCAGATAACCACAGGTTTTTCTCGCTTTTCCCTGTCGGGGTATTCACGGAAGAGGGTACATGTCGTAAGGGGTACCACTCATAGTGGTATCTGCAAATGAAATCTGAGTATGAGTGTTCCAAACGTCAAATAGAGTCATGCTGCGTCACATACATATCTTCCGTAATCATTCGCGTCATAGCATCAGGCTGCATACGCTAAAAATGATTTAAAAAAAATATAAGTAACAAATTGAGGTGTATGAAGAGTCGAAATTCCTGGCCACGAATGGTCACACAAGACCAAAAGAGCTTGCGTATTAATCAGAAGCGAGCACGGACTTGGGACAAAGCCACTATTCTAACACCATATGCGAAATCTCTCAAGAATCATGTAAATTTTTGGCGTCGACGTCGTGTCTCTTGGATGTTACTATTGATATCAAGCTACCGGTTCTCTGATGTGCGTAAAGTGCTTACACCACTACTGCGGGAAATTTCATCTCTCGGGCCTAAGATGTAGAGCTTTTCCTGAATATCTTAACCTAATACAGGAGCCGTAATCTACGCCCTTCCTCTCCCTCTAATCCAAATACTTCTACAGTCCAACCTCATCTATAGCGATAGTGGGTCCCGGTATAAGTGTTGAAAATATTCATTGTAACTTGGACTTTTATATTTGCAACACTTATCCTTACAGGTGATTTTGCGTGCAGGGGTAAGTATTGCAAATGTAAATGGTCGAATTTCAATGAATATTTTTTAACACTTATACCGGGACCCACTATCGAGTTAGAGAGGGACGACTGTACCTTATACAATACAGATTTGAATAAGATGAGGTACAGGGGGATAAGGGTAAGTTAGCTAACTGGTCATTTACAGGGGTTATTTTGCCCATCATAGTTCATATTAGGTAGTTTTCAATGATACTAAGCGAGCCCTTATCAGGTAAAGCTTCAAACATTATTCCAGAAAAACTCTAAAATAACGTGAGAGAAATCGTGTCCGACAGAAGTTAACTGCCCTGTCATTCCCCACTTAGCTTCGCACTAAGCCGAAAAATCACATTCATACGTCAATCATGTTTTGATTTCATATTGTAATTTTCTATAGTATCACTAATTTTTTCTAGTATGGGATGGGACCACCGTTTGCGCCAATGACTTCCTCGCATCTTCTCGACATGCTTTCCATTAGACGAAAAAGCTTTCCACCGTCGTGCTATGGTACCATGCCTCTAGCACAATGGAGCGAACCTCCCTGTTCCGCTGCCTCTTCTGCTCAAACTCTGGATACAGTTCCTGTATATAGTATTTCATCATACTCCTTACATTCTCGATCGGGTTTAAATCAGGGGAATTAGCAGGCCAAGGAATAGATACGACTTCATTGGCGTAGAGGTATTCCCTGGCAGGACGTCCTCTGTGTACAGCCGCATTGTCGTGCATAAAGTAGACTTGACGACCAATCTCTTCGGACTTCGCCCTAGTCCAATCTACTACCAACGGGAGAATACGTAAAGCGTATTTTTCGGAGGTCAAATTTCCCCAATCCCTCTCCCAAAAGATGCATGGGCCCCGCTCAACTCCCGCAAAACTCCCCCAGAACATCCAAGAGTTGTTCTTCTTGTATCGGTCTAGGACACAAGTATCATCAAATTCCTGGCCTCTCTCTTAATGTAGTTAGAAATTTGCATACCTTGGACAATAGATTGGTCTAGACTCACTTTCCTAGTAACATGACCAGACATTATTCGATCGTTATTGATCCAAGCTTCATCACTCCAAAGAACCTGGGACCATTCTTGACGCCAGCTTAGGTGCTGCTCTGCCCAAGAAATGCGTACCGAGCGATGGTTTTCGGTGAGGGGGGGACATCTCCTGGGTAGACGTCTTTCGTTTCCTTTCTTGCGCAACGCATTCCGGATCGCAAATTCCCTAACGCCCCACTGACGAAAGTGGAGTGCCAGTTCGAGAAACGACATCTGTCGTGTTTCTCTATAAGAACAAACAAAGACTTCCAGTTCATCAACCCGAGAAGAGCTCAAGGAAGGTGGTCGTTCTGTTCTAGGTTGAGGCGAGACGCGGACAGATCGAGCTGCTCCCTGAACTTGTGTGATGGTTACTCTTAACTGATCTGCTATTTCCCTGTTCGAGATTCCTGCTCTGTGAAGTGCGAGTATCTAAGTCACATTAATTTATAAGATTATCCATACCGTTGCTGAAGTCTTATACTCACCTGTATTCTTTGATCTTGTGAGAGAAAGGGCGCGCGTCTGCGGACTGTTGGGGAGATTGTATTATCCATCCTGTCATGATATTTGTAAGTAATAAATAAAGCAAGCAAACGAACATTGGACTTACTAAGATGAATAAAGTACAAATGATTTTTTTGTGCTAAGTGAGCTGATCGAGTAAGGATTTGGAGTTATTCTTAACGATCAGAAACAATGATGACGATGTCAGAAAGCAAGTTTGTGGGCGACGCGGGGAGAAGCGAACACAGAGAACATACAGTACAATCTCGCAATAACAATGTGGGGCAAAACTTAACCAAGGCTCCCGATTGGCCAATTCAATTGAATCCTCTAATCGGGAGCCTTGGTTAAGTTTTACCCCACATTGTTATAGCGAGATTGTACTGTAGTTGCAAAGATGGGACTTGCCAAAAAGATTATGTAAGAGGACTGGGATACCATGTAAAAAGAATTTCTCCGTAGCTTTACCGCCTACTTATTTTGGCAAAAGTACCCCTGTCGGATAACCCCTGTCGATAATTTGGTTTGCTAACTTACCCTTGTCCCCCTGTATAAACCATATGCCTATGCCGGAGTAGGCGCTCTCCCGAATAGGGTTAGGGGATAGACGACAGGGATTATCTTGTGCCCAATTAGTATTTTGACTCGACCTTGATTTTAACCCTCGCGCTAATTATTGGAGCTTAATCCGATTTTGATAATTTATTTTGATTCAAAATTACCAGAAAATTACAAATATATTCAAACCTTTATAGGATCTCCTTGAACACATAGCATGACGGCGCACCTTATCAGCATGCTTGTAGTGAGCTTTTCCTGCTCTTGAAGTTAGAAAGTCTCGTGTCGGTGCCTTTTTATCTTGTGCCGTAGCTCACCGAATTGCTGCCATCTTTCCCCGCCTATCCAGGAAAATAGTATTAATTCATCATATTCGTTTGTTCCATCCTAGACCTGCTCAATTAAATTAAGATCGGAAAAGTATGGTGGCCATGCGATACGTGAGACGGATCTCTCCCGGAACTCCTAATATGTCCCAGTAGCCACGAGTGATGCTGCATGATCCTACATTACCGAAATCTCTGGTAACATTGAAGCCATACTTTCAAAGAGAGTCTGTTTTTTTTTACAAGGAGAATCAAAGTTGACAAATCCCCATTCTTTCTCCCAGAGTAAGCAATGGCCTTCGTCTCTGCCCAAGTATGATAGAATATCGTGGAAAGTTATTTATATTTCCTCGTCACTTTTCTGACTGGTTTGACTCGAGCTTGAGTCACTAGGCGAGCATTTTAGTATAAAAATGTATTTTGACAACGAATAAAAATTCGATCTGAATATAAACAGGGATTGACGAATGACGTTGCTCCTGGAATATCCAACCAAGATTTTTCATTACTGTTGCCGTCAGGCAGGTGACGTTGACTTTTTCTGTTGCCCTGATCTGGGAGCTAGTCTAAAAGACATACAAGTTCAAATTTAAAGATCAAGCCTTACAGATAATCAAGCTTCTCTTTTGCTGGCCATCCGTGACTTAAGTCTCATCGGTCAGGTCAATGATGATGATAAGAGGATGAACAAGTCGGTAGACTTTAGGGCTGAAAGTATTCAGAAAACAAAGTACAGTCGTCCCTCTCTAACTCGATAGTGGATCCCGATTTAATTATTGAAAGAATTACACATATTTTTCCGTTTATTTTTGCAATAGTTACCCATGCATGCAGAATGGCGTCTAGAGGTAAGTGTTGCAAAAGTAAGTACCGATAAGTATACAATATCTGATAATACTCGACAATAATTAAACCGGAATTTATTATCGGCTTAGAAAGGTTCTACTGAAGATTAATGTGGATCACGTTCGAACCCTTGTTATAAAGATAGGTGTTTCAAGTGTAATTATTGTTCAAATTCACTTGAATTTTACTAAATATATATGTGCAATACTTAGCCTTACGCCGCGTTGTGGATGTAGCGATAAGTGTTGTAAATATATTAGATAAAACTCGGATAAATCTTCACGATAATAAGACTAGATCCACCTATCGTAATACAAGGGTTCCACTGTATTAACTAAAAGACTGATGACGGAGACTACAGTAGAACCTCTCATAGCTAATGGTGGGTCCCGGTATAAATATTGAAAAGATTCATTATAACTTGGACTTTTATATTTGCAATATTTGCCCTTTCAGGTCATTTTGGTGCAGGGGTAAGTATTGCAAAAATAAACGGTAAAATATCTATGAATCTCTTTAGTAATTATACTGGGACCAACTATTAGATATGAGAGGTTCTACTGTAATACATTATGAAGTTCATTCGGCTCGAAAGCTGCAGGGGTTCAGAGTTAAGTGAATGCAGTCTAGATGATAAGTTATGTGCACTATGTTTGCATGTTGATACGATCGGAATAAACAGGACTTACTATCTAGCCTACATTCACTTAGCCCTGAGCCCTTGTAGCGGGGATAAGATCCCTGAAGCGAGGTTTGGATCAACAAGACAAAACCCACCGTGGCAGCAAAGCATTTATTAGCGTGAAGTCAAACTTCTCAAAAATAGCAAGTCTTGACCTTGCCACCAACGCACGGACCATTCTAAGGCAAGACACTCGACAACTGACAACTTCAAGCAAGACTTTATACCTCCTAGCAGCAGTAGTAATCTTTGTCTCAGCTCGTTAGCAAAACATTAATGTCGCCCCCTGTACCATGTCGCGGGTAACACGTCAATTTCCTACTATTTTCTTAACTGTTCAGAATAAACGGGAGAATATACGTTTGTTTCAGCACGTCAGTGGCAGTAGAAAGAGAACTCAAGATCTTAGGTGAGTCATGCGGTCGATCGAGCTCTTAGGGGATCCTGGGTTTCTGAATCACTCAGACATCAAGCCCACGTCTCTCTCCTTGCTCCTCTGTCCAGTCGTTCTCTTTCCCTGTTTTTCTTATCTGCATACCAGGACAGATTGATATGCAATCGCTCATGTCTTTTTGCGTGTAAGCTTGTGGCTTAGTAGCCCTAATGTAATCAACCATTCCCCTCTTTCACAAAAGATTACATATTCCTCTCGTTATCTGCTTTTTGTCAGGGTGGGCGTCACCACAACTATCGTTGTTGACCAGACTCGAAAATGGTTTATGCGGGCCAGCCAAATTTCATTGCAATAGTCACTCTTTTTCTCTTGTTACAATTTTCCATTGCGAGAGACTGGTCATCCTACCAATACTACAGGCGTCAAGAGCCCACCTCTATCTCATTCGTTGATCAGGCTTCCTCCATAGCCGATGGGTTTTTAGCTGTGACTCCAACAGACATCAGTACGGGAGAGAATGAAAAGCTTGATGCTATAGCTAGCACTTTACCAGCATCGGACGAGGTTCCGGTGATGACTTCGGCTTCTCTGTCTTTTTCACCCTCAGCCGCAACGTCCGCCATGAATGGCATATCAACTTCATCGTCAGAATGTAAGTTTATTTTTTTGCTTATGCTATAGTTCTGATTCAAAATAGACCCACCAAACGCAAACGATCTTCCCATTGTTCCCAGAGTAACAGCTGGCTTTGTACTAGCTGGAATTGTGATGATTCTTACTGGTGCAGTGTATACAATCACTGGCATCAGAAAAAAATGGCTTCACATATTTATTTCATCAGCATATTTAGCAAGCATTGGAACGACAGTCCTAATTCTCTATGTCATGAATTTACCCGTGAGCAATGCCATACAAGCAGTATACGTTTTTGCTGTAGTCTCGGCTGGCACAGTAATAGGAGGGGTATCTATATTATTTACTGAAGTGACTGAAGGATTGGGCTGTTTATTAGTAAGTATTCTACCCAGATCTGGCTAATCTTAAAAGCCCTGCAAAAACGAAGTAGTCACGCTTACTCTTTTGTACAGGGTGGCTTTTGTATCAGCATGTGGCTCTTAGTTTTACAACCTGGTGGTATCATAACAGGGGCTGGTAAAGTGATTCTCATCGTCACTCTCACAATTGGAGCGTTTTCAACTTCGTTCAGTCATTACACCAAACCTTACGCGCCCATAGGATTTATGTCGTTCGGAGGAGCTACATCAATTGTGCTAGGCATTGATTGCTTCAGCAGAGCTGGACTCAAAGAATTTTGGGTATACCTATGGGCTCTTAATCCCAAGCTATTTCCTGTAGATATAACTTCATACCCATTAACTCGAGGCATGAAAGCAGAGATAGGCGGCATCTTTATTATATCTTTGGCCGGTATAATTTCTCAGCTGAAGCTTTGGAAAGTTATACAGGAACGTCGTCAACAAAAAGCAGCCAAAAAGTTACAAGACAATAGATATATTGACGAGGAAGAAGAAAATATTGGAAGACGGATTGAAGAAAACAACGCAATAGAACGAGACCAGTGGGAAACACTCTATGGATCCAATGATAAGACTTCTGCACCACATCATGGGCGTCGTGATTCTGGCGTTGCTGATATGTTGAGTATGAAAGAGGGGCCAACTAGTGATGTAACATCTCTGGCACGCTTTAGAGATGCCGAAATTGAGAGGGTACAAGAGAGATCACATGCAAATATTCTAACGGATAAATACTATGATATTAGTTCGTCCGTGGCTCGTGAACCGCAGGATGGGATCGACCTTGGAAATCCTATAAAAATCCATCTTCAAGGAAGCTACAACACCAAATACAATACAGCTGATAACAAAGGAATTGATTTTGTAGAAAGAGCGGATAGCAATGCACACCGAGCTGAGAATTCTCTGGATGATTCTAAAGAAAACTTGACAGAAACTAAAATCAATACTTCCCCGGCTTCAGATATCGTTTCGATGCCTTTAGAGCCCCCTGATCAGAAAGAGCCATTGGCTAACGACCGTTCATCAGTCAGTACTTATGCCACGATGGGAGAAGAAGATTTAGAAATTCAAGATCGACGATCCAGACATATCTTCAATGAGCCACCACTTCAGCGGAGGATGTCAAAATATTCACTCACGAGCTCTAAGAAAACAAGATTTTCCGCGACTCATGATCTAATTGAAGACAATAGAAGTTCACTTGCCGCAACTATTGATGATCTGAGTGATGATGAAGAAATTACGGGTAAGAGATCTCTGGAAATTGACGAATCTCTGGTAGATGAAAATAAGAACTCAAATTCTCCAATTGAGCAAGAATTGAAATCACCCATCTCTGAAACATCTGAATCGGGGGCAGGGAGATCGACTACTCTAAAAAATTCAGCTAATCAATCTGAAATAGATGAAAAGTTTGAGAAATCTATAAGCTCCAGATCCTCTATCTCAAGCAGTGAAACGCCAGGAAAACATGAAGAATCAAAGGAAGTGATGGAAAATCCCGCAAACGAAGCCACATTAACGGAATCAGTTACTGAGTCTAAAGCGAAAAGTATCAACGTTACTCAAGATAATTTACCAAAGCAACTTTCCAAAGTTTTCATGTCATATCGAACAAATGAGTGGGCCAAACACCTTAGTTATGCCGAAGCTCCAGAAATTGAAGACTTAAGGCTGTCAGTCAACTCTGATGAGACGCAAAATATGTTACAAGAAAATCCTGTTCCAGTTAATGTGTTCGAGCTTCAACAAACCTCTACAAATCAATTTCCTGTACCAACTGCTCGTGATATTTCAGAACAAAAATCAGTGGCATCTAGAATGAGCTCGGTATTAGCCCATGATTTGGCTAATCCGCGAATTATTTCATCAGGAAAGAGGAGAACTTATCATTCGCAGAAGGGCGTTTCAATGAGAAATAGGTCTCAAAAATTACTCTCGATTTCTCAGCAAGGAATGAGTGCGTATGATTTATCGACGACTACCAAGGCACCACCACAGGCTCATTTAAGAACTATGCCAGGGAGCAGCGAAACTCTTATCGGAAAGCGAGAATCTATCATCAAACGTAAAAGTCTTTACAGAGGTAATTGGGGAAGCTCTGTAAATGACTTCAGTGCCGCAACTACATCACAAGCAAGTAGCAGTGATACAGGAAGTCTACTTGCTGGGGATGATGATGACGAAGACATGCCTCTATCTCAGCGCCGAAATCTTATCCGCCAATCCTCTTTTGTAAGCTCAACCAGTTGGTCAGGCACTACCACAGTACCACCTATGTCTGTTGTGTTTGATTCGCACCAACCACGTCGTAGAAGTGCTGCGGTTAATCAAAGAATACGGCATCATCAGATGGCCTCGTGGCGTGCATCGTTGCAGCAAGATTTTCGAGCAAATCTCAATCCACGTAAACAGATCGAACAGCAACGAAATTTAATGCGCATGAGCCGAAGAAATGAAGAGATGAGGCGCTCTATGGAAGTTCGTATCAGAGATGAGA
The DNA here is from genome assembly GCA_028751805.1 of Podosphaera xanthii. Taxonomy (NCBI): domain Eukaryota; kingdom Fungi; phylum Ascomycota; class Leotiomycetes; order Helotiales; family Erysiphaceae; genus Podosphaera; species Podosphaera xanthii. The sequence goes on along the minus strand of JAPWIX010000006.1, from coordinate 710,922 downwards.
GGGAAGAAGCCTGGGGTGAAAAAATGAGGAGTAGAGAAATGTTGGATGCTCACCGTGATGCAATGAGACGCATGCAACAAGCAGCCAACCGAGGGGTCAATTGATTTCTCAAACCAAAGAAATCATCTTAACATATCTTACCTTAAGGCACAAGGAATAAGAAATAAGAAATTTTGGAAATTTCGTTTGGAGACTCTTGGGTTAACTTTTAGGTGTGATGTTTTAGGCTTTTCGGGCGTTTTCGCAAACCTACTATCAGCTGGGTATTTTCACAAGATTGAATCTTGGAACAAATCATCTAGGGCATAGAAGACATCTTCAGTATCATCCAAATTTTCTTTTTCGCGCGTCAAAATCAATAAACTTTTCTCTATCGCAGTACTCTGGTAGTCAGAATACCTTGCAGGATGCGAATACCGACAGATTAATGATCATGAATAATACGGGGCGTCATGGAAATAGGTTAGTGTGATCATCTGTAGGACAGGTCCGATTTTGATAACATTATAATCTTGTAGAATAAAAATATAAAATTTACTACTATTACAAGGATTTGTCTCAAGATTCGCGTCGAAAAACCTCAGTCTTTGAAATCACTCAACGCAACATTAGACTGCTGACAAATATAAGAAACATAACTCCCGTTCAAAAATAGTTCAGGCCATCAGGGCTATTAAGTCACGTCAATCTTTAACTATGATGTATATTCAATCGAAAGAGAGCCCTTTATTATGATATGAGGATGAATACATAATTTGCACAGTGATGATAGGGTATTAAGGATCAGAATATCTGATTTGACCACTCAAAATCCCAAACAATGGCAAGCTAGGTAGCAACTTATTTCTTTCAACTAGTACACATATATGACTGATGTCTCCCAACAATATCATGGCTAGACGGGGCTCTTTTCCTAAATCGTAATGACTAGCATATCAGATACGAACGCTAATTTGCCCCTGTCTCGTCTAGCTCACATTCATGTGGCTACATTTTGGAAATACGCTTACTACCCCCATATTTCGACAACTCAAACTCAATTTTTTAATCGTGATTTTCTAACCACAACTTTCACCAAAAAAACTTCCGAGACATCGACTGCATCAGCAATTCAGGATAATCTTCATGGTGTCTTTTATAGTCTAAATACTACCGCTGGGGCATTTTTGTGCCTCGAAGCACTTTAAGCTCTAGATTGAACGGGTCGAGGGCTAGTCAATTTCACTGCTGCATCGTCAAAGATTGAACTCAGACCGAGAGTTTTTTATCCAGGTGAATTGATTCTTGATGAAACTGCGAGCAAAAGTCTACCTGACCATACTAGAACACGTGAAATGGCCTGCAAAATTCAGAGGGCAAATAGAAACCACTAGCCGCTAGGCAGGGATTGGATTTCCCATTTCACCCGCCGCAACTGTGAGATGCACTTCCTTACGGGAAGGAAGCTCGAGACTTGTAGATCAGATATCTTGAAGTGTGATGACATAAAAGTATTCTTTGGCCCGTTTAATCCAACTTGAAAGGAGGTCAATTTCAAGTACTTCGATTTATAGAATATGGATGAAACTGGAGTTGGACTGGGGGTGTGTAAATATTAATGAATACTTGGTAGCTCCAGGAAAAAGGAGATATCTGCAAGAAGTCTAGAAAATAGGAAATGGGTATCTGTAATCGACGTTATATCAGCTGATCGTTGAAAGTGAAAATGTTTTGGTAATTATTATTGGACAGCATCTCTAAACCACGTAGTTTCCTGGTGGGTTTCTTCCGAACTGATTTTATAGCATTTCTTAGTATGAGTGGACTTTGAAAGCGATTAGGAATGAGTGGTAATAGTCGATTTTTAACCCAATCGTTTTAGTAAACAATTGAACCTAAGAGAACAGTTTCATCATACTCAATAACCAGCCTTGTAGAAATGAGTCTGGAAGTGATGTGGAAAGGCTAGTGCTCAGAGGACCATCGGGTTTAGCGCTGAAAGAATGGTTATTTAGTCTGACTAAACAGTTCTCTTGGGCGACGCCGCACCGGCTAAGAAAGATGTCTCAGGTATTACTGTGAAGCGGGTTGGCGACAGGAGTGGTACAGCGTCCGGGTTGTTCTTCCAAATAGAATCAGAGTAGTGTGGATACATGCTCCGTTAGAGACAGAAGAAAGCTGATCCAAATCCTGTCAGACCCATACACTTTATGATTGTGACTATGAGATGGTTGAGGACATAGCTGCTACCCTGAATTGCTTGGAGAGTGGTATGTGATTTAACATGCATGTTCTTTTAATTTCCCAGAAGGATAATACCTCTGTGTAAACATTATCTCTGCTATCCTTTCAGAGGTGGCTACGTAACTATGTCGTGCTATGGCATTCTACAGGGGCTCAGGGGTAGGTGAAGACAATATGTCTTTGCAGGGTTTTTAGTTGCCGATTATTATACCAATATGGCGGTTTCCTTTGTTGATCTTTTCCAAGCGAGGCCATATTAGGATAAGCTCAAAACCTAAACATCAATTTAAGGTGAGAGATTTCATGGCGGCGAAGGTGAAGTCAGTATGTCACTCTTGGTTAAATATTGAATGGTATCTTAAGAAATCTACATCAAGGATAATATCAAGGATTTCGTTAGATCTATCTCAAGATTCTAATATACAAAGTGTTCCTAATATGAAGTTGGACCCCCTTGAACTCTAACTACCTCTACACATCTCTTTGACATGCTTAGAATGAGTGATCGAAGCTTATCCTCTGTTGTACAGTTGTACTAGGCCTCTAGTATAATTCGGCGATTCTCTGCTTTACTCCGCTGCCTCCCCCGGTCAAACTCTGGATAAACATTTTGAATGTATAGTTTCATCATACCCCACACATTCTCAATTGGATTTAGATCTGGGAAGTATGCTGGCCATGAAATAGGTTAGATTCCATGTGCCATGAGATAATCTCTTGCGGGAGGTGCTTTGTGTACTGGCGCATTGTCGTGCATAAATAAAAGTGCACGACCTGTCTCTTGCCGTCTGTTTCTGTGCCAGTTCACAACAAGGGTAAGGATGTGTTGGCGATAGCCTTCTGAGGTCATCTTGCCCCAGTCGGCTTCCCAGAAAACACAAGGTCCTCTCTCGATTCTAGCGAAACTACCCTAAAACATCCAAGAATTATTCTAACGGTATTGTCAGGATTCTCCTGACTAGACTGGATGCCTCAGGCTCAGGCTCAGACGTAGATATTAGTGTCACCTCATTTCGCTTCGGATTCTCAAGTATGTATTTAAGTAATTCGCCCCCTTAGCTCAGGAAGCTTCACGCTTTGTTTTCTGTCTTTAGGATTAGTTGTAATCTTGACAAACCCGACTTTCGTCCTCCTGTCTCTCTAGTGACTTCCCGTCACCTTTTGCTATTTGTATCCTCTGAGTGCCCCTCGTGCTCCTCCATATCCCCTATTCGCCTTCAGTCCCGAACGCCCGTCGCGTTCCTCCTCGTGTTCCTATACCCCGCGTCGTTATTGTTAGTCTTCGCCCCGCGCTCCCAAGAACAGCGCCTGACAGGTATCGATCAACGACACAAGTATTATCATAAGCCTCTCCTTTCTTCTTAGACTGTGAGTAATCAAAAAACTTTTGGATTTATATAGGAATTGCTTACCTTTCTAGTCAGATAGCTCGGCATAATAGGTCCGTCATTAATCCATGTTTCGTCGCTCCAAAGTACTTGCGACCACTCGTGTTCTTGCCATTGAAGGCGTTGTTCTGCCCATACTTTCCGTGCCATCATGTGATACTCTGATAACGGCGGAGACCTTCATGGAAGGCATCGAGAGTACCCTCTTCCCTTGAGTGCACTACGGATTGCACTTTCTCCGGCAGCCCAATAAGAGAAATGAACTGACAGTTCTAGATAAGAACATTGTCGTGCCTCGCGAGAACTGCAGATGAATTCTTCCAACTGATCGATTTGGTTAAGAGAAAGTTTAGGAGGGCGTCCAGTCCTTAATTCAGGAGATGCATGACCAGATTGAACAGTGTTCTTGACTTGTGAATATGTTACTCTTAACTGAGTCGCAATTTGTTTGTGTGTGAATCCCGTCCGATACAGTGCAAGTATCTGGGGAGAATTAGTTCGTATGAGTGCCTAGTTCAGTACCAGAATTCTACACATGCCTCAAGTCTTTGATCTCGACTGAGATATGAAGCACGAGTTTGACCTTGTAAATTAGCTTGAGTATTCATGATTCGAGGATAGTAATTCTAATAAAGTAGATTCTCGGGAGGCTTGTGCTAAATTGCGAATGGCGTTCGATAACTTTATCTTTTTCTAATATCTGTAAGATGGTTTAATTAACAATGATGCAGCCGTAGATTTATACGAACAAATATCAAAAGTGATTTTTCCGATGAAATGAAATTGGTGTAAAAGATTAAATCATATGATCTCGTCTAACCTAGAAAATTGTATAGCATGGCTAGGATATATCCATATTATAACCCCTGTATATAAAATTTCTAGCTGCCTTCACCCACCCCTGAGCCCCTGTATGAATACCAGATTTAGCCAGCACTATCTACAGGGTGTCAGTCATAAAACTTGCTAAGCCCAACTTCCTAAAGTACAAGGGTGTACCCAGCAAAATATCGCTTAGTACTACCAAATAGGCTAGATCTAAACTCCAATTTCCCCGCTTTTCAAGTGTCACTCTAGTTTGAATTCTGTTTTACGCAATCAACTTTCCCAGACTTCTCACGCACACTCTAGCAATCGCGATTTCTCAACGACAAAAACAAACATATTAAATACTATTGATTATAAATATAATGGGAACAATAACCATGAACTCTCCAGAAAATTCAACTGCTAGAACCTATCGACCCCAACTATCTCGAGATCAATGGGTCGCTGTTCAAACACTTCAGAGGTACGGTCTTTCTCTTCAAGCAATCGCAACCCAATTAGGAATCTCCCACCGGCAGGCTCAATATGCCTCCGAACGTGCTGATGTCTTGGATCCCCAAAGACCAGGCCGTCCATCTAAATTGAGTGTTAGTCAAGTGGATGAGCTTGAGCATTATGTTCGTAGCTCTCTAAATGGTCGATTCATGACCTACTTAGAATTATCTATGTACCCATTCTCTCACTGGAACATTGGAGAATATGTAATCAGGAGAGCCCTCCATAAAAGAGGATACAGACATTGTATCTCCCGTTTGAAGCCTCCGCTCACCGAAGAAAATAAGATGAGACGATTACAGTTTGTCCGAGAACATCTAGAATGGACTACCGAGCAGTGGAACCAGATTCTCTGGACGGACGAGTCTTGGATTACTGGTGGTCAGCACACACGTGTGTTTGTAATGAGGAAGGCAAGATTTTATTACTATATCCTACTGTTATGTTGTACTAATGAAGGATATCAGCCTGGAGAACAGTTTGATGAAACTTGTGTATCTTCCCGATTTGCGCGCAGGAATGAGTGGATGTTTTGGGGTTCCTTCATTGGCTCAGAAAAAGGTCCCTTTCTTGTATGGAGTAAGAGATGGGGCTCACTCACATCGAAATCATACTGTGAACGGATTTTGCCTCTCATAGTATTGGCAAGGGAAGCACACCCATATATGCCGTTGTTGCAGGATAGTGCACCGTGTCATGCCGCACTAAATACCATGTAAAAATTGCAGGAGGTAGGTATACGTCCGATTGTCTGGCCACCATACTCTCCTGATCTTAATCCTATTGAGTGTTTGTGGAATACGATGAGGGATTACACACAATCTCATCATCCAGATTTGGAAGTGGGAAGGCAAATTTCCCAAGCCAGGCTAATTGAGGCGATTTTAGAAGCATGGGAATCAATCTCATCGGTAGAACTTGTGAGGCTTATCGCAAGTCATCAAGGTGTCAGGCAGTAATCGAAGCAAATGGTGGATTAACTAGATATTAATCGGGCATTTCATTACTAGATCTAGTAAATAATAGATTTTAGAGTAATCATTAGGATGACGGAAAGGAAAAATAATAGTCCTTTTGAGTTTAACAAAGCTTTGTCGCCAAGGGTTTTTCGCCATTGAAAAGGCAATTTCAGTGCAGGTCATGCTCAAATCTGGTAAGGCGCGTCAGGGGTATCAATGCAAGCAAGGTTGATCTTAGCCATTGTAGGCAAAGATTTACATAAAACCCCACTTTAACCCATCCACTAATGCGATTTAACAAGTTTTATGGCTGAAACCCTGTAGTTCAAAAGGTTCCATTCTATTCGCTACATAATTATTGTAACGCACAGACCAAGTTGTGTTATTCTTGGATACCCTTGTACAATGACCAGAACACAACACATGATCACTCGCTGTGATATTAAATTTGTCCGTTGACAAAAGTATACTCAGAAAACCATGGAGCTTTCTCGCATTTCCCTGTGGTGGATGTTCATAGTAGAAGCTACGTGCCCTAAGGGTCAATTTCGAGGGGTACCTGCCAATGAAATTTGAATGTGAGTGTTCAAAACGTCACACTGAGTCATTCAACGCAGAATATGTATCTTCCAAAAATACTTGCACAGGCTCTCAGGTTGCCAGACCGGGTTAATTGAAGTAATTACAACTAGCATCAAGCTAGAGAGGAGGGTCATCTTTTTGTTCCCTCCAAATCTAGATTGGTACTATCATCACCTCAGAGTGTAGGTGAACCACACGCTCCTGAAAGAACTAACAAATTGCGAGATCAGTTGTCATTGGTAGCTTCAATTATTAAGAACTCTCTTGATATCTATCGAGCCCAGTAACCTGTTCCTTCGGCGGCAAATTTCCGCAAACTGACTCGAGCCCTACTTGGTACATGTAGGTGTGCCAAAGCAAATACATCCATGCAGTTCAACATCTGCGTTGCAGCACTGGAATCAGAAAACAAAAGGCTGAGATATCAACCAGGAGAGACCAAATAAAATACTTGAGCGAGGAAAAGAGTAACACTAGATCAATATCAGAGATTTGCTGAGGCGAATAATATCACGGTCAATTTTGGGCTACGTGTGTCACAGTCCGAGATCTGGGATGACGCCAAATAATTCGAAGCAAGTATATTTAATAGTTTAACTAATTACAAAAGTAGATTAAAGAATAAATCAATAACTGATAATCATGAAATTATAGGTGAGGTCGTGGACGCCTATTTATACATGTGCGTGAAGAGGCAAACATGGGTGTGGACTCCTAAGGACGCATAGAGCATGTGACGCGAAAAAGCAAGCAAACAGAGCAAACAGTGTCGCGTGACTGAGACCTGGCTCGGTTGGCCAACCTAGCCTACAGGCAATACCCTGGTCTACAGACCGTTACAACGTGGAGCTTAAGAGTCTACATAGTCATTTGGTCAGGGTACCGCCATACAAAGAGAATCTTCTTTATCACAGAAGCCATTATGCTGTTTATACCCAGCGAAAATTTTGAAATGACAACATGACTATTTGAATGACAGCGATTAAATCGTCAATGCTGCAACTGACAGGTTCATAGAATGGAGAGGCTAGCGAGCTTCACGGTTTGACAGCACATCGCAGATAAACGATTCACACAGTGGTAGGTAGCATACCAACGGTAACCTGCTAACTTATCCACCGCTCATAACACCACTTATTAAAATTCGTGACCTCTTTTGGACGAAGATGATGAATATAAATTCCTAGGCTATCCAATGGATGAAATAAAATGTCGAAACCAGTGTATCGCATGGCATCTTGTTCTTATCATTAGCTGAGGTAGTTTTTCTTCCTGTCATGACAACACACAACAATTAGAAAAATTCCCCTATGCCCATTCCATCCCTCAAACATCTCTAAAATCCCTGACGCGCTTTAATTTTCCTGTTCTCCATCGGCAGCCTCCAAAATACCTCCGGTGAGGAAAAATCGACCACCAACTTCAACCGCCATTGGCAAAGAACGGGCATATACGTGTCCAAAACCATCAGGTCTCGCGCAAAATTTAAGAAGCGTATGTTCGTTAGAAGCCTGTCTCCAAGGGAAGTCTCCAAACCTTCCTGATACTGAGATGATTGATGCTGGACCACTCGGTTTGATCGACTACGGTGCCGAGACCATACGAAGCTCGGAACGGGCCACAGAGATCCAGAGCTATAGTAAAGGAAAAGAAATCGTCTAATATAAGACATTCCAGGCGACAGACCCACCTGTTAGAAAAATAGCTGTGCCAGTTTCGCAACGTACGGCCGCCACGGAAGCATCGGTCTTCCTTTCGGAGCTACATGTCGTGCTAGAAGTCGAAAAGTGACGAGTAGCGCGACTCACTGCCCATCTTTTTATCTGCTCAACAGCAATAAACAGCGTTGAGGCAGTCCTCGCCACTTTCGAGTGGTGAGAACATATCCTTTCTAGACGGTATCAAAATCTACCTACGAGCGGCCATCGCGCAGTTCATACACACCGGCCCAGGCTCGATACCACCAAGTCTTCCTGCCCGTCCCTCTTGCCCCCTCCCATCGAGGGCTCTGAAGAAAAGGACTCCAACCTTGGCGACATCTCAAGAACAGAGCACAAAGAGCACCTGGGCCAAGGTTGCTCGTAACGGCCTACGCCATAGCGCTGCACGGCCGACAACAAAAGAAGCACCTGTTGCTCAAAATTCAAACGAAAGCATCTTCAAGACGAAAGTCGATAAGCAACTGTTCCTACGACTATCTAAAGAAGACGCAAAGCGGGATTTATCACCGTCGTTCTTGCAACAAAATATATCCACCATAGCCCTTATTCCCTCGGCTCTGGTACAGCAGGTCAAACCCGGCTTTGCCATCACAACAAGAGATGAGACAAGTAGAGGAAAGATACTTGAACTTGTTCTCCAAGAGGGTCGTAAGATTGATCCCGCCTCAACTTTGATAGCCTACTTTATTCCTACCGTACCGGTAAAGGGATACTCACCAACTGCCAGCGTCCCATTTTCAGTTGAAACAGTCACACAGGACATAATATGAGCTTCCGATGTGGTTTCCTCTTTGGTTCGGCCCCACGTTGCCAGCAAACTTGGGACACCATACCAAAACTGGATAGCGCTCTTCCCATATGAATCCACTCTACGGCCCGGCTTCAAGCCTTTTTCGAATCCGAAAGGGTGAAAATCTTTCGTACCCGCCAATGTATCGAGCAGTATAAACGCTGTCCTGACTATCACGCCATACGCAGATGCTCCCGCGCCCCAATATTTGAAATCCCATTGTAGGTGTTAAGGGCTATGCCCGAAAAGGTTAGCTGGTCATAGGGACCAGCCCAGTATTAGATGACGAGAAGGCTGAAGCGTATCGGCTATAGATAAGGAGTACACAGATACTCGTAAGTTAGCCGATCGCCCCTCCACGGGGTTAAGCGGAAATACTCTGGAGTTTGGGGGGAGCCGAACGAGGCATTGCAAATACGAGGAGGGCCAGAGGAAAGCTTAGAAAACATTGTTATACGAGGAGATATTGTACATATAAGTAGAGAGATGCTGACTCCAGTTGGGCCTCATGTAAAAAATATTAACTCTTTGTTGGTATTGATCATCGAGTATATCCGATTCATCCTTAACCCTTTTCAGTAGGGCAGGCAAGAACTCGTGTTTGTAAGGTTTAATAAAGCTAGAAGAGAGTAAGATCTAGCCACAAGAAAGTATTTGAATACACAAATTAAGCGAATACTACACAAAACTCCAAGCAATCATGACTAACACCGTTCTAAGGTATCTGTCACATGACACCCATCTTGCCGGAATTGCGGATCAAAGATGCACTCCGAAAGGAAATGTAAGGCCTCTACTAGCTGCCGAAACTGTGGTGGACCACATTGATCAGAAAGTCGGCATTGTCTGACCCGACCTGCGAGGACCGGCCCAGTCGCAAAAGAACAGCTTACCACGATCCGGCAGTATGCACAGCGCGAGTACGCTGTAATAGCCCTCACGAAGGCTAATGCTGAAAAATAAGAAACGACAGCCGACGCGGCTTTGAAGGACGTCCAAATGATAGAGGAAATGGGCTTTGGTGCCTTAATCTCTGAAGAGGAAGTTTAAAGGGCGCAGCGTCTCAATACGAGGTTACGACAAGTGGCTTGAAGTAAAGAATACCGGAAATTGGGTGCCGTCACAGGTCACCTGCGAGCCCATCCCCCGCGCTCGGCGAAGATGAAGAAATATGCCACCTGGAAGTTGTGGTGGTAAAGGAAACGGATGAGGAGTGCGGGTTCCGGACCAAAAGAGTCATCCTCCTCAGGAACATCTAATTTGTTCTGCTTATTTTTGTTTTTATTTTTATTTTGACATGGTAGTGGTTGATCAGGAATTGCGTTACGGTCAAGGGGACATAGGGTGGATCGTTCATTATTTTTTTCACGTCTTCATTACCATGGAGACTCTATACCTTTTTTCACCCAGTGGCAGCTACGTGAACGTGTCCTAATCATGTGATTATTTTTATTACGCAGAAGCCCGGGGCTAACCCCTCGACGTCATTTGTTCCGTCATGAAATACTTAGAGCAAGTGCTTCGCACTTAATCCGCTAGACGTAAAATAAATACTACTACTTCCTGATAGGGAACCCAGCTAATGGGTCGGATGGTGCAGTGGTAGACCGTCCGGGCTGTTCTCTCACGTAGAGTCTGGGCAGCTTGGACACACGCCCCATTTGAGACCGGAGAAAGCTGGTTCAAATCCAGCAGGACCCTCACGCCACTTCTCTCGCGGTGATATTGTATTCGTAGGATGATGAAAGCAGACTCAGGTAACTATGGGTTTTTCTCGCTTTTCCCTGTGGTGGGTATTCACGGAAGAGGGTACATGTCGCAAGGCGTTATTCTCGTAGTGGTATCTGCAAACGAAATCTGTGTATGAGTGTTCCAAAAGTCAAACTGAGACATTCTCCGAAATATACATGTCTCCCGTAATCATGCACGTCCTAGCGTCAGGCTGCATACGCAATAATGATTTAAAAGAAAATTCCCCCCCCCAGCAAATCACTACCATTTACAGCAAGATAGATCTAAGCCGGACAAACATAATCCTTTAAGTTGAGATTTTTTCTCCGTAGACTGTAAACATTTTTAATATGATGAGACCTAGGTCATTCTAAAATCAGCGGAAATGAGGTGGAGGACGCAGCAGCGCGCTCTGGACTACAACTACTTCCTCCCATACCTGTACAGCCGGAATAGATCACCCAAACGGATTACGTCGTTTAATGCACCAGCGTCGGCAAAAACTAATAGACGATTGGTGGTCTAAGACTTGCCCAGCGAGGTATAGAAAACTTGATTTACAGACGCGTCGATGGAAACCACCAGAACTTGCCCTTTGACGAGGATCACTTCATACCATTCTCGGTGCCCGATTAGGACACAGAGATTTTGCGGCGTATCATCGTTGATGTAAACACGAGGACGCAACTCTTGAATGCGCCTGCGGACAAGAGACAGCACTAATACATTTTGTTCATTGCCGAATAGATTGTGCAGCGGTACGCAAGCTGAGAAGATCACTTTTATTTGATCGTTACATTAGCCAACTTCTGGGGCCAAACTGCCACAAGAAGATTTTAGGATTTGCGAGGGAAATAGGCTACTTTGGTAGCCTACCTAAACACCTGTCCACAGCCGAATGCGAGGATCGTAATTATTAAAGTACCATGACTATGAGAATTGTAGTGCGGAGCGATGTGTTATGAATACTAGCTCTGCTCTTACTTTTCTTTTGTAGTACTTATGGCTTTTTAGGGGTTATCTGTAGGTGATGTAGGGTGTATTTTTTTAAAAAATCATTTTAGCGTATGCAGCCTGACGCTAGGACGTGCATGATTACGGGAGACACGTACATTTCGCAGAATGTCTCAGTTTGACGTCTGGAACACTCATACACAGATTTCGTTTGCAGATACCACTACGAGAATAACGCCTTGCGACATGTACCCTCTTCCGTGAATACCCACCACAGGGAAAAGCGAGAAAAACCCATAGATACCTGAATCTGCTTTCATCATCCTACGAATACAATATCACCGCGAGAGAAGTGGTGTGAGGGTCCTGCTGGATTTGAACCAGCTTTCTCCGGTCTCAAATGGGGCGTGTGTCCAAGCTGCCCAGACTCTACGTGAGAGAACAGCCCGGACGGTCTACCACTGCACCATCCGACCCGTGTCTTGAAGTTGTATCATTGCGCACATTAGTAACGGTATTTGGGTATCGGCTGTCTTTTCCACACCAACGTTCACGGCTTTTCACACCATTGATTCCACGAATGGAATGGTCAACAGTGACCCGAATTTTCGAACTGTCTTGGAAGTCCACATATGCGTCCCAGAGTTTTGGACTCCTACTGAGATATTTACCAAGAATATTATCACAAACTGTCTTCAAAGTATCATGTACCCACGCACACACAGTCACATAACATCAAAAAAATTGTTTCACAGAGTTGCCGATAATACGAAAGAAACTGCAACAGCACTGTACGCGCTAGCACGGGAAACGTTTTTTTGAGACAAGTTTTGTGTCTTACACCGATGACTACAACAACAGATTTCAGGCCAATCCTCAAAGTTCCAACGAATCTGCAGACACTCTGCATACCACAACTGGTACAGTGTATTATGTAAGAAAAGACCGAGCCGCAGTTATCTTAGTCCTAGGTCCCAAACACATGTTCTGGTTAAGTATATAGTAAGATCTGAGAGCAACTACAGGAGAAAACTCTTAAACGACACTGGAATTCATGAGGTCCACTTTTCGTGTCTTCGGGAGGCATAGGGCTCCCCTATAAAGTTATGAAAATAACGATATCCTGGCTTTCGTAGCACAATCTATTTCAAAGAACGGTCCTAACGATCATTGCTGGAGAAGCAAACATCGTCACTAAAATAGGAAATATTTCAAACAGCATTCTGCAATAACTTTTTGACCTGCAGGGAAAATGTGGTTGGCTAGGATAGCTCTAGGCAAAGATTACAAAGTCCATAATGTGAACGGCATAGATACCGACTGCGGCCCTCACGCGGGAATAGCAGACGTAGCCATAGCTGCTTCTGTAGCTGCACAAAATACAACCACTATTACATATAATACGGATGCCACACATCACTTCGTCCCAAGTGAAGCTATGACCCATGATATATTTACTAGGAGTAAAACCATCAGGCTTAACTTAACTGTCGGCAATACGTAGTTATCAAAGTAAGGCACAGCACATATCTCATTTGATAATATAAGATTTATTCTCCGGGAATCACTGAAATCTACTCAATCTTCGTGTAAAATTACATCTAGACGAAGATTACTAAGGCTTGGTGTTATTATATGACACAGGCATGGACACAACATTTAAAGGAAGTGCTTACAATCATGGTATGCCAATCGTCAGGCCTGCTCAAAAAAAGACAGTGTCTACTACATCCCACCGCCAACTAGTAATCACCAGGAACCACCGCGCATCACAGCTCCAGGTATAGCAGAAGCTCCACTGACGACTAGTGCACAACAATAGTATTAAATACTAGGCCAGACCGGGCAGAAGGTTTTGAAGAAGAGAGCGGAATGACCCAAAGTCATGGAAAGCTAGGACACAGGTAAGATATCAACCTGTGAAACCTGTCACCTTAGCAAAAAACAACGCTATGGCTCACAGGATCCATGGCCCACATCATTTGATCCATTTGATGAGATATTTATTGACACCGCTAGGAAACTAACTACAGCATGCAACAGCCATAAACACGATATCAAAATCGCCGTAGCAAAATTACGCATGAGATGGGCCACTCCACCAGCATTATTAAAAATCGCATCCCAGTTGATCAGATGGATTGAACAGTAGCATCACCAGTACCGCAAAAGAATCCGCACTGTTTTCAAAGACGGGAGCTCAAAATTCTCCCGCAGAAGATCATGTTATGACCCACATGGGATTGGTACAGACGCATCTGTTCCATATAAAACATAGCAGAATGGCGTATCTGAAGCACCCGACAAGGCTAGTCTAAGAAGATCCAGATCCAAATTAACTGACCTTAAAATGCCTGCCTATCACTGGCCACGGGTTATTGAATATTGATGCTCCGTCATCAACCACCTCTATTGCCCTCGCACTGAGTCCGCACCATTGCTAAGTCTACTCCAGGAGTTGAAGCAGCCTTATCAAATTCAACCCGATCTCACTAAATCCCACGCTCTGGATGCCATGCGTAAAAACTCATTGATCCAAAGGCAGGAAAATTTGAGCTAAGAGCAATTATAGAGCGGTGTACAGGATTTCAGAAGAACACTTGCAAGGACTTCCTCACATACTATCCTCACTGGACGTCAGCTCAAGGATGGAAATGGTTCAAGGGCATTACCCCAACGCAAAGTTTAACGAAATTGTACTATTTGGTGATAAGCTAAGATTGGTCGAGCGTCAATATACAACCAGCTACTGGTCAAATACCGACTTTATCTTCTTAGAGTCACTATTTCTTAAGCCGCCGCATACATCATTTGAACATACGAGTAATGAGCAATCTCCATGCCTGGACCACACAATACAAAAACATCTGCACCCTACTAGAGCCATCCAGATAACTAGAGGAAGTATCCTCCTACGACTTCAAGTCACTTCATTATAAATTTGCAATGTGAAGAGACATAAAATACAGTTCCTTCTGTTCCTATTGTTTTCCCACATACAGAATCATATGATGTTCACACTGTGCCCAGCTCACCATTATTAGTCCCTGCACCGTTGCATTCATTAGATCTTCAAGTTATATTAATCCATTACGAACTTTCTGATCAGAGTACGATAGCTAACGAGATATCCGACGATGAAGCAGATATAAACGAGCAAGATTAGCCCCTTAATCACCCCATGACTGGCTGGGACACTAAAAAGCCAGTGGCCGATGTCAGGCGTCGATACTCATCAGAAGATGGCATCACTAGGTCACCACGAGCCAGAGCAGTCAAACGCGTTAGCTATTATCGACTACACTATGGCATGACGGTACATGTGTAAATTGGCCCACAAACATTGGATCAAACAATGACCAGTCCGGAAATCTCGCCTTGGAAGAAAGCAGCTGAAGAAGAATTCAAATCTCTCAAACAAAAAGGGGTCGTACTGATAATTACACAGTTGTAACTACCCAAAGGTCGCAAGCCCATGAAATGGAAGTGAGTGTTCAAAAGGAAGCTTGTTGCCAATGGCGACATCCAAAAATACAAGGCTTGCTGCACAGCCAAGAGTTTCACTCAGCGGCATAGCATAGAAAACCGTGAAAACTTCGCTCCTACATCCAGAACTGAAACGAGACGAATCATTCTCCTCGCGCACTAACTAGACTGGCATAGAAAATAAGGTGACGTATCAACCGCATTACTCAATCCTGATCTCAATCCTGACCTGTTTATGGACCTACTAAAAGGATAAGATTGGGACGTCTATGTTACCCGACTCTGCAAAGGCCTTTACGAACTCAACCAAGTAGCGGCATTGTAGTATGATGACGTGAAGTCAAAATTTGCCCAGCTGGGGCTACTCCCCACCATATCAAACATATTTCTTTACATTAACAGGAAAAAGGATATTTTTGTGCTGATGCATGTTGACGACTTTCAAGGTGTAAGCGCACATCGGTCAAAGAAAGACCAGTCAATGGATGCATTATATCGTAAAATAACCTCAAAACAGTTTAAATGCACCCTTTCCTCGGCATAGAGATCAGCAACCCAGCTCCCGAAATTTTCAATCTCACTCAAGGTCATTAAGCATGCATAATGCTGAACAGACACAATCTCATCGACTGTAAACCGGCTAACATCCCAATAAAACGCATGATGGAAGCAAATGAAAAGTAATGCACAAGATTCAAGAAAAAAAGTATAACTCCAGCATCTGAGGACTATAGTATCTCTCCATTAACACTAAACCAGGCCATGCATCTGCAGTTAATCACCTTGCAAGATTCCTAACCAATCCTTCAGAGAAACATGCGCAAGCGGCCCGCAGAGTACTCCGGTGCACCGCCAAGAATCTTAATCAAGGCATAACGTTTACCAGGAACGCTAATCAGCCAATCAACGGAGTATTTACAGATACAGCGTTTTCAACTGACTCAAAATCTAGTCGATCTACTTCGGGCATGCTGATAAGACTATCCTCAGGTTCAATCAGCTGGAAACCATGTCTGCAACGTGAGATAGATTCATTCGCGATAAAAGCAAATATCTCGCTGCAACTGAAACCTGTTGACAGGTCTAATGATTAAAACCACTAATCCAAGAGCTAGGCTAATCAACCCTCATTAGAGGAGCATTGGAACTTATTTTTGTGGTCGCAAAAGATCAGCAATCTTATTAATAAAGAATCACGATAACCATAGGCGCTCAAAAGATACAGCTCTAAGTAACTCGTACTTTCAGGAACGTTACTAAAGCGGCAAGATCGCAGTCATTTATGTTCCTTCAGCCAGTCAGCTTGCAGTCGCGCTCACAAAATTCAAGTCATCAGTAACCGTCCATTAACCGCTGAAGAAGGGTCTTTACCGACACAGAGCATGTTATGCTCAGCAATATTAAACATAGTGATCCAGTAAGGGGAGCATGAGTAGAGTGGTGCCTGAGCCAGTGCACCCAGATTACGGAGGAATCGACGATCCAGTGGTAGGGCTTGATTGTCGGGATTGGTTAAGCGAGGCTCAGCACTCACGAGTGTCAAAGCTTGCTCTTTTTGCTGTGTCGACGCACAGGCATTATTTATGTAAAAATAGGCTGAGACTCGTCATCTCTCATAATCATATTAAGTAGTTATCTGTAATACATTTTTATCAATATAATACACCTTAAATCTGAAGAGTTACCGACAAGTGTTCTTCACACAAGTGTATGCTCCCCATTTCAGATACTAGGTAAAACGGTGTTCCGAATCGAGCTACCAGCTGACTCTCGATTCGCCACCAAATTTGGCGCCACTCCAGTCATCTGTCCATCATTTGTTTGACGCACTATCACTGATAAGTTGTTGTGGATCCTATCGGCTCAGAAAATTATCCAATAGTCAGAATTAAACGGTCATGGCAGTTCGAACACAATTTGAGAATTCAAACGAGTGAGTGAAATTGGATGCATGATTTACGCCTCACTTGGCCCCAGGATACTATCAGGGGCCACTCACTTGGAATAGATGATTAATGATTAATCAAAGCTGATTAAAATGAACTCAGGATTGGAGTTTTTTCTACACTCACCGACTCGTATGCTTTAGTAGCGTTAGGAGCGAGTGAAAATTTCTACAGGTAAGCTGGAAATCACTAGGTGTCTGACTGTTCGGCCTAAGCGCCAACACACACCTGCTAACGGCGTGACGCACAGTATTTTTGAGGCCGAACTTCAAGATGTGATTCCAATTTGTCGTACACAAATCGCAGGAACGCGAATTATCGGACGGTTGACGGCAGGGTATATCTGAGTGACTTAAGGCACGGAGATCATACTGATGGACAAACACGTAGCAATCGAAAGGGACTCCTTGTGCCGACAACAACAACCGATCAGGAATTGCAGCATCTGCGGAATAGCCTGCCAGATGAGGTGAAGATAAAGGTGTGTCTGCGAGAATGTGAGGGATTATCGCACGGCAGGCAGCTGATCAGTGCAGAGAGTTGAAGAGCGACTGTCGGCCCTGGGAAACGTCATCGCCACGAACGATCACGTTGCCCTGATCCATCCGGACCTAGAGCGAGAAACAGAGGAAATAATCGCCGACGTGTTAGGCGTCGAGGTCTTTCGCCAGACAATCGCGGATAATGTGCTCGTGGGCTCCTATATGGCCTTGTCGAACCAAGGCGGCATCGTGCATCCCAAGACCTCAATTCAGGATCAAGATGAACTGTCAAGTTTACTGCAAGTGCCGTTGGTTGCCGGTAGTGTGAATCGCGGGAGCGCGGTAGTTGGTGCTGGCATGGTAGTCAATGATTGGATGGCTATCGCTGGTCTCGACACTACAGCAACTGAGCTGAGTGTAGTCGAGAATATTTTCCGATTAGGTGAGGGACGGGCGAGTGCTGCTATCGGAACTAGTCTCAAGGATACCTTGGTTGAGTCTTTCTACTAATCAAAGGGCTACTTGTACAGCTACTTCAGAGGGCTACGGTGTGATTATATTTAGAAACTGCAGTCAACTGATCCGTAAAGCAAACAATATGCTCTTCACCATCCAACCAAGCCTTTCTATTCCCTAACCTTCCTTTAACTCCTCACAACTTTGATGTATACCTATTTTCCCGTTCGGAATGCTTGCTCGATCGTGTGCACGTCTCCCTCCATAGATGGCATCCGTTGTGGGAGATCATCATCCATCGATTAACGACTACCGCTCCGGCCCGAGCTACCTCGGCGCTGAAGTCACAATTTATTTCGCCTGATTCTAGAATTCGTCCTGCCGGTGCTGTGAAGACGCTGACAAGGCCATCAATCTGCCAAAAACGTTATTCCGTGCGTTCGTAAAGCGGACCAGACCAAGCAACATTTTTGAAAACAATCCCCTATAACTGTGCCGCAAGTTGCCGCGGTAGACCGCTGAGGCCGTTGACCCATGAGGATACTATGTAGCTCAGACACACATCCCACTTGATACAGGAGAAATCTGGTTCGATTCCGGCGAGCCTCTCGGATCACATTCTCTCTCGGCGATACCGCGTTCTAAGCACAATGATTGTATACCTGGATAACCATAGGGTTTTCATGATTTTCCCTGTGACTGGTATTCATAGAACAAATTACATTCCGTACGGGTTGACTTCGTAGTAGTATCTGCAAATGGATTATGAGTAAGAGCGTTCCTAACGTCAGAACCGAGCCACTCCTCGGAAAATACACATCCTCCGAGAATGCTTGCATGGGCCCTGAGGGTGCCACTCCAAGTTAACTGAAAAATAAATCGCCGAATACCCGGTCATTATCTTGACTATCTTGATTTGAACTTGAGCTGCTGGGTGAACGTCTTAGTAAACAAATAACTTTTTACAATTCAGCATCTGTCCCAAGACTGACAGAGATTTTAGTGGAATGCTGCTTAGTCAGTCTAGAGCCTGTAGGCGAGGATCGTTATTCGTAATTCCCTGTCAGCCTTTGGGATCAAATTCTGATTCATCGTCAAAGCACATTTGCTTACGGTCGAGCCTGGATAAGACGATAGGGTGTTCTAGTTTAATTATTGTTAAGATTTCCGTGAATTTTCGGTACTTACTTTTGCAACGCTTATCCCTACAAGAAATTTTACGCGAATGGGTAAGTGTGGGTAATCCAGTAGTGGTCCGTGCATGGCAGTCATGTGATCGATATCTTGTGACATGTATATCTTAGCCTACGTAGAAAGATAGAAAAGAGTGAATTTATATTATGAATCCGAGATTACACGGTATAGTAATACCGACACTGAGGGTCGGATGGTGCAGTGGTACACCGTCCAGGCCGTTCTCCCAAGTAGAGTCTGGGTAGCTTGGACACATGCCCCACTTGAGACAGGAGAAAGCTGGTTCGAATCCAGCAAGACCCTCACACCACTTCTCTCGCGGTGATACTGTATTCGTAGAATGACGAAAGCATGCTCAGATAGCCACAGGTTTTTCTCGCTTTTCCCTGTGGTGGGTATTCACGGAAGAGGGTACATGTCGTAAGGCGTTATTCTCGTAGTGGTATCTGCAAATGAAATCTGAGTATGAGTGTTCCAGACGTCAAAATGAGTCGTTCTATAACAAAGAATACGTATCTTCCGAAAAATACCTACGTGGGCCTTCAGGCGCCGAAATAGGATAATAGAAAAAAAAAAAAAAAAAAAAATACCGACACTGATCAGTGATCACAGGTCAGAAAAAGTATTATTATCAAAAACGGACTGCTTCTATAGCTCATCAGCTATTTTACCAGCTCCAAGAAGGTTTGCTTTCGTAGCTAATTCTAGTTACTTTACCAAATCTTGGTCAAGATATTATTGCTTTTCTAACTTTTCATAGGTGTCTTTAGAATCTGTGACTTTTTTTTTTACCAAGAATATCCCATACCGAAAATCGACTGCGGTCCTTAGCTATCCGCGATGGCAGATAACCCAAATCAACCCGGAAGGACCCAAGATGAACTTACCGAAGATAACCCCCCAAAAGCAGAAAAGGTGCCTGAAGAATACAAATACGATCCTATAGAATTAGGTTGGGATAGTGGTGAATTTGACCCAACTGTAGCCAAAAAGTCTGAGCTGCGTGCGTATCTGGACTGGAGAATCGCAGAATACAAGCGAAAAGAATATAAGGATTACTTTCTACGGGAAATCTTGCACGAAGATTTTGAGGGATGGAATGCAGATACATTGCTCAAAGCAGGTAGAGATCTCTACCGTGAGCTCTGTCAAGTGCTCGTTGACCGAGGAGTCCATGTCGAATCAAGTAGCAGAATTGCAATATCAGAAAGACTTTACCGAGCTATAATAACTGAAATCGATCCGAATCAACAACCTTTCGGCTCTAGTATTAAGAAAATGTCAGATATTGCGAAAAATGATCAATATAGAGGCTATGAAAAATCTGTCGGCTACAAAAGCGAGCAAACATGTGACTCAAGTAACATTAAAATATCAAAACTGTCGCCGTCCGATAGCTTCTCTACACCGAACCCATCAATGGACTATGTTAGGCAAATCGGCAACTTAAATAAACTTTATACCGATGATCAAAAGTACGGTGGACAAGATGACGTTTTCGACTTTAAGTACGGAGTATTTCTAGATTTTTCAACACGATCAGGTGTCAATCCTGAGTGTTGTAAATATCCAGTTCCGCATTACAAATAATGCACGTGCGTGCGCTTTCACATGATACTAGTCGTACACTAATTTTAATATCTGTATTGTATTTTTGGCACGTATCTAGGGGTTTTACTAGTTTCATATCACATTGCTGAATATCTCTGAAGGAATCTCTCTCTTTGTCATCTCACCTATTCTATATTAGCCGCACTTATCTCAAACACTACGCTGCTTCTCTTACACAGATATCTTGACGTCTCGCCTCTCCGATCTGTCCACATTACATTAGGTTATGACCCCGGGTTCTGCCTCTTCCACAATGTCCACCGAAAACGTTTCCATTTCTGTCGGCTCTCTCAAAGCCAACCTTCCAGTTCTCTCTTCACAGTCTCACTACCGCATGTGGGCTCAAACTTGGCAGGTTGTTCTAATGGGCTCTGATTATTGGGGCGTTGTCACAGACTTTGCTGGCGACAAGGAAACTCGCCCACCAATGGCCGACGATAAAGCAACTGTCGAAACTAAAAGAACACGTAACTTAGAAATAAGAACTTACGACAAAAAGAACAATTCAGCACTCGCTGCAATTCTCGCTGGAGTCTCCACTGAGCTCCAAAGAATCGTGGCAGGCTTCGTCGCCCAAGAAGAATCCGCTCGTCTCGCCTGGAAAGCTTTGAAAAATAAGTTCGACCACGAAACGACCATATCTACTTTAGAACTTTTCAATTCTCTTGTGGAATTAAAAATGGATGAAGGGGATAGCATCTCGGATCATATCTCGAACTTTGAAACCACTTATTCGCACATCTTTAATCGCTGTTCTGAATCATCAAGAGAGGAAGCAAAGCATCTATAACTCTTCCTTGATTCTGATTCCGTCAAAACCATGTCTCTTCTTCGCACTCTCCCTCCTTTCGAAAATGTTGTGGACAATCTCATGTCCAAAGATCGAATTACATTCGCTGATGTCAATAAGCGTCTACTCGACATTCAGTCCTCTCGATCCTCTACCTCTGGTGACTCCAAGGCCTATTCGGTTAAGGAAAAGCCAATCCACAACGAAAAGAAAAAAGAAAAAGAAAAAGAAAAAGAATGCTCCTGGTGCAAGTCTAGGAAAAAGAAATACCAAGGACATCAACATTCAGAATGCAGGCAATTAAAAGCGTTTAAAGAATCAGAGGAACGCAATAAAGGCAAGGAAAGGGCCCACGTTGTCAAGCCTAACGTCTCAGACACGAGTTCAGTTCAACATCTCGACTTCGCTGTTGAAAAAGCCTTCGTCTCTCGCTCCTCTAGCTCCCACCCATGGATTCTTGACTCCGGTGCCTCTGCTCATATGTCGTCCTTCAGAGAAGATTTCGCCTCGTTGTCTCCCAAGCAAGGCACTGTTGAAATAGCATCCGGCTCACTAATCCCTATACATGGCTCCGGTAAAACCGAAATTGATCTCTGTCTCAGTAACCGCCGAGTTATTGCGGCAACCTTCGACAAAGTTCTTTTCGTACCTAAGCTTGGGGATAGGTTATTATCAGAATCCCAACTGGAAAGGAATGGTTTCTCGATTTTATCGTGTAATGGTCATCGACGTGTCTTGAAAAACGATGAAGAGTTTTTGTATGCTAGAGCCAATAGTTCAGGACAGTATATCGTCCAAGCTGGTAATGAAAAATCTGCTTTTGCCTCCTATTTTGAAGCTCATGAAGCTCTTGGTCATCCAGGAACCAATGTCATGTCTCAGATGCGAAAATTTGATCCTTCAATCCCAGAAAAGCCTGAATCCTTCTCTTGCACTGCTTGCCTTCTGTTTAAATCAAAACACAAAGTCCCAAAGTCTACGCATAAGCGCGCCTCCAAGGCATTCGATCTCATCCACTCTGACTTGTCTGGACGCTTCTCTGTCAAATCACTTGGCGGAAAAGAATACTACATCACCTTCATAGACGACTGCACACGGCATGCTTGGATTTACTTTCTCAAGCAGAAATCAGATGCTTTAACCTCCATTAAGCAGTTCGTTAACATGATCAAGACCCAGTTCGATTAACCCATTAAAGCTTTTCAAACTGATAATGGTGGTGAGTATGTCAACTCAGATGTTGAAAAATTCCTTGCAGAGACTGGTATTATCTTGCGAAATTCTCCCGCATACTCGCATGAGTCTAACGGCATTGCGGAAAGATTTAATCAAACAGTAATTACCAAGGCTTGCACAATGCTCACAGACCACGGTAAATTCCTTTGGGCCGAAGCAATCTCTATGGCAGTCTACCTTTACAATCGACTCCCTCATCGAAGCATTAATGGTCAATCTCCGACTGAGGCCCTGACTGGCCATCCCTTCACCTCGACCAATCACCTCCGCCCTTTCGGCTCAATAGCATTCGTTCACATTTCTGAAGAAGCCAGACCATCTGGTTCAAAATTGATGCCCAGGGCCATGGAAGGTATACTCGTTGGATACACAGACTCCTCTAAAATCTTCTGTATATATATTCCGACAAAACGCTCCGTTGTAATATCAAGGCAAGTCGTCTTCCCTCCTGCCACGCAAGGGGAAGTCTCCCTTGATTTAAATATTCCAGATGCAGTCTCCGAGAGCTCTACTCCCTCAATTAAAACAATCTCTCCGGCTCCGATAGATCATCCAGCTACCCCTTCACAAGTTACCAGTATGCCTGGTGGATATTTTGAGTCACCCACACTATCGACACAAACAGCTGATTCCTCTCCGCCTGGTCAACAAATTCAAGAGATTACTCCTGTTGCCCCTCGTCGGAGCACCAGAAAAATACGACAACCAGACAGATATGGAGATTTCAAAGCATATACAGTCATAGTGGAGCCTAATACTCATAAACAGGCTATGGCAGCTGAGGATGCTGAAAAATGGAAAGAAGCTATTATTGAGGAAATGGACGCACTTCGGCGCAACGACACCTGGACAATTGTTCCTAGGCCCGATGATCGCTCCGTTGTAGGATCACGCTGGGTCTTCAAAGTAAAGCAAAATGCAGACGGCTCTATTAACAGATACAAGGCTCGAGTTGTCGCAAAAGGATTCTCTCAAATTCCCGGTACAGACTTTGAGGAGACTTATGCACCAGTTGTCCGCTTCGACTCTCTACGTCTTCTTCTCGCTCTTGCTGCTCACAACAATTGGGATGTCGCACAAATGGACGTTAAATCGGCTTTTTTATATGGAAAACTAGATCGCGACATCTATATGGAGATTCCGGATGGGTATAAGGAATCTAATATGGTTTATAAGTTGCAAAAATGTATCTACGGACTGAAACAATCCCCCCTTGTCTGGCATCTTACTTTAAAAAATGCACTGACCAAGTATGGATTTGTTCCAACTTCTTTTGACCCATGCGTCTTCGTTCACAACAAGACCACCGTCTATGTTGCTGTCTACGTTGATGACATTCTGATCTCTGGTTCTGATTCCAGAATTATAAATGGAACTCGACAATTCCTCCATTCTGAGTTTGAATGTACGGACCTCGGTAAAGCTCACTTTATTCTCGGAATCGAAATAGAAATCACACCGCAAGGCATATCGCTTAGCCAACACGCATATTTTCTGAAAGTTCTCAAACGATTCGGCATGCTAGATTGTCATCCTGTTGGCACTCCACTCGAACCAAACGGCCACCTTCAACGAGTCAATCCTGCGGATCAAATTGACGATATCAGCACATACCAATCTCTTGTAGGCTCACTGATGTACGCGCATATTGGCACACGACCTGACCTCGCATTTACTATTACACACCTCTCCCAATTCTCTTCCTGTCCCGGCTCAACGCACCTTGCTGCTGCTAAACGAATTCTTCGATATCTCAAAGGCACGATTGAACACAAACTCTTCTTTCCTAACAAACATGACTCCACAATTCATGGTTATGCAGATGCATCTTGGGGCAACAACCTTGATGATCGAAAGTCTTATTCCGGATATGTTTTTAGACTAGGGGAAGCCTCTATATCTTGGTGTTCGCAGAAACAGAAAGCCGTCGCTCTTTCTACAGTTGAGGCTGAATACATGGCTCTCTGTCTCTCCTCGCGCCATCTGATTTGGCTCTGCCGAGCTATCAAAGAACTCAAGCAAACATACAGTGCAATCCTCCACGCGGACTCGAATGGAGCAATAGATCTCTCAGAAAATAACAAAGTCACTCAACGCTCAAAACACATCGACATTCAATACCACTTTATACGGGATCATGTCCACAAAGATTTCGAGCTTGAATACGTTCCTTCTAATGAGAATTTGGCCGATCTATTCACTAAGGCTTTGCCTAAACTAACTCACGAAATTCTTACCCAACAAATTTTGATGCAGTCCTGAGGGGAAGTGTCGTAAATATCCAGTTCCGCATTACAAATAATGCACGTGCGTGCGCTTTCACATGATACTAGTCGTATACTAATTTTAATATCTGTATTGTATTTTTGGCACGTATCTAGGGGTTTTACTAGTTTCATATCACATTGCTGAATATCTCTGAAGGAATCTCTCTCTTTGTCATCTCACCTATTCTATAATAGCCTCACTTATCTCAAACACTACGCTGCTTCTCTTACACAGATATCTTGACGTCTCGCCTCTCCGATCTGTCCACATTACATTACTGAGAACCTAGCTATAGCGTTTCCCACAATGCTTAAAGATCAGGCACTTACTCGCTATCATAAAGTTGTTCAAAGAAACCCTGAATTGGCTAGAGGCTTGCAAGATATAAGAAAAAGTATTAGGGACTATTTCGAAACAGATGAAACTTACAGTAGTCGCGTTGCTGATTGGGAACTATTAAACTTAAAAGACACCATTAACAAAAACCTAGGAAAATCAATCAAGGACTGCCTAAATATCGTTATTGACAAACTTGAGACCCTTCAGTTTGGACTAGGTAAAGCTTACCAAAATGATCAAATATTATTCAGCAAACTTCTAAATACGTGTGGGGGAGTTCCCGCTTGCTCTATTGCTTGCTCAAAAGCAGCCAACGGACTCGGTAATTTTATCAGCGAGTTGCGTTCTTCAATTGCTACCTTCGAGGCCAACTCTCAATCCCAAGCTTTTATCAAAGAACCTACAGCTACAAACGAAGAAACAATGTTCACGGACCGAAATTATCGATGGAATCGAAAGCCGGATAAACAAAGCAACCAAAAGTTTTCTCGAAACAAAAGATGTTTTGTTTGTAAAAATATCAACTGCTGGTCAACAAAACATTCAAAAGAGGAACGTGATAAAGCCCGCCAAGATTTTAAGAAAAATCTTGATCGCAGGGCTCAGCAATATCTAGCAAGCGAAGAAGAAGATGAGGAAGACAATGAATTCGAGGCCTTATTCAATGACGACGAAAATTGTAGTGATTCGAACGAAATTTATGTCACTCCATATGGCCCTATTAACGGTTCTGACGTAGCCACCTTTCTTGCCGACCAATCGTTTAAGCATAATCTTATACCAACCGACTTTACCCATACAACTACAAATATAAACCCATTTGCATACATTGCCACCACAAACCGATATAATTCAAGCCAATTTTATGGCATCATGATTGATACTTGGGCTGCACAAAGATCTACCGCGGGTTATGGACAGTACTTAGCGTATGAGAGACTATTTGGAGGTGCAATAAATCACTCAAAAGCGGGCCAAGTTAGCGTACAATTTGGAATTGGCTCAGCCACGTCTATTGGATCGACCTTAATCTCTTGTCCAATTGGAAGTATCGAATTTCACATTCTTGAGACTGACACACCGTTCTTACTCTCTTTAAAAGACCTGAAGTCACTTAACGTATATCTAGATAATATAAAAGATTGTCTTGTACAAGGGAGTCGTGAATTTCCTGTCTTTAATAGATTTGGACACCTTTTTCTACTCTGGGATATGCCTCTCGCTACATACCTTTCTACTGTTGACCCATTTCTCTCTACTGTCAACATTCAGCAATGCTTCCTAACAGAACAAGAACTACGCCAACTTCACCGTCGTTTTGGCCATCCTACAGTCAATCGTTTGGCAAAGCTACTCGAAAGGTCTAGCCATGAATACGATCGCACTCTACTTGAAAAGATCAGTAAGTTCTGCAAATTTTGCCAAAAGCATAGTAATGCGCCTGGTAGATTCAAATTCTCTTTACGATCTATTGACGATGTACAATTTAATCATATCGTATACGCCGACATCATGTACATTGATGGAAGTCCATTGCTGCACGTCGTTGACGAAGGCACGAGGTTCCAGTCTGCACATTGGCTCAAAGATATGAGTGCGAAAACTGTTTGGGAAACCCTACGAAGAAGTTGGATCGATGTTTATCTAGGGCCATCAGACACTATCATGCACGATGCGGGAACCAACTTTTGCAGTAGTGAATTTAAACAATCCGCAAAAGGAATGTCCATTCAACTTCATCAGGTGCCCACTGAAGCTCATAACGCTGTTGGTGTTGTAGAACGGTATCACAAACCATTACGTCGTGCATATGCCATCATCAAAGAAGAGCTAAACGTAACAAAAGATGTTGCTCTACAAATGGCTGTAAAAGCTATTAACGATACCGCTGGTCCCGATGGTATTATTCCTACCCTGCTTGTGTTTGGTGCGTATCCGCGGATGGTAGAGACAGACCCTCCCGCAACAACAGTTTCCCAACGTGCAATGGCTATTAAAAAGGCCATGGAAGAAGTCGGGAAATTACGAGCAAAATAGCAAGTAAAAGCAGCTCTCAATCAGCGAAATGGTCCAAATGTAGATCAGATTTATTCTTTGCCCATCGGCTCGCAGGTACTTGTATGGCGCGAAAAGGGAGGATGGGATGGACCCTACACACTTTTGGCTATTAACAATGAAACCTGTAAAATACAACTTGCGAATCACATATCTGAATTTAGAACCACTGTGGTAAAACCTTACCTCGATGAAACCGAGCCATCTCATGCTATCAATTCCAAAAATACTCATGAGAAAAGCTCAAATGCGGAAAATCTGCAACCCACTCAAGAGATTAGGAGAAATCCAGATCGTATTCGACAACCCCCTCTACGATTCATACAAAGCAACTATTTTACAACTCCAAATTACCCCGCTTCTCCAAACTTCAAAGAATCTCGAAGAAAAGAGCTCGATGGTCTGATTCAAAAAGGAGTTTTCGATATCGTAAATATTTCAGACGTTACCCCTGGATCGAGAATCTTCAACAGTCGTTTTGTAGATACAATAAAGTTTTCTTGCACACACAGAGCCTTCGAAAAGTCTAGGTTAGTCGTTCAGGCATACAAAGACAAAGGAAAACAAAATATTCTTACCCAAGCCCCTACCTTGCAACGCGCCAGTCAACGAATTCTTTTGTCAATTGCTATTTCCTTGCCAGACTTCGGCTCAAAATACCAACTTTACTTGCGAGATATTTCTCAGGCATATGTACAATCTACCACTACATTAAATCGGGATTTATTTGTAAAGCCTCCACCTGAGTTAAATCTTCCTAAAAATTATATTCTCAAGATTTTACGGCCCCTATACGGAATACCAGAGGCAGGCACACACTGGTTCTACACCTACCAAAAACATCATCTGACAAAGCTTCATATGCAACAATCGACATACGATTCTTGCTTGCTTTATACATCAATGGATGACTTATTAGGCGTCGTCGGCCTTCAAACAGATGACACTCTTTTTGTCGCAAATGAAAATTTTGCTAACCTTGAAAATGATAAAATTAAAGAAGCACAATTTTTATCAAAACCGCGTGAAATACTCTCAACTTCACACTCTCTAACGTTCAATGGAGGACTTATTCAGTTTAATGGACATGAAATAACGATTACTCAAGAAAAACTTTGCGATAAAATCTGCACAGTACCAACCAAAAAATGGCAAAATTAAAGCCAAATACATAAAAGAGCGCGCCAGAGGTGCATACGTTACGTCTGTCTGTCAACCAGAGGCTGCTTTTGGCCTATCGTTTGCTGCGCAAGCCATCGATCCTAATTTGGGCGATGCTAAATCTCTGAATAAGGTGTTAGCTTGGCAGAAAAATAATGCAACCAGAGGACTTCGGTTTGTCGCACTGGACTTGCAAACAATAAGATTGGTAGTTTTTACGGATTCTTCCTTTGCCAATAATAAAGATCTAACATCCCAAATTGGTTTCATTATCGTCATGGCTGATGATACGGGAAAGGCCAACATCGTTCATTGGTCCTCTATAAAATGCAGACGAATTACACGGAGTGTACTTGCTGCGGAACTCTATGCAATGGTTCATGGGTTTGATGTAGCTACTGCTATCAAGGGCACTATTGAAGGAATTACCACATTACTGAGAGATAAACAGCCAGTGCCACTAATCCTCTGTACCGATTCCAGATCTCTCTATGATTGTATAGTCAAGCTTGGAATAACGAACGAAAAACGTCTCATGATAGACTTGATGGCATTACGTCAATCTTATGAACGCAGAGAAATTGCTGAGGTCCGGTGGATAAATGGTAACTCTAACCCGGCTGATGCTTTGACAAAGCAGCGGAGTTGCCCGGCACCCAAGAAATTAATTGACACCAATTATATTACGCTTGAATCAGATGGCTAGGTTGAAAGGAATTAACAAGAGGATATCTGAAAAGATATTGACATGTTACGGCATTGATTTTTTTTCTCTTTGGTTGTTGCCAGTGTGGGTAATCCAGTAGTGGTCCGTGCACGGCAGTCATGTGATCGATATCTTGTGACATGTATATCTTAGCCTACGTAGAAAGATAGAAAAGAGTGAATTTATATTATGGAATGGTCCTCGTGAACTTTGCCTTGCTAGAAATACACTCAGCAAACTTATAGCAGCAAGAACAGGCCACGGGGATTTCGAGCAATACCATGTTCGCTTCAATCATTTCAAGTTTGATCCATGTGAATGTGGCAAACCAAAAAGTCCAGAACACTTTTATTTTTGTAGACTCACGCGACTTAGAGCACGCAAGGCTGCTGGAAAGCGGCGGACCAAGGACGCAATAGACTGGTTGCTAGGAGCAGAAGACGGGGCGTTAGCCTTTTCGCATATTTGGATTTAAAGAAACAGGATGAAACTAAGTGGAAAAGTTTTTGGAAAAAAAAAAAAAAAATATTGATTCGATAATTTTATATCATATAGATAGCTAGCTTTATTTTTAGCACTGGGTTAAATTTGGAGGAGGTTAAGGAACAGCCTCACCATCAGGCCTATAAATTGTAAAGTAGAACTCTCTGAGACGCTGTTACTCTTTTTGAGTATTTCGGCGCGTCTTTCGCCCTTCGGGAGGCTTGTAGGTGTCCATCAGAAGATGGTTTTTCCGTAGACGTTAAACGTAAAATAAATAAAATAAAAATAAAAATATATTATGGAATGCGGTCGTACATTCTGTAGCCGCGGCCAGATATACTTTGTATTGTGCATCTGCGCACACTTGGCCGGGAATTAAACATTCCCCAGCAGCTCTAGACCCACTTGGGTTGCTTGTGTAGATAATTTCGATGTTATTAGACAACTTGACACGCTTGGTGGCTTACAGCCGCGCAAGCACGCCAATCGTCCCATGGGAGACAAGAGGCCGGGTCAATCCCGCGAGCCTACTTGGCGTTAACCGTTGATAATAATAATAATAATAATATATTATGGAATCCGAGATTACACGGTATAGTAATACCGACAGTAAGTATTACAAATAAAAATCGTAAATTTCGATAAATATTTACAATAATTAAATCGGGACCTAATTTTGGCGTATCCCTGCTCGACCGGCTACAGTAGAACCTGTCAAAACCCATAGTGGGTCCCGGTATAAGTGTTGAAAATATTCATTGAAATTCAACCATTTACAATTATAATACTTACCCCTGCACGCAAAATGACCTCTAAGGGTAAGTGTTGCAAATATAAAAGTGCAAGTTACAATGAATATTTTCAACACTTATACCGGGACCCACTATCGAGTTAGAGAGGGACGACTGTATAGAATATCACATCAAGTTCGATTCCTAGAGGCTCTTGCACAGTTGATGTAATGGTATCAGTTTTTTTCTCTCTATGATGCTCGCCTGGTGACTCAAGCTTGAAGTAAATCAGCAAAAGTAAGGGAAGTGGTTTGCTAAATGCGATCTTCGTCTACTTTAATGCTATGACATTTTGTTGCACACCAAGATTTGGCTACACTGTCCGGGCCGTTCTCCCAAGTAGAGTCTGGGTAGCTTGGACACATACCCCAGGAGGAAGCTGGTTCGAATCCAGCAGCACCCGCACACCACTTCTCTCGCGGTGATATTGTCTTCGTGGGATGACGAAAGCATACTCAGATAACCATCGGTTTTTCTCGCTTTTCCCTGTGGTGGGTATTCACGGAAGTGGGTACATGTCGCAGGGCGTTATTCTCGTGGTGGTATCTGCAAACGAAATCTGAGACATTCTGCGAAATATGTCTCCCGTAATCATGCGCGTCATAGCCTCAGGCTGCATACGCTAAAATGATTAAAAAAATAAAAACAGGGATATGCAGTAGAGTTTTCACGTTTGGCATGGTCCAAGCGTCACCTTGTTCCAACAGATCAGACTCATACTTATCACGTTGATCCATGGATCTCTACCGGATGCTGTAAACTAGGAACACTCATTTTCGTAGAGAAAACGAGTTTTGATCGCTTCAGCAAGAATATTGGTTATGTGGGTGATATATTGGGGGAAGTGGGAGGAATGTCAACTTTTGTATTCTGCGCAGTTATTGGGGGGGTTAACGTAGTTTAATGCGACACGTCAGGATAAAGGGGCATAATATTTTGCAAGAGCGAAAGATTATTTTTAAGCTACTGCAGATCATAATATTATGATCTGAGATTCAGCTGGAAATAGCCGGTAGTTTACACTAGAGAGTAAAGATAAATGTACAGGGTATCAGGTGCAGTTAGTTTTACTTGCATGTAGTATGATAGACTTAAATATTGTTACTAAACAGCGCTAAATCTGTCTAATTAGTAACAATATTCAGGTCTATAATACTACACGCAAGTAAAACTAATTGCCCCTGATACCCTGTATATATATAAGCACTTTCTGTAGAACACAACAGAATAACGAGATTATAACGCGTCCCCTTCAAATCGTCCACGCTCAGCAACCTGTCTCCGTTGTTTTGCATAAAAGTCAACTCTCTAATCTTGAGAACAAATCTAAGGTGAGAAAGAGGGTAACCGTCAGAGTGAATACCCAATTTTGGAACATTGAAGTGATTCAGAGGGCGCAGCTAGAAGCAGAGGTGGCATCGACTGTGGGAGTAGGAAATAGAGCACAGCGAGAAAAGGGAGTCTCTCGGATGGCCGAGAAAGTTACTCATCAGACGTATATTTGTTCTCTTAAAGACTGTCCATATGAATTTAGAATTTAGATGGCTGTCGTAGAGTAAAATCAAAATTCTCCGATATGAAATCAAATCTTCGCGTCAACCGACTGTGGGTGTAACCGTGGGATGGTAGACGGACTTACCCAGATTCTCACAGAAAAATGGCCCGAACAGTGTATCACTTCATCACCCGACCCTCCGCCAGGCTATCTTGTATGTAAATAGTAAACATATAGCCACGTGCATGGTCCCGATGGGTGCTTGATTGGAATAAATGAAACCAAATTCAAACATGATTATAAGCGTCGGCAGGCCCGGAAACTTCAAAAGCAGCCAACATCTACAACAAAAGGGAATAAGCTTCCAGAATACGCCAAGGGAGCTACACCGACACCTGACAAGGGCCCCAAGCAGCATAGCCACGCAGACAAGAAGCGAACATGTCGAGTTCACTCCTTATCTTCATCGAAGAAAAGTCCCGGGAGTCGACGCCCCAAGTTGCCCACATAGATATCCCCCCCAAAATGTGAAACAAATGATCATGGCTTGCCCGTGATGGCCGAAAGAAAGAGCCGAAGTGTAGAGGAAAGCAAAAGAAGGGTCCTTGAAGCCAGTAATGCATAGCCCGAAAAATATTGCAAGAATAACTGACTAGATCCTCAGAGAAGGATTGCTCGAACAGTTTCGCCTCGTGGGAGATGTTGAAGCCTCCACAGAAACATGGAATAATAGGCCGGAAAGAAAAGGAGTCGGTTGAAGAGAGTGGGAACGGGGTCCATATGCGAAGATACAGCATTCACCGCGCTTCCTGAAGGTAAGTATTTGACTAATTTATATACAAAGAATTAAGATAGGCAGGACTAGTAGGTTTTCACCAAAAAGTTTCCTCCTGTCTACATATAATAGTTATAGTTTCCTGCGTGGGCCAAGGCACTATATTAGGCTAATGAAATCAAATTCAAAAGATGATTATTGATGACGAGTCTCAATCTACACTATGCAAAATGAAGTTCGCTTGTTCAGCCAACTTTCTACTCAAAAGCTTGTAGCTTCAGAGCCGCTCGATAGAATAAGTCAAAAACCTACATAGAGATAATCAAGTGTCTAATGAATCATATTCCAAATCTTTGAATCACGACTTAATCTATACAGAAAATGGTGGCTGGGAGAAACTGACTAAGCGAAGCGAACTTCCTTTTGCAGGCTATTTTAGTATCTAGAATTAGCGACCTTAGCAGCCACAACGGTCTCAATTCATTGAACTAAA
This sequence comes from Podosphaera xanthii, assembly GCA_028751805.1. Lineage (NCBI taxonomy): Eukaryota > Fungi > Ascomycota > Leotiomycetes > Helotiales > Erysiphaceae > Podosphaera > Podosphaera xanthii. Next base: position 677,484 of record JAPWIX010000006.1, on the reverse strand, counting down.
CTCAGATAATTATTCGTAAGTGCTCTACATGGTCAATCTCAACGTATTGGGCTAACTTTTGGTTGTAATTGAGTGTACAACAAAGCGATATGCTTAGATTAAACATGACAACTCGAGACCAAATCATCCAGCGCCTCAAAGAGGGAAAGTCATTCAGTTCTATCACGAGTGAGCTTAACTGCCCCAAATCTACGGTCTCTAAGCTTCTGAAAACCCTTCCCGAAGAGAGTAGTGCCAGAAAAAGGGGGGGGGGGGTAAGCAAGTTGACCCCTCGGGACAAGCGAAGAATTGTCAACAATATAGCCAACGGGATTGTTAAGACACCAAAACAAGTGGCAGCAAGTCTACAGGCGTCTATGGGTATTAGTGTCAGCCCGCAAACCGTCAGAAATGTCCTTCGAGAGTCGGACTTGAAGGCCAAAAAGAAGCCCAAAAAACCAGCCTTTGCGGCTCGGCACAGGAACGCTCGTCTAGATTTCGCCCTAAGACACAAGGAGTGGACGATAGAAGACTGGAAGAAAGTGGTTTGGTCTGACGAAACAAAGATCAATCGAATTTGCAGCGACGAAATCAATTATACCTGGCAGAAAAATAAACAACTGCCCAACGATAGGAATACAATCCAGACAGTCAAATTTGAAGGGGGGAACGTGATGATTTGGGCTTGTATGACCTGGTGAGGGCCAGGTGCCATGGTTCAGGTACTGGGAAGGATGGACACACAACAGTACATCAATATTTCAGACCAAAATTTGATCTATAGTATGGAGGCAACGTGTCTCTTGGGAGATATGCCTCCTGTCGACCAACTAATCTTTCAACAAGATAACGATCCCAAACACACTGCGCGAGCTACAAAGGCCCTCTTAAGATCGAAGAAGATCACCTGCTTGGATTGGTCCGCCCAATCTCCGGATCTGAATCCAATAGAGCATCTCTGGGGTGAGTTGAAGAGAAGATTGGGTAGGTACGACGAATATCCCAAGGGAATAGGGGAATTATGGCAGCGTATCAAAAATGAATGGTCAAAAATACCTTTAAGCAGCTGTCAGAATCTAATTGAATCTATACCGAAACGAGTTGAAGCCGTCGTGGCTGCAAAGGGCGGTAATTCTAGATACTAAAATAGCCTGCAAAAGGAAGTTCGCTTCGCTTAGTCAGTTTCTCCCAGCCACCATTTTCTGTATAGATTAAGTCGTGATTCGAAGATTTAGAATATGCTTCATTAGACACTTGATTACATCTATGTAGGTTTTTGACTTATTCTATCGAGCGGCTCTGAAGCTACGAGCTTTTAAGTAAAAAGTTGGCTGAACAAGCGAACTCCATTTTGCATAGTGTATCTGTGCATAAATAATGCTTGTGGGTCGACACAGCAAACAGAGCCAACTTTGATGCTCATGAGTGCTGAGCCTCGCTTAACTAATCCAGATACTTAAGCCCTACTCCGGGATCATTGCTCCCTCCGCGGCCTGAATGCAGTAGCTCAGGCACCACTCCACTTATACTTCTCTTACCGAGTCACTGTGCTTAATATTGCTAAGCATAACAGAGCTAAGCCATCCTGGTATTGCTTTTCATTACTAACGCTACACTACTACGCTATCAAAATTTTTGCATGAAGAGCAAATACTCTCTACCAATTCATTACATCTATCAGTTGTATTATTATTATTAATATGCTGACTTAGCCAAGCTATATTATCATAATCATTAGGGATGAGATTGAGGGTGAAAGTTCCCATTTTTATTCCAAGTGTAAATTTGAGGGGAGGGCGCTGGGGGGGGCATGGTTGATTGGAATTGAGCTCGTATTTGAGTCGCAGCAGGTCGCAGCTCCCGGAGTGTATTACTACTCAAAGCACCATGAGCTGGACTTGCTTGTGGCGGAGATGACTGATTTACGTGCGTAATTTGAGACGATGGTCGAGGGATGTAGCTAACCGGTGGCGGAAAGTAGGTAGCACAGCTTTTTGCTGATGGTGGAAGTGACTGTAAAGAAAGGCTGTTGTGTATAGGCCCCTGAGACTTATATGCTGATTGAGATGATGTATTTGGGACATATAGCATGGGATAACCAGATGCCAGCATCATGGGTTGGTTCAATGGATATGGATTGGTTAAGTTTTGCTGCACATGCGAAGAATTCAATTGCGTTGGGTATGGCACCGGGTTCTGTGTGCCATGATATTGAAATTGTAGATTCATCGGAGGTATTCGGGTTTGTATCGCCGGCTTTGGCTGCAGCGTCTCTAAATGGTGTGTTTTGGGGGGAGAGGTGGTTGAAGGAATGGCAGTAGAAGTTGAGGATGAATAGATTGATATTTTCTGTGCTGTCGGAGGATATACTGATGCTCTGGAGGCGCCCGATGCATGCTCTGCAAGTTCATCTAGCGTACTTTTGTTCAGCGGTACCTGTATCATTTGTTTGGGGGTTGATCTTATCACCCGCGGACTATTTTGCTTATATTGTTTTCGAGATGTCGAATCACTTGATGACGCAACGAACTCATTGGAGAGTAATGTTGGAAATGAGTCACGGACAGGATCATAATGAGGACGGAACGTTCGTTGGATATTCTTGCCAGGCTTGTTTGATAAAACAGACATCTTAAAAAGATGTGGAGTTGATACCTTCGAGGGAGGAGCGGATTCTTTAGGTGTCATATTATCTCTTTTATTGTCCAAAGCAGCCATTACGGCGTCGACAAGATCTTGATGTATTCTGCCTGATTCATGATAAAAGTCGGAAGAATACTTTTTCGGTTCCTTGTAATCACCTGTAGCTCTTAATAAAGCCTTCATTTTGTTTTGCGGCACAATCTTTATGTAACTTTCGTTTGTCTGTTTTAACCACGATCGCTGGATCCTAAAGACTGATTTTGTTCCGTCACTATTATCCTGGATGATCATGTGAGGTTTGTATGACCCTAGAGGACATTTTTTATCTGTAGGGGGCGGAAAATAAGGGTCTTTAAGGTCATGGTAGTCAGGATTAACAGATTGGGATAGTATAATACCAAGAATAGGATGAAGTTTATGTGTGCGGATAATATGCTCGACAGAGCGCATGTCTTCTATGGTGTTATTACCGCTATTAATATCGCCCACACGCTGAGGAATGAAGAAAAATTGGGGGTTAGGGCTGTTATCAGATCCAATATAGTAATCTCGATTTTTGACATTCTTTGTGGTCCAAGTTCGAAACCCAATTTCTTGGATGCCCACCGAACCATCTTCCAAAATCTGACCTTCTGCATCTTCGAAATCAAAGGCTCTTGGGACGACCATGTAATTGTTCGGCCGGGCTTTAGAAGTAGCTCGAATTTTTTTGTTAGGAATTCGTACCCCATATTCATCAAGAGACATCTCAGCCGCGTCATCTAAGATACCGTTCATTTGGTCTTGGTCATCTGGCGTGCTGATATCTGGCAAGCCCAATTGATCTTCGGCCTGTAAATCATCTTCATCAACATCCATTGCCATACCTGAAACAGCCGAGGGATTAAACAAGCTATTCGCTGTTACTGTTCGCTTTTTGTAGATGCCTCGTTTTTCATCTTCGGCCACCTTCAGATTGGCCTCGATAATAGAGTTTTGTTGAGCCGTAATTGCTTTTCTTTGAGAATCAGTTCGAGACATCCAAAAATTTGTCGGATGTTGCTCAAGATGATTATCACCAATTTTGATGGAGGATTTTGTATCAGCTAACTGACCCTAGAAAATTGTTAAAGTTAAAATAAATAGTTATCGTGATATTTTACCTTCGAAAACGGAAGGGCAACTGGATGGACAATTTTGGGTGGCGCAGCTAGCTTTGTCACTTTCCTTCCATCTTCCTAAAACTATCGTTACTATTTTAACCATAAAACATTATCCTCACTACTTGAGACTTACTCCGCGATTAAATGGGATCTCTTCGATACGACCACCGACCCAAGACATCCTCTCTACGTATAGAATACTCTCCTGTATCTTCGCAATACCCTCTTCTTTTAAATCGTTCAACTTGTTCTGTATTTTATTAGATAAATGATGGACTTTAGTTCAAAGAGGAACAGTTTTCCTACCTCAAACTTTTTCTCGATGAGACGAGTCATATGCTTCAAATCACGCTGCACTAGTTCTTCATCGTAGCGTCGTCGAGCCTCCAGCGTTGCTAGAAGGTCATTGTGTCGAACATTAAGATCATTGGTAAGTCTTTCAAATTCTGGTAAGCTCTCATGGTATTTGGTATCTATTTTCAGTGCATCTAGCGATTTCTGAGCCAGGTCATACAGGGCGGCCCTCTGGTGAGAGCCAATGACCCTGAAAGAAATTCCGAGTTCTGCCTTTCGGGCTTTTAACTCTAGAATTCTCGGAGGATCTGGAACAATCTTTGCTCGTCCTCTCTTCAATCCTCCTCTTACTGAAGACTTTTTACTACTTTTGATGTTGGCAAGCTTACTGACGCCAGATCCTACTCTTCCACCACTTCGACCATGTCCACGTCCACGTGGAGGCATTTTAATACTTTTGCTAGAAAAAGTCGAAAGGCAGTTTTGCTTTTCAGACGAGCCCGTTTATTTAGACCGTTTCAAGATTTCTGGGGGTTTTAATATTCCAAATTTGATTTGATGGCAAAAATTTAACTCGACCACACTGTCACCAACTTAAGCAACAAGGAGCTCGTTTGATTCATAGATAATGGATTTGGTCAAATTTTTGATCTTGGAACCTGGCTTTTATACAGAGATATCTCGAGACTAGATCTCGTGTTCTTAGCCTCACATACAAGATATCGGTCATTAATCCTTGATGGATTTCCTCCGTTACAAAATGCGTGGATTGAAGCACGTAAATGTTTAATCTGCAGAGTGGAACTTTATTGATCTAGGACAGTTAGATATTCGACGCGTTGAGATGTGGAACCGAATAAATCTTGACGACAAAGAACAATTTCGGAAAATAGTAGTACTAATAAAGTATTCAACCATGAAGATTGAGGTTTTTTCTGCAAGAATTTCAGAGGGAGAACATTTATGGCCTTTAGTCTGGAAATGGGGATCGATGGTGTCGTAGGCCGAGCGAATCAGCGGCTAAAATAAGTCCAGAGGTATAGTACGAACTTTAAAGATCGTTAAATTTTGACTAGAATAAGTCCAAGACGATGAATATAAGTGCTGATTATTTGCTGTAGATCATTTCACGATGACAGATACACCTCTTAAGTTATTCTTTGGAAAAGAACCTTCAATCTTTCCAAAACTCATTTGATTTTTAGAGCTAGAGCAACATTGGATCCCCCAGTAACTGAAATGAGAGGAATCCAATAATACCAATTTTGTAAGGGTTAGAAATTTTGAAGCGGAAAGTTAAAGTAGACTGAAGTGCTCTAACGTTACGCAGTTATTAATTTAGCAGGTTGGAAAACGACCGAATGTATACAAATGATTACCCGAGCCACGTGAGTTTTATCACAATATCTTGGTGGATGATAATTTTCGTAATTAAGTCTACAAGCACTTTTGGCTACAAGTAATCTTATGACTACAGTAGAACCTGTCCATACCCATAGTGGATCCTGTGTTAAAAAATTGTTTAGATCTCTTGAATTGTGGGTACTTACTTTCGCAACAATTAACCTTATATATCAGTTTGGGTGCAGGGGTAATTAATGCAAATATAAACAGTTAAATTTTCATGAATCTTTTCAATAATTAAACCGGGACCCACTATGGGTTCGGGCAGGTTCAGCTGTATACCGACTTTAAAGAAAAAAATTATTCGTAGCTTCGTGTTTATTTCATAAATTTTGTGATTCTCTCTTCAGAAATCTAAGACTAATTGTTGGACAACAACTGTATGATAAACATTGGATACGTAACCCCGTCAAAGAGAGCAAGCCCATAAATCTATTAAAACAGAACTAACTTAACTCCTACAGCAGATGTGGAGAGAGACATCATTGACCAAAAGCGTTTTGCGTAGTGAGATTTTCCATTTGTGTTTTCTTGTAAAAGCTCATGGTTCTTCTTTTGCTAAGCAGCTTCACGCTAGATACAACTACTCTCAGCGCGAACAATTACATGTCGCAGTCCACGTCGATCATAGCTAAATACCAACATACTAACTATGAATCAGTGCCAATGAATCACATGGCAATCGAGTGGGGACTCTGCATGCGTTAACTCAATTCCATTCAATCAGTCTAAAGTATACATATCGATGGCACTGAATTTCACCCTCTTAAATCTGTATGAGACGGATATATGTTCGGAAACTTCCTCTACTCTTAAATAGAGCTTCTTGGTAAAAATTAATCTAGTGTGGCTGGCAAGCATTTCCACCCTTGATTGGGAAGTTACCAGGAAGTGTGTGCTTGAAATAAGTGGTTTGTTTTCGGAATAGAGATATAATCTAAAGTCTGGGGTCACTGCTCCTCGTCTTCGGGTTGGTCGAATAGGAAATTAGCGGCTAGTTCTTCATTTTTATCACAAGCAAAATACGCTTGAATAGCCAAGTCGCGCGAAAAGCCAAGGAGACACAGCTAGGATCTGTTAGCAAGCTTAGGCGGTATATCCATTTTAAACTTACTCTCTCAATGGCAGCATGTTCAGCCTCAGTCACGCTGATAGATTGAGCCCCGGGTGGTAGAGGAGCCTCAGCGTCGGCATCTTCGCTTAATAATTGAAGGAATTGTTGGGAATGGTCCCCAATTAATGCTGCTAGTTGTGGATTTCCAGCGCCCACCTGCTGAAGGATAGGCTCGAGCATTTGGGGCTGTTGTTGGACGATTTGACGTAGCTGTTGAAATTGTTGATTGTTCCGGAGAAAGTCGAGATTACCTAATCCACCAGAGCTGACACTACTAGGTGCAGCTGCTGAGCCACCCGACGTACCACGAATAACACTGGATCGGGCGCCTCCTCCAGTTCCAAGAGCCGCAGCCGCATCGAAGAGGTTGGTTGGTTGGTCTTCACCATCTACGCCGGGGTTTGTTGCTGATGGTGGCGAAGCCACACCCGATGAAGCGACAGTCGTCTGAATAAGCCCAGGCTGAATATTATCTGGGATACCCTATGATTCCATTAGTATGTTGGGGGAAATGATATGATAGACCTATTAACATTTAATAGATATTCAACGGCACGTTCAGAATTGTAGAACGCTGCACGCATTGCGGCATCAATTTGTGTACGCTCAAAACCCATGCTTTCTAGCTCAGCAATCTGTGCCGATCTCTCAGCTCCTATAGCTAAACCAGTTGTAGGTAAACTGGGCGAGATTTCGGCCGCAGTATTCGCTTCGACATTACTTTCTGGTGGGGTTCTAGAAGTGGTAGCAGGGATTTGAGCTGTTGCTGCTTGTGACGGAATAGTTGGTATTGCGGATGCAGTGGTAGGGGCTGTACTTGAAGAAGCTTTTGCTGTTGATGATACCGCTTTAGGCTACGAGTATTTAGTGAGAATGGCCGACGTGGGTTCTTTTGAGATACCTTTGATGTCATACACACAATAAAACCTCTTTCTTCTATCTTGTAAGACTCAACAGTGTTGGCATCTTGAAGAATCTTGCCTAAACATGTTTATCAACAATGTTTTTTGATTCAGAGTATCGACGTACCTGAATAAATCAGCTTTTGCGTTGATGTTTCCCACCCTTTCTCTGTCGCGATCTTTTCCTTTAGAGTTGAAATCTATGATACTCTTGTTAGCCAGTTGGTTTTTCGCACTCGTAGAAGACTGCTAGAGCAGATATCTAAAGCCAAAAGTATCATACCAGATCTGTTGGCTCGGCCTCGATGGTGAATTTATTTTGCTTCAAATCCTAGATGATCTAGTTAGCGTACTGCGATGAGTTAATGGAGGGGTAACATCGGATACATCGAGTAAGGCAAGACTTACTCTGAATGATAGCTTCATTTCTGAACAGGGACAGCTCGTATGCTGAGGTGGGGTTTATGGAAGGTTTTGTAAGAATGTGTCTGACAGCTCAATTGGGGTAGTCGGTGCAGACACGAACAGCATTATATGGAAATATAGTAGCACGAGAGCCTTAGGCGTGGTGTGCATAGTTTAAGGATTTACCTCAGCCTCACCAACCAGTAAGCGAGAATAAAGATGTCAAATGTTCAAAATAAACTTATCCACTATCAGAATGATTCGCCATTCACTAGTTCCAGCTGGATGGTGTAGCGGCACATCGTTGGAATTACACCTCTAGGAAGAAATTGTCAAGAAGGCTTGGACACAGACATGCCTACCAATATTAAAGCTAACCTTACTTGCACACTCGTGGAAGAATTTCAACTCAAAAAATTTGTAACCAAATTTGTAGGGAGACTAATTGGATTTGATAAAAGAGAAACATAGAGTTATGATTTTCAGCTTTAAAATCCTATCATGAGGGTATACTCCCATATAAGCACGATCTTTATACATAATATAGGTAGCCCTCATTACAAAGATAATGGCTTTCGCAGTGATTATTGTTAAGCTTTATCTTAGCAACACTGATTGTAATTGCGACACTAACCCCTCGATATTATTTTGTAAGCATGTGTTAGTATTACAAACACAAACAAATTAGGAATAACTCTGATAAATCTTACCAACAATTATCCTACAGTACACTCTTATTCTAAGAGTGTGGTGCAAGATTTAAGTAAGGCTCCTCATTGGAGCGTTTAATTGGATTGGCCAATGAGAGCCTTTGCTGAAGTCTTGGATCACATACTTATAACGAGAATGTACTGTACTACAAGGCCTGATAATGTAAAGCTTTGCCCCCTCTCATGCTGCATAAGCGCCTCTAGCATTTTTTGACAGTTGAATTTTCGTAAGAGAGTGGTAAGTTCTATGAAAATGTTCAATCCAACTCAAGATAAATTGCCTACATCGTTTTTTTGTTAGGTCCCAGGCCAAGCCCTGTACCCTTTAGATTAAGGACCGATTGAGCAGGCTGGAGTCAAGTCTAAGACCTGCCTAACTCTTTCGCGCAGCATAAACTGCCAAAAAAGTAGTAGCAAGGGTCGGATGGTGGTGTGGTACACCGTCCGGGCCGTTCTCCCAAGTAGAGTCTGGGTAGCCAAGGCACATGCCCTACTCGAGACAGGAGGAAGCTAGTTCGAATCCGGCAAGGCCCTCACATCACATTTTTTGCCTGGTCATGTATGTGACGATGATGATGGCACACTGAATAGTCGTGCATGGTTAAAATGCGTTCCTGTGGCAGACATAAACAGTTGAGGGTTGAAAGGGCTGTAAGGCGCCTGACTTCGAGTTATGTTTTCAAATGATATTCGGGCGTGAGTGCCCCTTATATTAAGTTGAGTCATCGCTCCATGTACCGTACCAGTGTCATTCGTGTCATAGCCTAGCGGCTTCATACACAAGAATGATTTTAAAAAAAACTAGTTGCTAGTCAATTACAAATATAAAAAAACCCCAAAACTCCATCCCAACTAAGTAACAAGAGAAGATTTAAAATCTGATCCAGGATCTACTTTTTTCACACATCTCCTTTCCTGCCACATCTTCTAAGTGACCAAATATCCTACATCTCCGCTGAAAGCTAGAGATGAGCCCAAAGTAAAATCCTTGTCCACCGTGTCAAGGTTATCAATCTTTTTGGGAAACGGTCACATGATACTGATAATTAAGTTGGAAACGCGTATACAAATCTGTATATAAATCTCTTGGTTCTCTTTAGAGTCTTTCCTTCCTCGTAGGTAATCTTACTCACCAGATTAGACCTCGTCAATCTTCTTTCCTCCATTTCCCATGATACACAGCGGGTTTCCCTCCCTCTTTTCGTGAAGTAATGAGAAACTTCGTCGTGAGTCACTGTCTCCGAGATCTCTTTTATGGAGTTAAGGACCCCAAAGTCCGTTCCTTCCTCCATCAGAACATCTGCCGACGCAGCTTCGGTCGTATCTTCCGCTTTTCTAGCAGCAACCTTCGCTTTGACTTCCGCTGCAAAGTCGCGTTGACCGTACGGTCGAGTCGTGACGAGCTGTTCTTTGTTCACTAGACCAATCCTCGTGAGTCGAGCCAGGCAGTTCCGGCTATCCGATCGGAGGAGTCCTCCACAGTTTCGACACTATGTGGGGGCTATGCAGTCCGTTTCAGAGTGTATTGTCGATCCGCAATTCCAGCTGGAGCACGTAAGCAATCACGTGTGGCGTAGAAGCCGAGACAGCGTTTGCATTGCTTCATTGGGCGACGAGGTCTGGAAGTTGAAGCCGTTCTAGAATCAAAGAAAGTCAAAATCCAGGTCGTAGCGCTGATTTTCGGGTAAAGAGAGCCTGCCAACTCTGGTATTTCACCCCAAATTTTGTTGCACCGTGTGAGCGCACCTAGGTAACGAACGTGCCGGTAACTCACAGGGTGTCGCCTGCGACCCTTTTGTCTATCGAAGGTACTGTTCCATAGGCGTGTTTAGTTGCCACTGGTACATTAGCAGTTCGGAGAGCGGCCAGGCTGGATGCTTCCTCAAATTTGAAAAGGCCAACACCCTCGTTAGCCTTTCCTATGCACTTTTGACGGAGTTCGTCATTGTTTGCCGTGATTGCCGTGATTGCAATCCAGGGTTTTAATCGTTGGATGGATTTGATGTCGTCCATCGGAACGCTCAGCCAGTAAGCTGCTGCACTTCGTGCGCTAAAAGGTAACAGTGACAGCCATCCGGAGTCGGTTTCCAGGCGAACAAACAGGCGTTTTTCAACTGCTGAAGTGTTTTTATCCTTCGGTTTTTGTGCTGAATGGGCAGGTGTTGATTTAGAGGGAACTGCATTATTGTGCAGACCCTTAGGGGCTACCGTAGCCCAGGTGCTTCTAGAAGCCTGAGCTCTGGGTACCTCTTGCATTGTAGCCCTTGGCTCTGGGGCCCACAGTGGTAGGCAGATGGTGGGGCGAATGGGTAGTCTTGGTGGTGTTGACCCTGGGTTGTTGTAGACGAGCTGCGCAATGGCCGCTCGTAGGTAGACTTTGATGCCGTCTACAAAGACTTTATTTTCACCGGTCGAGAGTGGTGGGAGTGCTGCTTCTACATTTTTGATAGCATTGGAGCATACTGAGAGGTGTGCAGCTGTTCTGGCTGCTCGCTGCTTTTTAGCTTCTACAACGGTTGTAGTCAGGTGGGAATTCGGGGGCTAATAAGGCGACTGTGTTTTTGACTTTGGGCACAGCAAAATTTCTTGCAGTCGGTTCTACGTTTGGAATCAGCTCCTCTTAAGCGACTTGTTTTCCTTTCCTCGAGCTGGAAGCCTCTGGGACCTGCTCGACGATTTTTGTGACCACAAAGACCGGGTTTGTCGAACTGATTGGTTCAGCGTCGATCAGCACAATCTCGGGAAGTTCTGAAAACTTCTCTTGGATCGAGGCCTCTGACACAGTTTCGCTTTTTTCTTTTCGCACGAGGCCTGGTGTTCTAGGACACGATTGTGTACGTTCTTTGCCACTAGTAGTCGGCGTCGGTTGACACTTTTTCCTCACCGCGCCCATTTAGAGATGGCAGGCAGTGGAGTGCGACAAGAAAATAGAAGCGTAATTTTGACATTAGAGGGGATAGAGGGTGAAAATAGGCCTTTAGGGAATTTTTCTCGTTGTTTGTTTGTGGTTGTATTTATTCGTGGTAAGTCGAGTCAGAGACTATTCTGATACTAGGGCTCCTTTCTAATCCAGGCCAAACCTTCTATAGTGCCCCTATTCCCTTGTGCCTCAAACCTAAGATCATTGATACATTGACCCATGACGGGCAGCCATTTAGCTCAGCAATTACCCGTAGAATTCAACCACCTTTTCTATGGAACCTTCTGCTCAAAAAAATTGGAAAAGAGCAGCCATGGAAAACGGTACGCGGGAAAAAGTCTCAGAAAAACTGCTTTCCCAGCCAGGCGAGGCCTAGACATCAGGGTCACACGAGGTGCGTATTCCCATCTGAATCTGTTTAATATCCCATCTTCTGGATATTCTCCTTATACCGAAAACATCAACGCTCAGGTAGCAGTGCTCTTTCCTCGGGAGACAGTATGATGCCAGAATATCTGTAAACAGTGAGAATTTATTTTAGTAAAAAGGGCCAACTTAGCTTAAACCACCACCATCATAAAGGGTGCTCCTTAACTTATCCTCTATACAACCACCCCTTGATGTGTCAGATGGAGCAGTGATACACTGCCCGGACTGTTCTCCAAAGTAGAGTCTAGGCAGCTTGGACACATGCCTCACTTGAGACAGGAGAAAGCTGGTTCGAATCCAGCAAGATCCTCACACCACTTACCTCGCGGTGATATTGTATTCGTAGGATGATAAAAGCATGCTCAGATAACCATGGGTTTTTCTAGCTTTTCCCTGTCGTGGGTATTCACGGAAGAGGGTAAATGTCGTAAGGCGTTGTTCTCGTAGTGGTATCTGCAAATGAAATCTGAGTATGAGTATTCCAAGCGTCAAATAGAGTTATACTGAGTCACATACATATCTTCCGTAATCATTCGCGTCATAGCCTCAGGCTGCATACGTAAAAATGATTTATAAAGGACTAAATGAGGCATTTGTCATCCCAGATGACGATACCTTTCACCTCTAGAAGTCTGACGTCACACATGGGATCAAGGGGTGGGTTTTCTTCTTAACGAAGTTTGTAGCTTAAGCTAACCTCACTCGCGACTCGAGAAATCCTCTGTGTTGAGCGACGCGCACATCCTATCTCTCTAGTCCCTTTTGCAGTCTATTGATAGTCCATTGTCTTCATGATAGCCGACGACATCTCAGCAATATGCTAATCCCTAGTGCGAGTAGGGCTCTATCAAGAAGTAAATGTCCAACCTATCGGTCACTGCAAAGGACTACGGCCCAGTTGTGAATGGCGAAAGGACCAATTCCACTTAACCTTCCCTTTGCCTTAGAGGTCTCCTCCTATCGGCCGACCGCGTCTCGCCTTCCTGATGAGCAATCTATCTTGTAGCCACACCGGCACTTTAAAGTCACCAGGTAACTAACCAATCATTTCATACCTCTCCAGCTCCTTGACAGGCTTTTAACACAGCTGAGTCATTCCCTCACCAGATGCTCGTCTCCGACCCCCAACCCCAACTAGTAGGATTGCCATTAAGATCATCTTTTCTCAGAGAGCAGTGGTGTCCCCCTCACACGACCGAAACTAAGCCTGAGACCTTGCACCTGGTTCTTGAACTAAGTAAGTCCACGTTTCTAGATATCAGAGGATTAAGAAAAGATCCCGGACTGCCCTGTTGTTAGACTGGTTCTCAGTATAACATCGGGTGGTTTTCACCCATATCTTCCGGTAATTAGCTGGTTTGACTCTGAGGGTACCTTTTCTCATAAACCCCGCGTCTTTATGCCAGTCTCTAAGAAGAGTCCAGTAGTATCGCGAGGAGGTCACAGAGTCTGCTTTTCACAATCTATCCATGATTGTTTTCAAATGCAGATACTAGAATTAACAATATCTACAAGAAATTACATCGTGGATTAATAGGTACACATGAAAAAAACCTCAGAGTTTTAGTGTTAAGAGGCGCTCGCAAAATCGGTCGAGTAATTGAGAATGCCAAGACCAGGTCAGAATGCACAATCCTTATTTACATAACTTCCAAGTTATCTCAGCCGTAGTAATGTAGTGGAATCTATGTACAACTCTACAAAATATTGTTTTGAACATAATGTTATAAAGCTATGGCTAAAATTATGGAAAATAACGATTTATTCAACTGATTTCGTGAACTATATGTAGAACATACGCGATATTTATCACATGACCTGTCATGTGATATCATATCATAAATTTATGTAAATGAACAAATAAACAAGACTCCATGCAGATTCACGCATATCGTCGCTCACAACATCCTTACGTTTGTCAATTCAATAACTTTAAGTGCCTTTTGTTTGGTCATCGCGCTCGTGATGGCCAAATCGCAGCAACCACCTCCCTTGGCCCAGCGCGTTGCTGATGAGCTCGAACTTGTCCAGCGCGTGGCAAAGGGTCGAGCTACCTGGGTTCAAACCTTTCATAACAAGTTTTGGTCAGCCGTGGAAGAGGCTGATCCTCTCATCAAAACCTTCGTGCGCGAGCAAATGGACACGTTTCTCCTTGCGGTTGCCTCCGGGTACCTGATGCGTCACGATACTCCAAGACAGCTTAAGACGGCGAGCTCCCTTCCCAAGCCCAGCCAAAACTTACCATCACGTCCGCCTGTTCCCATATCAAAACAACCTCAAAGTTGGGCAACGACCGCCGCCGCCGCCGCCGCCCCTCCCGTCACCAATCTCTCTGCTCACATGCCGCCCGCGGCCTCACCCAAAGCAAATCACCGCCTCTCCCATACGCCGGTTTCCAAACAATCTGCAACCACTTCAGGACATAAGGCCATTTTTCGTCTCTCGGAAGATGCTCCACTCCTTAGAGCAGACATAACTTCAGTCAAGACTGCTTTTATTCAAATTGTCCCTGCGCTCAAGGACAGCATAGCCTCCGTTTCTCGTAGCTCAAATGGATTTAACATCACGTTCTCGTCCGACACAGCGCGGAAACTGGCGTTGGACAACGCTGATTCTATAAAGGCGTCTCTCTCTGGATCCCTTGTTCAGCTTGAGGACCGCATCGGGTACGTTGTCAAGCGTATCCCGCGTACCATCTGGAACCCGGTCTCCAACGTGGTCCCCACTACACTTGATGACGTCAGAAGTATTGCCCAGGCTCAGACAGGCGTCGCTCCATCTAGCGCTCACTGGTCGTTGCATGAAGAACGCCACGATCCTCTGCATACGGCTGTCATCTTCTTTCCAAAAGAGGTACCGACTTTCCGAATCGTTGACAGCGCCCCTTCTCGACGCTACATTCCTAATCCGAAGGTAGTTCAGTGCGATGCTTGCTTTGGTTTCCATTCATCCTCTCGCTGCCGCACTCAAGCTTTGTGTGCCCTTTGCGGTGCCCTTCGCCACCATGGTGAGTGCTGCCACCAACGCCGGTGTATCAACTGCCTCGGGCCACATTCTGCAAACGACCAGAAATGCCCTCTCCGCCCCCGCCCTTTCAAGGGCAAACTTATCAATCCTTCGGAAAAGACGATTGCGGAACTCCGATCTCGTAACCGTACTAACCTCCGGAAGGAACGCCGCGCAGAGGCTGCTGCCGCTGCCGCTACTGCATCTTCAACTTCGGACGGCAACTCCAGTGCGCCAACTCCTTCCTCTGAGTCCTCTACCCCCTCTTCTCAACGTGTACCTGTAGCCAACCAAAACCGGTTCACATCTTTAACATCTGCTTCAGCGGGATCTATGGATATAGACCCAGACGAGCATATCACCAATCTTACTTCCAACACTACTTCTCATGAGCAGTAGAGCTTATTTCAGGAGTACCCCCCCGCCTCGCCTTCGTTTCCTCCAAGCTAATGTTGGGCGTGGTGGATCTTCTCACCTCATTCTTCTGCAAGCTGCCTTCCAGGGCAAGTATGATGTGATCTTTGTCCAGGAGCCCTGGACTAAAACAATTAACCTCAAAAATGTCACAAAGTCTCACCCAGATTATGTAATCTTCACCCCTCCGAACCGCGACTGGAAAAGCGCACGCCCGCGCGTTCTCACTTATGTTCGAAAGAAATCTAACCTCCAACCTATCCAGTTGGATTGCGGTCTCTCTCCTGACATCATTGTTCTCCGCCTCCAGTGCTCTCCTTCTCTGGAGGTACTAAATGTATATCGACAGCCTCAAACTCTGATGCCTGAGAGTCTCGGCGCTCTCCTAAGCTGGCCGGTTAAACCGAATTCAATAATAGTGGGAGATTTTAATCTGCACCACGAATTATGGGAGCCCAACATTTCTCGTTCGTCCGGCGTAAGTAGCTTTGTCGAATGGATTGACTTCTATTCCTTGAGGTCGGCTTTGCCCTACGGAGCCTCCACCCATCGCGCCGCTCACGTCCTCGACCTAGTACTCACAAACATGGAGGGTCTCACAGCCCGTATGGAACCGAAGGCACATTCTACATCCGACCACGAGACGATATCCGGCCTCATTCAACTCTCACCACCCCCAAGGCGGCATCCAACGCTGAAGTTCCCCAAATTTAACGGCGAGAACGCTGGAGTTTTTCGCCAAGCTCTTTACGCTACCGCACCCCCTAACCTTTCTGTCGAGGTCCCAACTCCTCAGCTCCTGGACGCAGTTACGGCTTCGGGCATCGCCGCTCTCTCAGCATGTTTGCTTACAGCTAACCCGCCGAGACCTGCTTGTGTCCCATGCAAAGATTATTGGAACCAAGAATGCTCAGACCAACGGCGTCGGTATCTCGAAGCTCGCCGTAACGGTGATCAAATTCTCATTAGCGAGGCCCACAAAAACTTTCGGAAATCCGTGAGACGAGCCAAACGAGATCACAAGCGATCCAGGCTGGATAAGGTGTCTTCGATCTTGGAGGCTCACAAAGTTGTTGGATGGCGAAAGCTATCTAGCCGCTTTGGCCCCCCTCCAATTCTTTTTCAAAATGTCACGTACAGCACCCCTACTGAGCGTGCAGATATATTTTTTCGTACCAAGCTTGCCCGCGCAATTAGTCAACCGGATGTCCCCAGGTACTTCCATACTTGCCCACGCCGCACAATCCCCACAACACTCTCCATTGCCGAAGATGAGGTGCACTATTGTCTTCTTAATGTGTCGTCAACTACCCCGGGTCATGACTACCTCTCTGTCTCCGCCCTCCGCCTTATATGGACAGTACATACATGGCGCTCGTGGATCGTTCATCTCTACAATCTCTGCCTAACTGTGGGTCACCATTCCAGCATCTTCCGTCGCGCTGAAGTGGTGGTTATTCCTAAACCACACAAGGATGATCTCTCCAATCCCGCCAATTGGCGTCCGATATCGCTTCTTCCAGTTCTCGGGAAGGGGCTGGAACGTCTGCTCGCAAGACGCTTTGCCTTCTGGGCTTTGTCAAATCGCATCATATCTCCCACGCAATTTGGAGCGCTGCCTGGAAGGTCGGCCGTGGATCTCGTAGAATGCCTGGTCCATGATCTTGAAAAAGCATGGGAGTCAAATCAAGTTTGCACTCTCGCCACCCTTGATATCCAAAGTGCTTTTGATAGTGTTCAGCCTGGCCGTCTCTCCGTTCGTCTTCGCGAACAGGGATGGCCTCTACCATACGTCAACTGGGCCGCGTCTTTTGCTTCACGCAGGAAAGTGCGCCTAAGAGTGGATGATTTTGTTGGCGACTTTTTGGATATTCCGCATGGTCTGCCTCAGGGATCCCCTGCCTCACCCATAATTTTTCTTCTCTTTCTCGAGCCATTATTTAAACTTGGGTTTCTTACATTCGGATACGTGGATGACGTGGCGATCCTCTCGGTCGCGAAAACTCTAGTTGACACCTCTCTACTGACCGCCTTCAGGGTTGGAAGCGTCACCCGCTGGTGCGAACAGAACGGACTCTCTCTAGCAGATAACAAGACGGAAATACTACACCTTCATAGATCCCGTCAACCCCCCCCTCCGGTTATAATCAACGGTGTCTCAAGAACTTCCAATTTTACCCTGAGGTGGCTTGGCATCTTCCTTGACACCAAGCTCTCTTTCAAGCAACACGTACAAGAATGGAGCTCCAAGACGCAACGGATTAGCTCCCATATACGACAGCTTGGGAATACCAATCGTGGAGTATCCAGTTCCTTTCTGCGCACTGCAGCCCTAGCTGCGGCACTACCCGTCCTTCTTTACGGTGCTGAGGTTTGGTGGCGCGGACACACCTTTCTTCGGCGCGGCCGTTCTATTTCCAGTCGATCTCAACACCTTGTGGACATGGTATCTCGAGCTCTGGTCAACTTGGCTAGAGCTATTCTTCCAGTATACAAAACCACACCCATTGCAGCTCTTTTAAGAGAAGTTTGGCTCAAACCGGCCCATTTTCTACTTGAAGAAACCCGCCTCAACTCTGCAGTTAGATTAGCTACCGCTGACAGTTTTCACCCTCTGGTCATAAGATCCAACGACTCTCGCGTACAAACTCGCCTTACCGTAAAAGCTAAGCTAGTTGCCTCTTTTCCTCGTCCTCGGCTCGAATTGCCCTCGTATAGAGCTCCTCCGTTACTCACTCGGGCCGAATTATCCCCTGAAGAAGCTTCCCGGCGTATTAGAGATTTACCACCATGGGATATCCTCGTCTTCTCGGATGGCTCGAAACAAAATGCTGGGGCAGGTGCCGTCGTTCTCCACAAGGGAATCACCTTAGCAGAAGTGAGAGTACCGCTAGGCCCTAACTTCGAGGTCTATGACTCCGAGATCATTGGCGCCCTCACAGGACTTAAAGCTGCTGTATCAGCACCTTCCACTCACCTTGCTTCGTCCATCCACGTAATTCTCGACAATCAAGAGGCAGCCCGACGTCTTCTCGATGCAACACCCTCCAAAACCTCGCAGCACGCAATCCGTGAATTCCGACACCTCGCCTCCCAATGGCCCTTAAGGAGAATTCTGCCAACCGCAGCTCCTGGCAAGGTCCATGTGATGTGGTCGCCTGGCCACGTGGGCATACCCGGTAATGAACTAGCCGACAAGCTAGCTGGCGAAGCTGCCCGCCTACCGGCTCCCCCTGGTGCATCTCTCGCTGGATCTCGATCAAAGGCGAAACGGCAAATTTGGGACCTAACCTCCGAATTGTGGCAAAAACACGCTCCTCCTACCTATTGTGAACTAGGAATGCCTTTCCCTAAAAAGCCTCCCGAAGAGCTACGACTCCCTCGCCGAAATCTCGGGTATCTTATTCAGTGCCGGACTGGACACGGAGACTTTCCCTCGTATCACGATAGATTCCATCACCATGATGCCCTTCTGACTTGCTCCTGTGGAGGTGACAAGTCTATTACCCACCTAGTTTTCTGCCCCCTCGTTCGTGAGCGACTAGCCGCAAGTGGTCACCGCCGTAGCTTGGGGACACTTGATTTTCTCCTCAGCTCCGCTCGCGGTGCTAAGCGTTTTTCTTTCATATTGGAAAAGTCAAAGTTCCTAACAGAAATTTGCCCGATTCGTGCTGCATAACATAGCTCTTTGTGAGGTTTCGCTGTACAGCGCTCACAGTTCCTCTTCTCTACCTTCTTAGCTTTTGGCTACCCTTTCCTCCTTTCTTTATATCTTACAGTCACCGTGTCCCCCTAGGGATGGGGCTTGTACATAATCTTAGCCCGGTAGACATATAAAAACACTTAAATAAATAAATAAATAAATAAATAAATAAATAAATAAATAAATAAATAAATAAATAAATAAATAAATAAATAAATAAATAAATAAATAAATAAATAAATAAATAAATAAATAAATAAATAAATAAATAAATAAATAAATAAATAAATAAATAAATAAATAAATAAATAAATAAATAAATAAATAAATAAATAAATAAATAAATAAATAAATAAATAAATAAATAAATAAATAAATAAATAAATAAATAAATAAATAAATAAATAAATAAATAAATAAATAAATAAATAAATAAATAAATAAATAAATAAATAAATAAATAAATAAATAAATAAATAAATAAATAAATAAATAAATAAATAAATAAATAAATAAATAAATAAATAAATAAATAAATAAATAAATAAATAAATAAATAAATAAATAAATAAATAAATAAATAAATAAATAAATAAATAAATAAATAAATAAATAAATAAATAAATAAATAAATAAATAAATAAATAAATAAATAAATAAATAAATAAATAAATAAATAAATAAATAAATAAATAAATAAATAAATAAACAAGACTCCATGCTCATCGCACAACAAGTTATGGCCCTCATAGCAACTTCCACTGCGAAGACAGCTTCAGTATACTAATATAAACATACTCACTTGTGCTCTCGTCTTCGGGTGCTATCACAACCAGCAACTTACTCACAATGAAATTATGTCACCTTATTACAGCTGTGAGGAGTAGGTGCAATGTTCTGACTTGCGAGTATAATGTATGATCCCTCTAATCGAGGATAGAACGGGAATGTGGTAAAGAAGAGTATGTGAGCTATGTAAAGATGTATTGATTTTTATTGACTTATTTTCTATGGAGGCTGAAGTATCCTCATTATATACATAATCCTAACACCCTTATTCTATTGTTATACTCACTGTTTTCCACAGACTGAGTTGCTCTTCATGCTGTTAGTCCATCGAGTCGTGTACTTGATCTCAGCCTCATCATGCGATAAGTATTGTTTTATGCGGGTCGGATGGTGCAGTGGTACACCGTCCAGGCCGTTCTCCCAAGTAGAGTCTGGGTAGCTTGGACACATGCCCCACTTGAGACAGGAGAAAGCTGGTTCGAATCCAGCAAGACCCTCACACCACTTCTCTCGCGGTGATACTGTATTCGTAGAATGACGAAAGCATGCTCAGATAGCCACAGGTTTTTCTCGCTTTTCCCTGTGGTGGGTATTCACGGAAGAGGGTACATGTCGTAAGGCGTTATTTTCGTAGTGGTATCTGCAAATGAAATCTGAGTATGAGTGTTCCAAACGTCAAAATGAGTCGTTCTATAACAAAGAATATGTATCTTCCGAAAAATACCTACGTGGGCCTTCAGGCGCCGAAATAGGATAATAGAAAAATTTATTTTTTATTGTTTTATGCAACTCATCTTACATGACTTTTATCACGAGATTGAATCTATGCAACACGGTATCTGCTAGTCAGTGCTGTCAACTTAGCAATCTCTGTTATTTCATGCTTCTACATGTATGCATTCATGGTACGTGTATGCGTGATTACCACTCCTACATATGTACCATAACTCATGAGTCGCAATTCACAACACACCTTCCACTTCAAAGCCCTCGCAAGAGGCAAACACAACATCTAAATCCCTGGAGACTGAAGGTCTATCAAACGGTATAGTCATCAACGGGATAGTATTTGCATCGGCCGAAGACGTCAACAATTCTGTAAAAGAATCAAGTCGTAAAACCGAAGCCTACACACTCTCCGAACGTCTCAAAAATATCGAGGTCATTCTTTCAATTCCACTTTTAAAATCATCCAACTGGAGTCACTGGTGCGAATCAGTTCACAAAATGATGGTCTTGTCAGAAATCTCATCAGCATTCCTCCACCAACCCCCAGTCAACAGAGCAATCATGCTGTGATCAATTTGGTGGGTTGCGAAACTCAAAGAAGCTGCACCTCATGTCAAAACGGCTCCAAACGACTTGCCTCTTATCACACTATCTACGATGGTTGATGCATCTCTCGCAAATAGACAAACAAAACTCATGACCATCACACATCGTTTCTGGACCTATCAACCACAGAAAGGAACATCAGTCAAAGAATACATAAAAGAATACCAAAAGCGTTTTCAAGATCTCAGAGAACATACCTCCATCACCCCCCAAGTCGAATACCAAATGAAGTACCTACTCCTACACAATATCACCACTCTGCAGCCAGAACTTGCAAGTCGCTGCCGGGACCTAACTTTTACCGAAATCATCTACGAATGTCTCAGGTGGACTTCCACAACACAGAAACCAAAAGCATCAATTAGACTCAGTAAAATGTAACTTCTGTAATATAAGTGGAAATGTCGAAAAAGAATGCAGAAAGAAGAAAAGAATGCGGAAAGAAGATTCTTCTAAGACAATCGATGATAAAAGTAAACATAATGTCCTTTCCATCAACGATAATTTAGATAATACTGTTTTTCAGTTAGACACAGGCGCAGATCTTCATGTGTCTGAAAATAAACTTGATTTCTCTTCTTATGTTAGCACTGTCCAAACTGTTCGCGTAGCGGGAGGTGGTCAAGTAACGAGCATAAGTTGTGGTGACCTCATCCTCCCATCGATTGACAACAAAACAGACTTATTAAAGGGCGCCATTCATATACCATGGCAGAAGCATTGTATTCTTTCCAGTGCACAATTGGAAAAACAAGGTTATTCCATACGCTGGCCCCCTAATTATCGTGACGTAGAACTTATTCGTCCAAATGGCACAATCTGCGCAGTATTCTCTCGCATATCAGGTAGACTTGTGTGTATACCAAAATATTTAAAATCGTCTATTCCCGAAGAGCCCCGCACCTACTCAGTGCAACGTGATTGGCATAACATTCTAGGCCATCCCGGACAAAAGACCCAGAACGCAACTTTGACTTCTGCTCTTATAACTGAAAGTAAATTTCCCCTAGAATGTGAAATTTGCACTAAAGCCAAAATCACAAAACGTAAAGGCCACAGCTGTCTCCGTAATTCTGTATCATTTGGTGAGACTATTCATATGGACCTAATCGGCGGCCAAAAGGCCCTGTCACCATCTACAACAGATAAATCCGTTTCCAACGCCACATGGTTTCTTCTTGCAGTCGACTAATTTATATCTTAGAAATGGGCATGGCCCATATACTCCAAGAAAACAGTACCAACACAAATCAAGTATCTACTTGAGCACCTGAAAACTAAATTTAATGTCGTCCCCAAACACATTCACACCGACAGCGGCACCGGGTTCTCCAACTCCGAACTACAAGATGAGCTTCCCTCCCGTGGAATTAAATGGCATAAGTCATCTTCGCATGCCCCAGAGCAAAACGGACTTGTCGAAAGAAACATACGTACAGTTACCGAGAAAATTCGTGCGCTCCATTTACAATCAGGCCTCCAATTACGTCTCTTGCCCATCTTCCTGACCGCCGCTATCAAACTTCTCAATATTTCATCAGCCAATATCGCATCTCAATCTCCATATTTTGCTGTTTTCAAGAAAATGCCAAATTTAAAATCTCTCTATCCCTTTGGTTGTCGCGCTTTCTGGCTTGATCCTGACCAAAACAAGCTAATGTCCAAGGCAAAGGAAGGAATTTATATGGGCACAGAGTTTACTGGAGGTCATCTCATCTTAAACCCTGAAACTAATCGAATCGTCGTCCGAAGAGACATACGTGTTCATGAGAATTTTTTTACCCTTCGCAAGCAGATTCACGCCATCTAGAACAAAAACCGACTTATAATTGAAACAGCCTTAAATGGACCCAATGCGTCAGAATGGAAAAATGCTACCGACAAAGAGCTCCAAAATATGGAACACAACAATGTTTGGACACTGGTACCTCGTTCTGAAGCAAAGGGAAAAGTGATAACAGGAAAATGGATTCTCAAACAGAAATCAGATGGTCAGTTCAAAGCGAGATGGTGCGCTCGTGGATTCTCAGAGCCTTTCTCCGACGAAACCTACGCCGAAGTACTTCCTCCCACCACAGTACCTATGCTACTAGCTCTCGCAGCTACTAAAAACCTGCACATTCGACATGTCGATATCACAGCTGCATTCCTACATGCAGATATAGATAGACCCATATACATTGAACAGCCCCACGGCCGAGAAAAACCTGGAAACTTAGTCTTCAGGCTCTAGAAAGCCATATATGGACTAAAAACGGCACCAAGACGTTGGCAACAAAAGCTCCGACAAACCCTTCACAACATGGAATACTCATCACTAAAATCTGACTCGAATGTATTCCGTCGTGATAAAACAATCATTTCCACATATGTTGACGACTTCATGATATTATCTCCATCTAATGATGAAATCAACAACATAATAACTGCATTAGCCAACGCCTTTCGTCTCAAATATTCAGGTGACATGACCAAATTCCTGGGTATCAACATTGGCCTAGAAACTGATAGTATAACCATTAACCAAGAGGATAAGATTGATGCTATCTGTAAAAGTTTAGGCATGAATCACTGTCGAGGCGCGAGTACGCCCATCTCCGATGATTCACTACTAGAACGTGATACCGAAAACCTATGCTCGATACCAGAGGCAATCTAGTACCGCTCCACTTTTGGCTCACTACTTCACATTGCCAACGTGATACGTCCTGACATCTAATACGCTGTAAATCGGCTTTTTCGGTACGTACGCAATCCCTCACGAAATGCCATGCTTTCTCTGAAACATCTCGTACGTTATATCTCGCGCACAAAATCAGCGACTCTCTCATTTTCTAGAACTAACAAACCTACACTTCCTGCTTCCTCGGATAGCAGCTGGGGGGGTAAATTATCACCAAAAGGCACCTCAGGGGTCATCTTCTTCGTCAATAATTCCCCAATCGCATGGTGGTCAAAGAAACAAACCATAACTGCCCAAAGTACCTGTGAAGCCGAATATGCGGCCCTTACTACACTAGCCGTTGCCGCACAATGGATCAGACCTCTCTACGAAGAGACTTTTCAAGTATCCACTCATCCAATAATCACAGAAATTGACATTACTGCAGCCATGATAACAGCAAGCTCTGATAAGATATCAGCCCGCAATCGACATTTTCTTATGCGACTGTCGACTGTTCGAGATTCAATAACAAGTGGCCTCATTAAACTTAAATACACACCAACTGATCTATGCCGAGCGGATGGGCTCACAAAAGGACTTAAAAATATTAAACATTCAACGTTCTGCAATCAAATAAGGGTTAGTTTAAATCGCTCAGTTTTTGGGGGGGTGTAGAACATAAGCGATATTTATCACATGATCATCACGTGATCTAATATCATATAAATTTATGTAAATAAACAACTAAACCCTAATTCATGCTCATCGCACAACACTACTGTATCACAGCTATCCAGAAATCGAGTCGTGATACACTCCCCCCTTGGATAAATATGTTATGCCTGATAATATGGATTTATCAATTAGCTCCATAACATTTATGAAAATACTGTCCAATTACAAACTTAAAATAAAAATGTACAAGTGCAAATGTGCTTACTTATTTTTGTGCATCTATGTTAATCAATATCTCAAATTTTACAACCTACTTACTACATTAATGTTTTTGGAAAATGGAAGGACTGAATTACATTTGGACGAAATTTAACCAGATACTCCATCAACTTGGTAAATCTACTGCACACATGAACTGTTTGGGTGTTTGGTTTTATTTGAAATTATTTACTGGTCAAAGTTCGATTCAATTACACAAAACAATTTCGCTCCGTAGCATCGTTTCATTTTTATGTGATGAATATCCCTAGATATTAGGCCAGTAACTACGAGCATAGCTAGTTGCCATACATCCTTGATTTCTCGTTGTACCGTATCCAGGCTCAACAAAAGCTGTGCAACGTCGCAAAACTTTTGACATGGTCTCGTATTGAGGCAAGACACGACCAGCTGCCTGTCATACACCCTAATGTATGTAGTTGTGTTTGTTTGTGCTAACTTGAGTCTAATACTATCGCAACACTAGGGCTTCTCTCTGGCCTTAAACCTGAGACAAAAGTTGATCTTTCGCGTTTATGTGCGTCGTTTCCTGCATGTCTCGTCCACTTTAATGTGATAACTACCACCTTTCTTACAGGCGAAGGGTTTCGTACTTCGCCCTTTTCTCTTTTCTAAATTGCTGGTAGTGATAGCATATCCAGCAGACCTAGCGTGAATTTGGACCGTCTCATACAATTCTTTGAAGGAAACGTAAGATCCGGCTGGAGGAGCGAAAAGAGCCATGATCTGGGTAGATTCCATTTCGACGAAGAGGTTCTGCCAATGTAAATTTTGGAGCTGGACGTCGGTTACGCTCGAATCAATATCAACGTACATGGAAACAGATATAAGATGAATTGGTAATCAAGGATTACTAGATAGAATCTTTGAAGTTGAGAGTATGTGGAATAAGTAAATGACCTGATGTACATATGTTTTGTGAAATTAATATAATTTTACACCGACACCTCACAAGGGCCCAGAGTAGCATAGCCTTACAGATAAGAAGCGAACATATTGGGTTCAATTCTTATCTTCACCGAAGAAAATTCCCTGGAGTAGACGCCCCAAGTTGCCCATGTGGATATCCCTCTCAAAATGTGAAGCATATGATCATGGCTTGCCCGCGATGGTCAAGAGGAAGGGGTGAAGTATGGAGGAAAGCAAAAGATAGATCTTTCCAGGCGATGATGAATAGCCCGAAAGACATTGCCAGAATAACGCAATGGATTCTCAAAGAAAGATGGCTCGAACAATTCCGCCTCGTGGCAGACGTTGAAGCCACCATAGAAGCAAGGAAAACGAGGCCGGAAAGAAGAAGAGAAGGTTGAAGAGAGTGGGATAGGGGTCCACATGCGACTACACAGCATTCACCGCACTTCCTGAAGGTAAGTCTTTGACTAATCAAAAATAAAGAAATAAGACAGGAAGGAGTAGGGGGTTTTCACCGAAAGGTTTCCTCCTTTGTACATACAATAGTTGATAGATTCCTGCATGGGCCATCACAGGCACTATATAATGTTAATGAAATCAAATCAAATATAATTTTACATTTTTTGTATTTCTTGAATCATACTATGCTTCATGGGTATATTTGGCACAGTGGGTCAAAAACAGGGGCGTTTACTGGGTCCCATCGTCCTAGTTAAGAAAGGCGTGCCCCGCTCTAATGAAATGGCAAGGATAATTTTTATGGTGATTTTACCATACGGTTAATTTTGCACATTTAGGCGAGCTCCTAGAACTAAGCTTCTTTTGAACATTTTGATTGTCTAACTACAAAATCTACAAATATGGCGGAAAGAATCTAGAGACTAATACTTAGTTGGGCCCCCATCGGCATCGGTTACGGCCTGACGTCTGTCATGCATGCTTTCGATGAGATCTGTGAGTTCTTGTGTACACACAGAATCCCACGCCTCCTTCAAAATCGCACGAATTTGATCTGATGACCGCCGCTTGCCCCCATTCAAATCCGGATACTTGTATTCGATCCTATCTTTCATGATTTTCCAGACATGTTCTATGGGGTTGAGGTCGGGCGAATAAGGGGGCCAATCAATAGGAGTGATTGACCTCTCCTCGAACTCTTCCATCGTCCTCACGGCAACGTGGGGAGGAGCGTTGTCCTGCATGACAGAAAGCCCGGGTCTAAATCTAGTCATACTGTCTAAAAGAGGTACTATCCTCTCAGAATAGCCTGAGGAAGTGATATTTCCCCAATCCTTCTCTCAAAACTAAGAGGGACCTTTTTCAGACCCCTCAAAGGACGCCCAAAACATCCAACCAATCTTCTTCTTGATTGTCTCAACAATACAATTAATGTCATGTTCCTCCCCTGGCTTGATAAAGTTTTTAGTTTTGGTGAGTTATCCAAGCTGGACAGTAAGATACTAACCTTTCTGGTGAACCAGCGTCTCGAATGGTGGCCATTTTTTGCCCAAGTTTCATCTGACCAAAGGATGGACATCCACTGCTCAAGGGTTCAATTGATGCAGGCTTCTGCCTATTCTGTTCGCTTACTTCTAATCTCAGGAGATGTAGTAGACTTATTCAACGCTGTGTAGCGCTTAAAACCCCTTTTCTCAAGTTCACTCTTTATCACTCTCTCACTCACGCCCAAGTGCTTGAACGGTCTATTTGCAAGTTCAAAGTAGGTCATTTGCCGGTTTTCAGGAGGTTCTTTAATAAATTCCTCAATCTTATTGACATCTTCGGATGAAAGCGATGGACTTCGACCACGAGCTTTCTTGGGCGTCACTGATCAGCGGCGAAGAGAGTAACCAACTTGCTTTCTCGAAATGTCGAGTTGGGCTGCAATTTTTGACTGGTTTGTGCCAGCGTCGTGAAGCGTTTTAATCTATGCTATTCAATATTTCTGTATCATTCTCTTGTCTAAATATTCACCTCTATGCACTGATCTCTGCTTAAACGTTTGGATGAGGGCGTGGGAGGGGGTATTTGAGGTTGATCCATCTATTTTAAAGACAACTCAACCAACTGAATCGTCAGCCTGCATGTTAACATACCTCTAATTTTACTGATAAAAAATTTGTGTGTGGTAGGCGAAATAAGTATGGGACTTTCAAGATCAAAATTAATGAAAATGTGATAATGTTGGTTGTCGCAAAGTCGATAATGAGATGAGCTCTCTGGAGGTTATCGTTTGGAGATTATAGAAACTCTGAATTATCAGGCAGCAGTATCAGCCCCTGTCTAATACACCCACTAGTAGGGGTTGACCCTGAAGCGAGGACTGACCCCACTATGCCCTCTTACCCATAGCAGCATAGTATTGTATTCAGCCTGTAATTTATGCAAGTGTTTTACGAGTTTTGTTTTAAATCATTTTTGCGTATGCAGCCTGAGGCTATGACGCGAATGATTACGGAAGACATGTACAGTAGCTTACAAAAGTGGTCGAATAAATCACCAAATCTAATACATTTGACCATAACTTTACAACATGATCTTGAAATGAAAATATTACAGCATTGTATGAAAATTTAAATACTTTACTATCGCTGAGAAAATTTTGAAGCAAAAAAAAAGAGAATTGATTATTCTATTGTGGTCTTGGCGTTCTCAATTACTCGACCAGTTTTGGAAGCATCATTTTGTGTCGGAACGATTAATTCGGTTGAGTCTATTTTGGGTTTGGAGTTGGTGGTCCCTGCATGATGTATAACAGTTTTTATCCGAGGAACGAGGATTTCTTACTTACGGAACTTTTAGCGTGAAACTAGTGAACTCTAAAAATGATTGGCTGTGAACCCCTGGAACAAAAAGGCCGGTGGGTCCGCTTAGTAAGCGACCCCTTTCTTCTTCTTCAACATCAATTCGTGCAACGAAAGCTCCTTCTTCAACATCACACAGCACCAAGCGCTTCGACCCACGACCCACGAACATGAGCAAGTTATGTAAACGGTGCGAAGTCGAACGTGATCTTTCTGAATTCGACCAGTTCAAAACTGGAAAATTCATGATTGGCTGAAAATCAAGCTCACGTGTTCCTCGGATATATACTTGGAGCTCCGCTCCGCCGAGATTCCATTTTAATTCCTTTATATCGGGTAAACTATTATCCGATGATAGATACCAACTTCGTGGCTATAGTTTAGGGGAGAGATGTAATATAATCAATCGAACCTTACTGAACAATTGTTCTCATTACATACTGCAGTACTCTCATAACTTCAAGTGAACCTATCGGCTTGTAGTGTATGACCTTTGTCATACCAACATTTTGATACAAGAACTCAAAGATCTTTTCCCAACTAGCCATCCAATCCACAAGATATTTTCTCTTGCATTCTGTAATTTCTTATTATCTGTACCTTTAAACAACCATGGAAAATGAAACAACCGATTTCTGAGCTAATATATAGATGAATGGTGAAGATACGACCTGTCAATTAGGTAAAAGCTACAGGAGTAGCGTTATTTGAAATACAATCAAATCGAATCGATCGGTGAGGTGCGGTGAGGTGAGGTGAGGTGATAAGTGCATCTGTAGTGTAATTTGAATCTCAGTGGAATTCAATCGATTGGAAAAGATAGAGTTTGAACTAAGGCGTAAAAGAACTCCAACCATCTTGTAAAAAGGAAACATAAAAGTCAGATTTATTGTATTTATAGGAATCATTCAGCCTCCAGTATCAAAATTATTCAATCAATTGATTCATACTTATCTTTTGAAAATACTTCTACCCTGAACGAGAATATTTGGGATTTTTATCAAAGTAATCTTTTCTTTAAAAAATATGACAAAGATATCTCCCGACCAAATAACATCCATTGCAAAGTTAGTCCATGAAGGAAATCAACGAATAAAATTTCACCAATATTAGGACTCAATCATGCCACTGTTGTAAAATACCAAAAGATGATAGTGAAGGAAGCACCGAAATTAAAGAATGGACGGCCACAAAAACTATCAGCTAGAGATAAGCGAGAAATCGCCCGTTTAATGGTAAATGGGAGCGCTAAGACGGCAGTAGGAGCGTCCAAACTAGTAAATTCAAAAAGAGAAGATAAAGTTTCCGCTCAGACTGTCCGGCGGGCTTTAAGGGAGCAAGGTCTGAAGGCGATAAAAAAGAAGAAACCAAAGCTGCCAAAAACTCATCAGAGAGCTCGCTTGAGCTGGGCTTTATGCCACGAAAATTGGACGAAAGAAGACTGGAAAGTGGTTATTTGGTCAGACGAAACCAAAATAAACAGGGTAAATAGCGATGGGATTAAATATTCTTGGGTTAAAGGCCCAAAGAATTTGGAGCCAGAAGCGATCGAAGAGACCCTGAAGTTTGGTGGGGGCAATCTAATGATATGGGGGTGTATATCACAGTTATTATAGGTGGAATGGGCCGTATAGTTGGACGAATGGATTCTAAACAGTATTTGGAAATGTTGGATAATTTTCTAGTACCTACTATGGATAGAATTGCCAGAGAGCCCGACTCGGTACCTGCAACAGAGCTCATCTTCCAGCAAGATTACGACCCAAAGCACACATCCAAGAACACAAAAAACTGGATAGCTTCTAAAAATCTCAAGACAATGAATTGGCCCTCTCAATCGCCGTCTACGAACCCGATTGAGCATCTTTGGGGTCGGCTCAAGTGTCGACCCGGTGAGTATCCAGAGCCACCGAAAGGTATACATGAGTTGTGGGAAAGACTTCGGGAAATTTGGCAAAACTTAGATCCAATTTTATGTCAGACTCTAGTTGAGAGTATGCCGTCGCGTGTGTAAGAGACTAGAGAAATCAAGAGCCTGAATAAACAATATCGTAAGGAATTTTAGAAATAAACTAACTTGATGTCCTATCCTACGTAGGGAGGCATGCTACTTATAGACTGTCTTTTTTCTGGGATCGCAGAGACCCAAGCCCCGGTCATCGGCTTCCTAACTCCCTCCCGGTCCGGTGTCGCTCTCTCCGTTAGTCTCGCCCTGTGAAGCCCTTCCTCTTGGTCCCCCTTATCATCCTTATTGTGGACAATCACTGGGACCCTCTTCCGAAGTCTTCTCCCTTCGAGGCCCATTCCGGACCGACAACCGTCGGCCTTACTTCGGAGGCTATGTGGGGCTCTCTGCCTCCGGGAGCCTTGTCTACTAGCCACTCGGCTGGTCCCTGCGACCAGCCTTCTACTCAGGGCTCAGCCCGTAACAGCGTGTTGCAGCTGTAATAAAGGCCAAAGGGGGTCATACTAAGTATTAAATGATGCTTCCAAAACTGGTCGAGTAATTGAGAACGCCAAGACCACAATAGAATAATCAATTCTCTTTTTTTTTGCTTCAAAATTTTCTCAGCGATAGTAAAGTAATTAAATTTTCATACAATACCATAATATCTTAATTTCAAGATCATGTTGTAAAGTTATGGTCAATTGTATTAGATTTGGTGATTTATTCGACCACTTTTGTAAGCTACTTTATGTGACGCAGTATGACTCTATTTTGACGTTTGGAACACTCATACTTAGATTCCATTAGCAGATATCACTACGAGAATAACGCCTTACGACATGTACCCTCTTCCGTGAATACCCACCACAGGGAAAAGTGAGAAAAACCCATGGTTATCTGAGCATGCTTTTATCATTCTACGAATACGATATCACCGCGAGGGATGTGGTGTGAGGATCTTGCTGGATTCGAACCAGCTTTCTCCTGTCTCAAGTGAGGCATGTGTCCAAGTTGCCCAGACTCTATTTTGGAGAACGGCCCGGACAGTGTACCACTGCACCATCCGACCCTTTTTAGGAGTTGAAAGTAGCCACAAAAACTTCGCCGGTTTCTTTGTATGCGAATGTTGATTACATAATGTTACCTGGCGTAATAACTCCTGCTGCTGTAGCGACGTGGATATTAGCCTCAAATTAATTAGTAATTTAGTTTCCGTTCACCGCTCGACGAATTCAGCATCAAAAAACCGTTGCACCCAAATTTCAAGGGGAGGGGGGAATTTGTTTCACGACTCCAGAAATGGCTGAGAACTTAAAGGAACCCAGAGCATTAAATTTCAAGTATTTTGTGGGGAGTTATTAAAAGATCTGTTCAGCATGGCGGTAATATAGGAAATTTTTTATCGCCACTGTATAATGAGAGAAATCTGGAGAAAAGTGACAAGAAAAAAAAGAAAAAAGATAAATCATTTTTAATTTTGCTTTACATCATAAATCTTAAGCTGACGCAAACGAACAGGGAATATCTACAGGGCATCACAATTCAAATGGCAGGTTGGTTAAAAAGACACCGAGTACCGGGGAAAACGTCCGGCCCTGTCGTTCTCTGCTTTGATAGGGCAGAACAAGCAGACGTGGCAATTTTGAAGGGAGTTATGTTGAAATTTGAGCTGAAAGCAGCACAAATTTACAGGTCGGGATTCCGGCTATACAATGTTTCAATGGCCATAAGTATGGCCACACCGCCAGGAATTATACAGTAGCCGCTTAGTGTGGTATCTGTGCATGGCAGCACAACACCCGGCAGTGAACTGGCAAACTCGATGAACGATGCTGTAGATGCGGCCGAAAACATCGAGTATGGGAGATGAGCTGTCCCATTCGAATAGTAGAAAAAGCCAAAACAACAGCAAATCGGGTAGACGACTCCGGCAGATATCTGGCACCAGAAGAATGGCCAAGAGAGCACATCAACGAGTGGCATATTGTCGGTAGCTCGAGGAATACAACCTCAGTAGCGGCAAAAACCGGGGGAGCTACAGTCAAGCCCGTAGAACCAAGACGGCCCGGAAGACCCCGGAGATCCCCAGCCGATCGATAGGGGTGATTTATCGTTGAGACGGATGGATAGTTAGATAGATAGAATTGGGAAAAAGGAGAGAAAGCTAAAAAGAAGACGTAGTGATTTTGTGCTTTCTGTAGGCAAACAGAAGAACTACAGACCAAATTCTACAGGTGGAGAGGGTTTTCACCGTGAAGGTTTCCCCTACATGTTAATAATAAGTTTGTAGTAACCTGCATGGACCCAATAGATGCCTTATCGGGTTAATTGAAATCAAATCAAATCAAATCAAATCAAATCAAATCAAATCAAATCAAATCAAATCAAATCAAATCAAATCAAATCAAATCAAATCAAATCAAATCAAATCAAATCAAATCAAATCAAATCAAATCAAATCAAATCAAATCAAATCAAATCAAATCAAATCAAATCAAATCAAATCAAATCAAATCAAATCAAATCAAATCAAATCAAATCAAATCAAATCAAATCAAATCAAATCAAATCAAATCAAATCAAATCAAATCAAATCAAATCAAATCAAATCAAATCAAATCAAATCAAATCAAATCAAATCAAATCAAATCAAATCAAATCAAATCAAATCAAATCAAATCAAATCAAATCAAATCAAATCAAATCAAATCAAATCAAATCAAATCAAATCAAATCAAATCAAATCAAATCAAATCCAAATCAAATCAAATCAAATCAATCAAATCAATCAATCAATCAAATCAAATCAAATCAAATCAAATCAATCAAATCAAATCAAATCAAATCAAATCAAATCAAATCAAATCAAATCAAATCAAATCAAATCAAATCAAATCAAATCAAATCAAATCAAATCAAATCAAATCAAATCAAATCAAATCAAATCAAATCAAATCAAATCAAATCAAATCAAATCAAATCAAATCAAATCAAATCAAATCAAATCAAATCAAATCAAATCAAATCAAATCAAATCAAATCAAATCAAATCAAATCAAATCAAATCAAATCAAATCAAATCAAATCAAATCAAATCAAATCAAATCAAATCAAATCAAATCAAATCAAATCAAATCAAATCAAATCAAATCAAATCAAATCAAATCAAATCAAATCAATCAATCAAATCAAATCAAATCAAATCAATCAAATCAAATCAAATCAAATCAAATCAATCAATCAAATCAATCAATCAAATCAAATCAAATCAAATCAAATCAAATCAAATCAAATCAAATCAAATCAAATCAAATCAAATCAAATCAAATCAAATCAAATCAAATCAAATCAAATCAAATCAAATCAAATCAAATCAAATCAAATCAAATCAAATCAAATCAAATCAAATCAAATCAAATCAAATCAAATCAAATCAAATCAAATCAAATCAAATCAAATCAAATCAAATCAAATCAAATCAAATCAAATCAAATCAAATCAAATCATAAAGCTTATGTGATTCTATTCCACGGGGTCTATCGTTCTAGCTGTACCATGTAAAACGTCATCTACCGTGATTTTCAGTCTGTAATCACATACCTTAACAATTGTGCCAATAGCCTACTGTGAGTGATACATGTACCACTAAAATAATTGTGATTAGTAAGGCCCCTCGCTCTACGGAGGTGCAGCCCATAAGTATTATTCCATGTCGACCAGGGGGGGCTTGGCCACCACGACGCTTTCCTTAATTAGGCAACATCGCGAGAATGCATCTCGCACCCATTCCTACTGTGTTTTGTATTAGTTCTAATGATCAAAGCATTGATTCAATGATTCCCAACTCATAATACAAAATGCAAATTAATTCCTATTCTTATAATAACTAAAACTTAGTAAACAATCCATTGGCATTAATAACTGCTTGACAACGCTCTTTCATACTCTGAATCAACTCCTCAAACTCATGTCTTCCTATCTTTTCCCACGCCTCTTTCACTGCGTCTCTCAGCTGATTATAAGACATATTTTCAGGGTAGTTATCTTGAAGATAATTCTTCATAATATGCCATACCCTTTCAATAGGATTCAAATCAGGAGAGAATGGAGGCCAAAAAACAACTATAATCCCTCATTCCGCAAGATCTGCTTTTGTCTCTCCAGCTGCATGACCAGGAGCTGAATCTTGCATAAGAACCAAATGAACTCATTCTCTTCTCATCATTTCAACATATCCGTGAATAATTGGAACTGTATGTGCGCAATAGCTCTCCTGATTAATAGAGCCCCAATCCTTTTCCCAGAAGATACCTGGTCCTTTGATATGTCCGTGGAAACACCCCCAAAACATCCAGCCCTCTTTCCTTTGGTGTTTCTCTACAATGCAAGTAGGATCCCATTCTTCTCCTGGTCGTCTTGTAACCCACGTACGTGTATGTCTTCCTCCGATAATCCAAGTCTCGTCTGTCCAAAGGATTTGATACCATTGATCCATTGTCCATTCAACGTGTTCAAGAGCCCATTGTAAACGCAACTGTCGGTTTTTCTCGGAAATTGGAGGCTTTCGCATTGATAACCGTCGATGGAATCCTTCTCTTAAAAGTGCGGATCGTATTGCTTGTTTTTTGACTCCAAAATCAAGTACTTCAGCAAGATTCTGAAACGACATACGACGATTTTGTGTTGATGCGCATACGAATTCAACAAGATCTTCAATTTGAGCTTGTGTAAGGACCGGAGGGCGACCAGATCGTCTCGTAGGAGTAGCTTTAACGCTTAAACACGCATAGCGAATCTGTGCGAAGGTTGGCTTGAAAGGTAAATGATCTTGAATTTGCTTATATGACCAGTCAATTGAGTGAAAAAGGCGTATATCTCGTCGTTGGTCTCGTGTGAGGTCAGAGGCTTTAGGCCGTTTGATTGAAGGTTGAGGTATAGGGCCAAAAGGAGCTACAGACACTGGATTTGTTGATGAATACATTGCGTTGATGTTGTTGTCATCGGAATACATACATAACACAGTAGGAATGGGTGCGAGGTGCATTCTCGCGATGTTGCCTAATTAAGGAAAGCGTTGTGGTGGCCAAGCCCCCCCTGGTCGACATGGAACAATACTTATGGGCTGCACCTCCGTACATCTCTAGGACAATCACAGGAGTTTGTCATAGAGAGGATGCCAGGCATGGGTTTAATGAGACAATGCCGATCGAGGCCCGTGTGGATGAACGGAGATCCTGAAGGGAAGAACTGTGACTCTTTGTAGCTTTCCCAGGCATGATAACTAATCGGGTGTTTGCAGCCGGTACTGCATGAAAGTGAAGAGAACGACTTCACCGGCCTACCGTACCAGTGTTATTTGTGTCATATCATAAAGG
The DNA here is from genome assembly GCA_028751805.1 of Podosphaera xanthii. Classification (NCBI taxonomy): domain Eukaryota; kingdom Fungi; phylum Ascomycota; class Leotiomycetes; order Helotiales; family Erysiphaceae; genus Podosphaera; species Podosphaera xanthii. The sequence continues at coordinate 641,637 of JAPWIX010000006.1, read as the reverse complement.
CTACCAGTACAAGAATGAATTTTGAAAAGAAAGTGACGCCTTTGTTGTTACGGGATTACAAATAATGTCGATCCCTACACACGCTAGCAGGGACCAATCTTTATACACTTCCCAAATATCTTTGTATAATGTATTTCTTCCTTATAGAATTAGAATAAACATTGTTCATACCGTTTGATTGATTTGATCGCGTTATATTCCATAACATATTCTAATTATATCTCTATTTTTATTGTGACTTAGCCCTCGACGCAACGCCTTGCAACTCGTTGGGTTAAGCATAAACTGATGACTCCGTTACAACCTATGCCTCCGGCCATTATGACCCAGTCGAAGTCTTTTTAGAAGTGGCCTAGATGGTCAAGGAGCCCCTCAGAATTCGTAACTTTTCAGATCTGTCTTGAGGGAATTTCATCAGATGAAGATTCAAAAAGGGGGCTGGGTAGCGCCAAAGCCTTTTGTTACGGGGTTTTCACTCATTCATTGCCTCCGATTGCGCAGAACCGCGTTGCGCCATGTATGAAACGACAAAAAAAAATTGGACGTATGGAAAGTCGAAGAGTTCATTTTTCATCTCGAAGAATTGTTCATTGACAGGGACGCATCATCAAAAGCGCAGACAGCCTTGCATAAGTTACGACAGGGGCCTCGACAATCATTTGCTCAGTATAGAAGCGTCTTTGAACAGCTTTGCTCAGAAGCGGACGAACTTGCACCAACTGGCCCTTCAAAGGCGAACGTAATGAAAGAGAGTATCCTCCCATACCTTCGGACCGGTATAGCATTCCGAAAAGGTGTCTCAAAGACTAACTACGAAGAGCTTGTAGAAGAGCTTCAGGACTTAGCCAACGAAATATAAGCCTCAAACGACTCTAAATCCCGTCAAGGACCTATCCAGTATTCTAACGTAACGCCTCAAAGTCTTCCCTAACCTATGGTGTCAATAGAACAGCATGTGCCTTCGCCAAGTCATCAGGTTTCCCATACGCCTACATATCACACCAGCCAATCCTTCGACCACGACGGTGACACATTAATGTCTGATATCAATAACTTGCAAAACCAAATGAATACCTTCCTGGCAACTTTCAAGGGAATTGGTGTGAATGGCTCTGTTGGAACTGATGGTAGAAGAACAGATAACCGACCTTTCCCTCCACCATTATCTCAGGGCGAGTGTAATCGGTGAATTGATGCGGGCATGTGTGAAAGATGTGGATCCGCTCCGTCCCATCGTTGGAGTGAATGCAGATTTAGGAACTTCGAATCAAATCCTACTCCTCGAGGCTACAAGACGAAGCGAAGGGTGGGGATGAATGCGGCAAGGACTGAATTCGCACAAATTAACCATAGTATTGATGCTCCCACTTCCGAGTCGGGAAACGAATAACCTCTGTGCGAAGTCTTGCCCAGTGGTTAGGACAGTGTGATTCTTTTGGTGTAAATCTAGAAAGTATACCCTCAATAGAGGAAGTAAATCAAGTTAAATTGAGAATGGATAACAAACCCTTTCTAATTTAAGTATTTATTGGTGACTACTTCTTTTTGTCTGCTCTATTTGACTCAGGTTGCTTAACCTATGCCGCTTTCAATGAATCCATCGCAAAGAAACACAATCTTCCACGCATCCCAGTACAACAAAGAGAACTTAAGCTTGCAAAAGATGATAATAATTCGTATAAAATCAGTCACGCTACCTATACTACACTGAATATCAATGGACGCAAAGAGCGTCTATGGGGACATCTTATTCGTAATCTACACTATGACTTGATCCTAGGCAAGGGCTGGGCTGGGCTGAAAGAAACAATGTTGTTTACGAAGCAAGCCAACACCTGCTCCACATTGGACCGAGTAATCAGCGTATAACAGTTCATGAAAAAGGATGGATGGACGAAAATAAGGTGAAACAAAAAACCAGTTATGTCCAAGAAGCTAAATTAGTCTCTGCGCTAGTCTTTTCTACCCATACAAAAAAAGCACAAAAAAGTAAGAGTGAAATTTTCTTAGCTTCTGTTACAATTGCAGATATAAATAAAGCTCTTGAAAAGCTGAATAGCAGACAAAGCCAAGCTACAGCCAAATCGATTAGATTTAAACTGCCTCAACAACTTCAAGGGTTGGAAGACTTATTCCGAGACGAAAATTCTAGGGAATTACCGCCTCATAGACCGGGTCATGATATGGAAATCAACCTTGAAATTGATGAGGCTGGTAATGAAAAGAAGCCGCCATATGGGCCACTTTATGACATGTCAAGGGACGAGTTACTAGTTCTACGCAAAACACTTGCGGATTTGTTGGATAAAGGTTGGATTCGTGCAAGTGATTTACCGGTCAGCTCTCCTATACTTTTTGCAAGAAAGCCAGGAGGTGGGCTCCGTCTTTGTGTCGATTACCGTGGCCTTAACGATATCACTAAAAAAGATCGATATCCCCTACCTATAATTCGAGAAACAATTTGTCAATTATCTAAAGCTCGTTGGCTTACCAAAGTTGATGTACGAACAGCATTTCATCGGTTGCGGATAAAAGAAGGCGACGAATGGAAGACTGCTTTCCGGTCCCGGCAAGGTCTTTTTGAATGGTTAGTCTGCCCATTTGGTCTCTGTGGAGCGCCAGCAGTTTTCCAGAGATTCATAAATAACACTTTGCGAGAGCATCTGGATACTTTTTGCTCTGCATATACTGACGATGTTATAATCTACACTGATGGTGGCTTGGACAATCATTATGACAAAGTTAAAAAGGTTCTTAATGGCCTAAATTTAGCGGGATTAAAACTTGACCTCGATAAATGTGAATTTTGTGTAAAAAAGGGCAAGTATCTGGGCTTTGTTATCGAAGTCGATGACGGCGTCAAAGTGGACCCTGACAAAATCAAGGTGTCACGTTGGTGGGTGGATATCGTGACTTTCAGATACCCGTGCTGTTGGGAATGTTATGGGAGATAGAGGAGTAGAGAATAAAGAAAGTGACAAGGCAAAGTGAGAAGAAATGAATGGACTGAGGTAAGTGGTATCTAAGGTGGTTGATTTCTAAGGTAGTGATAGGATGACAGAAAAGACAAAGCGTGAAGAGAGAAGAAGGGAAGGCTACAACTCCTTATGTACAGTAGAATCCAAATTCCTACAACCATTATCCTGAAGATTTGCCATAAATTATTCAACCCAAGCAAGTTAAAAATAACGAAACGAAAATAGAATATCTAAATAAAGCTTGTTGCGAAGATTACTATTAATGCGTCGGTCCTAAAATAGATCGGCATAACAGATCTTCAGGGTCCAGCAAGGAGATTTTCAATTTGAAAGTACCGGGGCCTGACAAGTTCTGACACAAGGCTATGACTGAATTGGAACAGCCAGATAGCGTCTCAGTGGTTCGCTCCTTTCTAGGCTTTTCAAATTTCTATCGCGAATTTATACCCGGATTCTCTGCAGAGTGCGAGCCTCTTAATCTTCTCACCAAAAAAGGCGCAGCTTGGGAATGGGCTGACACCCAAAAGAAAGCTTTTGACAAGCTAAAACAACTACTTATAACTGCACCAGTTCTTGTCATGTTTGATCCCGAAGCAGATACTGTACTAGAAGCGGACTCGTCTGGCTACGCCATTGGTGGAGTCGTTTGTCAAGTAGATGAAAAGGGTCGACTCCAACCTTCAGGCTTTTTCTCTAGGAAGCTAACTCCAGCAGAGGCCAACTATGAAACCCATGACAAGGAACTCCTGACAATTATTGCTACTATGAGACATCTCAGAGCCGAGCTGAGAAGCGTTGAACGCCCAATTATTGTCTACTCTGACCACCGAAATATCCAATACTTTATGAAAACTAGACAGCTTTCTGAAAGACAAGTACGTTGGGCGGAGAAACTTAGTAGTTTAAACTTTGAAATAAGGTTCAGACCAGGAGCTGAATTTCAAAAGCCTGATATTCCCTCGAGAAAATCTGAATTCAAGCCCAAAGGCTTCCACGACGAGCGATTAAAGAAGCGCGAATTTCAACTTCTAAAGGAAAGGTGGCTATCACCATTAAGTAGCAATAAAGACTTCAGCTACTCAAGCCTATTGGCCGTTGTTACGAGGAATCAGCTTCAAAAATCCATGAGACATAGTCCTATGATTGGGAATCTCAAACAACATAGTTTTGATTCCCAAAATGTCAAAAATAAACCGAAACCCAAAGTTCTCTTTGACGAAAATGAGTTACAAATTCTCTGGGGTCAGGCAAAAGCCAAAGATTCCTTGTTCCATTTAATTCATAAAAGTGTAAAAAACGGAGATCGTTGCCTTTCCCCCTTCGGCACCAAACTTGATACAAATGCCAGACTGTTCTATTGACGAAGAGGAAAATTTAATCTATCGTGGAGCACTCTGGGTTCCCGAATTTTAACCTCTTCGTACCGCATTAATCCAACGCGTACATGATTCTCATGTTACTGGGCACCCAAGTCGAGAAATAACACTAGCAATACTTTCACGAGAATTCTTCTAGCACCGACAATATAAAGACGTCCGAAGATTCGTAAGAAACTGTCATGTATGTGGGAGGTCCAAAGTCTGGCGACAATCCACTCAAGGTTTGCTGCGACCTTTGCCTATTCCAGATCGTTTTCACGATGAATCGGCTATTGATTTCAAGACCGATTTGCCGTTGACAAATAAAAACGAGCGCTTTCTCACGGTAATTCATGATCGCTTAATAGGTAGCGCAAACCTGGAAGCGATGGAGGCCGAAGCACGTGCTGAGCGCTTTGTCTCATGTCATTGGCGATACCATGGATTTCCTGGCCCACTCACATCAGACAGAGGCACAAACTGGGTGGGACGTTTCTGGCGAAGGCTCTGCCAGCTAGTTGGAATTAAACAACGCCTTTCAATAGTGTATCATCCCTAAACTGACGGAGGAACAAAAAGAATGAACCAAGAAGTGCTTACTTATCTTTCTCAGAGAGAGGGTAATCGGCGTTCCGTGGGGCACTAGTGAAGGAGGTAAATGTGATAACGAGATCTGAGGTGAGATAATGGATGTGGTCTTCCCAAGGGAAAGACAAAATGAGTAAGAAGCGTAAGAAGAAAAGTAAGGAGTTGGAATTGAAGTAAATCGGTCTTCCCAAGGAAGAGATGTGAAAGGTATGTGGTGAATGTATATTCAGAAGACGTTGCGTGCAGAGGAAATCTCTCACACGCTGAACCTATATATATATATATATATACATGACCTCCTCTACTACACTGCATAACCATACCAGATAATTCAAGGACTTGCCTAATAGAACTAGATTGACCTTACTATCCTCTGCTTCCTGACTTGTGATCTCATTCCAAACCTCCATGCATGGTTGACTCGTATTGATCCAATTACTCGAGAAACTAATCATCCGACAACAGAATTAATATCAGCATCAAGTGCACTAATCTATGAATTCTTAGAGCTTACATCTCCTACGCCTAAGATGACTGGGCAAAACTTCTCTCCTCAGCGATGATAGCTATTAATAATAGAGATAACTCCAAAACTGGCTTCAGCCCCTTTTTTATAACTTATGGCTACCATGTAAATCCAGTTCAACGTCGTGCGCCTTCCTCCAGTTCTCTTAAAGACCCAAAAGCAAGAGCAAATGCGTTCGTTAACCGCCTACACGATGGTCAAGAGCTCGCGAAAGCAGCAATGATTACTGCCCAACAGATCATGGAACACAATGCAAATAGGCATCGGAAGCCAGCTGAAAAGTTTAAGATTGGAGATAAAGTGTGGCTAAATCTCAAAAACGTCACTACACCCCAACTGAAAAAAAAAATCTCTTAGACTAATTCTAAATATAAGTTTGTTAAGGAGGTAGCTCCTGATGTTTATGAGCTTGACGTGCCTAGCGAAATCCATCCAAGATTCTTTGTTGATCTCCTTCGTCGAGATCCTGATGATCCATTGCCGTCCCAAAAGACTGACGATAGCCAACCACCACCTCTCCTTGATGGTAAAAACCCATTTTTTGGCGTCGAAAAAGTCCTTAAAGTTGAAAAATTTGGAGCGAAAAGATTTGTCTGCGTAAAATGGACAGGTTATAAAGAAACCACTTGGGAACCGAGAGAAAATCTCGTTTTAACGAACGCTTTCAAAGAATTCATCAGACAATACGGAGAAGGAGATCATGTTGGAGATATCAACACTGGCAGTTACACTGGAGCTCGCATTTGGCCTATTCAGACATCTAAGTATCGGTCAGAGGGATATTCAAACCAAGCTCCGAACGAAATATCATCGGCGTCACCCCTCTCACAAGATGACTTCAGTATCTAAACAAACCGAGAGGAAGCGCTCAGGGTGAAAGAAATGAGGGAAAAACTGATCACTCCCATCTCGATGCTACCAAGTTCCCTAGACCTCAACCTTACGGAGGCTGTTTTGGACAAAATATCTCGTTTTATCCAAGTTAAATATCCGAGACTGGATAGCGAAAAGCAAAGATCTAGGGATTCCTCGAGGTCGATCGTGGAAGATACGTGGAACCCTATGCCTCCTTTTCAGAACTTTCGGCGTGCTTTAGATGATATTGACAATAAGGAATGAGGTTAACTTCAGAGATATTCAGTAAACGCAATATACTAAGAGCCTCCAAAGGATAAGGGCTCTTAACATATACAGTAAAGTCTTGATGGGTCGAATTTAGTAGAGCCAAGATAATCGCCCGTGTCCAAAATTACCAGCTACATCAAGGTGTTGGTTTGCCTTGACGTTTAGTTTATCTTCCAAAACTAACTGTAAGAATAGAACGTACAAGTGACATGAAACTAGCAAATATCCCAAGATACGTGCTAAAGATATACTCTCATGATAGGGTATTGTTCGTTGATCCGCTTCTTATAGGGTACAGGGGTTAAAGCGGGGATAAAGTGGAGATAAAGTGGTGATATTCCAGGTTACCTCACGATAGATCCACAGTATCCCTGTTAGCTTCAAATTTTAAAATCTTATGGCCTAAGGCATAAGAGATATGCATCTGTATATGAAGTCCAACGCCCACCTTCATGCCTGCACCTTTGTACACTCGCGCACACCTGAGGTCTTTTCGTTTAAATCATTGTCAGCTATTTACTATTATTTTGCTCAACGGCATACTTTTATTTCATTCATCTATCTAATTTTTACTTCATGTGAGTGCATCTGAACCTTAAGTCAACTACTTTAGAAGATTTTAATTTACTGTACTAGATTGCCGCAAAGATGGATTCACCTCAACAACCTTCTCCATCATCAGCATCTCCTACTTATGCAAAACGCCTAACACAAACTCAACGTATTCAAGTAAGTCTGAAATCTACAAATTGATAAGGTTAAGAGAGTAACATGTGCAGGTTAGAACCTTGGCCAGTGAGGGACACAGTTACGTCAAAATCTCTCAACGCTTTGGGATTACATGGCGACAGGTACAATACACCATGAGCGTTGAAAATACCGAGCCTCAGTACTCCAGTGGTAGGCCACCTATTCTAAGTAGTTCCCAGGTCGATGAAATAGAATTTTTCGTCTGTTTATCATCGGAAAATCGTCGGATGTCATTTTTCCAACTTGCACATTTTATATTTCGGCACTTTGGTGTGAGCGAGAATGTGATCCGACGTGAACTGGCAAAGAGGGGATATGCACGCAGGATTGCATGATTAAAACCTCCTATCTCTTCAGTCAACAAACTGAAGAGATATGAGTTTGCCAGAATACATCTCCACTGGCGGAAGGAACATTGGATGAGAGTCCTCTGGTCCGACGAGACTTGGGCTATGAATGGTCGGCAAAGTGATCGTTGGGTCACAAGAAAGGTCAGTAGTCCCTTAAAGGCTCCTAAGATATAGAGTTCCCTTGAGCTAAGTTTAAGTCAAAGATTGGGGAAGAGTACGAAGATACCTGTGTCCTAGCCAAGACGCGGAGGAGAGTTGGGTGGATGTTCTGGGGATCTTTCTTTGGACGACAGAAGGGGCCTTGCCTGATTTGGGAGAAGGAGTGGGGCCATATCACTGCGGCCAGTTACTGCGAGAGGATAGTGCCTCTCATAGAGAGTGCGGTCTTTCGGGAACCAGGACTAGATGTGATGCAGGACAACGCCCCTCCTCACAAGTCGAGGCAAACTATGCGTGAGTTTGAAAGGAGGAATATTTCTCTAATGGAGTGGCCGCCATATTCTCCTGATTTAAATCCGATAGAAACTTTGTGGAGTTATATGAAAGCGTACATGGAGCGTCTTTATCCAGCGTTGGATCAAGGGGGGCAGCGGAGTCAAGGGCATCTTCGTCAAATAGTGAACGAGGCGTGGGATCTGGGGTTTAATGGGGATGACTTGGAGAAACTGATAGATTCGATGCCCCGAAGAATCAGAGCCGTTTACGAAGCTGAAGGCGGATATGTAAATTATTAGCTAGATAGAAGTATAATTTATTTATGAAATGTATTAATGAATTAAAAAGTGAATAGAGGGCTATAATGGACCAAAAAAGCAAAACCAACGAATATTTCGTCGTGAAATTTTTGCCATACAAATTTAAAGTTTAGGTGGGGAGATCTACTTATCGTCATGCTAATTCAAGTTAGTAAAAGCCTATATACCCTGTAAAAGTCGAATTTTAGCGCCTATACACGATTAATACCGTAGTATCAGAGTAATACATAATAAAAAAGATGTATAACTAGTATCATATGAAAGTGCACACAGACAAAGGCTAAAAACTAGTTGATCAAAATGCATTATATTTGGCAAGAATAAAGGTATATCCTCATGCTCCTGAATATCTTGCCAAAGTTTTTTGGACTATTCCTACTCGATACCAGGCAGTGATAGATCCTAATGGGAAGGCCACAAAGTTATGGAGATCTGACACCCTTTGCTAAAATTTCGTTCAACTTCCCTTCCAAGCATCCGTTTTTTGTCTAGATTTATGTGGATCATTTCAGTAACTTATAGCTTATATTTGTGCCAGAGTAAGTGAGAGCGTCGAAGAGTGGTCTTTAATTAAGTTCTTGGTGGATTTAGCTTAGAAGCTAGAATAGAAATGTAAAAACATTTAATTTATTTACATTATATCGCCCTCCAAAACCATCCTAACACCTATGAGCACTTGTCCCAAATTTCAAAACAAAAGAGTACTGTGCTGCTACGGTATGTTATTACAGGTGGGTCTGTGCAGGGTATATCTCGCTTCAGGGGTTAAAAGTGGGAGTGTATGGGGCCTATAACATCTACTCTGATACTACGGTATTAATCGTGTATAGGCGCTAAAATTCGACTTTTACAGGGTATATAGGCTTTTACTAACTTGAATTAGCATGACGATAAGTAGATCTCCCCACCTAAACTTTAAATTTGTATGGCAAAAATTTCACGACGAAATATTCGTTGGTTTTGCTTTTTTGGTCCATTATAGCCCTCTATTCACTTTTTAATTCATTAATACATTTCATAAATAAATTATACTTCTATCTAGCTAATAATTTACATATCCGCCTTCAGCTTCGTAAACGGCTCTGATTCTTCGGGGCATCGAATCTATCAGTTTCTCCAAGTCATCCCCATTAAACCCCAGATCCCACGCCTCGTTCACTATTTGACGAAGATGCCCTTGACTCCGCTGCCCCCTTGATCCAACGCTGGATAAAGACGCTCCATGTACGCTTTCATATAACTCCACAAAGTTTCTATCGGATTTAAATCAGGAGAATATGGCGGCCACTCCATTAGAGAAATATTCCTCCTTTCAAACTCACGCATAGTTTGCCTCGACTTGTGAGGAAGGGCGTTGTCCTGCATCACATCTAGTCCTGGTTCCCGAAAGACCGCACTCTCTATGAGAGGCACTATCCTCTCGCAGTAACTGGCCGCAGTGATATGGCCCCACTCCTTCTCCCAAATCAGGCAAGGCCCCTTCTGTCGTCCAAAGAAAGATCCCCAGAACATCCACCCAACTCTCCTCCGCGTCTTGGCTAGGACACAGGTATCTTCGTACTCTTCCCCAATCTTTGACTTAAACTTAGCTCAAGGGAACTCTATATCTTAGGAGCCTTTAAGGGACTACTGACCTTTCTTGTGACCCAACGATCACTTTGCCGACCATTCATAGCCCAAGTCTCGTCGGACCAGAGGACTCTCATCCAATGTTCCTTCCGCCAGTGGAGATGTATTCTGGCAAACTCATATCTCTTCAGTTTGTTGACTGAAGAGATAGGAGGTTTTAATCATGCAATCCTGCGTGCATATCCCCTCTTTGCCAGTTCACGTCGGATCACATTCTCGCTCACACCAAAGTGCCGAAATATAAAATGTGCAAGTTGGAAAAATGACATCCGACGATTTTCCGATGATAAACAGACGAAAAATTCTATTTCATCGACCTGGGAACTACTTAGAATAGGTGGCCTACCACTGGAGTACTGAGGCTCGGTATTTTCAACGCTCATGGTGTATTGTACCTGTCGCCATGTAATCCCAAAGCGTTGAGAGATTTTGACGTAACTGTGTCCCTCACTGGCCAAGGTTCTAACCTGCACATGTTACTCTCTTAACCTTATCAATTTGTAGATTTCAGACTTACTTGAATACGTTGAGTTTGTGTTAGGCGTTTTGCATAAGTAGGAGATGCTGATGATGGAGAAGGTTGTTGAGGTGAATCCATCTTTGCGGCAATCTAGTACAGTAAATTAAAATCTTCTAAAGTAGTTGACTTAAGGTTCAGATGCACTCACATGAAGTAAAAATTAGATAGATGAATGAAATAAAAGTATGCCGTTGAGCAAAATAATAGTAAATAGCTGACAATGATTTAAACGAAACGACCTCAGGTGTGCGCGAGTGAAGAAAGGTGCAGGCATGAAGGTGGGCGTTGGACTTCATATACAGATGCATATCTCTTATGCCTTAGGCCATAAGATTTTAAAATTTGAAGCTAACAGGGATACTGTGGATCTATCGTGAGGTAACCTGGAATATCACCACTTTATCTCCACTTTATCCCCGCTTTAACCCCTGTACCCTATAAGAAGCGGATCAACGAACAATACCCTATCATGAGAGTAACTCAAAGTCTAAAATATGTAAGCCTTATCTGTCAGGATTATCATTTTTATGCTGCTTAGCCTCGGTTTTACAGTGTCTTCTCCCGAACGTCTGCCCCACCACTATTGTTCAGCAATACCATCACAGATCTCAATAGGACGCCATCACTTCAGTAAATTGTCTTAAATATACCAATCGTAAGTTGTAAAAATTCCGAATTTAAATAATTCATTTAGGATGCCAAAGAATGGATCAGTTAAATCATTGCAACGATGAATCGTCCACAGACGCCTCCACCATCATCAACCTCACCTCCATCTCTTGTTCGTTCCAGAGCAAAAAAAGCGACAAAAGAACAGCGTATTGAAGTAAGTATCATGTCTAAAGAGAGCTAAATCATGCGTCATCTCTAAAAATTGGTAGGTGAGAACTCTGACCCGAGAAGGCTACAGCTACCAAAAGATCGCGCGACGACTCCAAGTGATCTATCACCAGGAGTCGCTATGCAGCAAAAGCTGACCATCTCTCCCCTAAAAATAGTAGCGGTCGTCCCCTTGTCTTGAGCAGTGAACAGGTCGACGAGATTGAAGACTTTGTTACATTATCTCCAGAACACCGTCAATTGACCTATTTCGAGCTCGCCTATGCACATTTTAGTCATTTTGGAGTGAGTGAGAAGGTAATCCAACGGACAATGTCAACAAGGGGATACGCCTGTCGTATTGCCGCTTCGAAACCACCACTTTCTGCAGAAAACATGAGAAAGAGACTTGAGTTCCTTACAGAACATCTTCACTTGAATAAAAAGCATTGGATGAGAGTTCTCTGAACAGACGAAACCTGGGTAACCGATGGACGACATTGCAGTATTTGAATCACGAGGAAAGTCAGTACCGCCTACTTTGTCTGAAATTTGAGATTCTTAACCTTAATTTTTCATCTAGATAGATGAAAATTTTGACGCTACATGTGTCATAAGTAACATTCGGAAGAAAATTGTATGAATGTTTTGGGGCTCTTTTTTTGGGAGCGAAAAAGGCCCTTCCTTGATTTGGGAGAAGGAGTGGGGTAGTGTACCTGCTGATAGATATTGTCAGAGGATAGTATCTCTTATCCACGGCATGATTTCGAGTCATCCACATATACAACTAATGCAGGACAACGCCCCACCTCATAAGGCAAGGCAAACTATGGATGAGCTAAGGGAGAGAAACATATCTCCGATTACATTGCAACCATATTCCCCTGACCTGAACCCGATAGAGCATGTCTGGAAGTTGATGAAGGACTACAACGCATATCACTATCCTGATTTAGCTCCGGAAAATAATAGGTCGCAGGATGAGCTTCGAAGGATTGTGGCAGAAGCTTGGGACAGGGCCGTGGATGAAAAGGAGTTGTAAGAGCTAATTGAGTCAATACCAAGCATGATCAGAGCGGTTTATGAAGCTCAAGGTGGCCTGACAAAGTACTAGCCTCGATAACTTATTATGAACTGGATAATTAGAATAATGAATTCATAACTTTATTTGAACCAAAATTAGAAGCTGCGATACATTTTGCGTGAGGAATTTCACATACAAATTTTTAAGGTATTTTCATAAATTTTCACAGATCAACTGCCAAGCTTTCCAGGTCAGGAAAGCGAAAGCATATATACCCTGTCGAGACCCATATTTTGAGTGGAGCTGGGAAAACTTACCGTAGTGGCACAGTAGGAGGACAAGGACATACAGAATTAAAGCTAATTAGTAACAATCTTTATGGCTGCAGCCCTGTATGCAAGTTGGACTTTTTTCCCCTAAGACCCTTTATATACCTAAATAGGGCAATTTATCGCAAATCAGATGAAGCACCAAGCAGGGGGTTAAATGAAATATATTAAGGCTAATATGGTATGATCTACAAAGAAATAGGAGTCGTGATACAGCCCCCCCCTTGAAATTTTGTTGCAACAGTTTTTGGATGCTGAATCCGTCGAGCGGTTAACGCAAATTGAATTACTAATTAAACTGAAATTGACATCCGCGTCGCTACAGCAGCAGACGTAATCAGCTACAGTAAACTTATGTCCAAATTGTAATTAACAACCGCGTACAACGAAACCGGCGAATGATTTCCGGCTACTTTCAACTCTTTAAACACTTGTCGTAACTTACAAGCTGATTGCAAGATGAATCAAGAAATAAAAAATTTCACAATCTCACAAAATAAATGTACTTCAAGCCATTTATTTCTTCCACAGTCTCTCAATTTCAAAGGTTATTTCTAGCAATCTATCATTACTAATTCATCTTCTGACTGTTTCCATGTACGTTTTTATCAATTTGAGCGTAACCGACGTCCAGCTCTAAAACTAACAATGGCAGAATTACTTCGTTGAAATTAAATCTACCCGGATCTTACGTTTCTATTAAAAAATTGTTTGAGGCGGTCCAAAATCACGCTAGATCTGCTGGATACGCCATTACCACCAGCAATTCGGAATAGAGAAAAGGGCGAAGAAAGAAACTTCCACTCTGTAAGAAAAGTATAATATTTCACAACGAAGTGGGCGAGACATGCAGAAAACGACGTAGATTGACGTAAAATACCAGCTATTCTTTCAGATTTAAGGCCAGAAAAGAACCCGAGTCTTTTGATAATCATAGACTCAAGATAGCACGAATAAACACAACTTTACACATGTTTGTTTTGTTTGTAGTGGTCTTTATTCGTGCTATGTAGAGTCCAAGACTATTATAACACTAGGGCTCCTCTCTGACCCAGGCCACACCTTTTACGGTGCTCCTATCCCCTTTTACCTCGAACCTAAGATCATTCATAAATTGACCCATGACGGGTAGCCATTTAGCTCAGTAATTACCCGTAGAATTCAACCACCTTTTCTACGGAACCTTCTGCTCAAAAAAATTGAAAAAGAGCAGGCATGGAAACCGGTACGCGGGAAAAAGTCTCAAGAACCCTGCAACCCCAGCCAGGCGAGGGCTAGACTCCAGAGTCACACGAGGTGCGTATCCCCATCTGTATCTCCCTAATATCCGATAGTCCAGATATCCTCCTCATACCAACACCACCAGCGCTCAGGTAGCGGTGCTCTTTCCTCGGGAGACAGTATAATGCCAGAATATCTGTAAACAATGAGAATTCATCTTAGTAAAAAGGGCCAACTTAGTCTGATCCATCACCACCATAACGGGAGCTGGGTACGCCCCGGAAACTCATTTGGATGACTTTTCCTCCGTGACCAAGTAATGCGTGTTTCTGTTGGCTCTGAAGATAAACTCCAGGTTCGTAGGGGACACCACGTACAGGTAGAAACGCCGTCTTCGTCCCCCCAACTTTACACATATTAGGGCGCATGATAGGGAGTTGGTTGAGCCTGTCTCAACACGATACCATGCCAAAAGTTTTACGATATTGCACTGCTTATATTGAGTTCGGATACATTAAAACAAGATATCAAGGATGTAGGGCAACTGGCCATACTCGTAGTTGATGGCCTGATAATTAGGGATGTTCCTCACATTAAATTGAAACAATGCTACGGAGAGAAATTGTTTTGTGTAATTCCGTCGAACTTTGACTACGAAATAGTTTTATTTGATACTAAATACCCAAACAGTTCATATGTGTGATAGATTTACCAAGTTGATAGAGTTTCTATCTTAATTTTATCCCAAATGAAATGTAGTCCGTACACTGTCCAAACACCCAAAGGTAATAAATAGGCTGTAAAATTGAGATGTTGTTCAACAACGATGTACAAAAATAATTAAGCACACATGTACTTGTACGTGCGTTCAGTATTTGTTTGCAGTTTCTAATTAGACAGTTTCTACGTAAATGTAGTGGGGCTAATCGATAAATCCATATTTACAGGCAGAATAAGTTTTTCAAGGGGGGAGGGCGTTATATCACGACTCAGAAATAGAGCACTTACCCGTTTCTGTGTAATTTCTTGGCAAAAACTGTACCGGTAACTCTAGAATATTATCGATGAATCCTCACATTATTACTAGTACTGTTACGTACTGCGCAGATCTTTGATAGGACTACGTTTGCGTAATTTATACTAAGCATATGTACATGTACAGTGTTGCAGCCCTAGAGATTGTTGACAGTAGGCGTTCATTCTGTAGATTGAGCTAGTAGCTACAGTAGAACCCCTCTTAGCTAATAGTGAGTCCCGGTATAATTACTGAAGAGATTCATAGAAATTAACGTTTATATTTGCAATACTTACCCCTGCGCGCAAAATGACCTGTAAGGGTAAGTGTTGCAAATATAAAAGTCCAAATTACAATGAATCTTTTCAACATTAATACCGGGACCCACTATTAGCTAAGAGGCTCTACTGTAGGAGGGAAATGACATACAAAATTAACACTACAGTCGTCCCTCTCTTACTCGATAGTGGGTCCCGGTATAAGTGTTGAAAATATTCATTGAAATTCAACCATTTACATTTGCAACACTTACCCTTACAGGTCATTCTGCGTGCAGGGGTAAGTATTGCAAATGTAAATGGTTGAATTTCAATGAATATTTTCAACACTTTTACCGGGACCCACTATCGAGTTAGAGAGGGACGACTGTATTTAGCAACAATCTTTAGGGTTGAGACACTGTACGTATACTATGTCACTACAATAAAATTCGTCTCCCTGTCAATTAAAAGTGGATTTTATATAGAATATCAGGGTCAATTAGGTTTACTTGCATGTAGTATTGCAGCCTTAAGTATTATTACTAATCAGACACAATTAGCGATAGCTAGCAACAATATCTACGGATACAATACTACATGCAAGTAAAACTAATTGACCTTGATACCCTATATAAGATCCACTTTTAATTGACAGGGAGACGAATTTTATCGTAGTGACATAGTACATGAGTATTCTTACAACATAAAGGTAAGCGTATCTTAGATACGGGAAATGTTTGGCTCTTTTCTATTTTTAGCAGTCAAATTTATATTCGAATACCATTTTACTGCTAATTATAGAAAAAAATTGCTAAAAAATTTCTCGTACAAAAATCCACTTTTACTAATAATTATGCTCACAGGACATAGTATCAGCCATGGATTCTGGAAAATCAGCCCCTCTTGTGTCTTGAATATTAGAGTGCACTCTCGCTATAACAATGTGGGGCAAGACTTAAAAAAGGGCTCTTATTGGCCAATTCAATTAAATCCTCCAATGGGGAGCCTTGTTTAAGTCTTGCCCCACATTGTTATAGCGAGAGTGTACTGTACCTCACGATCATCCGATTTGAACCGATGCATAATTAGATCTGAACTTGGTCGGGATGTGCTGCTGTGCACCGACTTTCCCAATTCGCTCCGGCCTTGGTATCCTTCTGAGAGATGGAAATTTGAGTCGATCCGAAGGTCATTATGACTGGTAGAGTAGAGAGCTCAGCTCGACAAAGAGAGCTCTTCCGGTGAGTCGACAGAAGGTGTTCTTTCACTTCCTAACATTAATTTTAGCTATTTCCCGCTAGCAGACAATGAATATATTGCCAATGATGAGCGCAAAGCCTCCAATGATCCATGCCTGACAGCATTTGCACAGCTAGGTGTCCTTCGAATGAAAGCCAAAAGAGGATATATAACTCTTTCAGCATGTGTTGAAAATTTTTCCACTTACATCCTTGCTGAATCTGGGCCAGCTCTTTCCCTTCAAAAAAATAATGACGAAAATGATGAGCTCTGGCACGGTATTGGTATGATCAAGGAGCAGACCAAATTATACAGTGCTATAATGACAGAATTCTGCCAACCACAGGATGCTCCAACGTACATATTCATCGGTGACATCACAGAAGATGAAAGGTTCAAACACTTTAGCATTGAAAAAGCATACAAGTTTAGGTCTATGGCAATTGTACCATTGAAGAGTATTATGCATGAAATTATTATTGGGTCGTATGCCGTACTGGACGAAAAGCCTCGTGAGAGCTTGAGTGAAGATGAAATTCAATTTTTGTTTGATATGGCCACTACTGTGAGCGATCATCTCGAAGCAGAACGTCTGAAGCGGGTACAGCAACGATCAGAGAGGATGGTTAAGGCTTTGGTTCTATTCATTGAAGGAAAGAGCTCGTTACGTGATTGGTGGCTTAAACAAGGACACCGGACACAAAGAGCTAATATAAGAAAAAATACCAAAGATGAGAGACCTCTGGAGCTCCTTGCTGACCTAGAATTTGGAATTCAAGAGCGTGTCGACTACTTTTCCAAGCATGGTCTACATGAGTTGCAAAACAATAGTTATCAAGCGTCACTAAACGTCTCGCCAAGCTCATCTGCTCCTTCAAGAAGTGAGACTACTATAACCGAGCTACAAGATCTATCAGGAGAAAGAAATTCATCTCTACCTTCTGAAAGGGATCATTTTGGTGCACCACTTAAAAACTCTACGACTCCTCAATCATCTACGGACACACTTGAAACAGTGGTTACCCCCGATGTCCCTGATTTTGGAAGACAAGCCTTCGTCTCTTTCGATCTTCCTCCTGAGGCTACCCCGCAGGGGCCCTCTCAGACATTCCGGAACTCATTTCTGACTTCTGACATTAAACGTGTCTTTGCAAGAGCTAGCAATCTGGTTAGAGAATCCATTGGCGTTGAAGGAGTAGTTTACTTTGAATGTCCAAGCGGATCGCCAACGACTTCAAAAAAAAATAAACCGGAAAAAATAAACTCTGGTCCAGGGAAGAAGTTCTTTTTAGAAAAACAAACTGTAGAAGAGCAATCACCTGAAGATGACTTCGAGAAAACTCTTTCAGATAGTGACTCGGCTGGCCAGTTTTGCAAAATTTTGGGATATAGTACGAAAACAAAATCTAGTGTTTATGGCCACAGAGTGTCGGAGGAACTTCAACGTTTCCCGGTAGTAACTCTCAATAATTTGCTGGAGCACTACCCAAATGGCTCAATATTTAACTTTGATGATGATGGGTCCCTGGTATATGATTCTGATAATAACTTCAGTGGTCCAAATAATGAAGCAGATAGGAAAAAAGACGCTGATATAATCTTATCCGTTCTACATAGAGCCCGAAGTGTGTTTTGGTTTCCACTTTGGGACCAGAATAATAGTCGATGGCATTCTGGCTCACTAATCTGGTCTTGCTCCCCGGAGCGAACTCTCTGTCTTAACGAAGATATGACATATTTGGCTGCTTTTGGGAACAGTACTATGGCTGAAGTATCCAGACTCTCAGTGCAAGAGCTATCCAAAATGAAAACTGATTTCATTTCTAGTATATCGCATGAGTTAAGAAGCCCACTGCATGGGGTATTAGCCTCTGTAGAACTTTTACAAGAAACCCAGATGAATGAAGTGCAGATCGAG
Source organism: Podosphaera xanthii (assembly GCA_028751805.1). Lineage (NCBI taxonomy): Eukaryota > Fungi > Ascomycota > Leotiomycetes > Helotiales > Erysiphaceae > Podosphaera > Podosphaera xanthii. Next base: position 623,233 of record JAPWIX010000006.1, on the reverse strand, counting down.
ATGACCAACAACATTCATGCATCGGGTAAAATTCTTTTAGACACGATTAATCACGTTTTAGACTTTTCAAAAGTTAATCCTAGAGCAAGGTGTGGGAAAAAAATCTCCAAAAGTCTCTGGAAGAAATCAAGGATGAGGGGTAAATCTGAAGATGAATCTCACAAGGCAGATATGTGTATTGTCTCCGAAGAGGTCATCAACACCATATATACCGGAATAGCTGTTTCAAAAAAATCCGTATCTTCAGAGAACGAAGCATCCAGAAATCAATGTTCTGTCTCTATTATTTTAAATATACCGTTCCGTCAAAATTGGACCTACGAAATAGACAAAGGGGCATGGAAAAGAATTTTGATGAACTTATTCAGTAATTCTATGAAGTATACGTCGTCAGGGTTTGTTAGCGTATCTCTAGATGTTGATGAACTTCCAACCCATACAAGTGGTAAAAAATCATCTCGATCTCTGCTAGTACTAAAGGTGAAGGATTCTGGGAGAGGGATTTCTGAAGATTTTCTCAAATACCAGCTCTATAAACCATTTACTCAGGAGGATACTCTATCGGTTGGTGCCGGACTAGGTTTAAGCATTGTAAAAGCTATAGTACATGACTTGAAAGGAAAAATTTCTTTCATATCCGAGCCAGGAACTGGTACCGAAGTCACTGTTCGGATCCCGTTGAGAAGGAGCTCTATACCAAAAAAATTTGAAGAACGACAAATAGTAATGGAAGTAAGATCAAGGTGTGAAAACTTGAAAGTAAAAATGGTTGGATTTGAGCGATATCCTGACCTTGGTGAAGAGCCCACTGGGATACTCCCTGTGGACATTGAATCTACCATGAAACTTCGGGATTCTCTAGAAGCTTGTCTTCAAGACTGGTTCAGAGCGCAAATTCTAACTCTATCAGATAGAGAGCTCACGCCAGATATTATAATAATTATGGAAGCCGGTCTGAACAAAAGTTCTGTTAACGATGTTTTGAGCGCACTTGGCCCTAAACAGGGAAATGTAAAGATAATCGCGATTATACTCACGAACAGATATCAAACTTCGCTAAAAGTAGTTGAATATGCCGATTACAAGATTTTCCATGTTCATCAGCCGTAAGTAGTTTAATGTTCGATAACCTACTCCAAGTAAAAGCTGATGACGCTAGGTATGGCCCACATAAAATCGCCAAGGTATTACATCAAGCGTATTGTCAATATTTAACCACTACTTCTGCTACCGCCCCCATTGAAAAATTAACTTCAAGCACAATCTTTCAATCTTCCCACCCAGCAAGTAGAACCCAGTCCTGCACCTCCGATCTCAACGCAACTCAGCCGATTAAAAAAACACCATTACGCCCCCCCAAACCTCAATCACTATCGTCCAACGCAATAGTACCAACTTTAAAATCTATCTCCACTCCTACAGTAACGTATATAGATCCTTTACGTGAAAATGCAGTCCCAACCAAGAAAAATCTCCGGATCCTTCTCGTTGAAGATAATGAGATCAACCTTCGCTTACTCGTCGCAACTATGCGTAAATTAAACCTCGAATATGTGGCCGCCGTAAATGGATTAGAAGCTTTGAATGCCTACAAGAACTGCTTCGGTAGATTCGATGTGATATTTATGGGTAAGTTGTCCTAAGAATTCTTACTTTTTATATCTAATAATTTTTAGATATATCGATGCCCGTCATGTCTGGCATCGAATCAAGCAAGCACATTCGTGCTTTTGAGAAGGAGAATAACTTAGCCCCTGTAGCTTTAATCGCCCTCACAGGTGCTGCCAATGAATTTGTTCGAAAAGAGGCATTTAGCAACGGCATTGATATCTTTTTAACGAAACCTGTGCCAATGAAAGCACTTCGGAGTTTGCTCGATGATTTTGCCACCATTTAATTTTGTTATGTTTTCTATTACTCAGTTGACATGATTGGAAACTTGGATTGCAGGATTATAAAAGTGGATTATTTTGATTATTTCTCATGAATTCTTATTTTGGTATTACGATTAAAACGAAATTTCTCAGTACGAGAATTATTCTCTTGGGATCGGATGGGAAGGCGGCTGGCTATTCTGCACTTGTTATTTACGAATTCCACAGAAGTCGATCTTAAAACAGAGCTGGTCTTTGGTATATCGTGATTAGGGAACAAAGTTTTGCTGATTAAATTATCTGTCGGTGCAGCGAGTAACTCTTATCTAGTTACGTCCACCAAAGCAGATGTATTTAGCCCCACGATAAAAAGGAGCCTCTTTCAGACGAATTTCGACTTTTTACATTAAATCAAGCGTCAGTTTTAAGTTACAAGCATCAATCTGATCTTCAACTCCTATTATTCCGCTTAATCTTTTATCACAATCGAAGGATCCTGCTTAATGATCACATACTAGTAACATATTTACGCAAATCCATCTTGGACAATCGGCAAAAACACGATCTACATACCTGTCATCTTCTACGATGGAAGTCTCAGACAAATAACCAATTTCATAAGTAGAGAGGGCTTTAGACTTGGGATATATGCAAATAAGACATGTGTGTATTGGAGAAATACTGCAAAAGCCTTGCTCTTTCCTAAAGCATTTCGTTGCTGGATCCAAGGTAACGCGTAGTTCAATTTCAGGAAACAAGATTTTTTCTTCTGAAACGAACATCTTTAAGATGTAGTGTATCAGAGGGTCTACGAAATAGGTCGCTTGTCACAGCTACTGCCACTACACACACAGCGGCTTACAAAACATGACTAATGCTTTGAAATTATTGCTTACAACCCGAATAATTTTCGCTACATTACAGAAATCTAGAAAATTAATATTCATAGGAACTTCTATTCTTTACTTTCTTTTGATTTGAACTATATAACGTCAATGGAGAGATGAGTAGAGCTATCGCGATCAGAAGAGCGTGAGTCGCTGGTCGAGTTTTACAAGGTTTATGAAAATGGTTGAGCACGTCATCCAGTACTTATTTGCACTCTTATTTAGTCGCCACTTAACTGATGAGCTTAGGCATAATCTCTATCAACTTCTGGCCTCCTTCACCAGGAATTTCGCTCTATCGCCGCTGGCCTCATTCCCAGAGCTTTACAGCTTTTATTGGCGGTTGGAGGTTTCTTTCAGCTCCCCTTTCAGTTAGGACTAGATATGTTCGATGAGATTTAAATATAGAGAGTGCGTGGGCTCAGTCAGCATGGTCAAGGAATAATCTTTTAGCCACTATAGGGCTTTCTTAGAGGTATATTTTGGATCGTTATCCTGCCTAAAGATTACGGATTCGAGCATTTTGCTATTAGATGCTAGTATTTACAACGTCCAAGTATAAAGACGCGAATCCAGTATGTTACCAATCTTTTACATGTTGCCTTACTCTCTCAAAGCGTGCATTCCAAATAATGATGCTGTCACCACCGAACTTGAGAGATTCAACGATCTCTCTTGCTTCCGACCCCTTCCCACCTTCCTTCCACTATCAACTTGTGCTATCTATCTCAAACCCGGCAATCTCGGTCCATCTAAGTTACCTGCTTCTAGTCATCCATCGTCCAGGATAGATGTGCAGTTACTAAGTCTAGCCGAGACTTTTTTTGTTTTACTGTCCATTCTGGCTTTTTCTTCTGGACAACTGCATCAAACCAAGCTCTTTGGGGGTTTTGTTGGACTGCCTTGCCAGAAACACAGCATCGGTTCATTTTCTTGATATTTTGAGCAACTTCCGCAAGAGGTTCAGCCTCTCTGGATGCACTCAGGCAAGTGACATGACGGATCACATGCCTATTCGACAAGGAAGATCGCCCTCCCGAGGACCTATAGAGATCTGGATGATATTTCATGCGTAGATGAGAGAGTGGAAACTCTAAAGCTCAACTCGCGCGAAAAGGAGCTGTTGAGAAGCTTCTGGTCAAGGTAGCAGAGAAAGGTATCTAGTGTTGGTTGGGGAACAGGCTTTATATTGATATGAGGTATGGTTATCTGTACGAGATAGTTGCTAGAGATGAGCTGATTCTAGCAAAGTGACTTTTGTGAGGTAAGATGCTCTTGAGAGGAAATTTCACGTAGATACCCAATTACACATTTTAGAAATTTACAAAACTTGACATATGAATCGCAATTTTCCTGCCTCGATATGGGTCTGGAATAAATTTTCGATTATCATTGTCTTGATAGTATGAAATAGAAAGAGAGAGATGTAATTTTCTATCTGCATATTAATTTGAAAATCTTCGCGATGGAGAAAAATTTCAATGCCTTTGAGGAACATCTTCACAATGATGATATTGTTTTAGAAGTCACTTTTTCAAATTAACCTCGCATATGCAGCCCAGGGCGATGACGTGAATGACTGCGAGACACCTCTTTTCCGTCCAATGACTCCGTTTGACGTCTGGAATGCTCACGTTTAGATGTCATTCGCAGATACCACCACGAGGATAACGTCTTTCGACATATAAACACTTCTGGGAGTGCCCACTGTATGGAAAAGCGTGAAACCTTATGGTTGTCTGAGTATGCCTTCATCATTCTACCAATACGATATCACTGCGGGAGAAGTGGTGTTAGGGGTGTTCTGGATTCGAACCAGCTTTCTCCTGTCTCAAGTTGGGCATGTGTCTAAGCTACTTAGACTCTACGTGGGAGAGCGGCCCGGATGGTGTACCACTGCACCATCCAACCCGAAGAGATAGTCGGGCGGCAAAAGCTTCGGATAATCAAAGTTGTTGCTGCAATACTCAAAGGTAGATATTTTCATTATACGAATGTGTTTGATCACCTACATTCTGACCAACTTGGTTTTGGTGACAGATAGCTTCGAATGTTTTACTCAGAAATGCGGCCTTAGCGCTGACAACTTAGACGGAAGAAAAAACCTAAAACGTTTTACTTTATTTGTATGCCTAAATTAGCACTATATCATAACCCCTGTAAAATCATACTTGATCTCGCTTTATCGATTAAAAGAATAAAGTGATCACTAGAACTATGAGAAGTCAATTGGAAATTGTATCATTAAGAAAGAAGTACTTCATTTAGCAAAATACTATAAATCAAAAAGATATAATCAAGACAAAAAGATATATATATATTTGCAAGTGCCAGCTTTCAACTTCAAGTCTGCAATCCTCAAGCCTTAACCACCAATCAGATGGATATCATAAGATGACCAGCAGGACCGTGGACCGGCACCGAAAGAGACCCCGTTGGATTCCGAGCGTACGCTGCAATGATCACAAATGGTTGGTTGTTAGCATTTTAAGGTCCTGTCTTTAGTGGTAATCCTGATAGTCCAAGCCTACATAGTAGCAGGTGGAACGGCCGGCTGGTTAACCGTAGTCAACTACATAGACAATATCATTCTTCTGCCGAGCGGATAGCCTAGGAACTAATCTGAGTAAGTCGGGAGCTGATCCGATCTCGACTAGATCCAACAATGTACGAGCTGGTGTTAGTTACAGAGTTGTGGATATAAACCATTTTAAGTTCTATTCCTGTCAGCGCTTCTCCATTAGCAAGGTGGTGGTCAATTTTTCTGTGATTGCCATTAACAGGGATGGATGTTGATTGTATATTTGGAAGGCGCTACGTTATAGTGACGTAGCCTAATATTCCATATGGGAGTAATTTTGAAAGGAATCAATACTCTACGATTGTGAGAGCTGGTAAATGTATGACACAATATAAACAAGAAGGATTCGTTTTGGTGGAGTTCAGGCATCATTAAATGGCCACACTTGCGGAGAGTTGCACTCGATTTATCCTCCCAGTGAGAAATAAGCGATGGAAAATACGGAATAAGCTCTTGGGCTTTCCAGTGGATGCTCGAACAGGGAAAACTCCGAGTGAGTACATAGCCCAGATGATTGCCACTACGTTTTTTTTCGTGATGCGAGTCTTGGTCTGCAGAAACCCCAATGAAGATAACACCAACATTAAGGCAGAGTCTCTTTTCTCTTCAAAATACCTCTGCTCTATCAATTATTATTCAACTTTTATTCTCTCCTTGTAAGACTTTTGATAGACATTAAGAGAGCTTGTTCAGTTTTGTGAACTAAAGTTTTCTCATTCTTTCAAATTTTCGTGGCAATGGGTATATCTATTGGAGTAGACATGTGTGGATAAACTCTCTATAAATGTAGATCAGTTGATGTAATCAGGGGAATGATTTGATCATTCAGATGTTTATCAGACAGGTAGTTGTTAGGAAACGCAAAGCAAGGAAGGTAAGAACTTGAGGTAGCGATTCAATTGAACTTGGGAACAAAAATTCGTCGATGGAGCTCGAATTTACTACGTCTAGAAACAAAAAAAAATATAACTACGCTAACTCTTGAACGACTTATTTCATCTTAATCATGTCTATATGAGTATCAATACCTTGACCAAACTTTGTACACATATCACATGATAGTAGTCATCTAGGAGTTGGGTCGTAAAAGAAGAAAAAGAAAATGAATAAGGTGACATGATCATTTTGGCCATTCGCGATGTTTAGTTGATGATAACGACATAGATGCGATTCTCTCCCTAACTATTTCATAAATGTGGACACACGAGATATCTACGGCCGGCATCGTGTGAAGGTGAGGATTTTGAAGTCACCGGCATCCGTTTGGTAATAAAGCATGTGCTCGCCCGATGGATCAGGATCCCTATCATTTGAAATTTATGTGTCACGAATCAACTTTTGCTCAAGTCTTTTGTTTCTGAGCTATTTGCTCATTTATCATTCTTATTTATGTCGTCTACGAGACGAGTTTATTCGAGCTTTAATTTTGTTGTTCACATTTTTTCACCGATTGGCAGAAATACAGAAATTTCAAAGTGATTAACGTTTTTATCACAGAATGACTTCATAGTCCTGACAAGATGTGGTGATAAATCTATTGATAATAGGATAATGATTGAGACATTTCATGGACTAATATGTTAGATGAGTAGATTGGGAGATGGAGGGTATTCGAGCGGCCAATTTTCATCTTTTTCAGGTTTTTTTCAGCTTTGTAAGAGCCCTTTCCATTTTTTATTATCAAGTTGTAAATTTTTTATCTTATTTTCCGTCTTCTATCAGATCATGTATCCCTTGGTAGCTTAACATCAGTTCAATCTTCAAAATATATCACATTGCACTGATAATTTCATCGTTGGCTAAACAACTCGGACAAACTCAGTCTTCTTCCAATAGGCTTATATTTTTCACTTATGTCGTTGCTATCCGGAACTTCCCTATCGAAATTTTCGTTTGTTTCTTCCTGCGCCGATTTTGCTAACTCCCAGTGCCCTTTAATCAAGGCACAAATTTCCTCGCGAGTGCAAATACTACTTTGAATGAAGAAGCCGAGGATCCTATCTTCACCGTTGGAGCTGAATTGCAGTGTCAGAAATTCTGTGGTGATCTCAACATTTTCGATTTCTCCAGACTCAATAATCAAATTATCCAACCCTTTACGATTGAGCACGACTATGCAATGCCTCTCCTTGCCCGTTGTACGAGAATTTTCTAGCTGACACACAAATAGGGTTCCTTCAATGTCTGCTCGCTTCCATTCTGCTCCAGCTTCCGAGTCGTCTGGAGTTAAAATATAGATGGAGGCAGAGGCTGCAATTGCAATGATGTTTTTCAGAGAGGGAACATAGCGTCTCACAACTGTAAAATTTAATTTGCCCAACGCCTGTGGCTCCACCGTAGCCGTGAACGGCTTTTCAGGTTCGACGTCGCTATTTTCCATCCTAAGGGCGCATTTAGGGATTGGATGGGTTATGACATATTTCGGATGGGGAATCTGTACATTTTATTTCCAAAAGTGATTACCCTTGCCAGCGCTAATTCCTTGCTACGGCGCAGGGGTAGTTCAAGCATTAATAATACATGAACCAGTTTCTGAGCCTACTTGCCGTGATTGGATGACGTGACGTACTCTTCACGAGGTTTTGTGGAATAATACAAACTAACTACTGCGCCACTACGGTAAGTTTTCCCAGCTCCACTCAAAATATGGGTCTCGACAGGGTATATATGCTTTCGCTTTCCTGACCTGGAAAGCTTGGCAGTAGATCTGTGAAAATTTATGAAAATACCTTAAGAATTTGTATGTGAAATTCCTCACGCAAAATGTATCGCAGCTTCTAATTTTGGTTCAAATAAAGTTATGAATTCATTATTCTAATTATCCAGTTCATAATAAGTTATCGAGGCTAGTACTTTGTCAGGCCACCTTGAGCTTCATAAACCGCTCTGATCATGCTTGGTATTGACTCAATTAGCTCTTACAACTCCTTTTCATCCACGGCCCTGTCCCAAGCTTCTGCCACAATCCTTCGAAGCTCATCCTGCGACCTATTATTTTCCGGAGCTAAATCAGGATAGTGATATGCGTTGTAGTCCTTCACCAACTTCCAGACATGCTCTATCGGGTTCAGATCAGGGGAATATGGTTGCAATGTAATCGGAGATGTTTTTCTCTCCCTTAGCTCATCCATAGTTTGCCTTGCCTTATGAGGTGGGGCGTTGTCCTGCATTAGTTGTATATGTGGATGACTCGAAATCATGCCGTGGATAAGAGGTACTATCCTCTGACAATATCTATCAGCAGGTACACTACCCCACTCCTTCTCCCAAATCAAGGAAGGGCCTTTTTCGCTCCCAAAAAAAGAGCCCCAAAACATTCATACAATTTTCTTCCGAATGTTACTTATGACACATGTAGCGTCAAAATTTTCATCTATCTAGATGAAAAATTAAGGTTAAGAATCTCAAATTTCAGACAAAGTAGGCGGTACTGACTTTCCTCGTGATTCAAATACTGCAATGTCGTCCATCGGTTACCCAGGTTTCGTCTGTTCAGAGAACTCTCATCCAATGCTTTTTATTCAAGTGAAGATGTTCTGTAAGGAACTCAAGTCTCTTTCTCATGTTTTCTGCAGAAAGTGGTGGTTTCGAAGCGGCAATACGACAGGCGTATCCCCTTGTTGACATTGTCCGTTGGATTACCTTCCCACTCACTCCAAAATGACTAAAATGTGCATAGGCGAGCTCGAAATAGGTCAATTGACGGTGTTCTGGAGATAATGTAACAAAGTCTTCAATCTCGTCGACCTGTTCACTGCTCAAGACAAGGGGACGACCGCTACTATTTTTAGGGGAGAGATGGTCAGCTTTTGCTGCATAGCGACTCCTGGTGATAGATCACTTGGAGTCGTCGCGCGATCTTTTGGTAGCTGTAGCCTTCTCGGGTCAGAGTTCTCACCTACCAATTTTTAGAGATGACGCATGATTTAGCTCTCTTTAGACATGATACTTACTTCAATACGCTGTTCTTTTGTCGCTTTTTTTGCTCTGGAACGAACAAGAGATGGAGGTGAGGTTGATGATGGTGGAGGCGTCTGTGGACGATTCATCGTTGCAATGATTTAACTGATCCATTCTTTGGCATCCTAAATGAATTATTTAAATTCGGAATTTTTACAACTTACGATTGGTATATTTAAGACAATTTACTGAAGTGATGGCGTCCTATTGAGATCTGTGATGGTATTGCTGAACAATAGTGGTGGGGCAGACGTTCGGGAGAAGACACTGTAAAACCGAGGCTAAGCAGCATAAAAATGATAATCCTGACAGATAAGGCTTACATATTTTAGACTTTGAGTTAGATGTTATAGGCCCCATACACTCCCACTTTTAACCCCTGAAGCGAGATATACCCTGCACAGACCCACCTGTAATAACTTACCGTAGCAGCACAGTAACTACCAGCTCAATCCACAGATTGAACGACTATCATTAATAATTTTTAGGGCTGCAACACTTTAGGCTTGCCCCCTCTTAAAATCCAGCTTCACCGCCTTTCTTTGCCTAAATAGTAAGGCGGTAAAAATAAAACATACTGTTCGTATACTAGTGAGTATGATAGCTACTTGTGCTAGTACAGTATTACCACACTAAAGAATATTAGCTTACATAAACGACAGGCATTAAAGTGGGTTTTCTTGAAAATCTTTGGTTTGTCAGGAAACGATCATACAGGGGGATAAGGGTAAGTTAGCTAACTGGTCATTTACAGGGGTTATTTTGCCCATCATAGTTCATATTAGGTAGTTTTCAATGATACTAAGCGAGCCCTTATCAGGTAAAGCTTCAAACATTATTCCAGAAAAACTCTAAAATAACGTGAAAGAAATCGTGTCCGACAGAAGTTAACTGCCCTGTCATTCCCCACTTAGCTTCGCACTAAGCCGAAAAATCACATTCATACGTCAATCATGTTTTGATTTCATATTGTAATTTTCTATAGTATCACTAATTTTTTCTAGTATGGGATGGGACCACCGTTTGCGCCAATGACTTCCTCGCATCTTCTCGACATGCTTTCCATTAGACGAAAAAGCTTTCCACCGTCATGCTATGGTACCATGCCTCTAGCACAATGGAGCGAACCTCCTCCCTGTTCCGCTGCCTCTTCTGCGCAAACTCTGGATACCGTTACTGTATATAATATTTCATCATACTCCATACATTCTCGATCGGGTTTAAATCAGGGGAATTAGCAGGCCGAGGGATAGATTTGACTTCATTGGCGTAGAGGTATTCCCTGGCAGGACGTCTTCTGTGAACAGCCGCATTGTCGTGAATAAAGTAGACTTGGCGACCAATCTCTTCGGACTTCGCCCTAGTCCAATCTACTACCAACGGGAGAATACGTAAAGCGTATTTTTCGGAGGTCAAATTTCTCCAGTCCCTCTCCCAAAAGATGCATGGGCCCCGCTCAACTCCCGCAAAACTCCCCCAGAACATCCAAGAGTTGTTCTTCTTGTATCGGTCTAGGACACAAGTATCATTAAATTCCTGGCCTCTCTCTTAATGTAGTTAGAAATTTGCATACCTTGGACAATAGATTGGTCTAGACTCACTTTCCTAGTAACATGACCAGACATTATTCGATCGTTATTGATCCAAGCTTCATCCCTCCAAAGAACCTGGGACCATTCTTGACGCCAGCTTAGGTGCTGCTCTGCCCAAGAAATGCGTACCGAGCGATGGTTTTCGGTGAGGGGGGGACATCTCCTGGGTAGACGTCTTTCGTTTCCTTTCTTGCGCAACGCATTCCGGATCGCAAATTCCCTAACGCCCCACTAACGAAAGTGGAGTGCCAGTTCGAGAAACGACATCTGTCGTGTTTCTCTATAAGAACAAACAAAGACTTCCAGTTCATCAACCTGAGAAGAGCTCAAGGAAGGTGGTCGTTCTGTTCTAGGTTGAGGCGAGACGCGGACAGATCGAGCTGCTCCCTGAACTTGTGTGATGGTTACTCTTAACTGATCTGCTATTTCCCTGCTCGAGATTCCTGCTCTGTGAAGTGCGAGTATCTAAGTCACATTAATTTATTAGATTATCCATATCGTTGCTGAAGTCTTATACTCACCTGTATTCTTTGATCTTGTGAGAGAAAGGGCGCGCGTCTGCGGAATGTTGGGGAGATTGTATTATCCATCCTGTCATGATATTTGTAAGCAATAAATAAAGCAAGCAAACGAACGTTAGATTTACTAAGATGAGTAAATTACAAATGATTTTTTTTGTGTTAAGTGTGCTGATCGAGTAAGAATTTGGAGTTGTTCTTAACAATCAGAAACAATGATGACGATGTCGGAAAGCATGTTTGTGGGCGAAGCGGGGAGAAGCGGACACAGAGGACATAGATAAATAAACGGGTTAAGAGCCAGTTGTATTTTCTTAGACGCGAACCACCTAGTTTTTACCCTTTTTGCCATTCGCTTACAAATGACCGCGTGTGAACGCTAAACCATATCCCGTGTTACTCCCTTATATCTACTCCTCTACATAAGAATCGATCGCCGTTCTAGGCGATCCCAGCACACAAACTGGAACCGAGCAATATCCTCGATACGTTGGTCCTCCCGTAGGACTGAGCTTCAGTTCGAGTTTAGAGTGAACTGACTAAAATACCTAGATAGCCCAAGTCGAAAGCTATCCAGGGTCGGATGGTGCAGTGGTTCACTGTCCGGGCCGTTCTCCAAAATAGAGTCTGGTTAACTTGGACACATGCCCTACTTGAGATAGGAGAAAGCTGGTTCAAATCCAGCAAGACTCTCAATCCACTTCTCTCGCGGTGATATTGTATTCGTGGGATAACGAAAGCATGCTCAGATAACCACAGGTTTTTCTCGCTTTTCCCTGTGGTGGGTATTCACGGAAGAGGGTACATGTCGCAAGGCGTTACCACTCGTAGTGGTATCTGCAAATGAAATCTGAGTATGAGTGTTCCAAACGTCAAAATAGAGTCATTCTGCGTCATATATGTCTTCCGTAATCATTCGCGTCATAGCCTCAGGCCGCATACGCTAAAATGATCAAAAAAAAGTAAGTTATCCAATCTGAGCTGGTGTGAGGATGGTTTTTTAGCATGGGATATTTGCTAGGAAAGGTCGATTCCTTATTAGTCGAGGTTAGAGATTAAGTGCGCAGTACGTAATAGGGTATACGGATGACCCATTTCGAAGCAGAAGATGTATTTCCGGGTAGCCTACTTCCCCTTCATTTATTGTCCACCATCCACTGAGGTAGCTCAAGATCCACGAACAGGGAATATGGGTCGCTTAATCTACGAGCTGGTTTTAGAAGTTTGGCTTTCGTCCTTTTTGCCCGAATATTTTGATACACTTCCAATTCATGCTCAAACTCTGGGATCAAATACCTTTCCCGCGGTCTGAAGAGTTTCAGCTTGTCCTGTAGCCGGATCAATTGGTGTTGGTGACAACAGAGCAAGTCCAGAATGAAATCAATTAATCATCTAAATCTAAGGAAAGAAATCGTCGAAGTACCCTCTGCCTAAAGTACAAGATTACAAGATTACGATCAGCAGTTTGTTTACCGCACTACTAGTACATTTTAGGTAGTCAGTAAACTCCCAATTCTTCCATGAGTTTCATAAGCAAGATTATGTAAGTACTGGCGCAGCCAGTATGAAGATACGGGTAAACCCGTAACAGTCCCCATGAAACCCGTTCTTTATCTTAGAGCGATCTAGTTGACTCATACTGTAGCTCCTATTATTGTTCCCTGAAAAGCCTGTGACCTTGAAAGGGCCTCAGTAAGCAGGGTGAAGCTTCCTCTTGGCCACCTTTTCATCATAGAGCATGACCAAATTTCCCGGTGAGAACGTTTGTATTGAGAGGATACCTAAATTATACCGTTCATTACGTACCCACTTCTCCCAGTTATCTCGCTCGATAACTGTCTGGCGTCGAAGGCATTGATCGGCAACATGGTTAAGCATGGCTTCCACCTCGATAGATTCTTCGTCAACAGAGACAAAATCCCTGAGATTAGCTACGAGATCTAGCCGCGAAGATGAGGGAAATAGTAAATCAAGGCTTCCTGTCGGCTGGAATCCCAATAGGATCTCGAAGGGTGAGTATCCTAGATGTGCTATATCTCGCTCGTTGATTTCTCGTGAACTTGACTGAAATATCAGAGGCCATGGTCTACCATCCTTTTTTATCACTCTGTGGGTAAGGTCTACCATTTTCTCAGCCAGTCCGACGTCCCTATGTGCCCCTACAGGGGTAGGGATCCATATGCTACCTTTTTTTGTGAAGAAACTTTTCATTGCCTTGCTTCCAAAAGCTTAGTTGTCTGAGTACCGTCCAATTGGCACCGTGAACATGTGAAATGGCTAAGCGAGGCAGCGAATTACTTCATCTGGGGACGTGCCAGTAGTTTGGAAAGCCCAGATGAACCTAGAAAAGTAGCCTACGGCAACTAGAATATGGGTAAACCTGAATTTATCGGCCTCGAAAATTGGCGGGCCCTGCTGGTATTCAAACTCTGCGAACTGGTGTCCGAAGGCTGAATGCATCTCATGTTGGACATTGACTATGTGCGGCCACATCAGCTTTCGGGCTTCGGTAACGGAGATTTCGACTTCTGGCAGCGGCCCAATGAAGTCCATCCCCAACAGAATAAAAGGTGATTTGACCTTAGCCGAGCTCTGCGTTTGAGATCTCTATTGGGTACCATGCTGAGCACATTGAAAACAACCTAAGATGTAGTCCCTAGTATTCACGCCGAGTCTGGGCCAATAGTAGTTGCGTAGCTTCTTCATGGTAAGATTAACCGCCAATGCCCTGAATTGTCGTGAGCTTCAGTGAGAACTTGAGCCACCTCTGATTGAAGAACGCATCTCTTGTGGTGCCCTTTGAAGATGTAGAATAATATCCTATCTCGAATTGAAAAAGCGGACGCTCTGCGCGAGAATAACTTGGTCTCGAGGGCGTTCATTCTTCTTTGATAGAGCCCTGTGCTTAGAAATCGGAAGATTTGGCTATACCAAGGGTCGTAACTGTATGGATTGGCTTCCAAGGCCTCTAAGGCTGTAGAGAATACTTCGACATCGAACCGAGCCTCATTGATCATGTATGCGAGACACACATCTACCCTTCCCTCCTCTATTTCACTAGATTTGTCTTCCGCCGCTTCCATCCCTTTCTCCAATCCACCTCTTAGTCCCGATCCGCCTCTGCTTCCTTTCCAAGTCCTATCTGCAGCTAGATTTGCCTCTCGTGCCCGCTGCTTCTCCAGAAACTCCATGTATCTACCCTTCCCGTCTCTCCAAACCCAAAGAGGTCCTCCTGCTTCGTCCGCAATCATATGTCCACTATCGAGTAGCAATTCATCCGGCTCACAATCCTCCCCTAGAAATATCACCCTCGATAATGCATCTGCTATCTAGTTCCTTGTCCCTTGAATGTATTCTATCTTAATATTCATCATCAGCAAGTCAGATGCTCAACGAGCGTAGATTCCCTCGAGGTAAGGAGAATTTAAAAAGTACGTCAACGGCTTGTGATCGGTGAATATTGTGGCTTGGAGCCGACTTCGAAGGTAGTGGGAGTGCTTTCGTGCGAAAGTCACTATCGCCAGGAGCTCTCTCTTGTAGGTAGAGTATTTTCTCTGAGTCTGGTTAAATGTGAAGCTGTCGTATAGTAGGACAACCTCCTTTTTAATTCCTCCCAAGATTCTGTGCTGCGTGAAACAGCCTCCGGCGGCATACTGGCTGGCATTGGAATACATACAACAAACCTGAGATGGATCATAGCCGTGCTTCTCAACCTGGGCTGCACACTCTTCCCTTAATAGTTGGAACTAGAGTTGTTCTGAAGAGCCCCATCTTCATTCCACGTTCCCGGACAATCGAGTGAGTGGCCTCGCGATTTTGGCTAGGTTCTGTTGGGAATGCATAATTATTTCCCTGCATTTTCCTGTAAGTTCCCGTCAAGACCAACTTCATAGAACTTGTTTGTACAAGATCATGGTTTTTTCTCAAACAGGGTTCATTACTGTATTTCTTGTTTGCGCAGTTTTGTCGGATTTGTCATGTCCCAGTTTGAATAACTGAAGGCATCATGGGGGTTATTATTTTTTTTCCTTTGTCTACTTCTTGATTGGAAGTATGTTAAATAAATCGCTATTTTCCTTCTATTAGATTATAATGAGAATAATTAATATACACGACGTATTCGTAATCCTTTCCAACAGATTATGAGACCAAGACTCTAACCAGCGGAGCTTGATCAATTTTTTCGAAATTTTTTCTCAAGTTGAAATCTTTGGCTCTTAGTCTTTATATCTCGGAATTTTACTCAAGTTAGCTACCATACTGCTTGTTTTACCTTAGCGGTTTCTCCCGTTTTTTTTTGCTAAAGTCATTATCATCTCTTCTTGATCCTTCTGCTTTAGATTTACTGCCGAGCTAGCCATATTACTGCTCGGATTTTATTATTCTCATTCAATTTACAATCAATCATGTCGACATACGAGATTCTGAGATCCCTTAAATTTTCCCCAAAATTGGACAGGTCCTCATTTGTTAGATGGAGTGCAATATTCTTGCAAGTCTTGAAGAATCTACATAGGGAGAAATATATTCTTGAGAAATTACCGGAACTCTCATCCTACAACCAGAATAAATCTGAATCAACAAAGGTAAAGTCCTCTGACGACCAGAATACCTCAGCCCTTGATGAAGATGGCAACATTAAGGCCGCATTTTTTCAGCTGGTTCCTGAAGAAGCATATTATCTCATTGAAGACAAAAATACCTCTAAAGAAATGTGGGATTCGCTTCAGGAATACTTCAGGCCTCATTGTCAAGCTTCCGTTGATACTCTTCTTGAAGAATTTTGGAGTTTTTCCATGGAAGAAGGGACTGATATCGATAAATTTACCCAGGAACTTATTAAGCGACAGTCTAAAATTGCAGCAGTCGATAGATCCCAGCGTCCTAATGATTTGATTATGAAAAGCCGACTATTGAACCATTTTGACAATTATAGAGACGGATACTATAGTGGCGCGGTCACTGTACTCAGGAACGATCTATCGGCATCTTTCTCCTATACTGTTAACTCCTTGCGAAATACCCAGGCTAACTATACTCGCCAACATCCAAATCAGATGATTTCCCTCGCTACTGGCAGTAAATTCAAGGAGTCTCCTCAAACTCCTAAGAACAAGACATGTGCTTATTGTCACCGGAGCGGTCATATTCGTGAGGCTTGTTTTAAATGGCTAGACACAGCGGATGGGTCGAGATGGGCCGCTAAAAACCCAGAAAAGGCCGCTAAGTCTAGAAAGTTGAAAGAGATGCTTAGGAAGAAAGATAAGGGGAGCAGGAAAGGCAAAAATACTAACCCAAAAAATATTTCATCAGATGATGGCTCTAAAGATTCTTCCACTGATGGTTTGTGGATGGTTGAACAATACGCCCTCTCTTCCACAGCTGCTCGCCAACATACTGATGTGGTGCTCGATACTGGTGCAACTCATCATATTTTTATGACAAATCTTTTTTCACCTCGATGTCTCCTATCTCTACGTCTGTCCAAACGGCAGCAGGACAGCGGTTGTCTGTTTCCGGAGTTGGTTCCGTGGAATTTCGCGTCTATGATTTTGAGGATCATAAGCGATACAAAATAATCAAGATTGATGATGTCTGGTACCTCCCTGAGTGTACTAAAAATCTTATTTCTGGGCCACAATTCCTCGCAAAAGGTTTTGAAATTCATTCGAATATCAGAGGTCTCGGACTCTACACAAGTGATCAAAAGCTACTCGCAACTGCACGCATCAAGGACGGATTACTCTGTCTCAATACCTCTCCTCATAGTAGTTCATCTGTCGATTCAGCCGACTCCTCAAATTTCTTGTTTCCGGAAAGTTTGGAGAATGCTACGAAACTAATTCATTTTCGTTTCGCACATGCTGGACCTCATTTGCTCAAAAAGCTTGATGTTTCTCGTCTAAAAATACCTATCAAGAGAACAAAAGAGGCTCTAAAATTTAAAATTGATCCTGTGGCATTAAGAACGTGTGATGTTTGTAATTCATGCAAACAAGTGGAGAAGATCAATAAACATTCTTCTAATAAAGTCTTAGGCCTACTCGAGGTGATACATTCAGATACTTGGGGAAATGTCGTGTGGCCGGTATTTTTGGAGCTTTATACTTTGTAACGTTCACTGATGACGCATCTCGCGAGAGTGAAGTGTACCTCCTTAAGAGCACAAAAGAGGTTCCGGGGAAATTTGAGCATTACAAGGAGAAGAAGGAGCTTCAGTCCGGTCTACGAGTAAAAGCGATGCGTTTTGATGGGGGCTCAGAATATAAAACTATCAAATTCAAGGGTATTGAGCAACAAATTAGCGCTCCTTATACTCAACATCAAAACGGAGTATCAGAAAGGTTGAATAGAACTTTAATTACCATGGCAAGATGTATGCTTATGCATGCTAACCTTCCCCTTCGCTTCTGGGATGCAGCTGTGCTTACGGCGGTTTACATACGAAACAGGATGCCTATTCTTGTCGACGGAGGAACTCCTTTTGAAGCCATGAGTGGCACTAAGCCAGAGACATCTCATTTGAAGATTTGGGGTTGTTTGTGTTATGTATTGATCCAGACAGAAGATCCACAGAGATACAAGCTTTCTCCAACGTCGCTGAAGGGCATTTTTGTTGGGTACTGTGAATCACCAACACAGTATAGGGTTTATATTCCAACCAAAGGTGGTCGCGACAAGACGATTTTTTCGGCTAATGTTCGATTTTTGAAGATAAGTTCTGGGACTGGACGAAAACATCACACGAGCAATTTCTTGAAACGAATACCTCCATACTTGATGATGAGGCTAATGGTTCTAATACCGATGAAAGTTCCGATAGTGATGAGTATTCAATTATCCAGGCGGATTCAAATTCCTTACCAGCTACATCGACTTCATCGGTGGGCTTTACACCAGCCCTTTCACCACCGGCATCATTTCCAGAATTACTTCCAGCCGAACCAGGTACCAATAATGATACTGACGATGATATTTCGTTTCCTGCTACGCCTGGACCAGACGATCCAAGTGTTTCTCAATCCTTGAATGGACCTAATTCAAGTTTAGAAGAGCCTGTTCTTCGGAGGAGTAATCGACAACGGAAGCTGATCGAGCCTAGATCGGCGTGGCAGCCGAATCAACGTGCCAATTATGTAGGAGGAAACATCCCCATTCCGCAGACGTATAAAGAGGCTATTAATGGACCGGAAAAATTGAAATGGGAGGCTGCAATTCTTGACGAGCTTGGATCACTGAAAGAGAAAGGGGTATTTACCCCAGTTACCCATGTTCCCCACGATAGAAAACCAATCGGCTCACGTTGGGTATTCGCTGTGAAATCTGATGGTAGATTAAAGGCGAGATTAGTCGCACAGGGGTTCAGTCAGATTCACGGAATTGACTACTTCGATACGTATTCCCCTACTATGCGTATGGATTCATTGAGAATCTTGTTAGCCGTTTCTGCCTTTAATGACTGGGAGGTTGAGCAAATTGACGTTAAGACTGCCTACCTTGAAGGCGATCTTAACGAGACTAAATTCATGAAGTCGCCTGAAGGAATGCGGACCACGAAATATGTTAAGCTGAATAAGTCTCTATATGGTTTGAAGCAGTCGGGCAAAGCGTGGTACGAAAAGCTTGGCGCCAAACTTATTTTACTCGGTTTTAATAAGTCTAAAAGCGACGACTGTATATATATTCACCTCTACAAACAAATGGTTATAGGTGTATATGTCGATGACTTGGTGATTTGTGGAAAAATTATTGAAGATCTCAAACGGCTGAAGGAAAAACTTTCATCCTTTTTCCCGATCAAGGACCTGGGCCCGATTGACATGATCATTGGCTGGAAAATTACTCGACAAAGATCCACAAGAACCCTCAGCATAACTCAAGTCCATTACATTAGCGATAAGATAAATTCATTCGGACTAACAAATGCAAAGACTTGTGCATCTCCTCTTGAAGGTTACAGTGGGATACTACCAGGTTTGGATGAAGAATCTCTGGCTGACGATTCAGCATACTCGAGCGCCATAGGCGGTCTTGGTTATGCAGCTAACAGTACCAGACCTGACATATCTTTTGGAACATATCAGCTCGCCAGTCACAATGCATCGCTTGTTGTTCGTCATTGGAACGCCGTATGTCGCATCTACAGGTATCTAAAGAGTTCAGAAAAGTACAGAATTACTTACAATTTTGGTTCTCCCTCTGGCACGGTTACTAGTACTAAAATGGCCACAATATTTTCTGATTCCGATTTTGCTTCTAATATCGCGACTCGACGCTCAGTGAGTGGATATATTTTGATGCTGGGTGATGGGCCAGTATGTTGGCAATCAAAGAAACAGAAGTCTGTCGCTACTTCGACCACAGAGGCCGAATATATCGCTTTGTTTGAGGCAAGCAAGCAAGCAATTTGGGTCACGAGGTTATTGAGGGAACTTCATGTCATGGATGAGCTTGTGGGTAGTAAAGGAATGCTGGTATACTCCGATAATCAAAGTGCTTTGGCTCTTGCAAAAGGCACGAACTCATCAAAGGCCAAGCATATCGATGTGGCATACCACTTTACGAGAGATTGTGTTCTAAATGGAACAATTAGGGTGGAATACATTCCTACTGATAGTATGCTAGCTGACATACTCACCAAGCCGCTCACCCCATCCAGGACGAGTATTCTGTGCCGGAAAATTTTTCAGTCGGAATGATCCGAATTTGTTGATCTCGTCGGTCAGGAGGAGTGTTGGGAATGCATAATTATTTCCCTGCATTTTCCTGTAAGTTCCCGTCAAGACCAACTTCATAGAACTTGTTTGTACAAGATCATGGTTTTTTCTCAAACAGGGTTCATTACTGTATTTCTTGTTTGCGCAGTTTTGTCGGATTTGTCATGTCCCAGTTTGAATAACTGAAGGCATCATGGGGGTTATTATTTTTTTCCTTTGTCTACTTCTTGATTGGAAGTATGTTAAATAAATCGCTATTTTCCTTCTATTAGATTATAATGAGAATAATTAATATACACGACGTATTCGTAATCCTTTCCAACAGGTTCTTGACCCAGTCTCGGGTTATCTGAAAGGAAGCTAGGAAGCCTCAGACCTTAGACACGTCGCCTTCGGCAGGTGCAGGCTAGTTCCGGATCTTGTCAGCTCGCTCGGGCTTAATTAAGGACTTGCCGAGGGCGAAATGTTGTAACCCCAGAGCGATGATACTTTCCATAAAGAGGTAGATTTTACTGAAGAAGAGTTTGAACATACACCATTCCACCCGGTGAAGGAAGTGGTCCCTGAGCCAATCATAAGCCTCTTCAAAGTTTTCAAACGCGGAAAACAGATCATCCATGTAGAAAGTAAGATGAGCTGGGGTGTCAAGGTCACTCGAGTGTAATAGGGAGGGGAAGCTTCCATCAGATCCGTCATTCAGTAACTCCCCCTTGGGTAAAGTTGGAATGGGCCCGAAGGCAATTCGAATGCACTCGCACAACCCAAATGTAGCACTTTGTGAGCCTTGCGGTAGTCTGGTAGGTTGTAACTGAGATGAATCGCTCAAGGTGGACGCAAGATAAGGCCTTGACTCGGGGTGAAGACCTATTGACCTGTAGGAATGCTTAAAATTGAACTGGCAGAACATTTCCCACTTCGGATTACTGAGGAATTCATGGGCCTCGGCCATTAGCGGCATCTGGCATCCGGGCAGCTCCTCATGTACGTTGGAGTAATTAAATGTTATTCGGGGCTGATCTCCCCACTCTGGGTTTTCAGATTTGTCTACAAGAACTGCCGGGGCGTCCCATTGACTAAACGCTCCGTTCGCAACAGTGGTATATTCGTACATGTTTCACTTCAGGCCTTCCCCCACAATCTCTCGGAGCCACCATAATTTATCGGGAGGCCATCTCTTCTGCTTGCGAGCAAAAGGCCTCGTACCGGGCTTAAGACGGATTTTATGAGTGTAAAGGTCTGTAGGTGGCATAAGCTCAAGCTTGTCAGCGTGGATCAATCGGTATATGTAGAGCAGTCTTTTCAGATGACCCCGGGCGCTATCATCTGGGACCTTAGGGCCAATTTTTATTCCAGAAGTCCCAAACCATTCCTCAATAACATCAGAACTCTGTTGAGATAGCTGCCTGACTTGAGGGCTTCGTCGTGTAGGGAACGGCGGAGTTCTGACTTACCCCATAGCTTGCTGGGTTGCGGCATTAATGGAGCTCGCCTCTATGGATGCAGAATCCTCCGAGCCTAACGAAATGAGTTTAGTGTGCAGTTTTTCAGTTGGTCCGAAGATCTCAGTAAAACTGTAGAGGCAAGGAAGCAGTTTCTGCGGTTGCTTGAAACTCTTGGGAACTTTCTGAGGGGGTTCTATCCCGACCAAATTTAGGGTCGCTGAGAGTTCATCCGGGGAATTTCCACTCTTTGTATGCTGTGGTTTATGTCCCACACTTGACGATGTCTTTTCCCTGCAGCTGCTGAACTGATGTATCTTCGTTGGATGATTCTGGATCCGACGAGTCATCTTCTGAGATTGAGCTTGAACTAACTTCCATAAAAGGTGGCGGCGGCAGTCTCTTAATGGTCTCGAAATCCCGAGGCCTCAAGATTAGTTTCTGTTGTTCTTGCGGTTCCCAAACTGGGCTTTGGACAAAAAACCTCCGCTCACGAGCCTTTGTGGTGTCACCTATCTCCAGAGTGAATTGCCGAATATTGATTCGAAAGTCTACGGAAAATAGCCAAGGCAATCCCAACAGTAGATGAGTAGGATCACTCTTTCCTGGTATCTCGGGTCTCTTGAAGGCGTAGATAGTTTGCCACACACCTCCGATGCCCACTGTGCTGTCACAGTCTAGACAAGAGCGCTTGCGCAGCTAAATGAATAGAGGTAGTTTTTATTCTATCTGAAGAGAAAGCAATCTATCTCGTAGTCCTACAAATATATACAAAGCTCTGCTCCTCGTAGATAATACCATAGCCCTAACATCAATGAGGATTCCTGGAATAGAAGTTAGCCACGGAGTAGAAGATTGCCGCATGCCAGGAAGCTCTTATGTTTCAGCTCCATGATCCATCTATTTTGGGAATTCTGATATACAGTGTTTCAGCCAAAATTAACATCAGCCACTATAACTGCTAGTGCACAATGCACTACCCCTGTTAAGCCTGTGCACGCCTATGTATAACATAGGCTACAGGAATTATCCAGCTTACCAGCTGTTACATGTGCATTTTACAAACTCTGGTAAAGGTGTAAAGTTTCCATCAGCTGTAACCATTGACAACAGGGTTATCCCGACAAGCCTATGTACTAGCAACTGCAGGCTTCGGACCAAGCTTGACAAGATAAGATTGATATCTGAGCCCTGATCCGCTTGGATTGATCCCTCAGAAAATTTGACGGCTTTCTTCCTCCAGAAATTATTGTTCCACTGTTACAGTGAAAGGGTCTGAATTTTCGAGGGACAAATGAGCAGGGTACAACCAAATCGCGCCTAGGTGGCTTATTGTCTGAAATTGTATGTGAATTCTATAAGGAAAGATCTCGAAGAACTATGGGAACAATTCAATATATATGACTGACGGTAGTTTGTGTTGGGAATCAATTTCTCTTCTCAATATAAAATAACTATATATATATATCAAGTTGATCTACAGATAACACATGTCAAAGAGAACCTATCCTTATATACATATTTCTATGGTCCTGGTGATCTGGTACTTCCAGTAATCTAGTATCAACCAGCCTCTTGATTTCTGACTCATAACAATCCCCAGCCTCTAGATTTTGGGCGCGGCTAAATGTATTATTACGTGACCACAATAGAGACATCATCGATTAGACCAATCATGATCTTGATGGTCATATTCAGAAATTAGAATCTTTAGACATACTGGACCTTAATTTCTAACACTTATGAGTGGCAATGGTGGTTGTATTTGACGCATCGAGCTTCCCAGCCTCTGCTCTAGGCTTACAACCCGATTTTCGGTTTTCGCAAGTTATTAGTTGTCTGAGGTGTTTTGCCGCATCCGGAGAGATCTGACAAATTTCCTTGATTGTTAGAGTGATGGGCTGTCTCAACACGCACATCCGATAATCTACAGGAGGCTCTCCCTTTCGTGCGGCAATATTTTTCAAGTGTCGATGATTCGCTGGCGCTTTCCCTAATTTCCCCTTCGCAAATTTCCTCCCTTCAATTCCTTGAGAGTCCTCATCCTCCGAATTTAACAGGTCGGGAACGTTGAGGCGTGTGCGCTTCCTGGGATTCTCGCCTGTCACCTCCATTACCTCCGCAAACCAACCCGAAATTATCTCCTTGGAAGAGTGTAGCGGCTCCTCATCTTCTGGCACCTCCATCGAAAAGGCTTCAAGCTCCTCATTTAGCTGAAATAAATCCCACTCCGTGGCAGACTCGGCCGGAAACACAACAGCGTTGGAAATCTGGGTTGAAGGCAGCTCAGAGTCTGTCTTACTCAAGACTTCCTTCAATTGAAATATTGGTTATGAAGAAGTCTTAAGGACGTACCGTTAAAGGTTGGATGATTCTGTTACTAGCAACAATTACACAGATTGACAGTGACAGCGAGGGAGGGTGTTGATAGTTCCCAAATTGATCAAGATAAGTTTATTTTGAAGTGAATTACTTTTCTATAGAAGGAAGACTCTGCCTGATTATATACATTCCTAGTGGTGTTCCAAACTCCACTGGTATATTCTATGTTCTTCTATACATTTCTACACAGTGCCAAATAAGGTAAAGTGTAGCACTGTAAATAAGGTTGATGGTCATAATGACAAACAAGAGAGGCTGCTAGAATTGTGTAGATTATAGAAGCAGCTTAATAATACAGTTGAAAAATAATTATCTCAATTAATTATTTTCATTTTTTTTATTTTTTTTATTTTAGGTCCTAGGCTAGCTAATTTGCTTTGCCCTATGTCCACTTTGAGTCCAGGACCGGCGTAGCCGGCAGGGATCACACTATAAGTGTGCCTTACTCGTTCGCGCCATATCTATCGCTAAGGGTGTTATGTACAAAATAAGAAGAAAGGTTGAAGATATATTTGAGAAAGCTCACAAATTGGAAAAGAAAATAATTTTTAGAGTTAGGCCAGCATTTCCCACACCAGCTTTCGCCCTGTTATCTTATTAAAATAAAGGAAAATAAAAATAACGAGCTGTTAACTACCATTCTCGCGTCCAGCTAAGTTTGGTTGTGCACTAAAGTTCCCGAAGCAACCAGTAAATCGTGCAAATTCTATAAACTTTTCAAGGCACTTTGGTCCAAGAAGTTGTCTTACGAAGTCGTCCATTCTCGCGCCTTTCCTAAGCTTGCGCATTTGAATAGCATATTTTCTGCAACGGATAAAGTGAGTTGGAGAAGTCTCCGTTCCACAGTCGCAAATTAAATTAGCGTCTTCATGATTAAATCGACGGTGATACGCCGCAAAATCTCCGTGGCCTGATCTTGCTGCTAGTAGTCCATGTAAGAGACGTCGTGGTAGAGCTAGTTCTGGAGGTTTTCGACGGCGCATTTGTAGGTCCAAATCTTGATATCGAGATGGACAGGCAGTTAGCCACCATTCATTCAGTAGAGACTGCTGATGGTGATGCATAAGCCGACGAACATAATCTAAGGTCATATATTCTGGTGGGGTATCTCTTGTAGGAAGAAGCTGAAGTGCAGCGCGTGCTTCTAAGTCTGCTTCTTCATTTCCCTGAATTTTCGAGTGTCCAGGTACCCATCGAACTTCAGCCATAGCTCTTTGGGCAACATTGTTAAAAGTGCTTGTCATCTTTAAAATAGAGGAAGACTTTCCTGTTAATAGCGCTCCCACCGCTGCTTGATTGTCTAAGAGAACAAATATTTTTTGTCCCCTTTGTCTCGCGCCAAGTGCTGCATGAAGTGCCGCAGTGGCTCCAAATATTTCGGCATCGAATACCTCACCACCATGTAAGATGCCTCGTCCCTTTTCAAAGGTTCGGCCCCCGCGCTGAAGGATAAAGCCCCAGGCTGAGCGTCCATGTCCTTCCGACGATCCATCTGAATACGCGCATATATCCGTGTGTGAGACTGATCTAATCCAAAGATGATAACTCTCAACTCCCTCTACCTTCGTTTTCTGGTATATTGGGTATGCGGGACCTGTTAGTGGTTCTGCATCCTCTGTCACTGGAAGCTGTCGGTACGTCCGTTGTAGGCGTGTCATCTGGGTCTCGGGTTGCTTTGATATTTTGGCTTTTAACTTGTATTTGAAAGTACCCACATTGGGCCAAACACTCGCCCGACTCCGCAAAGGATGGCGATTGTCCAGGGTGCTAAGTCTCGCTGCGTAACGAAGGCGTATGTTTTCTAAGAGAATTCGAGCGGGTGGTATGCCACTTTCTCCGTGTAGAATCGGAATTGGTGTTGTCTTCCATACTGGAATGGCAGCTCTTAGTGCCAGACGCACAGCTTTATCAACAAGATTACAAAGATGTGTGGTTGCAGGAGTCACAGGGCCACGTGCTGTTAATCTCTTCAAACCTGGCCACCAAGCCTCTGCCCCAAATGTTGCTACAGATATAACACAAGCATCAACTGCCATAACAAGTGGTCTTGAAGCTGCCCCCCGTATGACTGGGTTCAGTCTTCGCATATGATTTGCTATTTCCAGTGCCTTACTGCACCATGTCTCAACGTGATGTTTAAAAGATAGCTTAGAATCCAAGTAGACTCCTAACCATCCAATATGTTCTGCTGGTTCAATTCTGATGTCATTGAGTAAGATACCAACTGGGTATTCTCGACTACGCCCAGGAAATTGAACTACCTCCGATTTGTCTATGTCGAACGATACTGCATTTTCATTTGCCCAATTCAACAGACTATCTACTTCTCTCTGTGCCGCCGCTGCTGATTCAGTTACTGTCCGACCAATTCCTAGGATACCAACGTCATCTGCATAGCTAAATCGAGCCATGATGTTCCCACTTCGCATTGGTTCAGCCATATAGAGTAGGAATAGTAAAGGGGATATAGGAGACCCTTGAGGAACTCCACACATTAATTTTTTTGGGCTAGTTATACCACCTAGATAGCGAACTTAAACGCTACGTCCAATTAAGAAGGAATTGGTCCATCGTAGAAAATAGCCAGGCCATCCTTGTGTTTGCATTCTCTGAAGTAGCCGGTTATGTAAGACAGCATCAAATGCACCCTGAACGTCCAAAGTCACAAAGGTTGAGGTCCATCCTAGACAGCGAGCCTCTTCGATATCATGTATTACGCAAGACACAAGATCGGTCGCTGATCTTTTCGGGAGTGCACCAAATTGCTGATGTCCTAGAATGTCCGATGTAATTGCAAGATGTGATACTCTTTTTGCTATTAGTCATTCAAGTCCTTTTCCCAAACACGATAGTAGGGCAATAGGCCTCCAACCTTTTACTGTAGATGGATCTCGACCTGATTTGGGTATGAACACAACTTCTGCTAATTTAAAGCATGTAGGGTGATAACCGAAGTATAGGCATGCCCGAAAGAGGTTTACAACGTGTGTTTCGATACTTTCCCAACAAGCCTTTAGTAACTCCATAGAAATTCCGTCAGCTCCTGGACAAGTATTACCACTCCCTATGGTGCATGTGCGTACTTCTGCCAGTGTAACTTCATTAGTCCAATTAATGCTGTTGCTTCCTAAGAGTGTGCAGGGAGGTAGGTCATCTGTGGGCTGGTATCGAGCTAGGAGGCTATCTCTCAGAATTACAGCACGTTCAGCTTGGTTTGCAATAAAACGCCCTTCGTGTATTAGAGGTGGGGGCACTCCGCTTCGATTAGAGGATCCCCAGCGCATGAGTCGGAAAGTATCAGAAGGAGAATGGATATTTTCTACCTGTTTCTTCCAATATTCTCTTTTCGCTGCTGCTATTACGGCTCGGTATTCTTTTGCTCGCAAGGATTGGTCAGAACTGTTATATGCCTCCTTGTAACTTTGTTGTGCTATTTTGCATTCAGGGGTCCACCAGGGCGCAGATTTACCTTTCCTACGAGATGGACATTTACCGACAGCTTGAGCTGCCTCTTTCATTACCCTACAGAGATCTTGTGCAAGATTTTCAGTTTCTTCTACTGACTGGGGGGCGAGTACAGGGGGAAGCCACTGGGAGACAACATGCGCAAAGTGAGATAATTTATCCCTAGGAACACGTATTTGCCCTTGGGTATTGGAAGGTGATGACGTCCGACAGGGTACCGTCCCACAGATAGGAAGATGATCACTTGTCATACATTCCTCGCGTTCTACCCAAGCGCTAGTCCCACTGATGTCAGTCCATGCTAAGTCTAAAGTATTCCCAGCACGGTGAGTAGGCTCTCCAACAATTAAGCAAGTCATGTTGTGGTCTTTGGCCCACTTTGAAATTTCCTCACCCTGTCCATAAGAAGATGTAGCGCTAGGTTGCCAAGCCCAATAAACAGAATTGAAGTCTCCAATAGCAACTGACTGAGACGGTGGAGTCCAGCTTAAGAGTGGTTGGATAGCTAAGGAATTATGAGGAGCTTTGTAAACATTGAGGAATGTGATACCGTTGACAGTGACCCAACAGTAGTCACCAGTCGGTTGAGAAGATGGAAACAGCTGTGTTGCATTTAGTTTCGTTGAGTCTTTCCTAGTATAAGTGACGGCACGAGGGCGAGCATTGTCAAGTACAAAAGGTATATGGCGATCGAAGAAAGGGTGAGACTTTGTACGTCCCGACCACCATGGTTCTTGAACAAGCAAGACATCTATTTTTAGCTCACACGCGCGAGATAAGGTGATGTCATGCGTTGTACCTCTTCTTCCTACATTGATTGACATGAACTTAAGTTGATGTAGGGGGGATTGACGACCCTGTGGGCCGCCCTTCATAATTCCATCGTTGAATCAGCCGTCAAGTTGACTGATCCTTGTTGAATATCTCCTTGTGTTTCTAGTGATTCTTGGCTTGGTTCTGGACTTTCAGGTACTCGTATCACTGTAGAATTACCGACTTCTACATCTTCGTCTATAATTCTTTCTGTGTCTCCGGCCTTCTCTGTTTCCAAGAAAGCCGCCTCCAGTTCAGACGCTTTCTGTTCGGCAGCTCTCGCTCTGATTGCAGCTTGAAATTCACGATCTCCGGCTTGTCAATAGATCTTCAATTGTTCCCTAGTTGGCGCACCATGGCGAGTTGGGCGGGCTAAACATTTTCGACTTTCAGAGCGGTGGGGTCCTCCACAATTTCTGCACTTAGTAGCAGCCATGCATTTATCTTCGGCATGCATTGTTGAGCCGCAATTTCCGCAAGAGGGCGCCCGTGAGCATGATTTTGTAGCATGGTGTCCATTGCAGCGTTTACAAAATTCTATTGGCTTCTGCTTCTTGAAAATTGAAGATAAGCCTGACTCATCAAAGACTCTGAATCCTGGTCGAGGAGCCTTAGTAAAAAGTGCAAGCCATGTTCGATATCGAGCTTCTGGCTTTTGGTTGCCATAGATTTTTGATGCTTCTGGACGAACTGAAGTTACTCTTTCTATTTTATCTGCAAGCATTTGATTAGTAACCTCTTTATTTCCATCCGCAGTGTAAATTGATCTTGGGGACAGTTGGAATTAGAAGAGGCACCCATTGTGTGGCTGGTTCTAGCTTAGTCTCTAATAGAAATAGTCCTCCCGCGGCCTTTAAAAGCTGCTCACGCGCTTCAGTGCTGCATGGACTCAGTGCAAATCCCGAGTTTACAGGTTTGATAAGCCCTATAGAAGCTGGAGATACTAGAAGGTGTTTGACGATAATTTCTCGGATGCCTGCCGGAGAAAGCTTACGCCACTCATGTTCCGGAGAGATACGGATGAATAGTCTATTATCAACTTTATTGGGAATGTTCTTTTTGTTTTTATTAGTATTTCTATTTGAAGTTGGAGGGCTTGCTGGTTTGCGGGCATTAGGAGTTGTAGTATTTGACGTCGCAGTCTCAAACGATGCTAACACACGCGATTTTTTGTGTCTGTTGCGAGCAACCGTAACCCAAGAGTTTTGTTGCGTTTTGTTGGAACTAGGAGGCTTTTCAGTTGTGATCTTTTGAGACTGGGGAACTTTATAATTAGAAGATGGTATTGGGATATTCTCTGAGCCTTTCTTTTTGATTGTTTCCGTTCGCTGAAATAAGCCGTCGGTGTATGACAAAACCCATATTCTATGTTAGTACGTTAGTAGAACATGTGCTATTTTTGTCAGGCCTCTATTCCTGGCCTTCGCTTACCTCATTAGCTCGCTAAGGCCACAGACAAACCTGAAGTCGGTCGCCCTCGAAGACCTGTTCTCACTGATTCCGGTTTTGTTTGTCATTCAGTGCGGAAACGTTTGTTAATGTATGATAGTTCAGGTTTTCTCTCTCGTTTACATCTATTGTTTCAAGGAATTCTGGGAATGGGTTATATTTAGATTAGCTTGCCGTGGGTTCAAGGGGTTGGAGGAGATATATAGACAAAGGAGATACGAGCTAGACGGGGGGGTTCTTCTTCGGGGGGGAGAGACGTTCACATCTGTTATTCTCGATACTGACAGGACGATTCTTTCAATCTGGATTAACGCGTCTATCACGAAAGTTATCGTGTCTTAAAATCAATTGTGATTTAGTTATGAGCCAGGGTTTGCGTTAGCTACTCGGTATTATAATTGAACAATTCAAGCGTTTTGTTGAAAGATTAAAGAACAGCGATTATTTTCTGAAAAATATAATCCTCGTGGTAATTATCAATTATCCTTCGTTAGACTCCACTCTATTTCAGGATTCTAGTTCATGATGAACACCTCAACTAACGCCAATCCGTCGAGCGGTGTCATTATTTTACAGGGAACTCAAAACTACTTGGAATGGTTATTTACAATCGAAATGGCCGTAAAGAGCGGTACACAAGATGTTTGGAACTACATTAATCCTAGTTTGAGCCAAACAGCAAGATTAGCTATTCCAGATCTTTCAGATAAACCAAAGCCAAGCAATATCAAACCAACAGCACTAACTGTTTCCGGCCTTACTGGACCAGAAGTTGAAGATTATAAAATCCGTCTAGCAGAGTGGAAAGAGAACAAATTAGAAATAGACAATATGAAGCGACTAATCGGATTGATTCAAAACAAAGTGTGAGGATCTATTTCAGAAAAACTCTTGCCACAACTAAAAGGAAAATCGACAGTTGCAGAAATTTTATACTATTTAAATAAAAGATTCAAACCCACCGACCAAGCAAGAAGGCAGGAGACAATATCAAACTTGAATAAAGTTCAAAAACTTCCAACGGATCAAGCAATATTGTCTTGGCTAGATCAATGGGAATTAGTATATGCAGAAGCAAGTGAAATGAATCTACCACACGTGATCGACCCTCAAGCTCAGTACAGTTTTTTATACTCGATTCAACGAATTGCTGGAGCTTGGGCTGAACTGAAGCTAGTCACCATCGACGATCAAGTTAGCTCGGGAGAACCTATCTTGGGTTTTTATGACTTAATCGAAGCATTCAGGCATAAGCAAAGGTTAAATGCAGCCTTTCACGAAAAATCGACGGAAGAGATAGGCGGCATTAACTCATCCGGAGTATTTACGAGTGGTGAAAAATCATCAGAGACCGTCCATAAAGGTAGAGATCAAAGTGGACAAAAGACTTGTCTGTGTTGACTTAAGCACAAATTTGAAGAGTGTTTTTATTTGAATTTCAAAAACACTAAAAGGCCAAGTACCTTCAAATATAGAAAGGAGGTTTTCGATAAGATAAATGAAAAATTGAAGGCGAATTATATGGGCAAAGTACGAGTTTTTGTTAATAAAAGGCTTGGGTACGACCCAAAGAAAACACCACATTCAGCTATAAACCAAGACGCATGCCATCAATCATCAGAAGAAATAAACTCAGAGCAAGCAATGGGATCTTTCATGAACCATATGCTTCCCACAACTTCATCTTTTTTGGTTGATAGAGCTTCAAAATATCATTTAAATCGACACTGGGTCCTAGATGGTGGTTCAGATATTCACATATGCAATAAATCAATGTTACATCTATTTAATCCAGACCATCAAAATACAGAAACTCAAAAAATAGTCGCTGGAGCAACAGAGTATAGCGTCGAAGCATGGAGTACATGTTGAGTTAATGTTTTCACTCCGAAGGGTAATCAGTTTATACTGTTAAAAAGAAAGGCATATATTCCAGATTTCATGACTAGCTTGGTGTCATTATCAAAGATAACAAGCAAAGACGTTCATTGGTCATCTCGAAAATCAAACCAACTCGAATATTCAGATGGATCGATTTTCTGTTGGTTATTTAAGAGTGGGGAACATGTAGTATTCGAGCCGGAAGAAGTTATTCATGAGACTAAAGCTATTGATGATCCAAAAAGCACTTTCACTTCAGGGGGTAAAATACTTCATCCCAATAGCAGTAAGATCCGACATAAGACCTTCTCCAAACTTCAGATGCATAGAATTTTAGGTCATCCATCTCCAGAAGTTATAGATCACGTCGCTGATGTGGCAAGAGAAGGGGATATTAGCATCATCGGAGAAAAGTCACCAAAGACTGTTGAATGTACGACATGTGCGCTCTCAAAATCCCACCAAATTATATCAAGAAGTCCAGAAAAAGAGCATCCTGAAACTAAGCCATTTGAAAGAATCACGGTCGATCTTGTACCGATAAAAGAGGGCTATAATTCGCATACCCAACTCATTCATTTTCAATGCAGCAAAACATTGTTCAACATGATATTTACCATGCATTCAAAATCAGAATCACCAAAAATTGTGGAAAAAGTATTAAATCTAGTGGTTTCTATGAGTTATAAAGTTAAATTTATTCATTTGGATGGGGAATCATTGCTACAGTCGAAGTTAGATGACATTTCTGTTCGTCATGGCTTGAAAATTGAAAGGTCCGCCCCTTATTCGCAGTCGCAAAACGGTCAAGCAGAAGTTAACGGAAGATGGATAATTCTAAAAGCAAGAGCTTTCGCAATTGAAGCCAATTTACCATCGAATTTATGGCCGAATCTTGTTGTATCCGTAGGATATCTAATGAATCGAACACCCTCACGGAAATTAGGTTGGAAATCACCGTTCGAGTGTGTTCACAACTATAAACCACTTTTGTCACACTTGGATATTCTTGGCAGCAAAGTATATTCGTTAAAGAAAAACATCCCAAAGCTCGATAGACTACTTAGCCGAGCTCATATTGGGTATTTAATAGGTTGGGAATCTACACATATCTTTAAGGTGTGGGTACCGAGTTTAAATAAAGTGATAAACTCCAGAGACGTGCTTATAGATTCGGGTAATTTATATGATCCGCACGATATTGATCTTTTCTCGCTAAAGGAAGTATCCGAAAAAGAAATTGTTCAAGCCCTTGAATAGAATCCAATACATGGAGACATTACAATAATAGAAGATGTGTCGACAACAAATGAAATCCTACAAGATACAGTTCCCGCTCTTATGCAAATCAAGCATGAAAATGGTAGTGAGGAACGGCTAATGATTCGCGATACCTTGAATTTATCAGAATCACCTTCATCCTCCAAGGAGAATGAAAATATAGTAAAGAATGAAGTTTAGAAAAATCAAACATCTTCTAAGCATTATGATACAGCCTCTCTTATAAAAGATGGGGATCGACCACTTCCTAAAGCAAAAGGAAATACAGCAAGTCCAGCTGCTTTGATAAACCCAGACTTAGACGAAGGGAATATAATAACAACCGAAAAGAGACAAAATAGAGTGAAGCACGGAGCATGGGCTCAGCAATACTTTTTATCTTTCAGTACAGCATCAGTAAATTTGAAAAAAGAACAGCTTAGACTAACTAGGGACTTACTTCCGCCAGCCCCTAAAGGCTGGCAACAAATGATTTGACATAAATTTGCTGTGGAGTTTACAAAGGCAGCCGAGAAAGAATATTACACTCTAGAAGCAAAAGATACTTGGAACTATGTAGATGAGGAAGATGTACCCATTGAAGCCGAGAAAATACCAGTTATTTGGATATTCAGCTACAAATTTGATTCTGAGGGAATTCTTACAAAATTTAAAGCTAGGCTGTGTGAAAGAGGCGATTTGCAAATCACGGAGGAAGAAACTTATGCCGCCACACTAGCCAGCCAGTCTTTTCGTGTGATGATGGCTATCACCGCTGCTCACGACCTCGAGATAAGGCAATATGATATTGTCAACGCTTTTGTGAATGCGCCTATCAGGGGAGAGGTCTACTGTCATATGCCAAAAGGGTTTGATAAGGAGGTAGATGGAAAAAAGACAGTTTTAAAATTACGAAAAGCCTTATATGGCTTCAAATTTTCACCATTATATTGGTACAACGAATTCGTTTCATTCTTAGTTGGTCAGGAGCTTTATCAAGTACCAGGAGTCAATTGTATGTTTACAAACCACTTTATGACGTTAATATTTTATGTCGATGATATCATGATAACTTTCCATCAATACGATACCCACGGTGCAGACAAATTTGTGGAGGAACTTTCGCGAAAATTTGAGATCAGGAGAATTTCTAACGACTCCTACTATTTAGGAATTCAAATTATACGCGATAGATCGGCTAAAAAATTATGGCTATCACAACATGGAAACATCAAATTGATAAAATCCTCCTTTAATGTCGAAATCGGAAAACCTCCCAAAACACCCCTTCCTCAAACAGTACTAATTCCATATGAAGGAACAGCCACCCAATCTCAAGTAAAAGGTTATCAGCAGAAAGTCGGTAAAATTAATTTTGCCGCAGTTATGACCAGGGCGGATATCGCTAGAGCAGTGTCAGTCTTATCAAAATTTTTAAAAAATCCTGGACCGCAACACCTTGATGCGGTAGATCATTGGTTAAAATATCTCATTTCAACTTCTAACCTATTGATATGTTACGATGGGCAATACCAATTGCAAAATATTACCTCTACTAAAAAGGCATTCATGACTTTCAGTGACGCTTCATATGGCGATGATCTAGAAACTCGCCATAGCTCCTGTGGTTTCGCATTATTATTGTACGGAGGTATAGTTCATTATAAGGCAACAAAACAAAAAACAGTGACCACCTCAAGCACCGAAGCTGAATTACTGGCAGTATCTATTCTTGCCAAAGAATATATATGGTGGATAAGACTTTTCGATGATATAGGTTTTCAGTTAAATGATGATCCGGTGATTTATCTTGACAATCAACAAACCATAAGGATTATCACATCAGAGGCACCAAAACTCACCACAAAGCTAAAACATATCGATATTCATCAGCTATGGATAAGACAAGAATTCCAGTCAGGAAAAATAAGAGTAAACTGGGTTCCAACCACTGATATGGTCGCTGATGGATTCACTAAAGAATTGTCACCCCAGAAACATGCGAAATTTGTACAGCAACTCGGAATGGAAAGTGTAGAAACTCAACTTCTAGATTACAATTCATACGCCAGTCTGCCGTCGGAATCTTAATGTGTTCAATACGTTGGAAAAGAGTTCAGGATATATTTCATAAATCCTGAGGGGGTATGTATGACAAAACCCATATTCTATGTTAGTACGTTAGTAGAACATGTGCTATTTTTGACAGGCCTCTATTCCTGGCCTTCGCTTACCTCATTAGCTCGCTAAGGCCACAGACAAACCTGAAGTCGGTCGCCCTCAAAGACCTGTTCTCACTGATTCCGGTTTTGTTTGTCATTCAGTGCGGAAACGTTTGTTAATGTATGATAGTTCAGGTTTTCTCTCTCGTTTACATCTATTGTTTCAAGGAATTCTGGGAATGGGTTATATTTAGATTAGCTTGCCGTGGGTTCAAGGGGTTGGAGGAGATATATAGACAAAGGAGATACGAGCTAGACGGGGGGGTTCTTCTTCGGGGGGGAGAGACGTCCACATCTGTTATTCTCGATACTGACAGGACGATTCTTTCAATCTGGATTAACGCGTCTATCACGAAAGTTATCGTGTCTTAAAATCAATTGTGATATAGTCGGCCTTAGATGGTTTTGATTGGAGTGGTATAACAGGAGGTTTTGGTTTGAGTTCTGAGGCCGCCAACCGCGCAATTGCTTGCTGTAGATAATTTCTTATCAGATTGGCTTCTTCTTTTTCAACTTCATCCTTGTATATTGCGAGTGTACTATCAATGTTACAGATGACGCTCGTGCATATGGCTAGCCGTACATGCCATGCCCTTTCTCGACGTTGGCGTTGTTCTACGATCTCACGTATTTCTTGCGGTAGATAGGCAGGGAAATCTGGAGAAGAATCACTTGGTAAATGTGACACTCTATCAGTATTATTATCAGTTGCCCTCTTCGAAGGAGGAACTGGGTTTAAGATCGGTCGGAGGACTCGAGCTGTGCTGTCAGGATTGTTTACGGTGATGTGAGTGGATGGTGTGAAATTTGGGGAGGAAGCTTGTGCTGTAGGTGCTGGAGACAGTGTATTGGGAGGTTTCAGGCGCATATCCGTATGTAGCGCAGAAGACTCTGTATCAAGATTCATTCTTCAATGTTAATTATTTTCATAATAGTGCATTAAGACATTATACTGTTTTGGGTAAGATTAGTAATGCAGTCATGTTACTATTCTATTTACGACACCTTCCCTCGATACTCAGCTTGTCCAAGCGAAATTTCGACCATGTGGGAGCTCATTTTTATGAGGAAGAACTTTCTTGCATGCCAGAGCATTCTTCGAACGATTGCTCCTGTAATCCCGAGTAGTCTTGTTCTGGCTCATGAGGTTCTTTCACCCGAGGGTGGAGGTAGGGCGGATCCGACGGCAACGGTAGTGTTGCTCGTGGCTCTGGCGTCAGGCACTGATTCCTTCTTCTTAGCTGATCCTGCTCGTATTCGACCATCGAGGCGTGTACCTCTAAATTCCGATTCCAATGCTTCACGAACCTATTCGAGAGGAAATTCTGCTCGTTCCGAGAGAGAGGGGCGTTCCGACAATTCTCAGCGCCATGGCCGTCTCCACTACCACACCTGAAACACGGTCTACTCACTATATGACTCCCATTTACTGCCTCACAGGTCGATGTGGCATTATCAAACTCGGGATCTACGTAACGAGCAAGCTTTGGTTGTGATCTGAATGAATTAACTCCTTGACTTCTCGGAGGACTGCCATATGCACCTCCTTTTCCCATGTTCCTCTACGCCGGGGGTACATACCACTGGCTCGAGGGACGAGCTTGAGGTAACACACCAGCGGGGTTGGGCTGCGTACGAGAGGCTGACGGTGGGTCACGATTCTGAGCTGGTAGAGCAGTCCTAGGTGCAATGGGTTGAGGCGCTATTCTCGGAGCGCTTTGGTCAGGAGGCAGATAAGGCTGGGGCGGTCCTGTGTAGTTTTGGACCATCGAGTGCGGTTGTGTCTGGGGAAAGCGTAGTGAACCGTGGGGGATGACATAGGCAGGCGCCTGATACTCGGGAAGTTGGCTTGAGTGTCACGGATTCGGGTATAGAGGCTTGAGCGCTATGTACCTATTGGTAGTCTATATTCTATCTAGAGAGGAACCACATAACTGTAAATACAAGTGACTTAATAAACCAAGGCTTTGCTTCTAGAACCTTCTGTACCATGTTGTTGTGATTAGATTAGGTTGTACTAATCAGGCTAGTCCCCAACATACAAGGATAGTACGGAAATCTTCCAGAAGGTTCTTAAGCATTCTTTGCTAAATGACTTATCACATAACGCTTGGACCCTGTCAACATATCATGCCTATGCTACCAGGCATAGGCTACAAGAATCCCTATGGCTATACAGCCGTCACAATGCCCCTCCCTTTCGATCAGTTTTCTTTCCTCGACTTTTTAGGCGTCGTTGCTCTGCTATCTTAGGACCTGCTGGCCCCACAAATCCTCCGACTTTTTCTTCTGTCAGTCCATCATTTGTTTTTATTGAACCATACAAGTTTTCGAATTCATCAAGGGCTCTCGTATCTTGGATACTCTGCATTGGCTCCCAGGTTGGTTCAGCCCAGCAAATCCATTTGACTAGAGCTTGTCGGATCTTTCCGCGACCTCTGTTTATTGTTCTAGCCCGCAGGATTGATTCCACCTCATATTCTGGCTCATCTAGATCATCTATAACTGGTGGGTTTTGAGCATCATCCCTGATTTGACTTGGGAATGGATCATCTCCTGCTTTTTTGACCAACTCAACATGAAATCGCTTGTGGATATTCCCAGGTACGTTTAACTCTACTGTCAGCGCATCTGGGACAGCTGTGACTTCATATTTCGCATGCTGCCACGCCAGCTTTTTAGATAATTGCGGGGTCTTAACATTCCTTAGGTCCAACCAGACTTTGTCACCTACTTTAAACTTATCGGGCTGACGGCGAAACCTGTTTGAACTCCCTTCTTACCGTTGTTGAGCTGAAGCCATTGCTGCCTGCGCAAAGTCTTGAGCGTCTCGAAGTTGTTGGACATACTTTTCCGCCGCGATCTTTCCTGGGTGAAGGGCTGGGCAGTTTAGTTGTGAGATTGGCTCTGCGAAGGGATCTAGGTCATAGCCGTTGCGTAAAAAGAAAGGGCTCATCCCTCCAATAGCTGAATTTGGCCTTGAATTTAAGGCTAGTTGAGCCAATGGTAATAGATCCATCCAGTTGTCTTGTGCATAGCAGGTAAACGCTCTTAAATATTTGTATAATTCTTGATTAGCTCTCTCGCTTGCATTTGACTGCGGATGGTATGCTGTTGTTAGTCGTTTGGTTATTCCTGCTGATTCACAGAGAGCTTTCCAGAAGTGGCTTGTCCAGTTACTACCTCGATCGCTAGTTAAAAACCTTGGAAACCCGAAGTACTTATAGTAACAGTCCACAAACAACTCTGCACAATACTGGGCCCCCATGGAGCTCGCGCCAAATGTGAATATGTACTTTGATAACCTATCTGTTATGACCATAATATTTGTGCAACCTTTTGATTCCGGGAGGCTGGTCACGAAATCAATTGTTAGCTCACTACCAATTCGGCCAGGAACCGGTAATGGCCGCAAGAATCTTGCTTTTGCTTCGCGCCAAACCGTAGTTCTTCCACATACGTCACAGTTCCGAATAAATCTTCGAACCGACTCTCTCATTTTCGGCCAAAAATAACGGCGAAGCAATAAACTAACCATTGTATCTCTTCCTGGATGCCCGGCGAGATGGCTATCATGAGTGCGCCGCATAATGGTTGTGCGTAGTGGCTCGTAATCCGGTATCCAAATGCGATTTTCTCGACCTCTGAGTACACCGTCTGCAGCGACCGTACACTCGCCAAAATTGACCTTCATTTTGGCGGCAAGATCTGGTGGAAATCCCCTTTCACCCGCCTTCACCGAATCACGTGCTCTTCTCCAATCCTTATCTGATGCTACGCCCTGAGACCAGAGATCCTGCAACTCGTTGTCTTCAAATATTCCTGCGATCGTGGCTTGATCTGCTTTATTGACACAATCAGGTTTATCATTGGATGCAACCTTGGTCAGATTTAAAGAGAATTCACTTGTTGAAATGTTAACCAAACTAGCAGTTATTGGGGTCAAAAGTTGCATAACTCTTCCAGCTGTCCGCTCATCACCAAGACCCGTAGGCTTATCTTGCTCACGACGTGATAGAGCATCTGGACGCTCGCAAGCTGTTCCTGCTCTCCACTTGAGTTTGTATCTGAACTGCTGCAGAACTTCGCTATATCGCGCTTGACGTTCGCTTAGTAATCGCTTAGTCGCAAAATAGTTCAAGTTTTTGTGAACAGTTAGTATAGTGAAGGGTTTGGCTACCGATTGCAGTTCTGCCTTCCACTCTTGCATCGCAGATATTATAGCTAACATTTCCTTATCATGAATTTGGTAGTTCACCTCAGCACTACTTAATCTTTTAGAAAAGTAAGCCACTGGTCGCAGCCTACCCTCATCTTCAATCTGGGAAAGGCAACCACCCATTGCATAACCTGAACAGTCTGCCTCTAGGATCGTATCTCGGTCGGGATCCCATTGTGCCAACACCGGTTCCGAGGCAAAAATTCTCTTTAGCATCTCAAATGCCTCGCTCTCAGCACTCCCCCATCACCATGCCGTCTTAGCTTTAGTAAGTTCAATCAGTGGTGCAGCAATTTCCGAGAAATCCTTGACAAAGCATCGATAAAAGTTTGCGAATCCAAGAAACGATCTCACTCCTTTTACTGAAACCAGAGCTTGCCACTCGAGTATTGACTTAACCTTAGACGGGTCGACAGTCACACTTTTTCCAGCCCGTATAATAAAGCCAAGATATTTAACTTCTTCGCAGAGAAACTCGCATTTATCGATGTCTAAATAAAGTCCGGCTTTTTCGAGCTTGCTTAGGATGCTGCGAACCGTCTTCCAATGATTTTCCTTGCTACCATCAGTATACGCCAATATGTCATCCATGTAAGCCGTCGCATCTAAATCCAGATGCTCGCGTAACTGCTCATTTATATATCGCTGAAATGTGGCAGGTGCGTTCGCAAGTCCGAAAGGCGTTACAAGCCATTCAAAAAAGGCCTAGCCTGCATCTGAACGCCGTCATCCACTCGTCTCCTTCTCTTATCCGGATACGGTGGAATGCTGACTTCACATCCAATTTGGTAAACCACCTTGCTTTCGAAAGCTGCCGTAAAGTTTCCTTAAAAAGCGGGAGAGGATACCGATCTGGAATTGTTATGGCGTTCAGCCCCCGGTAGTCCACACAAAAATTCAGGCCTCCGTTAGGCTTTTTTGCAAATAGTACAGGAGCTGCTGCCGAGGAGCTGCTTGGACGGATCCAACCTTTTTCTGAGAGATCTGTTAAAGTTTTTCGTAAAACCAGCAATTCCTCCCGAGACATGTTGTATAGGGGTCCCCAAGGCGGCGTCAAAGGCTTTCCATTCTCGCTGCGTAAATTTATGGCATGGTAAAGGTCACCCCTCGATGAGGGCAATTCATCTGCCCCAGCATTATCAGCAAAAAGGTGTGCAAAATCTTTCACCTTTTCTGGTAAGCGCTCTCGTACTTGCTCGACTGTCAGACGAGGCTTTCCACGCAGCGCCTTGCTAATATCCTCGATTGATGCTTTGCAGACTGGTACTGATCCAACCATTGACGTAAGCCTATCAACCGGCACATAACGTGGCTATGTCACGTTTTTTAAATCATCCCTCCACCGTTGAGTACTAGATATTGTTGCCCCAAATTTCTGAGCTCTAATTGTTGATCTTTTGAATGAATTATAGCATCATTTTCTTCAAGCCACTTTTTTCCTAGTATAATCTTGTGTGTGCTTTGAGGAACAACATAGAGCCACAACTTTGGTGTTACATGCCCATCCAGATCCAAGGAGACAAATGTGATTGAATCTATGGTCGTTTTTGTAGTCGTTGACTTTTCTGCGGTTTCGAGCGCTCGAGGTAGGATTTTGATACGGGGCAAATCCAATTGAGTTGTGAGAGTGTTGTCGATGATACCTGAACATAAGCACCCATTGTCAACTAAAGCCTGCACCATCGTAGTATCATTCAGTAATGCATTAACGAGAAATGGTGATGTATTCATTCTTGGTTCCTGACCAGTAAGGGTATTGGCCTTGACAGCTGGCCACTGTTTTCCATCATTCGAATTGATTAGACTATGACATCTACGAGACTTATCATCCTCATACACCTTCGGATCAATAGGGCCGAGGCCATCGCCAGATGGTTCTACTTCATATAGCTCCGGATCAATAGGACCAAGGCCATCGCCCCATGGATCTTTGTATGCTATCGGGTTGGTGGACAAAACTTTATTAATCTTTCGTGGATTAATTGCTGGAAGAAGGGGACACATCCGAGACATACATCCCCGCCTCTCACATCTAAAGCAACATCCCGCATTCCGAAGCTCTGCTAGCTCATCTTCTGATTTCCATCTTGCCTGAAAAAAAACTCCTCTCCTATCTATCAATTGAAAATCACCAGGTAACCACTTCATTCTTCCAACAAAGGTGACTCGACTGAACTGCTGACTGAACCGCTGACTGAACTGCTGACTGAACCGCTGACTGAACTGCTGACTGAACCGCTGACTGAACTGCTGACTGAACCGCTGACTGAACTGCTGACTGAACCGCTGACTGAACTGCTGACTGAACCGCTGACTGAACTGCTGACTGAACCGCTGACTGAACTGCTGACTGAACCGCTGACTGAACTGCTGACTGACTGAGATGAGGAGATAGAATATATGTCACGGATTCGGGTATAGAGGCTTGAGCGCTATGTACCTATTGGTAGTCTATATTCTATCTAAAGAGGAACCACATAGCTGTAAATACAAGTGACTTAATAAACCAAGGCTTTGCTTCTAGAACCTTCTGTACCATGTTGTTGTGATTAGATTAGGTTGTACTAATCAGGCTAGTCCCCAACATACAAGGATAGTACGGAAATCTTCCAGAAGGTTCTTTAGCATTCTTTGCTAAATGACTTATCACATAACGCTCGGACCCTGTCAACATATCATGCCTATGCTACCAGGCATAGGCTACAGGAATCCCTATGGCTATACAGCCGTCACATTGAGAACGCACTTACGGCTGCCACAGTGTCACGGTCTTATCAAGAGCGCTTATGCAGCTAAATGAGAAGAGGTAATTTTATATTCAAATCTATGGAGAGCAAATACTGTTCAACGTGCTACAGGTATTTATACATGAATGAATTCATCTAGAAGATTCTCCTTGGCCCTCATTCTAAGGTTCTCGAGATTTCCATCTTCTAGATGCTTCTAGTGTCTAAGCCGATAATTTCCAGGTGAGCATAGACCACCTATCAACCCCAGAATGATCCACATTGCATAAATAATTATGCAAGCCTATGCAAATCATAGGCTACAGGCACAATACAGCTCACCAGCTGTCACAATTTCCCTCCCCCTTCTGATGACTTATTGTTTAGCTTTTGCCAATCTTCTTGATCGACGTCGCTGCATGGTTTATTTCTCAGCTGGTCCAATAAAGGTTCTGGTTTCCATTTCTGATGGTCCATTGTTGGTCATTATAGACCCATACTTTGATTCGAAATCATCTAGTGCCTTTGTCTCCTGAACATACTCGACAGGCTCCCATGTCGGATCTTTCCAGCCTTTCCATTTTACCATGGCCTCCCTGAATTTGCCACGACCACGCGTTGCTGTTCTAGCTCGAAGAATAGATTCGACCTCATATTCTGTCATAAGCAGTATGTAGACAGCGTGGGGACAGAGAGGGGTCAAGAGGTGGGTGTCAGGCTAAAGGTTGCCATCCTACATGATACATGAGATAGATGCATCACCACTCGGCTAAAAGGCCAGACCAGAATCATAGAACACTATATTCTGGCAATCTCCATATATATATTATACAGTAGAGGCTTTCCTGACATATTCTGAATTATCAAGGTCATCAACAGCCAGAGGATTTTGCGCATCATCTCGCACCTGGCTTGGGAAAGGGTCATTACCAGCCCTTTTTACTAACTTCACATGGAAACGTTTGTGGATGTTTCCTGGAACATTTAGTTCCACAGTCAAAGCATCTGGTACTGTGGTAACTTCGTACTTTGCATGCAACCAAGCTAACTTCTTAGACAACTGTGGCGTTTTAACGTTCCGTAAGTCCAGTCACACTTAATCACCAATCTGAAAACGATCAGACTGTCGTCGTGATTGATTGGCATTGGTCTCATTACGCTGCTGTACTGAGGCCATCGCTGCCTGGGCAAAGTCTTGGGCGTCTCGTAGTCTTTGCACAAATTTCTGTCCCCCAATTACCCCAGGATGTCGTCCCTTGCTATTCTGGGGTGTCGGTTCTCCTATGGGCTCTAGATCATATCCATTCCGTAAGAAAAAAGGACTTCTATTGCCAATGGCTGAGTTGAGCCTTGAATTGAGAGCTAGCTGAGCAAGCGGCAGGAGGTTGAACCAAATATCTTGAGAATAACAAGTAAAAGCCCTAAGATATTTATACAGCTCTTGGTTAGCTCTTTTGCTGGCGTTTGACTGGGGATGGTATGCCGTGGTAAGTCGTTGAGTTATTCCAGTCAGTTCGCAAAAGGTCTTCCAGAAATGGCTTAGCCAGTCACTCCCCCTGTCACTAGTTAAATATCTTGGAAACCCAAAGTACTGGTAATACTTCTCGATAAATAACTCAGCGCATTTACTAGCTGCCATTGAACTAGCACCGAACAAGAAGATATCTTTCGATAACCGATCTGTAATTACCATTATATTTTGGCAGCCTTGGGATTGTGGGAGATCGGTCATGAAATCAATTGTTAGCTCGCTACCTATACGTTCAGGGATAGGTAGAGACCGTAGAAATCCTGCCTTGGCCTCCCGCCATTCTGTGGAACGACCGCAGACGTCACAATTTCGAAAAAAACGTCGTACTGAGTCTCTCATTTTGGGCCAAAACCAACGTTGTAGAAGTATACCAATCATCTTATCTCTACCCGGATGGCCGACTAGATGACTATCATGAGTTCGCTGCATTATAGCCGTGCGCAAGGGCTCATATTCTGGCATCCAAATTCTATCCGCTCGACCTCGAAGCACGCCATCTGCTCTAACGCTACACTCTGCAATATTAACAAAATATCTTAA
The DNA here is from genome assembly GCA_028751805.1 of Podosphaera xanthii. Lineage (NCBI taxonomy): Eukaryota > Fungi > Ascomycota > Leotiomycetes > Helotiales > Erysiphaceae > Podosphaera > Podosphaera xanthii. The sequence continues at coordinate 579,177 of JAPWIX010000006.1, read as the reverse complement.
AGCAAGGTCTGGCGGAAAACTTCTCTCGGCTTTCTTAACTGCATCTCGCGCACGACACCAGTCCTTATCTGCAGCAACCCCTTGATTCCATAGACTCTGTAACTTATTATCATCAAAAATCCTAGTATGAATGCCCAAATTTACTATCGGAGACCCTGCTGCATCGTTTGGGGAATTATGGGATTTGTCGATATCTGTATGGGGTGTTATGTCAGCAGGGTAAAGTGGCACCATTGGAAGGAGCCTCATAATCCGGCCCGAAGTTCGCTCATCTTCAAGGCCGACCGGCTTATCCTGATCGCGTCGAGACAATGCATGTGGTCGACCGCAAGCATCACCTGGACGCCATTTTAAAATAAACTTGAACTGCTGCAATACATCGTTATATCGCACTTGTCGTTCACTCAAGAGACACTTAGAGGTAGAATAATTCAAGTTTTTGTGGTCACTTAGGATTGTGGAAGGTTTAGCAACAGAAAATAGCTCAGCCTTCCATTCCTGTAAGCAGGCCACAATGGATTGCATTTCCTTGTCATGAATAGGATAGTTTGCTTCGGCACTACTCAGCCGCCTTGATTAATATGCAACGGTCCTTAGCTTGCCCTGCTCGTCTACTTGAGAGAGACATTCCCCTATAGCATATCCAGAACTATCCGCTTCCAGAACTGTTTCCCGGTCGGGGTCCCACTGGGCTAACACTAGTTCCGATGCAAAAACGCTTTTAAGTTTCTCGAACGCGTTGCTCTAATCTTCTCCCCATCGCCATGGCGTATTCTTTTTCGTCAACTGAATAAGCGGCACCGCAACATCCGAGAATTTATCATCAAAAGACCTAAAAAAATTCGCAAAACCTAAAAAAGACCGGACGCCCTTCACAGTTTTAGGAGCCTTCCACTCTAAAATGGCTTTTACTTTGTCTGGATTCACGGAAATACTCTTTCCTGCCTCTACAATAAAGCCGAGGTATTTAATTTTCTGACACAGGAAGTCACACTTATCAATATCCAAGTATAACCCGGCTTTTTCTAGCTTGCCGAGTATGCTGCGGACTGTTTTCCAGTGCCCATCTTCGGTCCCATCGGTGTAAGCCAGTATATCTTCCATATAATCCGTCGCATCCAGGTCGAGATGTTCGCGTAGATGCTCGTTAATATATCTCTGGAAAGTTGCCGGTGCATTCACCAATCCAAATGGTGTGACTAACCATTCAAAGAGTCCCAATCTGCATCGGAACGCTGTCATCCACTCGTCGCCCTCTCTTATTCGAACACGATGGAAAGCTGACTTAACATCTAGTTTTGTAAACCATCTTGCCTTAGAGAGCTGCCTGAGAGTCTCCTTGAACAAGGGTAACGGATACCGATCTGGAATTGTGATAGCATTTAGCCCACGGTAATCTACGCAAAACCGGAGTCCACCATTGGGTTTTTTTGCAAATAATACTGGAGCTGCTGCTGGTGAATTGCTAGCACGGATCCATCCCTTGTCAGTAAGGTCGGTTAGCGTTTTCCGTAAAACTAAAAGCTCCTCCTGAGACATGTTGTATAATGGGCCCCAGGGTGGTGATAGAGGCTTTCCTTTCTCATGCTTGAGGTTAATAGCATGATCTAAATGGCCACGCGATGGGGGCAAGTCGTCTGCCCCACTATCGTCTGCGAATAAATGCGCAAAGTCCTTTACTTGATTTGGCAAGCGTTCCCTTACTTCATCCACAGTTAGTTTTGGCTTTCCACGTAATGCCTTACTTATGTCCTGAATAGTCGTCTTGCACACTGGAACTCTCCCAATAATAGAAGCCATTGATTCTGCTGATTCATTTATTGGGCAGGGAATGGCCATAAACCCTTGCCGCCACTTTTTGGCACTATATACTGAAATTCCACCTTTTCAAAGCTCTAATTTTTGCTCCCTGGAGTGAACTACTGCATCTTGATCTTCGAGCCATTTTTTCCCCAAAATCATTGAGTGGGTGCTCTGAGGAACTATGTATAGCCATGGTTTTGCTGTCAGATACCCATCTAAATCCATAGAGACGAATGTTATAGATTCAACAACGGGCTTATTTTCACTTGAACTTTCTGCAGTCTGAAGATATCTGGGGGAAATTGGAATGCGCGGCAAATTAAGCTTAGTCGAGAGGGCTTCATCAATAATTCCGTAACACAGGCATCCATTGTCGATCAGCGCTTGTACCATCAACGTATCATTAAGTAATGCATTGACTAAAAATGGGTCTGTATTTAAACTAACATTATGACTAGCTTTTGCCTCTGGCTCCCGGAAGCGACTATTTCCAGGAGCGTCTAGTTTTCCGATACGTTCAACTGTACCTCAGTATTATCCTAAGGGATGAAAATAGAAGGGTCAATTTCCGGCAGATCAGCCGTGTTTTACTTCGGGACCCGTTCTCCTAGGTCTTTGAGCTGGTAATAGAGGACATGAACGACTAAGACATCCCTTTCGCTCACACCGAAAGCACCTACCCTCCTCTTTCAGGCGGTCCAGCTGAGCCTCGGACTTCCACTTCGCTCTCCCTTAGATTTTCCCAGGTATTCTTGCAGAATTAACCCCTCCCATTATTGTGTCCCCTGAGCTGTCAACTGCTGGCTGTTCCATTTCTGCCGAGATCTTGGATCCATTGCTCCTTTCAGAAGGCCCACGGTTCATATCGTTGCGGAATGCTTCCCTCCTAGGTCCAGAGCTATGCTCACTCGACTCAAAATCCACCCAACCCAGTGGCCATCCTACTTTCTTTTCGGCACGTTCAACTTGCTGGGCTATCTTATTCACAATTCGAGTCCACTCACCAAAATCGTCGTCAGGAAGAAGGTGATTTCCGATCAGGGCCCTCGTCAACTTCTTGCTCATAGCGTTCTGAAGCATGGAAATCTTGTTCTCGTCTGGCCAGAAATCACCTCGAGCCTCAGTCAGTCAATTTATTCGACCATGTAGCGAGAAAGTCGGCCCATCTTTCAGTTTCCTTCATCTTCATGGAATGGAGGTCTAAATTTGCCTGAGAGACCCGTGTCGTATCAAGGTAGAGTCGGTCCAAGAACTCTATAAAATCCTCAGGGTTCCTAGTCATATTGATTCCGCCTGCTTCATAGAAGGGCCCGGCTCTTTCCAATGCCCCGCCTTTCAATGAGTTATAAATCGTAAGAAAAGCCCGCGAGTTATCGTACCCAAACAAATTCCAATCCATCCGAAAGGTGTCTAGGACGGCAGTCCTCCAGGCTGGATACCTCACTCTGCTGCCATTGAATTCCGGAAGATTGGTCGGCTTTAACTTGACTCCGAATTCCTTTGGGGGATCCTTTTTAATGATGACTTTTGACTTTGAAGGCTTGGATTCGGCGGATTGCTTTGCAAGTAATTCATTGAATTGGCGCTTTAACAATAAAAAGTCATTGATTGTGACAGTATTTTCTTTGCTTGATTCCCCAGCCATATTTTCGGTAACCTAGTGCTTATCAAAATTTGGGTCGTGAGTCGAGAAGCTGAATTCTTGAATGTTGGGAACTGGAGACAAAACGTTTGAAGGACGAGCTGCCAAACTGCTGAAATCTGAGAACTGAGGACTGAGGACTGAAGGCTGAAGGCTGAAGGCTAAAAGCCGAGTAAGAAGATTTGAATATATGTCACGGTCTTATCAAGAGCGCTTATGCAGCTAAATGAGAAGAGGTAATTTTATATTCAAATCTATGGAGAGCAAATACTGTTCAACGTGCTACAGGTATTTATACATGAATGAATTCATCTAGAAGATTCTCCTTGGCCCTCATTCTAAGGTTCTCGAGATTTCCATCTTCTAGATGCTTCTAGTGTCTAAGCCGATAATTTCCAGGTGAGCATAGACCACCTATCAACCCCAGAATGATCCACATTGCATAAATAATTATGCAAGCCTATGCAAATCATAGGCTACAGGCACAATACAGCTCACCAGCTGTCACACCGGAGCATTTGCCACCGCTTCGGCTGCTGTGCTTCCTGAGCTTAGAACAGCAATATTGTCGGCATAGCCAAACTTATTGTCCATGTTTCCCTCTTGAACTAAGATAGCGATGTACAGGAGGAATAGGAGCTGTGATAACGGCGAGCCTTGCGGGACTCCACACTTCATGACTTTATCTCGAGTCATTCCATCCTGGTGGTGAACACGAATCTTCCGTCGGGTCAAAAAGAACTCAACCCATTGGCAAAGTGATCTGGGCCATCCTTGGTTCCGCATCCGGTATAATGGCCGTTTGTGGAGGACGGCAACAAATGCGCCCTACACGTCCAGAGTGACCATTGCTGCTACCTTGTTGTTCAGCATTGCAGCCTCTGCATTATGTATGACACATAAAGCCAGGTCGACCGCTGAACGTCCCGGAAGTGCACCGAAAAGCTATTGGGGGACAACTCGACGTTCAATTGTTAGCCAAGCCATTCTCTTAGCTACAAGTCGTTCTAAACCTTTGCCCACACAAGAGAGAAGGGATATCGGTCGCCATTCTTTAGCTGTTGCTAGATCTCTTCCTGGCTTTAAAATTAGGATGGCTTCAGCTACTCGAAATGCGGTCGGAAAGTGTCCATGCTGCAAACACGCTTGAAAGATATCCTTCACCCGAGTACCTATGGCTGGCCTACAAGCTCTAAGCAGTCGAGCAGTTATCCTGTCCGAGCCTGGCGACTTGTCACCTGTGTCAAGAGTGCTTGTCGTCACGTCTTCTAGAGAAAGTGTCACGCTCCACGGGATAGATTCCAGTTGTATAAATTCCCACGCGGGCAGGTCGCGAGCTGCATCGAATCGAATTAGTAATCTGTCTCTTAGGGCTTCTGCTCGCTCGAGGGGATCCAATATCCATGTATCCTCCGCGGATTTAAAGGGAGGAGGGTCTCGGCTGGTTTTTGGTTTAGCCCACTGCATCAATTTAAAGACTTCTGTATCCATAGTAGCATTCTCAACCTGCTTCCTCCAGTCTTCTCTCTTTGCCGTTTTGACTGCATGTTTGAAAATCTTTCGAGCCTGCGCCGCACTTTCAGGGAAGCTTCTAGCCTCTTTGAACTCGCGATGTTTTAGTTTGCAATCCTCATTCCACCATAGTGCAGTGCTGCCGCAAACTTTTGTGGGTTTCCGTCCAACTGCCTTACGAGCGTCTCCCAAGGCCTCCATCAGGCTCGATATCTGGCGTTGTCACGTTGGTGGGTGGATGTAGTGACTTTCAGATACCCGTGCTGTTGGGAATGTTATGGGAGATAGAGGAGTGGAGAATAAAGAAAGTGACAAGGCAAAGTGAGAAGAAATGAATGTGGACTGAGGCAAGTGGTATCTAAGGTGGTAGACTTCTAAGGTGTTTGATTTCTAAGGTAGTGAAAGGATGACAGAAAGGACAAAGCGTGGAGAGAGAAAAAGGGAAGGCTACAACTCCTAATGTACAGTAGAATCCAAATTCCTAGAGCCATTATCCTGAAGATTTGCCATAAATTATTCAATCCAAGAAAGTTAAAAATAACGAAACGAAAATAGAATATCTAAATAAAGCTTGTTGGGAAGATTACTATTAATGCGTCAGTCCTAAAATAGATCGGCATAACAGATCTTCAGGGTCCAGCAAGGAGATATTCAATTTGAAAGTACCGGGGCCTGACATGTTCTGACAGGCGTTCAATGTTGCTTATACTGTCCAAGGGACCTGGTTTGACTCAGGCTTTGACGTACTGGGTATACTTAGATAGATCCTCGTCACATAGACGAAGTTCCTGGCTTATGTTGTAAAATAAACAGTCCAGCATCCCACGCGATGCGCATCTCACACCGACTCGTACACTGTCACGTGATCTTCATCATCTCATATGTTATATTTAGATTTCTAACTTAATGTCTACTTATATCATCTATAACTATGGATGGTACGAGCTAACAGCTACACATATGAGCGTCTTACACCTAAGTATTCTGGGGGAAACATTCAGGCTTAGGACTTACTCATATCGTGAAAATATTTTTATATTGGGACATCAATGTCTATCATGAATAATGCCAATTAAAGTCCCATAAGGGTTACACTCCTGTATATAAAGAGCTCTCTTCTCCTTCAGAATTCTTTAATCAATCACATTGCTGAATATCTCTGAAGGAATCTCTCTCTTTGTCATCTCACCTATTCTATAATAGCCTCACTTATCTCAAACACTACGCTGCTTCTCTTACACAGATATCTTGACGTCTCGCCTCTCCGATCTGTCCCCATTACATTATTGGCCATGCGCCAATCTTATCTCGTCTCTCTGGAGTCACAAAAACAATTCCTCCTGCCTTGTGAAGTGTCCCAAGTGCAACCACTTCTTCCATAAAAAGTTCCATTCTTTTGAAAGTTTCAGCCTGGCCCATTCTAGGCGAGGGAAAAGCTCATTGGATATGAATTCGTACGCCTCTTTGAAATCAGAGAACCCTGAAAACATATCATTAATATAGAATGATACTTTGGGGAGGCTCTGATTATCCGCAGCAATTAGAACAGACTTCATGCCTTGGAATTTATTGTCTCCATCAGGGATGTCATCTAGTACAATATACATCAGTTCCGTAAAAGAAAATCCGGCACTCATGGAGCCCTTTGGAATTCTAGTTGGCTGAACCTGCCCAATCCCTGATATTGTGAATGCCAAAAAATAACAATCATCTGGGTGGACCAGAATATTCCAGTAGCCATGTTTGACATGAAATTTTAGGAAGAATTGATGAGACAGGTGGGACAGTTGGTCATGGACTTTTGCCATTAATTCAAGGTAGCAGCCTGACATATCTTCTTTGACATTCTTGTAGTTGAATGTAATTCTGGGCTCATCCCATGGGCCTGGGTTTTCACTTTTATCCACGATCACAGCCTGGGTATTCCAATCTAATAATTTACCATTCGCTGTCATGGTCTTTTCATACATCCCACAAGCTAATCCCTCATTCACTATTTTTTGTAGCCAGAACTCTTTTCCAGGAGGCCATCTTTTTTGTTTCACTTTCGAGAATGGTTTTGTTCCCTCCTTTAATTTTACCCTATGAGTGTAAAGATCTGTAGGTACAAGCTCCTCAAGTTCGACCCCATTGAGAGTACGGTAGGTGAAAAGTAATCGCTTAACCATATCCCGATTATTTTCATCTCCAACAGCAGAGCCAATTTTGGTGCCAACTTCATCAAACCATTCATTTATTTCTTTTTTTGATGCAGTACTCAGGAATCGACTTACCGGCCTTCTGGATGTTGGAAAAGATGATTACTGTCCTGTTTGCGCACTATAGCTATTTGGTGCGTTCGTGGACAGAAAAGGAGGTTTTAGTGGCAGGCCTAGTATACTTGGTAATTGCGTGCGTAGGATATTCTGATCTTGCCTCATGAGCCGTGGTACCCTCAGCCCAGGTTCTAAGAATGGAACTTCTTCTATTATTGGCGATAGTGACTCCAGGGTTACCATCAAAGAGATACACAACCTACAACTTCTATGAAATTTAGAATCATTAAAAAATAACGGGTGAAATTCACAGTCGCACGACGATTTGGTAAGAGATATAAATGTAGATGTGTCATCCGATGAATTACCAGAGGTAGAAAAATTAGAACAACAATTAAAATATGGTGGCAATAACTTTGAAGAAGATGAACAGCCAGGAGAGAAGTGATTGAAATCAGTGGCAAGTAAAACCGAGACAGATAGAGGCAAAGAACATAAAGAGATTCCGCTTATGTCAGTACTTGAGGAAACGCGGTTAGCCGTATTGCAAGCAGCTGGCGTAAATGTCGCAGATAAAGTAGAGGATATTATATGATTATAATTCTGATGTGTCGTATTTGAAGATGTTTCATCCTCTTTTCCCATATGGTGTTGGAACTTTGTCCCCCGCCCTCGGGGATCATTCAATCATCGCTTAATCTGTGCGCTAGTGGATGCTAGCGGCTGCACTAGTCCCAATTAGAGGACGCTAGTCTTAATTGGGAAGCATCTATGATTCCGAATTTCATGGTTAATTGCCTATGATACCACTGTCTGATAGACGCGTCCTAGGACGTGATGTTTCGAGTTTGTCGCGATCTTTCTTGTTCAATCATCATATGATACCTACCTGTCTAAGTACATAGCTACTCACGATAAGTTTTTCAAGCCGTGATATCAGTTACCATGCGTTGCAGAACTTCCATTACTTGTAACTACCTGCACTTGTTAACCACGCAGAATTCATCATAGTATCAAGAGCACGCAAAGCGCATATGAAGCGTATTCGTCAAGGACAAGACACGAACCGACACGTCAGAACGCAGACAACCACTTCTGAGAGCTCACCTCCTCGCCTTCTAGACCCAGAAAGTTCAATCTTCAGCAGTACTAGAGAAGACTCTGGTGGAGAAACCCTAGGAGAAGAGAATAATGGAGTCTGGTTCTGGGACTCTGACGCCGAAGAATGCAATACGGACACTGAAATTGAGGACTTGGGTAGAGACTCGGACATGGACCATGAAGGTATGTCTAGTAAATTATGAGTCGCAAGCGGCAAGCCTTGAAAGAAGTCTAACAAGCCGGTGCAGATAATGTTGAGATTGAAGCCGAGACGAACACCCAAGGGAAGAGAACACTGTCGTGAGCTGCAGATGCTGACAAGTATTTGAGGGGAAGTTATGGCAACGGATCTCGTTCAGCTGGGAATAGAGCTAAAAACATGCAAAAGAATTGCAGTCTGAGGCTACAAAATCTTTCAATATCAAAGCATTGTTCAATCGTCAACGTGACTTGAATTTATCATCTCCCACAATGCATGACAGTGTGCCTGTCGAGTCCCACTCTCTCTCATCATTGCCAAGTGGTGAAGCAGTTCCACAATCCGCCCAAGCCATTAAAGAGGAGCGGACACGAGTTGCTTTAGCAGATCTAAAAGTTCTTTTGGCTAAGAAGATATATCAGGAGAAAGATAAAGTTGTATCGAGAAGGGATTGATTTTGGTTCGACAGAGTAAAAACTCAGAACCACGCATCATAAGCCCTACACAGTTGGGGAAGATAGGTAGTAGCGCGAAGGGCATGTTAATTATGTTAATGGCACATTTTGCCGTTCTCAATCTGTGAGAATTTGGGGTTACATAAACATATTTGGTGCGATCTCATTAGCTGCTCTATGTGGCGTTTGTGGCGCTAATGTGGCGCTGGGGGGATCCAATATTTTTTCCCTCACCAAAATAGGTCCCACTTGTAACAATAATAAGTCCGCGTCGCTCGCGTTGATTGCTTAATCCCCGCATATATTTGTTCATCTAATGGTTATCTATCGATTCACGCCAGCTCTTTGTAATTGAAGGCTTGTAGAGGTTGTCGTTTTTTTTTGAAAATGTGGTGTTTTGACATTTTCATGAGGGCGGGGAACAAAGTTCCAACACCATGGGTGATGCGGAACCACTGACCAGTTTACTGACATGTTTAGGTCGGTCTAGTTTTTCGACACGCTAAACTTAATGTTTTGAGGGAGTTCGTTGTCAAGGTCAGAGTCATCTGAGTCTTCTGATTTGTTTGATGTGTCCGATTCTGTTTCCGCACTGTCTGAAGAGTCCGCATACTCAAGGGCATCTGTCATCTGTTTCACGAGACCTTGGTTTAATTTTGGATATAGAATAAGATTGTGGCTCTTGGATGCTATGAAAATTGGACCTTGAATCGCAACCACCAGATCCTTCAACTGAGAACCCCCTAGAACGATCTTTGATTCCCTTATAAATATGACCGCATTAACATCATGAAGCCATGGTAGGCCAAGCAGCAGATGAAGATCGAGTTCGCCATTTTTCCTGGATACGGGGCGTACGAACGCGTCAATACGTCGCCAAATACCACAGACTCCAATTCTAAGACTGAAATAATGTGACAGTTCTGTGGCACTGCCATCGGCCGTGTTCATGGTGAGTCCACTAAAGCCCCTTGTCCCTAAGCACAACTTCCCGAGCCTGAGTGCTTTAACTAGGCCTTGAGAAATGATGTTCATCTCTGACCCCTGGTCTGCCAGTAATAAATGGTTTGGGAGTGCTACCCTTATGGCATTTCCGTTGGCCTCCGCTTGTGTAACCACAGGTACCCTAAAAGCTTTTTTTTCTACAGGTGCTAGCCGGCTACTAAGAGCAGGTCGAGAGTGAACATTATTTACTGAGTTAGAATATAGTTCAGAAGGTACTCTCTTGCCTTTTTTCTTGTTTACTCTTGTAGACAGTCTCCGTAATTCTTTCAATGCATCTGGACTTACTTGCCAAAGTTCAAGGAGGTTGATAGGAATAGAAATTCTCCTCGCGAGATTAGTGTAGTTAGTTGGACCACAACCTTGTCTTCCGACTATTTTCCTCAAATGCTTCAGGACTCTCTTACCATTCCTTGACTGCTTTACTGGCTGTTTCGTAGCTGGCTCGTTATCCGTCATCTTTAGAGCCGTTCCAGTGGTATCATTTAAGATTGATGCGTGGTCTTTTCTTACTCGGTCCCGAACTATAGGACTCAAGCTGTGTCCCCTATTCGCAAGTGTTAGAATCCATTCCCCCACCATGATTGTCTGAGATATTCAGGAGGGCAAATTGGTCCAGCGAGCAATCTGCATCCTGTTGATCTTCAAAGCGTACTTTCAAGGGTTCATTCCATAATGGTTGGTTGCTCTCGTTTGCGGAGCTTTGAGGTAGAATATTTATTTGCCTCTGATCTAAAGGATGGGAACTCAGGCCTTGCACTGGAATGGTCGATTGATGATTATTGTGATATTGATTGTTACGATTAAGATTTGGTTGTATGTCGAAATTATTTGAATATTGGTTCACATAATGAGGCGTTTGTGTCATAGTCCGAGATCTGGGATGACGCCAAGTGATTCGAAGCAAGTATATTTAATAGTTTAACTAATTACAAAAGTAGATTAAAGCGTAAAGAACTAATAACGGATGATGATGAAGAGAATACAAGTGAGGTCGTGGGCGCCTATTTGTACATGTGCGTGAAGAAGCAAACATGGGTGCAGACTCCAGAGGACGCACAGAGCATGTGACGCGACAAAGCAAGCAAACAGAGCAAACAGTGTCGTGTGACTGAGACCTAGCTCGGTTGGCCAAGCTAGTCTACAGGCAATACCCTGGTCTACAGACCGTTACAGTTTGATAATGATTGAAGCTTTTATGTAGGTCGTAGTGAGGATTGAGATGATTGCGAAGTTCAGTTTGTGTCTCACTCAATGTGTTACGACTTTGATAGTTCGCCATATTTGACTCCTTGGATTGTAGCGCACGCTCACATATGATACTTTTAAGGTAGGACTGTTCCCAGTCTTAAAGTTGTAAATTTTGAGATTTTGGCTTAATATGCCCAACCAGGCCGCATCCAAAACACAATGGCCCATCAGATGGTCGATATCTGGTTGATCCATTGACAAATTCATTCTTTGAAAGACTCCTTGGTGGTTTGTTATTATCTCGACTTTGAAAATTCCTAGCCGAACCAGACTTACTGGCCGATAATCGACTAATATCATGGGTATTTGATGTACCAAGTTGCTGCTCACTAAATGAGCTGGGTATTATAAACCTGGGTATATTGGAAATGACAGGTTGTGCTACTGATTGCTGCTGCTGATGGTCGGAAGGTACCGGGTTGTTGTATCCCTGCGTCGCACTTGGTACTACTAGTTTACCTGCGCTGAAGTCTGCTAGTACTGATGTCAAAGATTTTCCATAGTGCGACGCGCACATAGCTCTTATCTGAGCTACTTTATTCCGCTCAGCAGCTCTTTCTCTGGCTTCTCTGGTTGCATCGAGCCCTTGTTGAACTTCTTCTATTACCTCGACACATCTCCATAGCGATCCACATGATAGTGCAGATCTTGAGAATACAGCACATCGCAATTCTTCATCCCGAAGCCCATAAAGAAAAGCCGATATAATAGAGTTGAGAACACACTGTGACGGCTGTTTAGCCGCAGTAACCCTGTAGCCTATGCCGACTAGCATAGGCGAGTAGTAGCGCTTGGACATATATAAGTGGGACTAATCCACAATACTAAACCTGATGGAGCTTTTTAGAATTGTGGAGCATGCTGTGTGTATATTTATATCTGTGGCTACACACTTCAGTGGTCTGAGGAACATTCCAGAAACCATGATATTAAACATTTATACAAATTGTAATTACAAACATAGATTTCTTCCTTAGATAGAATATAAACTACCATTAGGTCTACAGTTGCTTCAGCCTATATACTACGATCCGTGACACACACTGCTCAATAGGTAAAAGTGGTTTGCCAATTGTGGCAACCTTGGGGGAGTCTCTGCCATGAGTACGTCGTAGGAGATGCACGGCACGGTTGTAGTATCCAGTTAGGGGCTCAGCTTCCTTTTGGGCAAAATTTTTTATATCATTCTGCACGTTTCCCTTAATATTTTCGACTAACTGTGATGGAAATCGGGCTATGAATTGATGCTTAAATTCAGAAACTTCATCGGCTGTCATAGTTTTCCGATTATCAATTAGAGATCTCAGCGCTGGTGTCGAGTCAACCCAGCTAGTGGCCTCACCATCAGACAGTATTTCTGCAGCAAAGAAAAATAGGTGAGGCGGTGCAGTATTGTGACCTGCAATCTTAAAATCATACGCCAATCTCGACAGCCACCTCACTCCAGAGTTTCCTTCTCCTGAATACCTCCCCGCCTGATAAAATCTTGGTAAGGCTTCAGTAATCTTGGCCACTCCTCTTAAATTAATCTTTGATACTTACCCGTCAGCCGATGTGCTAGTAGGTCTTTTTAAATCTTTGTCGATATTATCAAGCTCAATCCGCAAATTTCTTAGGTCAAACGCCGTCTTTCGACTTATTTATTTGTAATTTTTTTCCTCAATAATTCAACTCAAATCAAAACTGATGAGCGAGCTCTTCGTTGATGAATTTCGCTAATCACAACGAAGCTCGCTAGTTTTATAGAAATATGACACTAAATCATAAACCCTTCTTCAAGACTGATTATCACAGAGTTCTCCGACCAAACTTGTGACAATGGTTGACTTAAATCCAGCGTGTGGATTTATTTGTTTCAATAGACCGAATACGTATCCACAATCCTATTACCTATGATGGTAAATGACGAAATAAATATGTATAATACGATAGCTTGAGAGAATCAGACACACAGTAGACGATAATGAGCGCCAGAAGAATATCCCCTGTGTATGTCACCAGAAAATATGTAATCAATAAAATGGGAAGCGTGCTTGTTTTTCGAACTATGGCGCGAGAGAGTGTTAAGGGCTGCGCCCTGGATTGTGTTGACTGGTCTAGCGAGCCCAGTTCTGACTAATCAAAGGGATAATTATGCACAGGCACGTGTGTATAGTTATGCAGAGATGAGTTTGACGAAACACAACGCACAGACAACATAGGTATACATATATACTATATGTAGTAGATAGTCCGTGTAGAGGGAAGGGGATCCGCTTAGCCCTTCGCGTACTTGTTAGTCCAAGCTTAAACGTCCGATAAGTCAAAGGGACCGTGTAAGGGGCAAACGATTAAAATAGTTACATGTAGAGGCGTTATCAAGACCCTAGTAACAGTGGAGGCATAAGAGAGCTGATTCCCTTGCACAGTTGTATCTACAAAGATAGAATATACACAGTTTGTGGCACTCGCTTGTCGTGCAGTGACCGACGCCAGCTAGCCCCTCATAGAGAGAATCTATATACAATATGAGACGCCAAGGTTGGCAGGGCAACTAGTACAATACCCGTAACAGTATAACTTAATATCTGGGGGAGGTGGGTACTTGTTTGGGTTGAAGTGGTCAGGATGAAAGTTCGTGTATGATGACGCCTAAGGGTCATTAAGATCCATTATGGCGTCTTCCTCAGTCGTAGAGTTGCAGAGCGTCCACATATGGTATGGTTGTTGGTAGTTTTTCACAGTGATGATCTATTTATTCTTTGAGTTGAGAGAGTTTTGACTGCGCGACCCATGCTGCGGCATTTCTCTCCATGTCACGTCTGACTACATTTTCGCTCATGCCTAGATGAGGAAATTCTCTGTGCGCAATTTCGAAGAAGCTTATTTGCTGATTTTCAGATCAGGCATAAAGAAGTTCTCTTCTTCCTCCTGCTGAGTAATTAGAGGATCTAGTCAGCATTTTGACGTCTAAGTGGGATGAGATTGGTGAACAATGTGGCCGACTTTCTTGACAGTAACCCCGAATTGTGAGTGGATTTTTTCTCGTCTCATGCGGGCTAGACCACCCTTCTACAGGGACACGAGACGCATGAAGGATATCAAGAATACTGAATTCTCCAAGCTCCAGATGGTCATTCGATGGCCGAATTTTTCCGAAACTAACGCCTGAGCCCACTAGTTAAATAGGGTCGCATGGGTAGTGTCAGAAGCAGCATGTAGATAGCGGGACTATAGGCACAAGATATCAGGCTAAGGGTGCCATCTTTTAGGATGGTGAATGACTGAATATGCAGTAGAAAAGATCTGGGCAGGGTAAGGTGCCAAAGAGTTTGTAAGCCAAGGCTCAAACTGCTGAGACAGGTAATGGTGTACTAAGGGGTGTGCTAAAGGGTGGCTGATCATTGTATTTGTGACAAAAACCTAAGCCTGAAGCCTTCTTTTCACTATTGAAAATCTTTCCCCTATGGACCTTCTCTCTTTTATAGTTGCTACAGTCCAACCTCATCTATACCGGGACCTACATCGCTATAGATGAGGTTGGACTGTACCTCTACTATCTGACTATCGTCAAAGAGAACGTGAATAGGACACATACATAGACTAAAAATAGCAATTACGAGATGATACACTTAAAATAAAATTTACATATTGTTTAAAATAGAAATGACATAACATTGAGGCAGAAGCCTTACGACATCCTACATGATACACGATACAGATGCATTGCCACTCGACCAAAAGGTTATACCAGAATCATACAAAGTTATGATTTAATGTACCTCCATGTATATCTCATACAACTGAAGACAAGCTTGACAAGTAGGAATGTATCTATCGTGACCCGAAGACCACGGGCCGAGGTGTTATAAAAATTAGAGCTTACAGAGGTTCTGTTTTAGCCGCAGTGTAGGTTTGTGACACGGGCGGCGAGAGCTGATAGATCACCGTTGGCAGGACATTTATTTTCCTCGTGGAAATTTTGATGGGTCCTTACACGTTCATGTATGGTCAACTTGGGCGGGAGATCTATCACATTTTCTGCCGTCGGGGAAATTTAAGAATCGAGGCCTTCGATTAGATAGCCGTATAAACTATCCTTCGCACCAGAGGATACAGTTCTCGACTGCTTCTACTAACTTAGTTCTTAGCTCTGACAGTTAAATCCAAGTACGTCTGATGAAAAGCCCTTTTACTCTTTTCCATTAGGTAATTTCATTTTCAAGTTTCCTCGGATTTTTGGGATCCGCTCTACCATCCTCTTCCTTTAGAGCTGCCTATGCGAGTTTGCAACTGTCAGGATTGCCTTCTATTGTATTATACATGTGTGGAGATTGCCCGTCTATAAAGTTCTGTAATGCTGGTCTGGCCTATTAGCCGAGTGGTGATGCATCTATCTCGTAAGTCATGTAGAAAGGCACTCTCTAGCTGGTCACTTCCGCCTCTTACCTCCTGCGTCACCGTTCACATGCCGCTCCTACCAACTGTACTTTATAGAATTAAGGCGATCGCCATCAAAGTATTTTTTAAAGGGCGAGATTGATAACGCACCAAAGCATTGTGATGATCGTATGTTGCTTGGTTCCCCACATTTAGAACGGAAGAACTTGTCGAGTCAGGCGTTGCAACAGATGTGAATGCACTTATACTATGCTGGAATCTATAGATCGATCCTCGACTTTTCAGCCACAGTTTCTACATGGGAAAATTTTTCGAAAGTTCCCCTCGTTTAATTGCTCATCTGGATACTTCTGGCCAGGGCTGGCAATATAGAAATCTTCTACATTGTTTTTTTTGTACTTTTTTAAATCAAGATTAACAGAATTTTTTGCCAATTAACTCGAAGAGAAAATAGGAGTGGATGGTGAGAGAGAGAGATGGATAATCCATGAGGTGTTCTGATTCTCTGCGACATGCTTCGAGATAACGAATTACAAGCTCATACAATCACCTTCGCACTGGGGTCATAAAATGTTAATATTACTATCTCTTTATAAGTCTGAGGAGGCTTGTTAACTGCAGAGGTGGACCTAGATGAGATGCTACTTCTTATAACCTAGGGTTGCTGTGGAAACCCTTCTGCTTATGTGGTTACAAGTATTGAGCTTTGACCAGCAGAACTTATTACACGTGCGCGTTCATTAATGTCGTCCCAAGACACAGAATACAGCCGACCTTGAAGGTTTTTTTTTTAATCATTTTTAGCGTATGCAGCCTGAGGCTATGACGCGAATGATTACGGAAGATATGTATGTGACGCAGAATGACTCAGTTTGACGTTTGGACCACTCATACTCAGATTTCATTTGCAGATACCACTACGAGAATAACGCATTGCGACATGTACCCTCCTCCGTGAACACCCACCACAGGGAAAAGCGAGAAAAACCTGTGGCTATCTGAGCATGCATTCATCATCCCACGAATACATTATCACCGCGAGAGAAGTGGAGTGAGGGTCTTGCTGGATTCGAACCAGCTTTCTCCTGTCTCAAGTGGGGCATGTGTCCAAGCTACCCAGACTCTACTTGTGAGAACGGCCCGGACAGTGTGCCACTGCACCATCCGACCCGACCTTGAAGGTTGGAAAGCAGCCAAACTCTACACTGACAACATCATCGACAGAAAAAAAAAGAATCTTTGAGGGGGTTTGAATTATTGTCTTTTTAAGTCTATGGCTATTAATAGACATGCAGGTCATCTCTGCCTACTGGCCAAGGGCAACCATCCCTCAGGTAGTATACCCGCTCCTATGCCTCCTTCACGGTCTCTATCCAACAGTAATACCCTCATTATCTTCCCTCTCCAAACAACGAAACGAAGGCCACTCGCGTATGTGTGGCTGCCGGAAAAATCCTCCAAAACCCACTGGGTGCGGCGCTCCCCTACTACCGAAATTAGGTCTAAATCCGAAGACATAGCTATTCTTTTGAAGCGTTCAGAGAGGTCGGCCAGCTGGGCGCAGCAGAAATTTGTATACCTAAGAGTGTCTTTCTCCCCCTTCATAGCTTCCCCCTAACTCCTCCCCTAATGTGAACTTTCGGACGAACTAAAGTCGTGATGTGTTATCAGAAAATTCTTGGCGAAGATCGATTACCGTGAAGTAGCCTAGCCTGGCCCTGAAGAATTGTTACGGACCTAGGGTATTTGAGTAACTCATGCATCTTGATAAGCCCTCCTGGCTAGTAAAATGACCTGGGATTTGGACACACGCACAAAGCTCTCCCACATCGAAATAACTTCTCAAAAATCCCCCTTCCACAACCTATAAACCCGTTCATTAATCTCTCGTACCATTCTCAGAAGAACTGTAACCTTCCTTGATTGATACGAACAATCTCTCTTCCCAAATTTCTGCCCAACGACTTCAAACCCCATTCAGGTATCCATAGCATCAGGAGCTGTGACGGGTTAGGCCCAATTGGTTGTGGCTGAGTTGATCCTAGCAACCCATCCCGGTCAAGAAACATCACGCTAAGCGAGTATCGAAACAGTAACGTCCAACCTTCTAGACAGGGGCTGGGGGCAAGAGGTTTCAAGTGGGAATCAGCGAATGTAACATATCTAGGGCAACACATCTCCTCGTGGTTAACAGACGTAACAGATTAATCCTGTAACAAGTCGGAAAGTGTAATCATCTAGAGAAGGGGGATTGGAAGGCTACGAGATGGATACAAGTATAGGTCTACTTCCTTAGTCCATAGTCATAGAAAAATATTACTTCTTTATTGTGGAAATTCTCACGTGCAGCGTCCGTCAGTTTACGATCCCCTTACAGGAGCGTATGCTTGGTATCTTTGACATTCAATGATCGTGCTGCTTTTGCCAAAGTTCTCGTCGAAAAGTAGTCGATCGGTTGTACAGACAGCAGAGGTGTGAATATAGTCGCATTCGAGTTCTGTCAGAGAGAATTCTTGACCTGTTGAGAAGGCTTCATTTGAGAATGCTTGTGGGCCCCTGACCCTGATCGAATGCGACTCTTCTTGGCTATCTCAAATATGCAGCGATCATATTGAGCGTTTACAGCCGGCACCGCGTGAAGGTGGAGAGTTTGACGTTGCCAGCATCTTAGGAGGATTTGATTACATGGCTAACACGGATGTTTTGGCCGCACATCGAAAACGAGCGCTGTATCCGACGCTCAGATGATGACACAGTGGGGTTTTCTTGCCAGAGTTAATTCTCGTGAATAGTAATAGGAAAGGAATATGCTTATCATTCTACGGCGTGACGGAGTCTAAGTACATTATGAGGACTACAGGTCACCCCGGCAACCACTAGAGTACCCCCCTGATTTCAGTTCACTAACTGCCAGAGCATTATACAGTCGTCCCTCTCTAACTCAATGGTGGGTCCCAGTATAAGTGTTGAAAATATTCATTGTAACTTGGACTTTTCTATTTGCAACACTTACCCTTACAGGTCATTTTGCGTGCAGGGGTAAGTACTGCAAATGTAAATGGTTGAATTTCAATGAATATTTTCAACACTTATACCGGGACCCACTATCGAGTTAGAGAGGGACGACTGTAGATCTGCTTCACGTAGAAATCTCATGTGATATTGTTACGTAGATCACTAGATACAGTAGAACCTCTCATAGCTAATAGTGGGTCCCAGTATAAATGTTGAAAAGATTCATTTTAACTGGGACTTTTATATTTGCAACACTTACTCTGATACTACGGTATTAATCGTGTATAGGCGCTAAAATTCGACTTTTACAGGGTATATAGGCTTTTACTAACTTGAATTAGCATGACGATAAGTAGATCTCCCCACCTAAACTTTAAATTTGTATGGCAAAAATTTCACAGCGAAATATTCGTTGGTTTTGCTTTTTTGGTCCATTATAGCCCTCTATTCACTTTTTAATTCATTAATACATTTCATAAATAAATTATACTTCTATCTAGCTAATAATTTACATATCCGCCTTCAGCTTCGTAAACGGCTCTGATTCTTCGGGGCATCGAATCTATCAGTTTCTCCAAGTCATCCCCATTAAACCCCAGATCCCACGCCTCGTTCACTATTTGACGAAGATGCCCTTGACTCCGCTGCCCCCTTGATCCAACGCTGGATAAAGACGCTCCATGTACGCTTTCATATAACTCCACAAAGTTTCTATCGGATTTAAATCAGGAGAATATGGCGGCCACTCCATTAGAGAAATATTCCTCCTTTCAAACTCACGCATAGTTTGCCTCGACTTGTGAGGAAGGGCGTTGTCCTGCATCACATCTAGTCCTGGTTCCCGAAAGACCGCACTCTCTATGAGAGGCACTATCCTCTCGCAGTAACTGGCCGCAGTGATATGGCCCCACTCCTTCTCCCAAATCAGGCAAGGCCCCTTCTGTCGTCCAAAGAAAGATCCCCAGAACATCCACCCAACTCTCCTCCGCGTCTTGGCTAGGACACAGGTATCTTCGTACTCTTCCCCAATCTTTGACTTAAACTTAGCTCAAGGGAACTCTAAATCTTAGGAGCCTTTAAGGGACTACTGACCTTTCTTGTGACCCAACGATCACTTTGCCGACCATTCATAGCCCAAGTCTCGTCGGACCAGAGGACTCTCATCCAATGTTCCTTCCGCCAGTGGAGATGTATTCTGGCAAACTCATATCTCTTCAGTTTGTTGACTGAAGAGATAGGAGGTTTTAATCGTGCAATCCTGCGTGCATATCCCCTCTTTGCCAGTTCACGTCGGATCACATTCTCGCTCACACCAAAGTGCCGAAATATAAAATGTGCAAGTTGGAAAAATGACATCCGACGATTTTCCGATGATAAACAGACGAAAAATTCTATTTCATCGACCTGGGAACTACTTAGAATAGGTGGCCTACCACTGGAGTACTGAGGCTCGGTATTTTCAACGCTCATGGTGTATTGTACCTGTCGCCATCTAATCCCAAGGCGTTGAGAGATTTTGACGTAACTGTGTCCCTCACTGGCCAAGGTTCTAACCTGCACATGTTACTCTCTTAACCTTATCAATTTGTAGATTTCAGACTTACTTGAATACGTTGAGTTTGTGTTAGGCGTTTTGCATAAGTAGGAGATGCTGATGATGGAGAAGGTTGTTGAGGTGAATCCATCTTTGCGGCAATCTAGTACAGTAAATTAAAATCTTCTAAAGTAGTTGACTTAAGGTTCAGATGCACTCACATGAAGTAAAAATTAGATAGATGAATGAAATAAAAGTATGCCGTTGAGCAAAATAATAGTAAATAGCTGACAATGATTTAAACGAAACGACCTCAGGTGTGCGCGAGTGAAGAAAGGTGCAGGCATGAAGGTGGGCGTTGGACTTCATATACAGATGCATATCTCTTATGCCTTAGGCCATAAGATTTTAAAATTTGAAGCTAACAGGGATACTGTGGATCTATCGTGAGGTAACCTGGAATATCACCACTTTATCTCCACTTTATCCCCGCTTTAACCCCTGTACCCTATAAGAAGCGGATCAACGAACAATACCCTATCATGAGAGTACCTTTACAGGGCATTTTTCGTGCAGGAGTAAGTATTGCAAATATAAGCCGTAAGATTTCTATGAATCTCTTCAGTAATTATACCGGGACCCACTGTTAGCTATGAGAGGTTCTACTGTATTGTGACTGAACGGTCCAAATGGCAAATTGTGTATAACTAACTTGTATTCCTTAGAATATTAAAGCTATCGAGAGAATGAGTGCGAAAGCGCGTTCGATAAGATATGTACAGTGTCTCAGCCCTAAAGATTGTTAGTGGGTGATGTTGGTTTTGTGTGTCTACACCTTGCAGCCAGTTATCTTAGCATACAAAACTAACATCAGCCACTAACAATCTTTAGGGCTGAGACACTGTACATGAATGAAATGCAATCTACGCTGATACCAATAGGAAATGATCATCGCCTAGTCACCTGACTCCCCAAAAGGGGCAATCCGTCACAGATATGATAGTTTACGTTAGACCTGAAGATATAACAGGACATGATATCTAGGTTGTTGGAATTAATTGTAATAATAAGAATTTTATAGAAATTATCATCTACATTATTTTTTTAAATGAGACCTTTCTATTCCCCAATATCATAATCTTAACAAGGGGACTCTATCAAAATTGCATTGGAACCTCAAAAGGGCCCAAATTAGGAATGCAATGCAATGCCGATAAGAAGCAAGCATATCAGGCTCAAATCTCAACTTTACCGATGAAAAGTACCTGGAGTTGACAATCCAACATGCCCATGTAGATACCCTTCGGAAAACGTCAAACATGCGGCAATGGCCTGCCCTCTATAAGTCAAGGGTAGGCCTGAGGTGCGGAGAAAGCCACAATTCGGTCATTTACAGCCAGGATAAACGACCCAAAATATGTAGGAAGAACCACGCAGTAGATCCTAGACCAATGATGATTTGAACAATTTCGACTGGTTGGGTGAGTGGAGAGGCTGATGCTGGAGAGAGAGAGGAAAAGAGAAGGATGTGGGGGCTGTTTGACAAGACGGTATCTACACTGGACACAACAGTGTGTGCACACTTCCTGAAGGTAAACTTTTAAAACAACAGAATTTTGCCAGGAAGGCTAAGGGGGCGCTTCACCGAAAGGTTTCTGCTGTGTATAGCGACATTGGATCTGTGCAGTGTAGGTACAAAGCAACAAGAATAGGCACTTGCATGTACGGATACTCTGTGTCGTATGTGCCGAGGATACTGAGCCAGATTGACCGAGTCAGGTGATATGAGTCGTAAAACGAAAGGAGACCCTGTTTGGAAATAGTACGAGAAGTATGTTCCGACACTTAAGGCAAGACAGGCAAGAACTCAGATAAGAAGTTTAATAGAGCTAGAGAGCTACTCTAAATCTACAAAGGCAATTTATATCCTTGGTTTAATTTACGCGAGCCGTGAAGCAAGTGTAAGCAATGGGTGGTGACTCCGTTACTCCGTAGGTATCATCCAACACCGTGCCCTTATGTATTCCATATTACCAACAATTAACAAAGTAGTCTCCAACTCTGTAAATTGGTATTAGTAGACTCGACTCGGTGATTGGTAGATAATAAGCGCAAGTATGGGATCCGGGCAGTAGGGTAACAACGACTTGTGTTTGTAAGGAGAGTGTATTTGATACAGGTTGTTGCCTTGTGTGGTTAAATCCGGAGTTGATCCGGCTCGCTTAACAAGAAGGTCGTCATGGAGTAATCAGTTGAAGTTAGGAAGCTGCGAGCAGGACAACTTTATAAGTTTACACGGGATGTTTGGTATATATGTATTATACAACTATGTAAACTCCTAATCGCTCTTCTTTCTCTATACAGAATGTAAAGCTAATTTTGAGACACAAATTTGTGAACAACCATCGTGACCAGTCCCTTTCACAGTATTACCTACATTGAAGCGTAGTTAAGCAATATATATCTCACACCTTACACACTCTTACTTATTTATTCCTGTTCTATTATCACCTTGAGTAATCGTATGTAACAACTCACAAGTTAGTTTCATTGCACTACGTCCTCACTCATAACTGTAATAGTTCCCTTTGTACATATGATAGTGAATAGTCACCTCCAGGGACCCATTGAGTGCCTAATCGGGGTAAATGAAATAAAATCAAATCAATGTACGCGATTATCGTTTTAGTGTTAGCTTTGCTTACGCGAGCTATGAGACTGGTGTAAACGCGCAGTTTCTGCGTTACTTGGTGGGTATCATAATCCAACTCCATATCCTCACATAATCACGTTACCAACACATCACATCCACGATAGAGAGTTCAGGTAATTAAATACAAGTATTGAGTATACAACATTAGAATGCCTTACTTCCAATCCCTCCGAGGATAAGGCTTATTTATTCGCTGGGAAAATCTCTCTCTTGGGATCGCGCGTCTCTATGAATTTTGTTGACAGCTCGCTGGTTCTTGATGGTCCCGTTGATTAAGTGTAGTTCCTGTATATTCTAGATCAGACGGATACATCCTTCTGAAATATCACACATGTCAGCGTTGTCAAACACGCGGACCTGGCTTTTTGGACCTGTATGTTTCATTAACTGTACCCTCGAAGAAGATCTCTACCGCTATAAAGATGGGTCATGATGAGATTCGTAGTCGTTAAATGTGGTGTGCTGAGGGGTAAGAAGATCATAAGCAGTAGGCGGTAGAAGTACCTTGATTGGTATGAAGGTTGGATGGCTAGAAGTGGTTAGTACGGAAAGATTGTTTAAACAAATATCTCGCACAAATGTGACCAGCCTACACAAAGTTCGAGATCAGTCTCGCAGCTATTCGACGAGATAGGAACGACAAAGCAAATATATATCATCATAGATCATATTAGACGACAGAAAAGTGCTTTAATCAAATCAAAAAGATAGACAGACAGACCACGATTTTCTATGGAGATCGGTACACGGATCTAATAATTATGGATTATTGAACAAATTTAATAATCTACATGAATTGAAGCTTCCAGGTGCTTCTTGATCGCCACGAGTTGGCTAAATCTACTCATTAGGCCCTTGGGATGCATGGAGGGTGACAGGTCAGACTGATTTCTGTTGTTATGTTTGATGTGTTCGCGTTCGCCGGTACTTTACTTACCAAAGGCTTTCAAACAGTAGATCCAGAGGCATGACCTGATCTTCTTTTATCTCGATAATTCCACGAAAGGAATGTTGTTTCGAAGTTGGTCTAGCTAGCACATGTCTATGCGTGTGGAGCCAGTCAACCTTGGGTGGGCCAACGATGAAGTGCCAGTAGGAAATCTTCATCCAAATCTCAGCAGTGATGGGCGGAGAAGCTTTGGCCTAGATGCTTCTGATTTAGGAGGATGAAATGCAATCGATATCGTTCTTCATTATCAGCCGTTTTGGATTTCGATTGACTTCAAAAACTCTTGCAGGATCGCTTTTTGTTTCTCCTCCATGCTTTTCTTTTCTCGTTCTTTCACTCCTTCTACGTGCCTGAACAATACTGGAACGAGTAATTCTGCTATTGCTTTCTCCACGAGGATCCTTTGCCTGAGAGCGAGACCTAACGGCCCAGGGACTGACACTTCCGCTTTCCAACCCCAGCTCTTACGAATGATATTGTCGATGCCATTTTTTTCATTAAGCTTAGTAGACCTGTAAAATGGTGCTAATCCCGCAACCATCTGCGCTAGCATAGTTGTTAGAAAGACAAATGAAATACTGTGATAAGGGGCGGCGGATAATATGTCCAGGGCCCAGGCTTTTATCTCCTCGGTAGATGAGCCACGATTCGCATAGTTTTGCTCAAGGTCCTCCCAGAGAGATTCGGTAACGATTCCATCTTTGAGGCTTAAGAGAAAATCCAATAAGACCTCGGACATTATCTCTAGCCTTTCAATGGCTGAGATATCTGGTGTAAATACTTCAGTGAGATCATTATCAGTATCTAGTGCGTCAAAGATAAGGTGCTTATATTCATCACGCTTTTGGCTATCTTTCAGTACCCAGTATTTCGGGGAAAAAGGCCATCCGGGAGCGTCTATGGGTATGCCAGTTTCATCGAGAATATTTGACTCTGCTACCACTCGTTCTGTTATTGAGTGGAGAGCTTCTGTGAGTTTGAATAGTTCACGAGGAGCAGACCATTGTATTTCTTGGCGTTGCATTCTCGTGTCATCATCATTCTCCTCCATAGATAAAGCACGTACTCCACCTCTTGGAATGCGGATCAATTGATCAATCGAGCGGCCAAGGCAAGACGGAAGCCAGATACCTCGTAAAGGAATAAAATGATCGCGGCCACCACTTACGCGCAAGATAAGAACATCCTCGAGCTTGCAGCTTTTTTCATTTAATGCTCGAACTAGTTCGATATCTTCAACACATACTTCTAGTGCCAGATTAATAGAGTCTCCAGGTTCCAACGTGACTGATGCTTCAGCTGAGTTTCGTACATGATGTTCGTGATTGGCTTCAAGGTCTATAAAGTAAAAAGAAAGCCATCGTGGAAAATTTGTTGCAGATATTCCTTGGAAATTATTTCTCTCCACAAGAGCAACCGTCGCATGGACTTGGCTGGTATTTGCAATGGTTAAATAGCGAATTTTCCTACTTTTGTAGGCGGCGGTACCAAAATCTACTGCATCACTTACATCCCGCAGCGATTCGGTGGAAGTTTCGTCCATAGAATGGTCTATAATAACTGTAATCCCGGGTCTTCTTTCATTCTCTGCTCGATCTAACCGTCTTGCTACCTCCTCATAGACCTTTGCCTTCAGTTCTGGTACCAAGACATCGTATTCGAGAGTAAAAGTAGCTACAACTGGCTTGTGATCTGATGAGACTACCCATTGATGTGATGTATATAGTTCTAATTTTATCTTATCTAATCTGGTGTCTTCATAAAGTCCGTCGTTTTCAGTATCATCACCGAAAGTATCATCATCAATCGTCTCCAAATCTTCAACACCATCCTGATCGGGGTCATAGTCAAAAAGCACATCACGTGTATTTTCAGCATGGAGATTACTTTTTGGCCCAGCATCATCACCCGTTGACGCAGCTGAGCCTTTCTTGAATTTTTCATCGTGCGCTAATTTATCTTGTCGTGTCCTATATAAGACCCGATCACACCAGCTCGGAGCTCTCCTCTTTTCACTTGTATCAAAAGCTCCTTCGCCGCCGATATCATATTTGTAAGTCGGAAGAAAAGAGATCTTTCCTTCGTGCCAACCGTCATGAAAAGCTCTGTCATGTTTTTGCGCCAACTTCAATTGATCGTGAGGTAGTAGCGAATTAAGAGTAGCCTGGAGTGAAGCTGGGTCTTCACCTAGGCGTTGAGTAAACTCATCCGAGTCGAGAAAAGTTGGCGATAAATCTTCTGTCTTTTCATACTTGATGCTTAATTCGGATTCAGGCAGATTTGGGTCATATTCTTCATCACTTTCACTATGTATGATAAATGTCTTATCTTCTACCTCATCTGGATACGTGTCTTTCTGAAGATCAATACTATATTCTCCTTTTGCATGCAGTGTTAAGAGTCGCCGTATTTCATCGCCTGGAAGTTTTTCTAGTCTGAAATTCAAATCTCCAAACCAAAAGCCAAAATCCTCATCTCCAATACGTTCTTGAGACTCTAGTGGGATACCTGCTTGATTGATCGGCTCGAAAATAGCCCTCTGTAATATTTGGTCTACATCCCATAACCTCCGCTCCAAATTTACAGGGTGTGCCCCAGATGTCAAATGAGAGTTGACAAACACAATACGAGTTGTCTCACCGAGTAATATTCTTGTTACAATAGCTCCTTTATTTCCGAGGTAGCCCATTATCCCTGTCCCCACTCGGACACTGCTGACAGAGCTTATCTTTGGAGCTGTAGAAGGGGAGGCGTAGATAAATAGTAACAAGCCAGACAGCTGCTGCTCTGAGATTTGAACATATCCTTGGGGTAATGCGTCCGCTAGGGCATTTCTCCATCTCGATAAGTAGCCCAATACAGGTTGTACCATGCCCATGTACTGTTTAGGGCCATTCAAGCTCATCACCTCTTGTAGTCCCAGAACATATATGTCCACATCTTCTCCATCCATAGAATTACGACCGAAAGGTGAAGCTTCCCTTAAATGCTTTTCTGACGCCAGATTTTGTCCGATACTGGATCGTTTGCCACTGGAGTCGGTAGTTGCGGTAGATAGCTTGCGATTCTCCACGAACCACGCACGAAGGTCATTTTCTGCTTCGGGGCACCCTGCGATGTTCCACGACCCAATCTTTATCCTGACTTGTTCTGAGATTGTATAATCAGAGCGCCGCGCATTAAGAGCCGCTGAAAGTGATTGTGGGTTTGACGTTACGGGCGCGTCTAGGAGCTGGTTTTCACTGACAGAGTTCGGCACACTCACGATAGTCGTCATGTTGTCTATCGTGCTCACATTAACAAAAATAACTGAAGGTTGGAATGGGTTTTATGACGCGTTAGGAACCGATGAGGTTAGGTGTGATATTCCAAGACCACTCGCATCATAAGAAGCTCAAAGATGGCACATGACAACTGTCCATTCGGTCCTCGAGATATGAACTGATTTCGCTTGATAGTTGTCTAAAAGTCTACAAAATTCTTGTTATGAATTGCACATAATAAATCTGATGTTACTCTACCTTAGATTGTTGGTAGATCATGAAACATCTCTCAAAAGATAATATCTAATTTGAGCTTTTCGTAACTAAGATTGAATAATAGACCTAAACATGGAATGGGTCCTACGGCTCTGCATCCAAGTTGGATTCTCAGTTCTAGGCAAATATCCCCTATTTGGTGGAATTCACAAATTTGAGAAGTTTTATCTGTCCACTACTCAATAGTACCTGTACCCGAAGTAGTTTACGTCTCATCCGACCTTAGCGAGCTCTATCTATTCTTGATGTACCATAAATTCTCGGTTGATAATAGATTTTTTATTTATTTCATTATCTTGATTTGGCGCCTTGATGGCCCACGTAGGCATTTTCGGAATATACTTATTTACCTTCGAACGACTCAGGTTTTGACATTTGGAGCACTACCATTCAGATTTCATTTGAGGACATCACAACAAAGTTAACCCTTGTAGTAGGTAACTTTTCCATGAATACCCATCACGGGGAAAAGCAACTGAAAGTCATGGTTATCTGAGTATGCTTTCATCATTCGAAGACTTCAGTATCACCGCGAAAGACTTTGTTCTGAGGGTCTTACTAGATTTGAACTAGCTCTCTGCTGTCTCAAGTGGGGCATGTACCCAGACTCTCTTGGGAGAACGACCCGAGCGATGTACCACTGCACCATCTAACCAGTTGATAATATAGTATTACAAATAAGAGCTGCAAGCTCACCTTCGATTAACTCCTCTGGATAGTCTACCAAGGAATAGTCATTTCAGTTTCGTGGTTACCGACTATTCCCAAGTAAGCAAGACACTGTCAAAATAATGACTTGATCTCTGTATTTTTTTTTAAACTCGGTTTGGCGCACTCAGAACCCGTACAGGCATTTTCGGAAGTTACGTATTTTCTATAGAACGACGCAGCTTGACGAATGGAACCCAAACTCAGATTCCTTTTTTTTTAATCTAAATCCTGTTGGATTCAGCCAGTAAGCCATGATAAGTGATTTAAATACATTTCATATTCATGTATCTTTTCAACCCAGTTACTCCATAAACTCATAACGTAAGTTAAGACCATCTCGGAATTCCAATTACAGTAGAACCTCTCAAAACTGATAGTGGGTCCCGGTATAAATATTGATGATATTTATGGAAATTTAACCATTTGAATTTGCAATACTTACCCTTGCGCGTTAATAACCTACAAGGATAAGTATTGCAAATGTAAATGGTTAAATTTCCGTAAATATTTTCAACATTTATACCGGGACCCACTATCAGTTTTGAGAGGTTCTACTGTACAGTGTCTCAGCCCTAAAGATTGTTAGTGGCTGATGTTGGTTTTGTGTGTCGGTACCCCGCAGTCACTTATCTTAACCTACAAAATTAACATCAGCCACTAACAATCTTTAGGGCTGAGACACTGTACAAACAACACTACGAGGATAGCGCCTTACAAAACTTAACTTCTTCCGTGTACACCCACTTCGGGGAATAATGTGAACCCCCCTGCGAAAATTTGAGTGAGCTTTCATCATCCTAGGAATATGGCGTTGCTGCGTGTAAACCTGGTCTAAGGTTCTCGCTGAGTGCGAGCCAATTTTCTTCTTTCTCAAGCAGGGCATTTGCTCGAGCTAACCAAACTCTTACTGGAAGACCATCCAGGAAGGTGTACCATTAAACAATCCGACCCAATAAGCTCGGCTACATATTTCTAGGCCACTCCAAAACCAGCTCCCGGAATTTTATTGTTTGTAGTCGTATTTATTCGTACTTTGTTAAGTCCAAGACTATTATAACACTAGAGCTCCTCTCTTACCCAGGCCACACCTTCTATAGTGCTCCTGCCCCCTTTTACCTCAAACCTAAGATCAATGATAACATTAACCCATGACGGGTAGCCATTTAGCTCAGCAATTACCCGTAGAATTCAACCACCTTTTCTACGGAACCTTCTGCCCAAAAAGGAATAGAAAAAGAGCTGCTCTGGAAGCCGGTACACGGGAAAAAGTCTCAAAAAACCTGCTTCCCCAGCCAGGCGAGACCTAGACATCAGGGTCACGCGGGGTGCGTATTCCCATCTGTATCTGTCTAATATCCCATCTTCTAGATATTCTCCTTATACCGACAACACCAGTGCTCAGGTAGTAGTGCTTTTTCCTCGGGAGACAGGATGATGCCAGAATATCTGTAAAAAGTGAGAATTTATTTTAGTAAAAAGGGCCAACTTAGTCTAAACCACCACCGCCATAAAGGGAGCTGGGTACGCCCCGGAAACTCATCTGTGTGACTTTTCCCCCGTGACCAAGTATTGCGTGTTTCTGTCGGCTCTGAATATAAACTCCAGGTTCGTAGGAGACACCACGTACAGGTAGAAAAGCCGTCTTTATCGCCCTCATAAATACTTATTAGAGTCTACCATTTCAGCATAACATGCTAGAATCGGATCTCCCAGAATATGCTCATCATGATGCGATTTTTGGCCTCAAAAATGGTATTTTTACGAGCCTAAGAGAGCTGCCAATGCTTTAGTGTACCTCATATTACACCACATAGACGAATACCTGGTTATTAGAGTCACGCTTTTCCTCGTTGACAAAGGCAAATATTTTGTGTAACAATATGGGCTTCTCACATGGTTGTTCCAGAAATGATTCTACAGGTTGCTGCATTTTGTTCGTATCACATGGTCACTTATTTCATAGTATCAGGTGCCGGTCTGGGAAGGCGCAGATCTGGGCCAGAGAAGTCACAGAGTGGAGAGTTGAGGAGGCCGAGAGCCGAGAGCCGAGAGAAAGAGGTGACAACAATCACAGGAGAGCAGAGGTCTGACGGAAAGAGTAATTTGGGAGGTTTACCAAGGGGTCTGACGATAAGTAAACCCCAGCCGATAATTCCTACGATATAATCATCTTAAATCCAGAATTCTGACACAGACATTTTTCATCTTAAGATCTGGTAATCTTTGTTACAATTTTTCTGTTGAAGATAGGGCTAGCGGGGGAGGAAAACGGCGTTTCAACCTGTACGTAGTGTCCCCTACGAACCTGGAGTTTATATTCAGAGCCGACAGAAACACGCAGTACTTGGTCACGGGGGAAAAGTCACACAGATGAGTTTCCGGGGCGTACCCAGCTCCCTTTATCGCGGTGGTGGTTTAGACTAAGTTGGCCCTTTTTACTAAAATAAATTCTCACTTTTTACAGATATTCTGGCATCATCCTGTCTCCCGGGGGAAGAGCACTACTACCTGAGCGCTGGTGTTGTGTTGAGCTGGGGATTGGTAGGCATGGTTCACCTGGCTAGTGAGACATAGGCTAGGGCACATGGGTGCACGTAGCAGGGAATATTGTGTTCTAGGCATGCCATGCACGGATGCTAGAAGAGCCGGTGTACAGATGATGAATTATTTGTACATAGGTGTCAAGCAGTCCACACTATGACCTTGCATAACAATAATGTGTCAATGACGAGCGCATGATATGAATTGGGCTGGCAGTGCGATAACTTCGGTCAGGATTTAAGCGAGGATATTGAGATACATATTTCTCAAGTATCACTACTTCACACACTTATTCCCATACACTATGTTCAGCTGCCTTCACATAAGTATGTTCCCAAATCATACACCTGGTAAAACATGTTGTCGATACAGTCGATTCTCGTTATAAAAATACCGGTTACAACAATATTCATGCTATAACAATAGCCTCGGCTGTGCCCCTTTTTGTGCAAAGCCAAATTAGCAATATTCGCGCTATGTAGCAGCTGGTAAGCTGGTTTATACCTGTAGCCTATGTTGTGCATAGGCGTGCACAGACTTTACATAGATAGTGAATTGTGCATGGCCCGGTCCTGTAGGGTGTTTCACTTATGCTGAAGCTTGCTAATACAAGCGGACCGACATCTATTCAGAGACTTACTATTACGTGGCGGCTTCACGATACAGGGAGGTTGTGTAGCACAAGAAGACCCTCTGTTTCATGAGAATATTACGATCCATGAATAGCGTCAAGGTGGGGCGAGTAGTTCAGCTCGAGGGAAATGTATATATCTACATGTACTTGTAAATTGCGAATTAGTTATCTGGATCATAGGATTAATTATTAACTACCTCTACACATTTAGCTGCACAGGCGCTCTTGTCTAGAATGTGACACGATATTAGGATATATTGCTATGCAGCCCCACATCTTTGGTGGAACATTTTTACAACGTGAAATTGTTTGGCAGGATGCTGCCGAAAAGGATGGCCTTCCAGGTCGACGAGAAGGTCGCCTTGAGGGTTCAAAATACGCAGTTTCCGCACCAGTCTCAGAAGGAGCTCGCTTAGTGGTTTGAGGCTCAGTTTGGCAAGGCCATCACGCAGGGAACAGTCAGTCAGATACTGAGCAAAGCGAGTGCTCGCCTTGATCAGGAGGGAGTCTTATCAACAAAAAGGAAGCAGCGCCACGAAGACTATCCAGCGCTTGAAAAGGCGCTCGCCTAATTCTTCATCGAGCGGCAGCAGCAGCTCATCATCAACGGCAACGTGGTCAGACATGCGGCTCGTCAGCTCTGGAGAGATCTTCCTCAATACCAAGACCTAGAGGAGCCGCAGTTTAGCGCCGTCTGGATTACCATATTCAAGAGCCGCCACGGCATCAAGGAGTTTCGAAGGAATGGTAAAGCAGCGAGCGTCGATGAATGAGCAATGGCTACAGCGCTTGTAAGCAAGATAGCGATATGGGAGGTATTCGCTAACTTCTCAAGGCCTTGATCCAAGCCAGAGTAGCGCAGTACGCTCCGAACGACCAGTATAACTGCGACGAGACCGGTTTCTTCTGGAAGCTCATACCAGATAGGAGCCCGGCTACCATGCAGC
This sequence comes from Podosphaera xanthii, assembly GCA_028751805.1. Lineage (NCBI taxonomy): Eukaryota > Fungi > Ascomycota > Leotiomycetes > Helotiales > Erysiphaceae > Podosphaera > Podosphaera xanthii. The sequence continues at coordinate 546,994 of JAPWIX010000006.1, read as the reverse complement.
TCGCAGGCGTGAAGAAAGAGAAGGCGAGAATCACGATACACCACTGCTGTAACGCGACTGGCACTCACAGGCTGCCAATGTGGATAATTGCGCGACACAAGAGGCCACGTTGTTTCGCAGCTGCTGGCGTGAGGGACCCTGTGGTTCTCGGCATCAAATGGCGTACAGATAAGAAGGCGTGGATAATAACAGAGATTATGATGGAGTGGCTACTTTGACTTGATAGGCAGATGGTCGGCCGCGAGGTCATCCTATTGCTTGACAACTTCAGTGCGCACGAGGCAGCTGTAAACGAGCTCGCAGCGTTGCCACCCGGTTTTGGTCTGTCGAATACGGAGATCTGCTGGTTACCTCCGAACACAACAAGCCGATTACAACCTCTGGATCAGGGCACCATCGCTTCATTCAGAGCGCACTATCGCCGGCAGTGGATTACATATGTGCTTGAGCAGCATGAGCTTGGTAATGACGCCCTTTGTACGATGAATGTGCTCGAAGCGATCCACTTCTCGGTCGGGGCATAGAGCGAGGTTGCCCCGACAACAATCGCGAATTGCTGGCGCCATTCTGCTGTCAATCTACAGCCCCAAGGAACTACTGTGGACGTTGAGATTGAGGCAGTCAGCGAGCTCCAAGTCGAGCTACAGGAGCTTCACCGGCAGCAGCGGATCCAGCAGCTTACGGACGTCAACTATCTATTCCATCTACCTGAGGAGCTTGTTGAGGACTCGGCCGACGATGTTCATGATCGCCTTGTACAGCTATATAGCCCTGTCGAAGACCAAGAGTCAGAAGAAGAGGGAGTTGAGGAGTGTCAGAAGATCTCTGATAAATATTGTACATTATTTGGCATATTGGTGTGTTTGTCGTCATCGTCGTTTCATTATCTGTTTCGAATGTCAACTCTAAGACTTCTCTAAAAACAACCAGGCGCTTACTTTAGCATTTGAGTTACACATATGGTTTGGATGTTGCACCATGGTCTCAGTCTAAACAGGCTGCTTGCTGGAAGGGTAGAAGGCACCTTAGAGAAGGATATATGTATGATAGAGAACGATAGGATAGGAGGGACTGTTTTTTTCTCTCTGATCATCTAAATTTATGTCTATTTTTATAACTGCACAGGACAGTCTTTCATCTTTCTGATAAGGAGCTACCTCGTATACAACAACGCCAAGCACTGCTCCTATTGCAGCAACTTCGGCTCTACGAACAGAAGTCAATGCCAAACACGGGGTGGATAAGCAACTTGTACAGCTACGAGAAGGTGGTCAGGAAGGAGCAGACAGAGGGCCTCGTACAGCAGAGTTTGGATAAGTACTTTGTGGTCTCACGTGACCATTCGATATAGCAATATCTCACTACAACATTACAAATCTATGGCTCCCAAATTATTGTTATAACGAGAATCGACTGTATAAGGAGAACATCTAGAAGATGGGATATTAGACAGATACAGATGGGAATATTCACCTCGCGTGACCCTGGTGTTGTTATGGGTGATACCCACAATTTAGTGCTAGTGTTACGGTCTTGTCATGAGCGCTTATAAAACTAAATAAGAAGAGGTAAATTTATATTCAAATCTCTGGTAAAATATTACGGTACGGCATGCTACAAACTAATATACATTTTGGGTTTTATCTAGAAGATTCTTCTTAACTCTATTGCCTTCTGAGACTCCTGAGGTTTCTATCTTCCAGAAGGTTCCAGTTCGCAGATAATTCAAGAGTAAACACGGACCCCTTGTCGACCCAACAATGATCTGCATTGAATAATTCTCTATGCAAGCCTATGCATAAAATAGGCTACAGGCATAACTCAGCTCACCAGCTGTTACAGCTAGGATCCTAGAGGTCCTAGCTTGACACGTGAATACTATATATATAATGCTTGGCATTATAGGCAGAGGCTGGTATGTCACAACACCAACCTACGAGGCTGGCTAATTAATTACATATCACCAGCTGGTTAATTACAGTTGACAACTTTGGGGGCTGGCCACTTACAGATGACCACAGAGGTCGGGATCACTGGGGTATTAGTCTTTAAGTTTATATAATAGTTGTCCTACCTTTGTAGATGGACATAGAAAATATAACTAATTTTATGGTATTGCTTACGTGCAGTGACCGTTTGCTCTAACCGTTCACAGGTGTCTAGGCCTCGCCTGGCTGGGGAAGCAGGTTTTTTGAGACTTTTTCCCGTGTACCGGCTTCCAGAGCAGCTCTTTTTCTATTCCTTTTTGGGCAGAAGGTTCCGTAGAAAAGGCGGTTGAATTCTACGGATAATTGCTGAGCTAAGTGGCTACCCGTCATGGGTTAATGTATCATTGATCTTAGGTTTGAGGTAAAAGGGGGCAGGAGCACTATAGAAGTTGTGGCCTGGGTCAATGTCGGTGTCGCTGTAACGGGTTGTCCGACTAGCTGAGATCATGTGCGTACCTCAGCGAAGCCAAACGTTGACTTCGATGTGGTTAACACGGCCTTGTGTTCAACCTCACATACATCTCTGCCAACTCTACAACCTGTCGATTATCTTCCTACTTTGGACCATCTCCGATGAAATTGACGCAGCTCTTACCTTGTCGAGATCCCCAGATATACGCCCTCGATGATACGGATACCCGACAGAGGATGAAAGTCGCAGGGCACAAATTTGGGAAGGCAGATTGCTCGTGACAATCGAGGAAGAATACGGTTCTAGTGTGGAATTTATGAGAGACGGAAGGACAAGTAAGCAGGATGTGGAGGCAGGATAGAGTTTCTGAAAGGGGAATTTGAGGGGATGTTTCGATCTCGAGGGCTTTGTGCGCGCCAAGGCCCTATCAAAAAAAGATAGTGTTGCGGTCCGCTCTCTGGGTTATGTCTAGGTTGAAAGTTCTGTGGCCTCAACACCCGCTACGCTAAGATGCAAGGACGTTGTGAGATCATATCTCGCGCGGTTGCGAAGGACGGGATAATGAAGCATACTGAGGAGTCTGGGGTTTTTTGTTTCTTCCTTGGACAGGCACTCACGGTCGAGGGAGAAGCGGGGCGTAAGTTTCAACAAGTGTAACCCTGTAGTGGTGCCGGAGAATGCCTCCTTAGTATGAGCGTTCAGCGTCAAGAATGTATTATCTTAGTTCTAGCGATTGAGGGTAGCGTAGGCTTTCCGTGGTCTTGCGCCCCAATAGGGAACTTTAGGGTGCGTGGCTGCACGTTATCCGTAGACCTAATAAACGTCACAACAGCAACAACAACAAAAAGAGCAAGAATTAGCACGGCGTTATGATGCGCATGTGTAAGGGTCGGATGGTGCTGCGGTACACTGTCCGGGCCGTTCTCTCGAGTAGAGTTTGGACACATGCCCCACTTGAGACAGGAGAAAGTTGGTTCGAATCCAGCAAGACCCGCACACCACTCCTCTCGCGGTGATACCGTATTCGTAGGATGACAAAAGCATGCTTCGGTAACCACAGGTTTTTCTCGCTTTTCCCTGTGGTGGTTATTCACGGAAGAGGGTACATGTCGTAAGGCGTTGTTCTCGTAGTGATATCTGCAAATGAAATCTGAGTATGAGTCTTCCAAATGTCAAATAGAGTCATTCTACGTGATGATTCATGTCATAGCCTCAGGCTACATACGCTAAAATGTGTGAAGGGCAGTCACCAAAGTAACATAATAAAAAGGAGTGGTGGCCAAATACTGTCTATTTTCTACATGGTCTCTAAATGTGAATCGAGGGAGGATTGTAATATGGACATGATGTTCTTCGCCCGATCAAACCCCAAGATACCAGATCATCTTCAGAATGAATTCTCCCCTCGTAACATCTCATAAGTCTGACGTGAGTTGTTTCCATTCGAAACTCGCTCTGGAGACTGTCGGTACTAGGCAGCCCTGTAAACACCACCCTTGAACTATTTCAAGCCATAGCGCCCATCACATGACATTTGATGAGTAATATTTCCGGGTGACTAATTGGAACAAAGAGAGGCGCAGCCCGTAACAAAATTAATTAAAAAAAATATGCGCATGTATATATGACGTCAGATATAGCTTGTATACATTACGTCATAATACTTTCTGACGCGTTGGCTAAAATGAGAGATTGTAATGAGTTTGGTAAGAGCTGTGATGGCTAGAGGCACTTAGTCTATGTTCTCATAGCCAGGTGGATTTCTGGAGGAACAAAAAGAATGATCCAACGAATAACGTGTACGACTTTCATTGATTTACTATGCGAGTAGAGACGTGATATATCCTGTCAATTCAACAGTCAAAGAGGAGCACTAGCGTTACAATTCTCTTGGATTCAACATAGTAAGAATCAATACAACTAAAAAAACAAAACATAGCAGAGTGTGCAGCGTCTGGTTACATTTCACTAGTAAATCGAACTAGCTGAATTGGAGTTCGTTAAATGAAAAGTAGGAAAATCAACTTCAACAAAATTCCATATAATGATGCCGTAAAGGTATGAGGGGGATTTCCTTATTTGGGACACTGATGTGACCCTTCCCCGATATTTTGGGGTTAAGCCCCACAAAAGCTGATAAAAATATACAGGGTCGCGGGGGTAATACTTTGCCCGCATAAAGTGAGCTCTGCCACTTTATGCGGGCAAAGTATTACCCCCGCGACCCTTTATAATGATAAAGAAGAGTTTTAATTTTGTACGGAAGTACATGTCACGGTAGCAGTAGGAAATTATAACAGTAGTTACTCGATCTACAGTAAAACTTCTCTAACACGATAGTGGGTCCCGGCATAAGTGTTGAAAATATTCATTGGAATTCATCCATTTATATTTGCAATACTTACCCCTGCACCCAACTTGAACTGCTAGGGTAAGTGTTGCAAATATTAAAGTGCAAGTTACAATGAATATTTTCAACACTTATGCCGGGACCCACTATCGTGCTAGAGAAGTTTTACTGTATACCTATAGTCCACTCTCGTTATAACAATGTGGGGCAAGACCTTAATAAAGCTCCTTATTGAAGGATTTGATTTGATTGGCCAATGAGAGCCCTTGTTTAATTATTGCCCCACATTCTTATAACGAGTATACGCACTCCAAGTAAAAAAGACAGGACTTTCTGCCATCACTATTGCTGTATTGCTGGAGTACACCAGAGAATTTTTTTGGAATGTTTGTATTAGTAGCAATTAAATAGTATGACATGAAACGTATAAATATTACTACTACTAATAGTTACACGACCAAATACTTCTTTATGATGTAGTGCTCGGAAGTTAATATTTATCTATAAAGACGCCGTTAAAATATAATGCAAAGGGACGACGTACAAATTTGATACCAATCTGCAACAAGAACTACCCCCCCCTTTAGCATTTTAGAAGGACAGTCTTCGACTACCTGTGCAACACTTCATTAGAACTACAGTCGTCCCTAACTCGATAGTGGGTCCCGGTATAAGTGTTGAAAATATTCATTGTAACTTGGACTTTTATATTTGCAACACTTACCCTTACAGGTCATTTTGCATGCAGGGGTAAGTATTGCAAATGTAAATCGTTGAAATTCAATGAATATTTTCAACACTTATACCGGGACCCACTATCGAGTTAGAGAGGGACGAGTGTACAGTACAGTCTCGCTATAACAATGTGGGGTAAAACTTAACCAAGGCTCCCGATTGGCCAATTCAATTGAATCCTCCAATCGAGAGCCCTGGTTAAGTTTTGCCCCACATTGTAATAGCGAGATTGTACTGTAGTAAAGGGTCGCGGGGGTAATACTTTGCCCGCATAAAGTGGCAGAGCTCACTTTATGCGGGCAAAGTATTACCCCCGCGACCCTGTACTGGAATTAGAAGGGTCTAGCCCCACCATCGATACACGTACCAGCAAATGACCCCAGTGGAACTTCGATAGCTTCGATTTTGTTATAATCAATAAATAAATAATAAGCAATATACGTTATTATTAGTGTTAGTTTTATGTAACATCGGATTGCAAGGGTGAGGTGAGTAGAACAGGATTTGATTGTATTTCTAACATTTGCGATCTATACATAGAAGTGTCGGTATTGACCAATAAACTTTTCATTGGAAATAGCGTCAAATCGTAAGCGATGAGTAATTTGTTTATACTCGTCGATATATGACAGGGTGATGTGAGTTGTTTCACAGGATCTTGTCTCGAGGAAATTATGTAAAATAATCTACGATCATGTCTTTGAAAAATGTTCAGTATTTACCTCAGCTAAAGCACAGATGAATTTATGGCTCGACATACTTCGGCATATACCTCCATTCCTGGAAGTGAGTTGGTTCTTGGTTTAATCAAAATACGTTCTGGACCAGGAACAGGATAAATTTCACAATTCCCTTACATTTAGTAGTGTTTATATTGAGGAATTATTTCGGAGTAAACCGGTTTGAACGGGTTCAAGGAACATTTAATACATATACATGCATTAGTGCATGTATCAGTTACAGTGCTGTGGGTACAACTGTTGGCTCTCGCTTATCTGCCACTATTGTTTCGGGATCTTCACTCAAACTCAAAAGTCACTAAGTCCTGATCCACCAATCCAATCAAACAAGGGTTACTACGATACTACAGTCGTCCCACTCTAACTCAATGGTGGGTCCCGGTATAAGTGATGAAACTATTCATTGAAATTCCACCATTTATATTTGCAATACTTACCCCTGCATGCAAAATGACCTGTAAGGGTAAGTGTTGCAAATACAAAAGTCCAAGTTGCAATGAATATTTTCAACACTTATACCGGGACCCACTATCGAGTTAGAGAGGGACGACTGTACCACCTAATGCTGTGCATAGCGGGGCTAAAAGAGGGAAAAGATGACCCTTGAAATGATGGCCTGTGTGAAGAAACTTGCTGATGTCGAGCTATATCACACAATTCTGTGTTCACGGTCGTCAATTGAAAGAGTTCTCTGAAGAAATTTTCGTATTAGCCATTAAACTGACCAATTAGGCTGGACGGCTATTTCGTATTGATTCGATGTTCGAATTGGTCGTGGAAAAAAGAGTTCTTCAAGGCCAAGAAGAGTAGTCCTCTTGGGTGTAGGGCTTTAGCCTGGTACGATTGGCATTCAAATCAAATCGAATCAAGGAGAGTGGGAAGAGCGAGCGTTCAGCCATATACTATGACTCGGCCAGAAATTTCTCAACTGCTCAGTCCTCTATTACCATGGAGGCAAAAGAAAGAAAAGAAGGAGCAAGATAACGGCACAACGTCAGTGAATGGCGCCGATGATGCAGCAGCAATACAAGCAGCGAATCTTGGTGAGACAAAGCGCGAGTCTTATTATCCTGAAGATTGCTTCTCGGATATCACTCAGGTATTTGATGAAGATTCCTACCGATTAAGCAGGTTAAAGCTGGCATCAGGACTCGACTCAATCCATCCTATGTACACATTGCCAGACGTATACATTGAGAGGAACGGTGAAGCTGATTCCAATCCTAACCTTGCGTCTGAGGCATCTGATGCGCATCGATCTCAAAATGCAGGAACACGGCCAATGCTTCGTCATGTAAAGCCATACGATGATTTAAGAGTAAATCCTCTATCACCTACGATGCATTCGGCTTATCAGAGAGTTTCAGGATCACATATTAATTCATATTACAGTGCTTCAAATTCAGATCTAAGCCCTAGCGTAGCTGAAGGAGAATTAGACTCACAGAATAAGGTTGAAAGTTCGTTCCCATCTGGAGACGATGAGCTTTTTTCTTGCAGCAGATTTATTGACCTCTTAAAAACTGCCGCTGAAAATGCACTATTGTATTCTGAAAGAAACGATTTATCCGACAAATTTGAAGAAGATATGTTGGATCCATCAGAGAACCAGCAACGGAATTTTGAAAATATAAGGCAAATAAGGCGGTGCTCTTCAAGCTCCGATAACACATTGCTAGGATCTATTTATTGTCAGCGCAACGAATCTGAGGAAATGCTCAACCATATCACCACGCAAATCCCAAAGATTGAGGATCCCTACAAACTAAAAGGACGTCGTTTAAGGCCGGTACGCCTCAACCTAGATAAAACTTCATTTCAATTAGTCGGGTCTCCTTCATCACCCCATTTCTCAACATCGCCTACTTCACTCATATCGACAGCGTCAACAGTATCTACAGTTTCCTCTCTGCAAACACCAGAAACCTCTGCACAGGAAGATGTTTTAAATATCAGACCGAAAAGTGTCAACTTCTCAATCTGTTCCATTTACAGCAAAAATCCTGCTTATTCAGAAATAGATGACGCTTTTCCAGATTATGATGCCAATAATGAATCTAAAATTACAGATAGCCATTCGTTATTCCCTTTTTTAGATTTAGTTGATCACTTCGAATCTAAAACACAGCACTCTCTTATTGCGAAGATGACCACAATAAACAGTTCAAATAGAAACATGATCGAACCTCCACTTATTAAGCGTCACAACAAAACCTTGCATTTTGACGCAACTGGATGCAGAGGTGAGTTTGTCAAGCTTTTGCTCCCTACTCTCTTCGATATTTATACTGACATAGGTATGGTAGGTCGAAATAATTTTGATTCACAAGAGTTACTTATTAGTCAGCCTCAGTCTGGTCAACAATTTCTGGATTCTAATATTCCAAGTCATGATGTGAAAAAGAAATATCCTCCCGTTAAGGCAAAGTGTAGATACGGCCTCTTTCCACAGGTGTAGTTGAGACTCTCGAATCCGATGCCTTTATCAAGTCCTGCGTGTAAAATCAAATAAATGTACATTATCTGGTGTCGTTTTGCCGGTCATGGATATGGGCTGTGATCCTTGAACTTGCCAGTCAACTAGAATTAATGAATGATGTGTAGTTATGATGATATCACGGGCAGTTGGGCAGTAACTTAGTCTTCAGGGTAATATATTTGTAGTTGCATAAAGGAGAAACTAAACGGTCTACGGAATCTACATGTACGCGTGCTCGCCTAATCGCCACGCTAGTGGTATCACCATGCCAACGCTAGTACCCGTGACACTACCCTCTCGCTAAACAAGAGAAACACTCTTGTATCTTGTAACAGTAGATAAATTTATTTGCGTTTTAGCCATGGTCTTGGTGGGCCTGATTGTGGGTTCGCATCATGAAATTCCCAGAGTGCGTCATCACATCCTTTTAAATGAGAAGCTGGCTCCCATGAAGAAGAACTATCCGACCATTGTACTTGGTAGTACCAGCGTTTGTTTACCATTTGGTTATATCCTGTAACTTTATCGAATCGCCACTCCACCACGTCTTCTTGATTGTCCGTTCTTACAACCACCCTACCATCGTTGGCCCTAATGTCTTCGTCCTGCTGCCCAGGGGCTCGCTCGTGTGGGCGTAATTGTACTTTTGATACGTGAAATGTTGGGAAGATTTTGATATATTTTGGTAGGTCAACTGTAACAGCGTGCGGTGATACTTTAACCACTCGAAAGGGGCCTTCCCAGCGTGGATTTAGCTTATTAACAGGTCGTCTCATATTCCAGTTTTCCGTGCTAACCATAACCTCATCTCCCACAAAAAATCTTGGCGCATCCGTACGTCGAAAATTTGAATTACTTTCATATCAATCTTGAGCAATTTTTGACATAGTTCTAACATGGTCAAGAACAGTTTTAAAACGATTGGCTATTTCATGGGCTTTAAAGTATTCTTGTTTTTGTGAAGATGATAGTGTGGGTGCTGCGGGCGTCTGAGGCTCAATGCCGAGTCTTGGATTGTAGTCGTAATTAGCGAAGAAGGGGTTTACTCCCGTGGTAGAAGAAACTGAATTATTACCCGCAAATTCGGCTAGTGGAAGCCACAAAGCCCAGTCGTCTTGCGCCCAATTTACGTAAAGCCTCAAAAATTGTTCTGCCTCGGCGTTGATACGTTCGGTTTGACCATTCGTCTCCGGATGATATGCAGAAGGTTTTACTGTGGTTCCTAATCTTTGTGATTAAGCTCTCCAGAACGCCGAAATAAATTGAGTCCCTCGGTCAGACACAATTCGCTCTGGTGACCCATGTAGAGACCAAACTTTTTCAACAAAAGCTTCTGCTAGTTCTTTAGTCTCCAGAGTTTCGGTTGGGATAAAATGTCTCATTTTAGTCTGTTGTGATCTAACGCTGTTCAAATCTGGGGACTTCGTTGTGAGTAGTTATACTACCTCACGTGATATAACATGGGAGTGAGGTAAACTAGGGGTCAACCCACTAGTTAGATCTAAGCGATTGCTGGCACACATAGAACTGTAACACATTCTTTGTAGATAGTAGTGTCAACTTATATACCACCCTAAAATTGTATTGTTGTAATCGCATCCATAGCAAGCCACCATTGCAGTTCAGGACGTACTCTCAAACTGTGATCAACTACACCACCAGGTCTAGCACAAATACCAATAGGTTATAGCCCGGAAGCTTAGGTCAACATTTATCATCCATTGTATATACCCTTCATCTAAACTTCAGTTCCCTAACAAAATGTCCACCTCGTCCGATGATGTTAAACCGAAGTCGAACCCAGCTTCATCAACAATCCAAGCCAGCCTTAAACGGATGCCTATTCTCACCGGGAGCGAAAACTACCGCAGATGGGCAGGAGCTTGGGAAATTGTGTTGGAAGACAGCGAATTATTCGGACTCATAACAGGGGAAATCACAGAACCGGAGACTAAAGATTCAGAAGGATGGAGACAATGGAAGTGACAAAATGTTAAACTGCGCAAAATACTCCTGAATGCTGTAGATGAGGACCTACAAACAGTGGTGATTGACAGCCACACAGCTCACGAGGCATGGAACCTGTTCAAGGCTCGTTATGATCGCGACACGACAAACACAACAATTTCACTATTAAAATACTTCATCAATCTCTCTTTATACGATGGGGAAAGCATCCCTGATCACCTTTCAAAATTCACAGCCTCCTGGAATCGTCTAAAACAACGCTCGCAAACAACGAAATCGTCTTTAGGCCGAACTCTCCGAACGCTCACCTCCGATGATGAAATAAAAGGTGCATTTCTTTTATGTTCATTACCAAAAACTATGGATAATCTCGTCGATAATCTTGCCACCAAAGAGCTCACAAGCTTTGAAGACGTCCAATCTAGGCTCTTAGATCTTACAGGCAGTACAACTGATTATTCAAAAGATAATACAGCCTATAAATCTACAGAGAAAGTGGAAAAAGAATGTTCTTGGTGCAAATCCAAAAAGATGAAATACCAGGGTCACCTATACACCAACTGCCAAAAGTTGAAAAAACACCAGGAAAAGAAGAACCAGCGAAAAGTACTAAAGTCAAACGAAATTGCGGGAGCTGCAGCTCACGAAAGTGAATTCTCAGACCATGCACTCATTTCCAATTCTTCGACTGTCACTTCAACAAAGTGGATCTTCGATACTGGCGCTTCAACACATATGACTAGATGTGAAAGCGATTTTGAAAGTCTCACTCAAGTTAAAGGTCAAAGTGTCAAAATCGCTAACAACACATACGTCCCCATAACTGGGAAAGGCACGGTAAGGTTAAACCTTTTGATAAGCACGGGAGAAGTTTTAAATACTGTCCTCCAGGATGTCATGCTGGTACCATCATTCCAAACGACGAGACTTTATTCATGGGATAAAGCAAGGGAGCAAGGATACAAACTGAGAGGAGAAAAAGATAATATTTTTTTAATTGATTCGTTTGGGCATGAAGTATTGTGGGCTAAGTCGGGAAACAAAGCATATTATATACAGACGAAGAAATATAATGCAAATTTTGCCACTTACTTTGATCTCCATGAAGCGCTGGGGCACCCAGGCACTACGGCCATTAAAAGCCCTTCTGAACTGTACAATAATTGCGACAACCTTCCCTTACCGCCTGCAAACTTCTACTGTCCAACATGTGAGAAAGCTAAATCTAAACACATTGTACCAAAATCAACCCATGAAATCCCAGCCAGTAAATTTGATGTTATCTACTCAGATCTATCCGGAAAATTCTCTGTGCCATCACTTGGCCAAAGCCTATACTATATTACCTTTATTGATGGAAAAACACGTTACTCCTGGGTCAAGTTCCTACGAAGGAAAAATGATACTGCACAAACAATGCTCGATTTTATTCGCTTTGTTAAAACACAATTTGGTACTAGTATCAAACGTTGGAGAACTGATCGTGGAGGAGAATCCGTCAATCAAGCCGTCAACTCCCTTTTTAACTATGAAGGTATAGTACATGAATTATCGCCAGCCTATGAGCATGCGAGAAATGGATTAGCTGAACGTTATAATCAAACATTAACCACCATGGCTCGAGCAATGCTAATTGGATTTAACACCACGCTGTGGGCGGAGGCAATCTCAGCCGCCTGCTACCTCAAAAATCGCCTTCCTCATTCCCGGCTACCTCCTAACACTACGCCATATGAGGCCTTACTTGGCACTAAACCCACGATACACCATCTCCAACCTTTTGGCAAAAACTGTTTTGTTCATATTCACAAGGACTCGCGACCCGCAGGAACAAAGCTACTACCAAGAGCTATGGAAGGCAAGTTTGTGGGATACACGGAAAACACAAAAATATTTCGGATATGGATCCCTTCAAAAAATAAAGTAATCGAATCTCCCAACGTCAAATTTGCGCCGCTCGATTCAGGGGAAGCAAATATAAGAAACGCCCTTGATACTCGAAGCAATAATTTACAGACAATAGTGACTGAAACAGAAATATCCCCACAGGAAATAATATCTCGTGAAAACCAACCAGAAGCTTCAGACACAGCATCCAACCTCGAAAATCCCTCAACATCATTGCAATCAAATTTGCAGCAAATACATGATCATCATGGAGAACCACTATTACAAACGCACACAAACGCACAACCCCAAACCTCCGAAATTAGCGAAAACCAAGTATCAGTACATAGTCGACCCAAAAGGTCATCAAAGCCTATTCAAAGATACGGTTCACCTATATTTCATGGCCCTGAGCTACGCTCTAGGGAACAACATGACTTGGAGCATGGACAGCTGGTGCATGTAGAAAATGTTCAGGATGAAGTTGAATATAATGTTGTAGCTCTTGCAGCACAAGCTGCACCGGAAACAAATGAGGAACCAACAACAATCAAGGAGGCACTTGAAAGGTCTGATGCGAACCGCTGGCGTGAAGCGATTGATCAGGAAATTAAATCCTTAAAACAAAAGCACACCTGGGATGAAACTGTCCGGCCGTCACAGCGAAATGTTGTTGGATCTAAATGGGTATTTAAAATAAAGCGACACGCTGATGGTTCAATTGACAGGTACAAAGCACGTCTAGTAGCTCAAGGATTCAGTCAAATTCCTGGTTATGATTTTGATGAAACCTTTGCCCCTGTTGCTCGATACGAAAGCCTTCGCATGTTAATTCGCATCGCTGCCCAAAATAAATGGATACCACAACAAATAGACGTAAACTCGGCCTACTTATACGGTTCTTTGAAGGAAGAAATATTCATGGAACTCCCACCAGGATACCGAAAATCTGGAAAATGTGCTGTACTCCGTAAATGTATCTACGGCCTAAAACAATCAGGCCGTGAATGGTACGCCTGCATATCGACATCACTTCAACAAAAAGGATTCGAAATAGCAGATTTTGACCCATGCGTCTTCGTTCATCCAACAGAAAACGCCTTTGTAGTGATATACGTCGACGACATACTAATCTTTTGTTCAGATAATAAATTTAGCCAAAACCTCAAGTCATGTATCGGAAAAGATTTCGATTGCAAGGACTTAGGAAATGCTCATTATATCCTTGGACTACAGATTCAACTAGAAAAAACAGGTATCCGACTCTCTCAACAAGGATACTCAAAGAAGATTCTCGAACGCTTTAGCCTTACACTTGCTCACAAAGTAAGTACTCCTCTCGACCCAAACGTCACCCTTTTCAAAGGCACTGAAGAGGAACGTCTCGGAAATATAAAAGAGTATCAAGCCATTGTTGGATCCCTTATGTATCTTGTCATAGGGAGTCGCCCTGATTTAGCCTACACTGTCACACTCTTAAGCCAGTTTTCATCTTGCCCGAACGAAAGTCATTTGCGAGCCGCCAAACGAACACTTCGATATCTAGCTGGAACAACCGATTGGGATTTGTTTTACCCGCATGGAACCAGCAGAGTACTCGAGGTGTATGCCGACGCATCCTATGCTGATGATCCTCACACTCGAAGATCCACATCAGGATATGTAATTCGCCTTGGAAATGCTGCAATATCATGGATCAGCAAACAACAGCGATCTGTAGCGTTATCAACTACAGAAGCCGAATATATGGCCATGTCGCTAGCTGCACGCCAAACTACCTGGAGGAAATCTGGGTTGAAACAACTGCGCCAAGAGTATGACACAATGCTCTACACTGATAACAATGGAGCCCAAGAACTTGCAAGAAACCCGCGGATTCACGGTCGTTCGAAACATATCGACGTACATTATCATTACGTTCGTGAGAAGTTTAACAAAGGAGAATTTGAACTTCTCCACGTGAAATCAGCTAACAACCTCGCCGATCTACTCACCAAGTCTCTCGTCAAATCTATACATCACCGACTTTCAGATCATATCAGATGTGCAAAGCGAGGGGAAGTGTTGTGATCTAACGCTGTTCAAATCTGGGGACTTCGTTGTGAGTAGTTATACTACCTCACGTGATATAACATGGGAGTGAGGTAAACTAGGGGTCAACCCACTAGTTAGATCTAAGCGACTGCTGGCACACATAGAACTGTAACACATTCTTTGTAGATAGTAGTGTCAACTTATATACCACCCTAAAATTGTATTGTTGTAATCGCATCCATAGCAAGCCACCATTGCAGTTCAGGACGTACTCTCAAACTGTGATCAACTACACCACCAGGTCTAGCACAAATCGCAATACGTGTCACTTGAAGATATTCAGGAAGCCCTCAGAGATAAGCCTAGAATTAACCCGGCGGAGAAATTGCCAAAAATTTACCATGATTATCTACCTGTATTTTCAAGGGACGAAGCCGACAAGTTACCTCCACATAGACCTAGTGACCACCGGATTGTTCTCAAACCTGGTTCCGAGCCACCTTGGGGACCCCTCTATGGCATGTCTCGCGAAGAGCTTGAGGTACTAAAGAAATATATTCATGAGGATCTTGAAAGGGGATTCATAAGACCTAGTTCGTCACCTGCATCTTCTCCGGTTCTCTTTGTCAAAAAGCCAGGTGGAGGTCTTCGTTTTTGTGTAGATTATAGAGCACTGAATGATGTGACTATCAAAAACAGGTATCCAATACCTCGTATCCATGAAACTTTGTCGCTCTTAGGGAAGTCGAGATTTTTCACAAAGTTAGATGTTATTTCTGCTTTTGTCAGAACTTGTCAGGCCCCGGTACTTTCAAATTGAATATCTCCTTGCTGGACCCTGAAGATCTGTTATGCCGATCTATTTTAGGACCGACGCATTAATAGTAATCTTGGCAACAAGCTTTATTTAGATATTCTATTTTCGTTTTGTTATTTTTAACTTGCTTGGGTTGAATAATTTATGGCAAATCTTCAGGATAATGGTTCTAGGAATTTGGATTCTACTGTACATAAGGAGTTGTAGCCTTCCCTTCTTCTCTCTTCACGCTTTGTCTTTTCTGTCATCCTATCACTACCTTAGAAATCAACCACCTTAGAAATCAACCACCTTAGAAATCAACCACCTTAGAAATCAACCACCTTAGAAATCAACCACCTTAGAAATCAACCACCTTAGAAATCAACTACCTTAGAAGTCTACCACCTTAGATACCACTTATCTCAGTCCACATTTCTTCTCACTTTGCCTTGTCACTTTCTTTCTTCTCTACTCCTCTATCTCCCATAACATTCCCAACAGCACGGGTATCTGAAAGTCACAATATCCACCCACCAACGTGACATTACAAAGCGTCTAATCGGTTCCCATGGAGATGGGAAATACTTTCGAGTCACCGTCGTCAGAGCCCATGGATGAGTGCCCCAAAGACATGCCAACTCTGAGATTTCTTCCGTCCCACCTTTGGAGTGTTCCGTACCTCCTGCAGGCTCCTGGAGCTATGGAATATGCAATAAACCATGACGATTCCCGAGTTGCACAACTATTTGCCTCACAGGAGATGCCTAGCTCCTCTGCATCAACCCCAGCTCCAAAAAATACATCCTTTGCCAGAATTTCAGCACCTCCAATGTCATTGTATGATGGCACCCACGGTAACTTACGCCCCTTTTGCTCTCAACTGGCGAATCAATTACAGGATGATGACTACTCATTCCCAACCGAAATGTCTAAAGTGCGTTTCGCGTACAAGTGTCTCGGGCCCGGAGCTTTGCAGAAAATGAGATCCCACTTCCGCCACCTGGAAGACCCTTCAGTTGCTCCCGAAATTACAACCTTATCCGAATTCCTAGATGCTTTGCGGCAGGAATGTGGCGACCCAGGCCTACAAGGGAGAGCTACGCGTGCAGTAGAAAAGATGACCCAAGGCAATATGAGGTTTCATGATTTCATAACTCTTTTCCATGAAAATATGGCCGATTCAACGTATGCCGATGTTGATAAATCAACCTGGAAGAAAATGCTGGAACTTCGACTATCATACAAGCTCTCAGAAATCCTCTTGTCTGCTTCTGATGTACCTACAGATTATGATAAATTTGTCGCGTACCTACGGGTTAAAGATGCTCGCGTTCACGAGTTCAAGGCAACTTTCCCAAGCGCTTCAAGGGAGTCTCGACCCACAGTTCCTTCACCCACACCGCCTCCAACATTCCAAAGAACCTTCAATTTTCCTACGCCACCATCAAGAATTCCTCACACACCCGAACTTACGGTATCACAGGGAGGATCAGCAATGGATTTGGATGTCCTGTCTAGACAAAAAGGACCAGACGGCCACCTGACTATTCAAGCCAAAGACGCCCGTCGAGCCCTTGGTCAATGCCTTTGGTGCAACAGGTTAGGACACATGGCTCCTAGTTGTCCACTCGGATCACGTAACATTGCCATAGCCACTATTGAACCTCCAACTGCACCAGAAAATTTAAAAGGGGAACTCCAGCAGTAAGTCGCGTGTTGGAGTCGTTATCGGTTGGTCACGCAGGAGTTTTAGGCTTGTTAGCTTCCCGTCATATGTATGTACATGGACAGATAGATAATGAGAACTTAACTGCCCTCGTTGACACCGGCGTATCTGGTTATGCTTTTGTCTCAAAATCTCTTTGTGATCGGCTTTGCCTCATTCAGACGCCTCTCTCTTCTCCCATTGCTCTCGTAGGATTTGAGGGAAATCAAGGCTCCCAAATTACCCACAAGGTATCTTTTCATTTTACTCTTAGGGGCCATGTCGAGAAACTCTCTGCATTCGTAACTGAAAAATGTAAGTACGAACTTATTCTTGGTCTTCCCTGGTTGGAGAAACATGAGCCATATGTAAATTGGAAGGAACATACTATTACTTTTGGGGAACCATGTTTGGAAAAAGGTTGCTGTCAATTCGAGACCACCATTCAATATACCAACTGTCAAGTACCAATTCCTGGCTCCTCAAAGGAAACACAGACAAGACCATTTATTCCTAAAGATAAACAGCCCTCATCTTCTTTCTGTAAGCCGACAAGAGTCTCGGCATCAGTTTATGCTCTAGCAGTTCGAGAGCCAGGTAGCCAAACTTTTGCTTTTAGCCTTCGCGATCTTGACATTCTTATCGATGAGCCTATGCAACGATTAGCTACGGCTTCTATAGGCAATCTTATAACTACTATCCCAAAAAACGCCGAACCTGAAAAATTTTTACCACCCCAATATCATGAATTTCTGGACGTTTTCGATAAGAAACAAGCTAATACTCTCCCACCTCATCGACCCTGGGATCACCCGATAGATCTCCTGCCGGGGAAAGAGCCGCCAGCCTCACGACCTTACTCAATGAACCATCACGAGCTTAAGGCCTTACGTGATTACTTAGAGACGGAACTCTCCAAAGGCTTCATTCGTGTTTCTCGATCACCAGCTGCCGCGCCTGTACTATTTGTCAAGAAAGCCAATGGAGATCTCCGATTCTGTATTGACTATAGAGGCTTGAACGCTGCTTCAGTTAAGAATCGACACTCTCTTCCCTTAATTTCGGAAACTCTCAGCCAACTATCAGAAGCTAAATTTTATACCAAACTCGACATAATATCGGCCTTTAACAAACTTCGAATCAAAGAGGGAGACGAGTGGAAAGCTGCATTCACGTGTCGGTATGGGTTATTTGAACCTCTTGTTCTTCCATTTGGACTTTCAAACGGTCCCGCTTCGTTCCAAGCCTACATCAATCATGCTCTGCGAGGATACTTAGATCAATTTTGTACTGCATACATGGATGACGTCCTAATCTACTCCGAGAATCTGTCGGCGCACCGGCGTCATGTTAAGTCTGTGCTTCAACGTCTCCGTGAACATGGCTTACAAGCGGATATATCAAAATGTAGTTTTGAGACAACCCAGGTGACGTATCTAGGCCTGATTATATCGACTGAGGGGATAAAAATGGATCCAAAGAAGGTATCGTGTGTGCAGGAATGGCCAACGCCAAAGTCAATCCACGACATTCAGAGTTTCCTGGGGTTTGCAAACTTTTATCGACGGTTCATCCCAGAATTTTCCCGTTTGGCCACTCCACTGACCCAGCTCACGAAAAAAGACGTTCCGTTTATATGGGATAACATCTGCGAATCATCATTCTTTCAAATAAAACAGGCTTTCAAAGATGGGACCATGCTGGCACATTTTGATCCACGGCTACAAACGATCCTCGAAACTGACGCTTCAGACTTTGTAACCGCAGCAGTTCTATCGCAATACGACGCCACCGGTATACTTAGACCTGTAGCTTTCATGTCTAAAAAAATGCTCCCAGCGGAGTGTAATTATGACATTTACGATAAAGAACTTCTAGCCATCGTTAATTCTTTTGAGAACTGGACTACTGAACTAGGATCAGTCGAAGCACCTACTTTAATTTTGACTGATCATAAGAATTTTGAATATTTCACGACGACAAAAAAATTAAATCGAAGGCAAGCGCGATGGAATGAGCTACTTGCAGATTATGATTTTAAGATTGTTTTCAGATCCGGCAAGAAATCAGGCAAGCCCGATGCCCTTACCAGGATCAGCGCTGACAAACCTTTGACCAATGAAGATGAGAGAAATAAACAACAATTTCAAACACTACTCAAGCCACACCAGGTCATTCGCGAAATGAATACTGAGGCCTCCGATGCTAATTTACCTGCTGGTACAGACACAACCTACCCACTAGAACTATCAACTGATAAATGGAGCGAATCTTGCAAAGTCGACCAATTCTGCCAAGATATCCGAACAGCAATCGCGAATAAAAATATTCATCGTAAAGATATACAACTGGCAAATTGCAGATTAACCCCCCACTCATTTTCTTTAGATAATAAGGAATATGTCCCACAAAACCTTCGTGAGACAGTTTTACAACAGCTTCACAACAATCCGCTCTATGGTCATAGAGGTGCGGCTGCACTGTACAGCTTACTTAGCAGACAGTATTGGTGGCCTAATTGTCACATTGACTCAAAGAAATACGCTCGAGGCTGTGAAGCTTGCCAGAGAAACAACCCGTCTACTCAAGAGCCTCATGGCTTCTTATGCCCTTTGCCACCCCCCAAAGCTTCTTTTAGACATCTCACTCTCGATTTTGTAGGTCCTTTGCCCATTTGTAACGTTCGAAATTTTACCTATAGATTTATTCTTCAAGTTGTCGATCGTCTAACAAAAAGAGTATGGATCATACCTCTAGAGAGACCGACGGCCAAAGATACTGCAGAAGCATTTCTCAGTAATGTTGTTCGCTTTGTGGGGCTGCCTGACTCACTCGTTTCGGACCAGGGACGGGCTTTCATCGATAAGACCTGGAAAGAAATCTGCTCATGCTTAAATATTACCCACAAACTCTCCACTTCGTACCACCCCGAAACTGATGGACAAACAGAAAGAGCTAACAAAACTCTGGAAATTTATCTGCGCCATTACGTGAACTACCATCAAGACGATTGGGTAAAACATCTTCCTCTAGCAGAATTTTGCTACAACAATCATATAAATTCTTCGACCGGGATCACTCCTTTCTATGCCTCTTTTGGTCATCACCCTAGACTGGACTTTAGACCTGAGTCTGACTCTTCAGAACCTCGGGAAACCCCTGAATTTGTGTCTCGAATGTCAAAAATCGTACAATACTGTTCGGAACAAATTACCCTTACTCAAGCATTTCAGTCAACATACGCAAACGAAAGGCGTCTCCCTGCTCCACGTTATGAAGCTGGTGATATGGTATACCTTTCCTTAAGGAATATTTCACTGTCAAGACCCACGAAGAAGCTAGATCATCTCAGGGCGGGCCCTTGGAAGATTCTTGCCATGAAAACACCTTTAGTTGCAAAATTAGATCTACCACCACAACTCAAGGTAGATAATAACTTCCATGTGAGTCTATTACGTCCGGCCCATATAGGTTTTCCATCTCAAATCCAACAAAATCCACCACCACTCGAACAAGACACCATGGGTCCGGACACTTATGAAGTAGAAGCCATCCTTGACTCTAGAATAAAAAGAAAGAAAATACAATACCTAGTCAGATGGACGGGTTACAATGATACTACTTGGGAGCCACTTGGTCATCTAGAAAACTGTAAAGAATTAATTGATGATTTCCATCGATGCTATCCTAATGCGCCAGGCTCGCAGGAGCTCGCCCCTAAAAATGGGAGGGGGTAATGTCAGAACTTGTCAGGCCCCGGTACTTTCAAATTGAATATCTCCTTGCTGGACCCTGAAGATCTGTTATGCCGATCTATTTTAGGACCGACGCATTAATAGTAATCTTGGCAACAAGCTTTATTTAGATATTCTATTTTCGTTTTGTTATTTTTAACTTGCTTGGGTTGAATAATTTATGGCAAATCTTCAGGATAATGGTTCTAGGAATTTGGATTCTACTGTACATAAGGAGTTGTAGCCTTCCCTTCTCTCTTCACGCTTTGTCTTTTCTGTCATCCTATCACTACCTTAGAAATCAACCACCTTAGAAATCAACCACCTTAGAAATCAACCACCTTAGAAATCAACCACCTTAGAAATCAACCACCTTAGAAATCAACCACCTTAGAAATCAACCACCTTAGAAATCAACCACCTTAGAAATCAACCACCTTAGAAATCAACCACCTTAGAAATCAACCACCTTAGAAATCAACCACCTTAGAAATCAACCACCTTAGAAATCAACCACCTTAGAAATCAACCACCTTAGAAATCAACCACCTTAGAAATCAACCACCTTAGAAATCAACCACCTTAGAAATCAACCACCTTAGAAATCAACCACCTTAGAAATCAACCACCTTAGAAATCAACTACCTTAGAAGTCTACCACCTTAGATACCACTTATCTCAGTCCACATTTCTTCTCACTTTGCCTTGTCACTTTCTTTCTTCTCTACTCCTCTATCTCCCATAACATTCCCAACAGCAAGGGTATCTGAAAGTCACAATATCCACCCACCAACGTGACAGCTTTTAACCGGATGCGCATTGCCCAAGGGGATGAGTATCTAACTGCATTCCGGACCCGATTTGGGCTGTATGAGTATCTGGTTATGCCTTTCGGTTTAGCTAATGCTCCCAGTTCATTCCAGAATTATATCAATGATACGCTAAGGGGATACTTAGATAATTTTTGTACAGCCTACATTGACGATATTCTAATATTTAGCGAAAGCCTTGAAGAGCACGAGAGTCATGTCAAGAAAGTACTTGCTCGCCTGATGAAAGTAGGACTTCAGATAGACATTAAAAAATGCGAGTTCAGCGTAACCCACGTCAAGTTTCTCGGTCTTGTCATCACAACAGAGGGCATAAAGATGGACCCTTCGAAGTTGGAAGCCATTGAGAAGTGGGAAACTCCTAAATGTACTAAAGATGTATTCAGATTTATTGGCTTTGCCAATTACTACCGCCGATTCATCCACAGGTTTGGTTCCATTGTTATGCCCCTGACTGATCTAATGAAGAAGAATGTTCCCTTTAAATGGGGTTCCACCGAGGAAGCAGCCTTCAGTGAAATTAAGTCGAAATTCAAAAAAGACGTTATACTTCAGCAATTCAACTGGGATCAACCTGCGCGATTAGAAACTGATGCATCGGACAGAGGAACTGGAGGTGTTCTCTTACAACCAGACACCTCTGGGAGCTGGAGGCCTGTAGCTTTCTTTTCTCGGAAAATGAGCCCGGCGGAGTCGAACTACGAAATCTACGACAAAGAGCTTCTAGCGATTGTACAGGCCTTTGAAGAATGGCGTCCTGAACTGGAAGGATCACCAAGTCCAGTGGAAGTTGTAACGGATCATAAGGCTTTAGAGTATTTCATGAAGTCTCGTTTATTGAGTAGACGTCAGGCTAGGTGGAGCGAGTTTCTATCTCGATTTAATTTTAGAATTTGTTATCGTCCCGGTGATCAGAATGGACCTGCAGACGCCCTATCTCGGCCTACTGGAAATCCAGATGCATCTTCCAAGAAATTCCTTGAGCAGTGCTTGTTAAAACCTCAGAATTTGTCGCCCGGTATGGGGGAAACAAGTCTACTGGCTAATAGCCTTGAAGTTCCTCACGAATCTAGAGAGGATGATAAAAGTCATTTGTTGTTTGAGGAACGCATCCGCCAATCCACCCTGAATGATGATTCATTATTGGCAGTTTCAAAAGCCCTAATTGATCAAAATATGCCAAGAGTGTCTAACTTTACCTTGACTGAGTGCGAATTTAAAGACGGTATACTTTTTTATCGTGGAAAAATTGTGGTGCCACAATGTGATCTAGATAAGACTCTGACGACAGAAATCATTCAAAGTCATCACGACACATTAGCATCAGGACATCAAGGAGCGGCTTCAACTTATGCGGTAATTCAGAGAAACTTTTTCTGGCATGGAATGCTTCAGCAGATAAAGAAATATGTAAGAAATTGCCACACCTGCTCAAGAATAAAAGCATCTAGAGAGGGTAATCAAGGTCTTCTATGTCCTCTACCCGTAGCAACTCAGCGTTGGCGACATGTGGCTATGGATTTCATCGTTGATTTGCCGTTAAGTAAAGATTGGCATGGTGTTGAATATTCTGCTGTGTTGGTTGTAGTGGATAGGATGACTAAGCAAGTTCATCTGATTCCGTGCAACGACATCTCGGCCCGAATGACCGCGTTTATGTTTTACAAGGAATGCTTTAGGCTTCACGGTCTACCCGATACGATTGTTACTGATCGTGGTGCTCAATTTACTTCAGAATTCTGGAAATGGCTATGCAAGCTCCTACAGATTGATCACCGCCTTTCAACAGCCTTCCATCCGCAGACAGATGGCCAGACAGAACAAATGAATGCGCGACTAGAACAATACCTACGAGCTTATGTTGGATTTTCACAGAATGATTGTGTCCGTTATCTACCATCTGCTGAATTCGCCATGAATAATCAAGACTCACACACCACAGGGGTAGCTCCTTTCTTGGCAGTATACGGTCAATACCCTCGTTCTGGATCAGAGCTTTCTGCACCCCTCACGGGACCCGTTGCACCTGCATCGATTCAGTTTCAGCGACGAGATGCGGAGGAACTTGTTGAGAATGTTTGAAAAATTGATAAGTTCCTAGTGGATAATATAACTTTTCACTCTGCAGTATACGGAAATCAGGCTAATAAATCAAGGACTGCAGCTCGTTTGTTTCGCGTTGGAGACCGTGTTTGGCTGAATCTAAAAAACGTGAAGTTGCTCCGCCCATGTAAGAAGTTGGACTTCAAAAATGGAGGGCCTTTTGAAATTCTAGAGTGCATCGGAAAATACGCTTACAAGCTTAAGTTACCTCAATCGATGAAGATACACCCAGTATTTCATGTCTCCTTGCTGCGAGCCACTGCGAATGATCCATTGCCTGGCCAAACATCGGGTCCACCTCCTATGATTGAAGCTGAGGATAATGATCCTGAATACGAAGTGGAAAAGATTATAGGTTCACACTGGGTCGATGGCTCTCTACACTACTTAGTACGATGGAAAGGCTATGGTCCTGATGACGACTGGAGCATCCCCGCTACTCAAACAAGCGGATTTCAAGACTTAGTGCAACAATTCCATGATCTAAATCCTTCTGAGCCCAAGCCAACAGATATTCCTCCAGCTTCAAAGCCCAAAAGAAAATCAAAGAAAATCAAAGAAATTGCCTCGCAGGAGCTCGGCGAGATTAGCGAGGGGGTAATGTCACGGAACGGCCCGCTGAAGCTAGTCGTTTCGGCTTGAATTAATTTAGTTCTTTTGCATAAATTTTATTCACATATTGTCTTTAATTAATTGGCGTGAGTTTTCATGCATTTTGTCGATCTTCATCAATGGCTTAAATGACGTTGATAAATTATTTTGCCGATCATCACTAATTACTTAATATTGTTATTATTGTTGGACTTTTCCTGTTGATCGTTATTAACAACGATTGAACTCCAGGCATTGCATAGTTCTATGGAATTCTATTTCAATCAACGGTATTTTGGGTGTTCTACAATATTTGCTGGCGTTCGATGGGATGGGGTTCTAGTAACCAGTACTAGGGAATGTACTAGGTAGACTCATGTATAAATAGTGGTTAGGCCTTCTACTTGAAAGCTCTCCAGCTTTCAGTCTTGTATTTATTCTACGCATCTAATCTAGTCAGGATTCAAGAAGTCAGGTTATCCACATCTACACTTGTCATTTGTTACAAAAGCTTACGTGACATTATCTGGTATCGTCTGTGTCCCAGAGTTCCAGGTATTCAGTATTTCAAGAGATTGTTCACCAAGATCAAGCCCAAGCTAAACCATCAAGATCCAAGTACAAGGAGTCATGACACTATGTAGAGAACCTTAGCTATTCTAGACATATTAGTTCACTGATACATAATCTCATATTATAATAGGTTATGTCCCCGGTATAGCGCAAGTACTAAAGTCTAAAGGATTTCCTACATTTAAGCCTCCATCGAGCGTTCAAACACCTCCAGCGAGCAACTCTCACAAACCTCTACTACGATGCCTCACTCGAGGAACAACAACGCAATAATCCTCAAGAGCGATGTTACATTCACGACCTGGTCCTCCGACCTACGCGGTGCACTTGCACAGGAAGGTCTTGTTGGATATGTTTTCCACGATCATCCGGGCATTCGTCCGAAAATGGCACCCACTTGTCCAAGTTATGCTGATCCCAAAGTTCAGAATGATGACAATATAAAATATCTTGATTAACTTGAAGCCTGGACGACAAAAGATCTGCAGGCATATAGCATCATCCTTCGGAGACTTGACCCCAGTATCCGGCCAGAATCTGAAAATACTCAAACAGCGAAGGAACTTTATGACATGATTGCTAACACCCATAGGCCATCAGCTTCAATGCCATACAGAATCGCCTACAACAAGCTGATAAATACGAAGTTCACAACAACAGCCACCGACTTCTGTAACAGTTTCCAACAAAACCTCCAGAAATTTCGAAATGCGGCGTCAAACTTGGAAGCACTGACCTAATCTTCTTTAAATTACAGTATTTCTGATGGAATGGCCTCAATCATGTTCTTCGAGGGGACAGCCCATATCAGCTGGCTTGAAACATGGAGGGCCACAGGAGCTCTGGAGAATAATCAACAATCTTTTGCGCCACTTGACCAAATGATGGCAACGCTCCGAGCTGTTTCCGGAGACCGTCAAATCGCCAAAAATTTCAGCCTTGATATCGTTGGAGCAGCCCCTAGCAATCGCGACCCAAATAGTCAATGTTATCTTCATCCAAAGCACAAACATATGAACAAAGAATGTCGTGCACAGCATCCTGAGCTACGTAACAACACAAACAACAGTAGACACAGACGCGCAAACGCTGTGGCAACTCATGATGAAGCTTCCGACGCCGAAATATCTACTATGCAAATGACAGCATACTCAACGTCTTTGCCTCTTGTGGCTAGTGCCTCTGGCCTTGCTATCACGAGAGATTCGTTAATATGGGATACTGGAGCATCGAGACATTTTATAAACAACCGATCACTGTTTTCCAACCTGCAACAACTCAAAAAGCCCTTTAAATTCGACCAAGCCGTTCATAAGTCTTCGCTCAACTATGGAGGTACAGCAATCATCAAACTTGGTGCGTTGGAACTCAAACTCGACGAAGCCCTATACTCTCCTAAATCATCTATAAACCTTATATCTGCAGGTCGGGCTTTTCGTATCGCCAATATTTGCGAAAACCGCGAATCAGGTCTACTGGTAAAAGTTTCAAATAACGCTCGTATCCCCATTGCTCGGCTTGTCCAAGTAGGCGACGTTTCTATCATCCTTCCACTCTCAAAACCCTCATATGGAATTAATCCTTGTCAAAATGTCGCGGCTTCAGCTGCCTTAAGTCCTGCAATGGTAAAACCGGCTATAGCTAAGCTTAAAAAATGCTCCACCGCCGACAGATGGCACCAACGGCTAGGCCATGTTGGCCCCCTTATTCTTTCCAAAGCAAAAAAATTCGCCCAAGGACTTGGTGAATTAGATACAAGTGAACTAACACAATGTGAAGCCTGTCATTTTAGTAAGGCCCAGCGCACTGTTACGCGTGAAAAACGCCCCATTCCTTTCGAAGCCCTTGATGAGGTCTTTGTTGACATGATTGGCCCCTTAGAACCAAACATTTTCAATCAACGTTATGCTGTGCTAATCACTGATGCGACGACTCGAATGCGATGGTGGTTCGGTGCCGAAAAAAAAGATGAAATTCCTCCTAAGCTTGTAGATTGGGTCACCAGCATGAAAACTCAATACGACAAAATTGTTCGTATCTGTTTCTCTGACGGAGGCTCCGAAATACAACGCAATTCACTGTGGCAAGTGTCAGAGGTTGTAAGCTACTTAGTCATGTGACAGGGGTTGGAGCCACATTGTGGCGTTAGATATTCTGGCTGTTTCTCTGTAGCTCTACAAACTTCTTTATTATCCCATTCCGGAAATATGTTTATGGGCCACAATGACCTGGGGAGTTCTGGTGGATTCTATGGTGTTCTATGGTATTCTATGATGCCCCTTGTTGTTCTATTTACCTGTGCAGGAGTTCTAGATGGTTCTTTCAGTGGCTTGTTGGACCATGTTCTAAAATGTACATATAGCTGTCCTTACTGTACCTCTGTAGTCTCTAGATCAGAGTCTTGTATTTATCTTTACTTATTGAAGAATCTGTTTAAAATCTGAATCCTATCGATTACACTACCATTGTGGTTACTGTTCTTCTGGACCATTGTTATAGCTATTGTTGTCGCTATTGTCCTTGTTATTGTTATCGTGTTTACTGCTGTTGTTAGTGTTATTGCCATCTCCCTGTTATTGTTATTGCTATTGTTGCTGTTACTATTATTGTTGTTGCTTATCTATCATTGCCCCAGTTACTGATATTGGTACTTATTTTCTATTGTCAGCGTCGTCTTTGGTATTAATCCTGCACCGTTCTGACAGCAAGAGACTGCACGTCAGAAAGGTATCCGCCAAGATATCACTGCTCCATATACTCCAGAGCAAAATGGCCCTGCAGAAGCAGCAAACAAGGTTATAATCACCCGAGCTCGCTGTCTCCTTATTGATGCGGGTATGCCAGTAATTTTTTGGTCATGGGCAATCAGCCACGCAGTTTTTCTTTCAAATCATCTTTTTAATCTCACAACTAGCAAAGTTCCTATCCTACACTTTCATCAATCGCTAAAAGTAGCTCAACACAAAGTATTAAACTTCACCTGCCTTCCACGATTTGGCTGCAAAGCATACCGGACACTCAACAAAACTGAGAAGGGCGGAAAGTTTGACCCTCGAGCTCAGTCAGGATGGTTTATTGGTTTTCAGGCCAACACTTTCAAAACTGCTCTTATCCTTTGTCCTCATCAAACTGCACGTTCTGGCTGGACATGGAAAATTTTCTGCACACCCCATGCCGCATTCAATGAAAATACCATGTATGGACCATGTGTAGCAAGCTTACAAAATTTAACTCCACATCAATATCATAACGGAGGAGGGCTCGGCTTTGATAATCCAGCCACAACAGCAAGTGACCTTTTCCCTCAACCATTACCTTCATCTTACACCCTTCAAGCTCCTACATCATCCTCTATAAATGAATTATCTAGTGAATTCGCTCACGAAATAGAAACTTCAACCCCACACAATCAAGGAGAATCTGAGAATGAGGATCCACAGCTTCAGGGGGAGTCTAGGAATGAAATTTCACACGGTCAAGGAGAATCTGAGAATGAGGATCCACAGCTTCAGGGGGAGTCTAGGAATGAAATTTCACACGATCAAGCAGAATCTGAAAACGAAGATCCACATGACCAAGGGGAAACTGAAATATATGATACGCTCATGTTGCCCTTCGAACCTCCAACCTATGCAGGACGAAAGCGACCTGATAACACGGTGTCTTCCACCCAACAGGCATCAACTGAACTAACTTTAGCAGAGCCTGAAGATAGACAGCAACCTACCTTGGAAGATTCTGGAGAGAGTTACGACACACCAATGTTACCATTTCTCCCTCCAAATATTGCAGGGCAAAAGCGACCACATTCGCCTACCCCCCCATCATCGCCTCCTCAGCCAATGTCAATATCTCTACATGGGCGCCCTGTTCGTCGTCACGATTACAAGCGTCTTAACAGTGGTAGGGCCGTAGCTCCATTGAGGTACACTGATCCTAAATCATGGGTGGAAGCACTAGCAGGGCCAGACTCTCACAACTGGAAAATGGCAGCTGAAGCTGAATATAGATCTCTCATCTGATCTGGGACAGCTATCATCGTCGACCGCCACGAGGTTCCTTCAAATCAAACCATCCTCGCCGGGAAATGGGTATTTAAGCGTAAAACACATGCTGACGGCTCTCTGGACAAATACAAGGCTCGATGGACAGCTCGTGGGTTCACGCAGCAAAAAGGTTGCGATTACCACAAGACATTTGCTCCAACACCTCGAGCTGATACAACTAGGCTTCTATTGGCAGTTGGTCACCACTTTGGCTGGCACAGGCTACAAGGTGATGTTCCAGCAGCCTTTCTCAATCCGAATCTAGACGTGGTGCTATATATTCAAATGCCCCAAGGCTTCGAACAAAAAGGGAAATTAATTAAACTTGAGAAGGGACTTTACGGCCTTAAGCAGGCTGCTGCTCTTTGGCATGTGGCAGCTACTGCTGAGCTTCGCACTCAGGGCCTTAAG
The DNA here is from genome assembly GCA_028751805.1 of Podosphaera xanthii. Taxonomy (NCBI): domain Eukaryota; kingdom Fungi; phylum Ascomycota; class Leotiomycetes; order Helotiales; family Erysiphaceae; genus Podosphaera; species Podosphaera xanthii. Next base: position 517,609 of record JAPWIX010000006.1, on the reverse strand, counting down.
CCTACAGAGTCTGATGTTTGTCTATTTTCTAATAAGGTTAAAGATCTCTTTGTTGAACTCCACGTGGATCATTTTCAGATCCTTGGCCCGGACAAGAAAAAGATCGTCGACTTAACAAAAGCCCTCAAGAAAAAGTTCGACTTCAAGGTCGTTACAGGCGATCAGTTCCTCGGCATCCAACTAAGGCATGAAGGTGGAAATCTTAACCTCTCTCAAGGACATTACGCCCGTCAACTACTTTCTAGACATGGCCTTGAAGACTGCAGGCCAGCAGTTAGCCCTCTAGAGCGGCGCCTAGGGGTTTCATCTGAGCCAGTATCAGCTAAACGCTTGGCAGAATATAACCAAATCGTCGGAGGCCTTCAATACTTGGCCAATCAAACGCGCCCTGATATTTCCTTTGCCACCAATCATCTATCCCGATTCCTGACAAATCCATCAGAAGACCATCTCACAGCTGCAAGACGTGTCCTTTGATATATTGCTAAAAACCCCGACGCTGGTATTACTTTCACTAAAGATCAAGAGCCTCTACTCAATGCTTTCTCTGACTCTGACTTTGCCGGAGATCCCTCTACCGCACGCTCTACCACAGGATCGCTAATCAAATTAGGTGGCCCCATTGCTTGGAGATCGCACCTTCAGCGAGATGTTGTGTTGTCCAGCACTGAAGCTGAGTATCTCGCGCTTACAGAAACATGCCGACAGGTCGCCTGGACGCGCAATATTCTTGAGGAACTTGATCTCTGCAGTAAAATAAGAGGCGCGATATGTACAAGTATCTTTGTCGATAACCAATCTGCTATTTCACTTACTAAAAACCATGACAATCACAAGCGATCCCGTCATGTGAATCTCCGCAATCACTATTGCCGGCAGCAGTACAATTGTGGATTGATAGATGTACAATATGTGCCAACAACTAAACAGCAGGCTGACTGTCTTACAAAATCAGGATCTACTGTAAGAATTACTTAGGACATCTATTCTTTTTTTCCTTAGCACTGTACACAGTGAGGGGGAGTGTTGTGACTACGTATCACGTGTGATCGGGCCGATCGTCGTGGCGAGGAACTGTTTTGTATAGCTTTTGCGATCTAGAAAATGTTGATGATTACACTTTGTATATTATCTATGTAGAGAACCTTAGCTATTCTAGACATATTAATTCACTGCTACATAATCTCATATTATAATAACTCTTTAGCTTTACTAAACCTTTAAACCACGAGTTCTTGCCTGCCTTGTGATGGCCACCTCATTTCATGACAACCTCTTCACATGTTCCGGACTTGTCAACGCAAGTTCAGGCGAGTCAATGGCTGTGAAAGCAAAGGGCACAGTGACTTTAAGATGTAGGGTATCAAATGTTTGTATTTACAACTTTGTATTATCAAATGTATTATATGTACCAAAATTGACTCATTCTCTTTTGTCGTGGAGAATTGAAAGATCTAATGGTTATACACTTTATGACGACGGGACAATGATGCGTCTACTTAAGGGTGATTCAGTAGATCTTGAAGCAATTTTTAACGGAACTGTTCCGGTTGTTGTAGAAGCCCTCCTACCAGGTCAAGATGTTGCCTGTATGACCTATGAATATTGGCATCAAGCTTTATGTCACCCATCCCCCACAACAGTCCCTAAAACAGAGATGGTAATACAAGATTCCAAGTTAATCCCTGTTTGCCCTAAAAATTTTCACTGCGAGGCGTGCGCACTTTCTAAGTCCACTCATAGTAAACCTCAAGCAGTTTGTAATAGAGCAAGTGCCATAGGAGAATATTTGCATTCGGACCTTTGTGGTCCTTTTCCGATGCGTTCTCTGGGTAATTCTCTTTATTATATCAGTTTTGTTGATGATGCTACTTGCTACTCCTGTGTTAAGTTCTTATCATGCAAGTCGGAAGCTTGTCAAGCTGTAATGAATACGATTGCAGAACTTGAAACACAATTTGGATGTAAAGTTAAGGCATTGCGAACTGATAATGGCGGTGAGTATGTTAACAAAGAACTTACCAATTACCTTGCTCAGAAGGGGATACGTCATGATTTGACTCCACCGTATTCTCCCGAGTCTAATGGTATCGCCGAACAATTAAATCGTTCTATAGGCGAGGGTGTTCGGGCTATGCTATCCAACATTGCTGAAAAGCGGTTGTGGGCAGAAGCTGTTCATACATTTGTTTATGCCAAAAATCGCTTATTTCATGGTTCTGTGTGTGGTGTGTCGCGTTTCAGGTCTAATTTCTATTTGTGTTGTTGTGGATATGGTGGTTTCTGGCTGAAGACTTGTTTGTTGATCTAACGCCACCGACAAGGATATTCTGCACAGGCCACATGTAGGTCACTTGTTTCGCTGTAAATAGCCATCAATATTTACATGTTCGGTTTGTTTGCCACGACACTGGGAGGAATAACTTGACCATTATTATTATTAGAATTGTTTATGATTGATGTCAAGCTGGCTCACAGGTGGAAACATCTAACAATAGCAATCAGGATGAGGTTAAGTTGGCTATAACTAGTTTATTCACGGAAAAGAGGCTCATGTATATAAACTATTTAGTTTTGTAAAAAGAAGGAGAACAACAGTTCCCATAACATCTTTTTCCCCTGCCTATGCCTAGCATTTTACCATAACTTTATATGGTCAGACACCTTATGAGGCTTTTCATGGCCATAAACCCACATTGAGACACTTAAAGCCGCTCGGTGGAAAATGTTATTTACACATACCTAAGGCTAAGCTTCCTTCAGGTAGTAAACTTGTCCCATAAGCCGAACTAGGCGTGTTTGTAGGATACGGTGCTGCGCAACACCACTACAAAATTTATACCCCCTCTAACGGGAGGTTGACGATTTCTGCTGATATTACATTCCCTCCTAGCGAAGATAAGGCTGTAGCACCCTCTTCTCATCAACAGAGCGTTTCTCGTGAATCATCTACTATATCTACAGATTTAAATGGGAATCCACTGGCATCGGTGTTCAATCCAGTAGATGATATTCATAAAACTCATTCCGTTCCACGTTCAGATTCTCAGCCGTCTCATATTCGTAGGGAGAATCACGAGTATGAATCCGAACCAACTAGTAGAATTATTTCAAATCAGTCTGATATTGTTACGGGCTGAGCCCTGAGTAGAAGGCTGGTCGCAGGGACCAGCCGAGTGGCTAGTAGACAAGGCTCCCGGAGGCGGAGAGCCCCACGTAACCTCCGAAGTAAAGCCGACGGCTGTCGGCCCGGAATGAGTCTCGAAGGGAGAAGACTTCGGAAGAGGGTCCCGGTGATCGTCCACAATAAGGATGATAAGGGGGACCAAGAGGAAGGGCTTCACAGGGCGAGACTAACGGAGAGAGGGACACTGAGCCGGGAGGGAGTAAGGAAGCTGATGACCGGGGCTTGGGTCTCTGCGATCCCAGGAAAAGACAGTCTATAAGTAGCATGCCTCCCTACTTAGGATAGGTCTTCAAGATAGTTTATTTCTAAAATTCCTTACGACATTGTTTATTCAAGCTATTGATTTCTCTAGTCTATTACAGATATTTCACGTTCAAACTGTTCATCATTGATTAATATTTTAGATAAGAATGAGCCTGGGTTTGAACCAGTCGAAACTGATACAAGTCAAACTGATAGTTCTTGTTCAAGTTTTCAGCAGTCTATTGTTCCTGACGAGAATGACGAGCACGAAATTGAACCAAGTAGAACTATAACAAATCATGCCTTTGTCCCATGTTCAATTCTTCAGCCGTCTAACGTTCCTTTGAGGAATGACAAGTCTTCTTATGAACTACCGGGGGCTCAGCCAACTCCGTCACAAAATGTTTTTAAAAGAACCAGATCCAACCGCTTGGTACGACCTCGAGTGTATTCTGACACGATTTCGGGGGAGTGGTGGAAAAGATCTCGTGTGCAGACTTCTAACTCTCGGGTTGAATCATCAGATATGTAACACTACCGAGGAAGATAGTGCATTGGTTAGCATTTTGGAGATACCAGAGCCAAAAAGTCTTAATGAAGCGAAACGCTCGATTTATTGGTCTGAATGGGAGAGAGCTTTAGAGGATGAGATTTCATCACTCAAAGAAAACAATGTGTGGCATGTTGTACCACGTCCTGACGGACGGAAGATTGTCAATGGAAAATGGGTATTTAAAGTTAAAGGAAATGCTCTCGGAGAAGTCGAACGATTCAAGGCGCGCTACGTTGCAAAAGGGTTCACCCAAGTTCAGGGTCTCGATTATGAGGAAACCTTTGCTCCCATTGTACGACTAGATTCTCTACGTTTGCTCCTTGCTATCTCTTCCAACAGGAGATGGACCCCTAGACAACTTGACGTTAAAACAGCGTTTCTATATGATACACTTAATGAAGAAATTTACATGGATCTTCCTGAGGGTTTCAGGAAGGATAATCATGTAGCACGTCTTAACAGATGTATCTACGGACTGAAGCAATCACCACGAGAATGGTATTTTAGGTTGATTGAATATATTCTTCCTCATGGTTTTGTTTCTTCCAAATTTGATGCTTGTGTTCTCTTGCACAAGTCAGGAAACTTGATTGTTGCGATATATGTAGATGATATCGTTTTATTTGGCGATCAAGGGAAGCTAATTGATGAAGTTGTTGGGCTACTAAAATCCGAGTTTAAAGTAAACGACATGGGTACGCTTCATTGGCTTCTTGGTATTCAGATTGAATACTCAAATGCAGGTATTTCACTTTCCCAGACTGCTTACATTGATCGAGTCTTAGCGCGTTTCTCTATGCTGGATTGCAACCCTGTCTCTACACCCATGGAACCCAACCAACGCCTAATAGCTGCAGTTGATGGGGAGCTCAGGGGAAACGCTAATCTGTACCAGCAGATGATTGGTTCTATAATGTATGTTGTCACAGGAACACGACCTGACCTTGCTTATACTATCGCCCATCTTTCACAGTTCGGTCAGGATCCATCTGTCTCTCATCTTGGTGTGGCAAAACGAGTTTTAAGATACTTGAAGAGAACTAGAGATCTTAAGCTAACTTACGAGTTCGGATCTCCCCTGGTACTCAATGGATATTGTGATGCATCTTTTGCGAATTGTCTTGATACCCGTCGAAGCTTTTCTGGCTATCTGTTCCAACTTGGTGGTTGTTCAGTCTCTTGGAAGTCTCGCAAACAACGAACGGTGGCTCTCTCTACTTGTGAAGCTGAATACATGGCGTTGAAGATTGCAACTCAACATCTCATCTGGATTGTTAGGAGTCTCCATTAGATGACTACTGAACAGATACCAACAGCTTTGTTCACAGACAATACCTCCGCAATTGAGCTTGCAAAGAATCCGAAACTTAATGATGCAACCAAACATATTGATATTGCTTATCATTTCATAAGAGAGCAGATCGAACTTGGAACTTTAACCTTGCTACATATTTCGTCAGCCGAAAACCTCGCTGATATATGTACGAAAGCGTTACCAAGGCCTAGATTGAACCAATTGTGCACTTCTATATTCTGTGCAAATTGAGAAGGGGTGTTGAAATGAATTCTACATATTGAAAAGATCTGCAAGGAATGCAAACTTGTAGAGCCGAGGCTGCTCCGTTTGACATTCTGCGCTAAGACCATTATGGTTGGTCATACGCTAGTCCGTATTGACTCACAATCACCAATTGCTTTTAGTTATAATTTTCATGTATATATAAAGCGCTTTAGTAGTTGGCGTGAGAGTAATGAATAACTCTCACGGTAACTTTCTACAGCCTCCTCATTGTGCCTTTTATATTCATCTGTGATCTCATCGAGTCTAATAAGCTCTGAGATAATCCCAAGTGCAACTCTAAACTTCTACAATCGCCAAGCTGAACAAGAGATTAGACTGGCAAAAAGGTAATTTGGACTGAGGACTAAGAAATTTCCCTCTAGATCTAAAAACATCCAGACTCTTTTTCTTTGTGAACGGCTTTTTTGCAAACAATGTTATTCTGCCATCTCAAATTGGACATGTTATCTTTCTAGCCAATGAAGACGTGCAGGAAGACCACACATTTTCCATTCTCGGCAATATAGTTCAATATAGTTCTACTAAAATCAAACGAGTCAGTAGAAGCGTGTTGGCGTCGGAGGTCTATGGTATGGTTGGGGGTGTTGACATGGCCTATGCAATTGCCACCACCATAAATCTTTTCTTTTCCCAACTCAATCTTCCGGCGATCCCAACAATAATGTGCACTGACTCGTACTCATTATATCAGTGTTTAGTGAAGCTTGGTACTACGAAGGAAAAGCGTATGATGATTGACATGATGGCAATAAGGCAATCTTATGGACCATGAGAACTATACGAGACACAATGGATAAACGGTCTTGACAATCCCGCCAACACCATGACAAAGGGAAACCCGAACACAGCTTTGGCAACTCTGATTGATAGTAATAAACTGGAGGTCAGGGTTGAAGGTCGGGTCAAGAGAGATGAGTCTGGTCATTAACGCCATCCTATCATGAACGTTACCAAGTGGCATCATAACTGGACAAATTCATCAACAATCTTTAAACTACCTCCTTGCCTATCTTACTGATCAATTTAATTGAATTCTGATCATGTGGCAATGTTGATTGCCACAAATTTTTTGGGCTGTATGTAGAATTCAGTGTTCTCTTGGTGATTAGATTCTTGGACTAAGAACACTGTAATACTAGCATTACTTTGGCTAAGAGTTAAGAGTTGCTGGTGTATGTATAATGTTCGAAATAGGTCAACAACTATATCACATGATCAATTGGTTACATGTGATGGATATCCCTGTATGCCGTACATTCACGCGTCGAGAGCAATCTCACAGACATGCACATTTTCAAATTAACGACTTTCTATTATAGGCTGCGCCTTCACGTGTTTAGGAATAAACGAAACATTGTAATACTAGGTCAGGTCTTGGATGAGACTCACTGGCTCTCATACACGGAATTGAGTCATGATCTCTACATGTAATATGCAGATGGTTTTGTAGTTATTATCCGAGGAACGAGGATTTCTTACTTACGGAACTTTTAGCGTGAAACTAGTGAACTCTAAAAATGATTGGCTGTGAACCCCTGGAACAAAAAGGCCGGTGGGTCCGCTTAGTAAGCGACCCCTTTCTTCTTCTTCAACATCAATTTGTGCAACGAAAGCTCCTTCTTCAACATCACACAGCACCAAGCGCTTCGACCCACGACCTATACACTGGCATGGATTCTGTACCTCACTAGGCCCAAATGGGTGACACCTCAAAACTGGAAAATTCATGATTGGCTGAAAATCAAGCTCACGTGTTCCTCGGATATATACTTGGAGCTCCGCTCAGCCGATGTTAGGGTACACATGTCGTTTAGCCCAGGTTTAGTTGTGTTTTAGGTCGGCGTTTTGGTTTGGAGTTGTCTCTGTTATTTTATTCCTTTTATTCCGGCATCGTATCATGTATTGGACGAAACTGACGTTTTGGAACTTCTCTGGTTAATCTTATGAATTGTAACAAACTACCTTGGATTGTTTTGGGATGTTATTTTGGATGTATATATTAGGGCACTCGTTATTCGGTGAACTCTTTACGCTTAGTTTTCCGTCATCTCGAGACTATAGAATTCAAGTTAGTCACCTTCAGTCTTCAGTGTTTCTCAGCCTTTGGTGTCTCTTAGCCTACAGTATTTCTCAGTCTTCAGTAACTTTCAGCTCTCGGACTTCTCCAGTTTTTAATCTCTTGTCTTTATCTCCGCTCCCTTACTCCTTTATTCGATATTCAGCATTAGTCTTCAGCTAGCTTAAAGTTACCCTCTCGGCCCCCTAAGTCTCCATACCTCAGCCTTGCGCTTCCGCGCTTCAGATCTTCAGCCTTCAGTCTTCAGCCTTTCGCCGTCGAGTCACGTGCTGGTCACTACTCTGACAGCCGAGATTCCATTTTACCTCGGACCTCTGGTATTATAGGAGGAACACAGTTAGATAGTTATATAAGTAGTTCCTCCCTTAGACTTACTTTCGAAAGTCGATTAGAAAATAGACAGTATTTGGCCATCATACCTTTCTTATTTATCTTTTTGGTGCTCCGCCCTTCACACATTCATAACTTTACTACTCGAGTAGAGACGTGATTTACCCTGTACAACCAAGAGGTTCCACGATAGAATAATTTAATAATATCAAATTTTCAATTATGTAAGAAAAAGTCGGTTCGAAAATAATAAGTCCTTTTTATTAAAACTGAATTAACTATGTAAGTTGTTAAGTGGTGGGAGGTAGTTCGGTCGCAATTGTCTTATTCTATCTCTAGCAACAACAATTGATCCTGCGACATCTTTGTGGGATATGTCTATCTCTTCTATTAAGTTAATTTTCACTCTCGACCTTGATTTTGCAATAAGTGCGCATAGTTGCTAATTATTTTCCATTATTAGCTATTTGTTGATTAAATATTGTGGGAATAAGTGATACATACAGTCATCCCTCTCTGACTTGATGGTGGGTCCCGGTATAAGTGTTGAAAATATTCATTGTAACTTGGACTTTTCTATTTGCAACACTTACCCTTACAGTTCATTTTGCGTGCGGGGGTAAGTATTGCAAATGTAAATGGTTGAATTTCAATGAATATTTTCATCACTTATACCAGGACCCACTATCGAGTTAGAGAGGGACAACTGTAATTGGCCATAGTGTAGATAAAACTCCAAGTGTTTTTAGATGATTAGTCTTCTGAGATAGGCTGATGCTCAAAGCTGCTGCCTTTGTTTCATCAAAATTCATTCATATTCTTAGTCTTCTGTCACGGGTACGAGCGTTGGCATGGTGATACCAATAGCGTGGCAATTTGGTGAGCACGCGTACATGTAGATTCCGTTGACCGTTTAGTTTCTCCTTTGTGCAACTACAAATATATTACCCTGAAGACTAAGTTACTGCCAAACTGCCCGTGATAGTTAGTTGCATCTCTTCAATCGCACGCGCGCCAGGTTACTTTTTCAATCTGTGTCAAAAAAAAAATTTGTTGCGTGTCGCAATCCTTTCAATCTACAGCCCTTTTGTTTTTTACATCAAGCCACCGAGTACCAAAATCAACCAGTAACCGAGTTGCCAAGCTACCTAGAATTTGAACCGAGTAATTGAGATTGGGATTAAGATTTTATCCCCGTGAAGCCGAGATTATGGAGAATCCCTGGGGAGAACAAATGAATGAAGCTGTCACAGGCTAGTGCCTGACAAATTTTAGGCTGATGCCTAAGGCTAGAACAATGACTTCTGAGCGGTTCCATGTTGACACCTCCCCGGCTGACACGTCTCCCCATACATCAATAGATGACACGTCGCCCCATACATCAGCGGATGACATACGATGAGACTATGGTTTCGTACGTGAAAGAGATTGAGTCATCCTGAGAGATCGAATCTCAGCAGAAAGGACTCGGAAGCGGGATGGAGTTATGGAAACTAATGGAGGTATGGAAACTAATGGAGGGAACAAAGACTACGCAACATTCACTTGGATCATGTGAAGCAAGACAAGGAAGTAAAACATGAGGAATAGATAAATGAAGTTTGCTCTCAGTCTCCTTTTGTTCTTTACTTCAAGATATTCTAGTATATAGCTCTGGATAGCTTGTGAATAACAATCATCTTAAGACCCTTACAGAAGCTAGTAGCATCCCAGCTCCAACCCAGCAATTAGAAAGTAGACATGATATAGCCTGGCAAGCCTTAGCTGAAGTGATGAGAAATTACCCACCGCTAGGAGAAATATTTGATGGTGTAGGGTTTGAAAAACAAGTAGACCTTTCAAGCTTGGCTGATGCTCCGGTCAAATTCCTAACAATTTTTCACAAGATGTTCAGCCTTATTAACCAGCACTCTTCAGCAAACCAACAAGCTCTACAAGAAATGCGAGCTGCTTTAAATGACAGAGAAAAATCTATCCAGAAGCTTTGATCTTCTATAGAGAGAGAAAATACTGAAGTAACATTGCTTCAGAGACAACTCACCCCCATTTCAAATGCAAACCAAGCTCCTTAACCACAAGTGTCACGGTCCTAGTCCAGTTCCAAAATCGTGTTCAAGGGACCCCTGGTTTTCTAAATTAGTTAAGTAGGATTCTCTCGGAGTCCGGAGTGCAGGAACAGCAGTGTGTGTAATTCTATGCGTTCGGAGTTGGGCATGATTTGGAGTTATGCTAAGCGTTGGAAAATTGGGTTTTCTTACAGGGTCAGGGTTGTGTCACGGAACGGCCCGCTGAAGCTAGTCGTTTCGGCTTGAATTCATTTAGTTCTTTTGCATAAATTTTATTCACATATTGTCTTTAATTAATTGGCGTGAGTTTTCATGTATTTTGCCGATTGTCACTAATTACTTAATATTGTTATTATTGTTAGACTTTTCCTGTTGATTGTTATTAACAACGATTGAACTCCAGGCATTGCATAGTTCTATGGAATTCTATTTCAATCGACAGTATTTTGGGTGTTCTACAATATTTGCTGGCGTTTGATGGGATGGGGCTCTAGTAACCAGTACTAGGGAATGTACTAGGTAGACTCATGTATAAATAGTGGTTAGGCCTTCTAGTTGAAAGCTCTCCAGCTTTCAGTCTTGTATTTATTCTACGCATCTAGTCTAGTCAGGATTCAAGAAGTCAGGTTATCCACATCTACACTTGTCATTTGTTACAAAAGCTTACGTGACATTATCTGGTATTGTCAGTGTCCCAGAGTTCCAGGTATTCAGTATTTCAAGAGATTGTTCACCAAGATCAAGCCCAAGCTAAACCATCAAGATCCAAGTACAAGGAGTCACGACAGGTTGTAAGGAGTTTAGTGCGTGTCTTTGTTAGCGCGGCCCCACTAGTAGGGGGAGGCCCGACGAGGTACATGTAGATATATACTCAGAGGATGGCGATCTTGAGAGATCGTGTTACGTCTTGTTTTCTTCCTACGCTATATTCTTACATAGCCATTTATTCCTCGTTACTAAGATATTCCATCTTCCCTTCCTACCATCCTGTCCAAATCCGTTACAACAAGCACCTGCACCCCAGGGAACCACTTCACAGGGGCAGCCTCTTCAAACAGGTATTTATCTTGATAGGCCACCATCATTAAACGCCTTCACAGGGGATCAAAAGAATGTTGCAAAAAGGCACAATGAGTACACCACCTGGAAGTTCAAATTAATAACTAAGTGGAATCTGAATCACACAGTATTTGAAACAGAATTCAAGAAAATTTGCGATATAATAAATTGGCTAGATGGTGATGCTTATACGCGCCTCTAATCTAAGATAGGTGTGTTCTTCTCTGCAAATGAAAATCCATCAAACTGGCCCTGGGCTAGCTCTGGCGATTTTTTCCAAGAACTAGATCGGAAGTACCTCACTGTGGATATCAAAGCAATTGCAGTAGGAAACTTAAATGAATTGAAAATGGTTGGTAAATTCAAAGACTTGCCATCTTTTATATCAGAGTTTGAGAAGTTCGCCAATCAAGCAGATCTTAGCTCAATCATGCGTGTTTACCATCTTAGAAGAAAAGTCTCGGAACCTTTGCGAATCGCCGTCAAAAACCATATACCAGTGCCACCTAAAGATTCGATCACAGAATGGATCAAACTATATTATCAATTTTGGAAAAACCAGGAGGCCAATCGCCAGATTACGGGCAGCTCCGGAAATCTAGGCATGAGCAACAGACCACACATTCAAGGACATAACGGTAATATTCAAACTGGTGATCCCATGGATTTAGATTTGTCAAGCGCTGACGTGAATCTGGTGTGACTTGGGTGTGGACGTGACTTGGGCGTGGACGTGACCTGGGCGTGGACGTGACTGATGGATTGATGTGATTAAGAACTACTGAGGATATTGACGACTAATTACTTGGGTGGAAGTAACTGAAGATACAAGACTCGAAACTATCTCACTAAAGTACAAGAAGCATGACAATAAATACAACTTCCAGGCCCCCTGCATGTCAAGCCCCTTGCAAATACATGGAAACAAATCGAATACCTTAGAACGCCAGAATGAGTCCAGACCATCCAGAGAAGAACTTTCCAGAACATGAAAAGAATAGAAATACAGAGGAAGATACGGAAGGCAGTGGAAGCTGCTGGAACCTTGGTGGCAGTTCAACAAGTCACATGACCTTCATATTAGCTAAAGCCCTTATGATCCCTGACATTATCCCCCCCGCTGACGAGCCGAGCTCCTGCGAGGCTTGTTGTTATTTTGTTTTGAGAAAGGTGGCGGGTCAGAAGGGCGTGGCTCCAACGGATTCAGCTCATGAAAATTTTTTACCAAATCCTTAAATCCTTCAGCTTGAGACGCCGGGATGCTCCAGTCATCCTCAGGACCATATCCCTTCCAACGAACAAGATAGCATAATTGACTATCCTTCCAATGTGACCCGATTATCTTTTCAATCTCATATTCAGGGTCATCACTATTGGCTACTAATGGTGGAGGTGGGCCTGAAACCTGACCGGGTAGAGGATCAGACGCCACAGGGGTGAGCAGAGACACATGAAAAACTGGATGAACCCTGGCCGACTAAGGTATCTCTAATTTAAATGCATATTTACTGATGGGTTCAATGATTTTGAATGGCCCCCCTTTTTTGAAATCAAGCTTTTTTGATGGTCGAAGTGTTTTGATATTTCTGTAGTTTAGCCAAACAAGATCTCCGGCTTTAAAGTTTCGGGCCGCGGTTCTATTCTTGTTGGCCTGTTCTTCGTATTCAGCGGAATGCAACTTTATATTTTCAACCACAAATTTTTCGACATTCTTAGCATTCTGTACTAAGATTTCTGCATCTAAGCGCTCGAAGCGTAATGATGCTGGCACTGGGGAACCTGAAAGTGAGGGAGAAAGTTCATTTCCTGATCTAGGGTGCAGACCGTATACGGCCATGAATGGCGACACACCAGTTACTTGAGAATCATGGTTGTTGATGGCGAATTCAGCCGAGGGCAGATAGCGGGTCCAGTCATTCTGTGCGTAATTAACATAAGCTCTCAAGTATTGCTCGATTCGTGCATTCATTCTTTCAGTTTGCCCATCGGTTTGTGGATGATAAGCAGTTGAGAGGCGTTGATCTATCTCGAGAAGCCTACAAAGCCATTTCCAAAACTCGGCTGTAAACTGTGTACCGCGATCTGAGACAATTGAATCAGGAAGGCCATGAAGTCGAAAGCATTCCTTATAAAATAAATATGCCGTATTCCGTGTTGACAAATCATTGCAGGGAACAATATGTACCTGTTTTGTCATTCGATCAACTATCACAAGCATGGCATTGTACTCTTGATTATTCCAGTCTTTGCTCGCTGGTAAGTCCACAATAAAATCTAGAGCCACGTGACGCCATCTTTCCTTTGCCACAGGGAGCGGGCGGAGAAGGCCTTGAGTGCCTTCACGAGAGGGTTTTATTCTAGAGCAGGTGTGACAATTTCTTACGAATCTTTTCACTTGCGATAGCATTCCATGCCAAAAGAATGTTCTCGTAATTGTCGCGTAAGTTGCTGCAGCTCCTTGATGACCTGAAGCCGGCGAATCGTGAAATGACGTAATCAAATCAGTTGGTAAGGTTTTATCTTGATCGCACTGTGGTACTACTATAGCATCACGATAGTATAGCAGACCGTCCTTCCAAACACACTCTGAAAGAGTAAAATTTTTGACCCTAGGCGTTCCTTGATCTTGTAGAGCTTTAACTACAGATGCTATAGATTCGTCGGATAGGGCCACTCGACGGATACGCTCTACAAAGCACATTGTCTTCTTGGAATGATTAATAACCGCATTCTCTGTCTGGTCTGGCTCCACTACACTCTCATCATCCTCGATTAGTTCGTTGGTCATCAACTGAATGTCTCCCATTCCTGGTGAAAGATTTTCTGGTTTGAGGAGACGCTGTTCTAAGAACCCTTTTAGTTTCGGATCAGCGTCACCACCTGGTCGGGAAAGTGCATCAGCTGGACCGTTCTGGGCCCCCGGGCGGTAACAAATCTTGAAATTGAATCGCGACAAAAATTCGCTCCAGCGCGCTTGGCGACGGCTAAGTAGCCGTGACTTCATGAAATATTCTAAAGCCTTATGGTCGGTGACCACCTCGACTGAGTCCGGCGATCCTTCCAGCTCAGGACGCCATTCCTCAAATGCCTGGACAATTGCGAGAAGCTCTTTGTCATATATCTCGTAATTAGATTCGGCAGGACTCATCTTCCGAGAAAAGAAAGCGACAGGCTTCCAGTTACCGACGTCATCTGGCTGCAACAAAACTCCACCCGTAGCACTATCTGAAGCGTCTGTTTCAAGGCGGGCAGGCCTGTCCCAGTCAAAGTGCTTAAGAACAACATCCTCTCTAAATTTTGACTTAATAAGTTTGAATGCTTCATTCTGGGCCGGACCCCAAGAAAAAAAAGCGTCTTTTTTCATCAAATCCGTTATGGGCATAATTATAGATCCAAAATTGAAAATAAATCGGCGGTAAAAGTTAATAAATCCGACAAATCTAAAAATTTCCTTGGTGGTTTCGGGAGGTTTCCAATTCTCAATTACCTCTAACTTAGAAGGGTCCATTTTAATACCCTCTGTAGTAATGACAAGTCCAAGAAACTTGACGTGCTTTACATGAAATTCACATTTCCTTATATCTATCTGTAACCCAGCTTCCATAAGACGAGCAAGTACCTTTTTCACATGATTTTGATGGTCTTCAAAGGTTTCACTAAAGATAAGTATATCGTCAATATAAGCTGTACAGAATTCGTCCAGATAGCCTTTCAATGTATCATTAATGTAATTTTGGAAAGAACTAGGAGCATTAGCAAGCCCAAACGGCATTACTAAATATTCATATAGTCCAAACCGGGTCCGGAAGGCAGTCAGGTATTCATCACCTTTGGCAATACGTAATCTGTTGAAGGCTGAAATAACATCTAACTTGGTAAAGAACTTGGCTTTCCCTAGAAGTGACAAAGTCTCTTGAATACGGGGTATAGGATACCGATTCTTGATTGTTATTTCATTCAAGGCCCTGTAATCCACACAAAATCTTAGGCCGCCTCCTGGTTTTTACAAATAAAACCGGTGAGGATGCTGGAGACGAACTAGGTCTAATGAATCCTTTTTCTAAATTTTCCCTGATATACTTTTTGAAAACCTCAAGTTCCTCTCTTGACATACTATATAATGGGCCCCATGGTGCCTCCGAACCTGATTTCAAGATTATACGATGATCACTTGTTCTGTGAGGAGGCAATTTATCAGCTTCGTCCTTGGAAAATACTGGCAGGTATTCGTGATAAATCTTTGGTAGCTTTTCCGATGGGTCAACCTTAGGCTTTTCCCTTAGAGCCTCCTCGATGTCCTCAATTGATATCGCCATGATAGTTTCTTTATTCTGCAGAACAGACTTGCTGAAATTCTCAGGGTCGCAGATCTCTGCTTGATTAATAGGGTCAAAATTTTTAGTAGAAGCCTCTCTTCGTAACCGGACATCATTTGGTGATAATGCGTGAACTACCCTTGACTGATTTAATATATGATTGACACAATTTCGGTCCTTGAACTGAATTGTCTCTTCGGCCCATCTGATATCAGGATTATGGTACTGAAGCCATGGTAGACCAAGAACAATATCAAAATACGCTAGAGTCGTCACGAACAACAAGATAATTTCTAAATGTCCACCTATGTTTAGTTCAACCTTTACCATATGTAGTATTTCACCAGATATGGACTCAGATCCGTCGAAAACTTTTAGGGTGCGAGGTCTCCTCAACGGGATTAGGGTTAAGTTATGGCTGCGCACAAACTTAGAATCTATAAATCCATATGCCGAAGCACCACTGTCAATGAGAGCAAGGGAAGATACTGGAGAAGAATTTTTATTACTAATTAAACAACTTATGACAAAGTGGCCTGTCTTCTCCCATGGCCTTCCCTTGACGGCTACGGATGATATAACTAAGTTTAAACTAGAGCTCCTTGGGCGACTTTTCAAGGAGCTGAGGCTTTTCCCGACTCTGTCATAGATCCCTCATCAAGTAATTCAACAGAGCGTCCCACAAACGGAGGACGTGACGGCTTTTTTGGACAATTCCAAGATTTATGCCCAGCTTCTCCACAATAGTAACAAAGGCCAAGTACTCGACGACGGTTTCTTTCTTCCTGAGATACTGAACCATTTCTTTGTAAGCCTGAGGCGGATAAATCCATCGGGTCACCAGCATCGGGAGCCACCTGGTTTGGACGCGGCTGATTGGGACTAGGAAGCGCCCAAGGGAGGCTAGGTGGCTGTCTGTTACCGTTGCGAGATAAAAAACTTGACAAGGTGCGTTGTCTGTTATCGATGTCCTGCAGTCTAGAAACTGCTTCATCAAAATTGAGATCATCGATATCTCTTTCGTGAACGAGAGCTTTCTTAAGATCGATGCTCATATTGTAAAACACCAGGTCTCGTAGTTGGAAAGAGTCGACATCATATCCAGCAATGGTTGCGTCCCGGCGTATCTCAGCGATCCAACTAGAAAATGGGCGGTTAAGTTGGAAGTTAGCATGTAGTCTATTGGCAGCGTCACGTTTAACATTGGGATCGCTAAAGATAATTGTAAGCTGCTCCCACATCTTAGCCAGAGACGCGAAAGTTAAGACTCCATCCTTCAGCCATGGCTGTAAATGAACCTTACTATTGGGCCCCAACTGTGAATAAATGTATGCCATCTTAGATTGCTCAGATGGGTAACAGGTGGCGTTCACATTAAGCTTTAGCATCACAGATTCTTTCCAAGAGGCAAAATCTTTCTTGTTTCCAGAGAAGGGCTCAGAATCACGTATTTCTGAGGTTTGCAGCATAGGCTCTTGGCTTCTTGATCCTAGTATGTCTACGAGCTTACCCAGAAGTCCCTCTGCGTCACGCGAAGACCTCTTATTGGTATTCTGCAAATTCCGACTCTCAAGTTCCTGGATGCGACTGTTGGCTTTATCAAGTTGATCTTTCTGTGAGATAAAATCGACATGGCGTTCGGATAATCTTTGAATTAAATTGAGCATCAGGGCAGGCTTGGCATTCACACCCTTAACAAATTGAGAAGGATCCGTCATTCCATTAACTTCTCTCAGCAATTGATCTAATTGATTGACTTGATCTGGAGGGTCAATTGCCATCTCAGACGACGACATGATGGGTTTGTAGAGAGTTTCGAGTAATGTCAAGCGCTGACGTGAATCTGGTGTGACTTGGGTGTGGACGTGACTTGGGCGTGGACGTGACTTGGGCGTGGACGTGACTTGGGCGTGGACGTGACCTGGGCGTGGACGTGACCTGGGCGTGGACGTGACTGATGGATTGATGTGATTAAGAACTACTGAGGATATTGACGACTAATTACTTGGGTGGAAGTAACTCAAGATACAAGACTCGAAACTATCTCACTAAAGTACAAGAAGCATGACAATAAATACAACTTCCAGGCCCCCTGCATGTCAAGCCCCTTGCAAATACATGGAAACAAATCGAATACCTTAGAACGCCAGAATGAGTCCAGACCATCCAGAGAAGAACTTTCCAGAACATGAAAAGAATAGAAATACAGAGGAAGATACGGAAGGCAGTGGAAGCTGCTGGAACCTTGGTGGCAGTTCAACAAGTCACATGACCTTCATATTAGCTAAAGCCCTTATGATCCCTGACAAGATTGAATGCAACTCAATCGAGTTCCGGCAACGCCAGCCGAGTGACAATATCGTAGAGATCATGGTCTTTGTAACCAATGCGGTGGAGACGGCCACTATTCTAGAAAATGTTCTTTGGAGTTAGCTAAACGCAGTAAGCGGCGATTTGATACTGCAGATCGCGACCTACAGTCAGGGTCAAGGTCAGGTCCACAGGATATCCAAGTGTCAGGAAAGCCTCTACTGTATAATATATATATGGAGATTACCTAATCATAGTGTTCTATGATTCTGGTCTGGCCTTTTAGCCGAGTGGTGATGCATCTATCTCGTGTATCATGTAGGATGGCAACCTTTAGCCTGACCCCACCTCTTGACCCCTGTCTCTCCCTACACTGTCTACATACCGCTTGTGACATAATCATAGAACATTCTTAAGGTCTAGCACTGGCACTTTGTCACCCACCTAGTGTGTATTCAGTTCTGGCTTAGTAAGCAAGTATGGGTTAAGCTTACGGAGACTAGGCATATATATATTATAGGGGTGTAATGTCAGAAAAGCCTCTACTGTATAATATATATATGGAGATTGCCAGTTCATAGTGTTCTATGATTCTGGTCTGGCCTTTTAGCCAAGTGGTGATGCATCTATCTCGTGTATCATGTAGGATGGCAACCTTTAGCCTGACACTCACCTCTTGTCCTCTGTGTCTCCCCACGCTGTCTACATACCGCTTGTGACAAGTGGGAACTAAACTAGATGCAATACTGAACTGCATTAATTTCTACATCCTCATCGTTCATAAGATCACAAGATTGAGCTTTTACCTAGGAACCAGAAATTTCCACAGTCCCGAGCTCAACCATGTTCCCCCTCAGAACTTCGTGTGATTAAGCGTTGGTTAGAAGACCATCTTGGAAAAGGCTGGATTCGACCTTCACCATTGCCAGTGGCAAGTCCAATTCTCCTTGCTAAAAAGCCGGGAGGAGGTATCCGCATTTGTCATGATTTTTGTGGTATTAATAATATATCAATGAAGAACCGTTACCCTCTACCTCTAATTAAAGAAACCCTTGATCTCATCTGCAATGCAAAAATCTTTACTAAAGTCAATGTTGTCTCCGCATTCAATAGAATTAGGGTGTAACGGCTAGTTAGCCAATAATTACCTGTAGCATGCGCTAGTCAGCGTATGCTTTCATAGCGCCCTGAGGACTGGTAGATCAACCAGAGTGATCTAGAAGATTCTCTAATTCTAGTCTGTGCGCAGGTAGGCGGCTACTCATGAACTAGCTCTGATGTGTCAACTAGGATCTTCGAGAAGATTCTATTATCCTGCTCCGTGCACAAGCAAACAGCCGCTTGTGAAGCAGCTCTGATGAAATGACTGGAATCTTCGAGAAGACTCCTAAGGTTACGAGAATGAGGAGGAAGTAATTAAGGTTTGAGAGTTAAAATGTTTAAAGACCTCTATTAGTTACCTCACAACAAGGATTCATCATTATATTAGATATTTCTTCATAGTTAGATTATTAATTTACCATCATTTACTCGGATGCACATTGCTTCAATATCTTGATCTGTGACATAGGGTAGCAGATGGCCATGAGTGGTTAACAGCTTTTATTACACGTTTTGGTCTTTACAAACAACTTGTCACCCCATTTGGATTAAGCGGTGCCCCGGCGACATTCCAGCGCTATGTTAATGATATTTTATATGACGTTTTAGATAAATATGCTACAGCTTACTTGGATGATGTCTTAATTTTCTCTAACTCTGAAGAAGAGCACATCGAGCATGTTAGAGAAGTACTTAAACAGCTGCGCACTGCTGGGCTGCAAATTGACATTAACAAATACGAGTTTCACACCAAGAAAACTAAATACCTGGGCCTCAATATCACGCCAGGGGGAATTGAAATGGTCCCGGGTAAAGTAAAAGCTATTCTTGAATGGGTGTTGTAATTACGGCTCATGTCCAGGGTGTTTAATGAGCCATGTATGGACTTGAGCACTGATCATCGATGTTGCTGTGCCAACTCGATCTATGCAATGAGTCTCACTAGTCAGGATCTGTTAGATTGCACAACTTGATAAGAGTAACATATAGTGACAGTAATTGGATATAGGTACAATGGGATTGAAGCGCAGGCCAATCCTTAGTGTATATAATTACATAGCTCAGCACCATTCAGTGTGATACACAAGTTTTCATATAATACTAAATACACACTTTCACAAGGCCCACCTACACTTACTCTAAATTAATAATAATGGGAACCACCAACTTCAAAAAGACAATTGCAACGCTTTTTAGGTTTTGCAAATTTCTATCATCAATTTGTTAAAAATTTCTCTGAGCTTACCCAACCACCTCATGGACTCACTAAAAAAGACGCTGCATGGGTTTGGACACATGGCTGTGCGTCATCATTTGAAAATTTAAAACAGGCCTTCACAAAAGCGCCATCTCTAGCGGTTTTTGACTGGTCAAGAAAAACCGTTGTGGAAGTAGATGTAAGCAATTGGGCTTGCGGGGGTAAATTATCTTAATACTTTGGCGAGGAGCTTCGCCCCGTAGCTTATTTTTCGTCCAAGCATTCAACACAAGAATGTAATTATGATATCTATGATAAAGAGCTCCGTGGTGTGATAAAATCTTTGGAAGAATGGCGGCCAGAATTTGAAGGACTACGAGACCAATTTGATATTCTGACCGACCATAAAAACCTTCAGACATTTCAAACAACAAAGGAATTAAACCAGAGACAAATGAGATGGGCAGATTTCCTCTCCCGTTTCAATTTCCGCTTAGTCTACCAACCTGGCTTGGTTAATACAAGGGCGGATGCTTTGAGCCGAAGGCCACAAGATGCACCAAGAGATATATTAGACGACAGGCTTTCGGCCAGGCGAATTCCATTAATTCCATCTTCTAAATTCCATCATACTTTTTCTTTGAACTCTATGTCTTTATACCAAATAGATGTTTCTCGACCGATTGATGATTTAATCTCTGAATCATATTACGACTCCTTAGTAATGCAGAAAATAATGGACTATTTGTCAAACAAATCGAAAAGGCACTGGAGAGCTTCCCTAGCAAAAATGCTAAAAATAGCATTTAGCGAGTGTCGAATTGTTGCTGGCCAAGTATACTACCGGGATCATTTACTTATATCTGTTGGTCGAAACGTCGACTATTGTTCACCTGCTATAGCACTAATGCTGAGTTGAACGGGTTTGTAATAACAGTTGTTACTGTGATTGTATTCCAGTGTGTAAAGCTTCTACTTTTTACAGGCTAAAGAGAACGAGTATTTATCTACAACACGCTACGCGCGTGATTCACGTGACCCATGTCCCAACACTGGGAACTCTTTAATTAATGAAAAAAAACACACAATATTCAATGAGCATCATCTCGCTCAACCCAGCCTTTGACCCTTATACTTAGTTCATTTGTATCAATTAGGTTTTCTGGGGCTCTGTTAGGGTTTGTCTTCGTCATCGAGTCAGCGGGATTATCATCCCCATTGATCCATCTGATTTCGGATAGTTCCCTTCGTTCATATGATTCTCTGATAGCCATGATATCAACCATTAAACGTTTTTCATGGGTAGTTCCCAACTTGACCATACATTTGTACAAAGAAAAAGAATCTGTACAAATTATTGTGGGGATATTTTTAAAACTGAGCTGGTTCATAATCATTTAAGCGTAGTATTGATGGCAATAGTAATATCAACGCCATTTACCATTGCGTATAGCTCAGAAGCTAGCACGCTTTGAGTTACTCGTCTGCACTTAATTGAGCCCCAGTGTATGATATTCCCTCTAATCTTAAAGGCGTTAGGATTTTTACCATCTTCTTTTGTTTGATTTTTCTCATTTGCCATTATAATAACGTGTCCGATTTGAGAACTAAAATCTTTATTGTTGGCAAATGAACCATCAACAAAAACCATTAATTTTGGTGACTCTAGATGGATTGGGACGAAGCGTATTCCTCGGTCTTTGTTATTGGTTTGCCATTGTAATCTTTTGTTCAGAGCTTTTGCGTCTGTCAGTATTTCCTTAGGATAGGGAATCAGTCTGATATATCAGGATGATCATATAACTTAAATTTGAATAAAACTTTTCGATTCCTATCGGGGTACTCTAAACTATATAACAGACCCAATACAACGCACGGACACCATTTCCCAACCACGAGCTACGATCGCCCCACAACTCTAGTTATGCCCAAAATGTAAATGTAATCTACAATATGCAATTGTGTATATACACTGGCAACTCTTGAGACATTAGGAAAATTAGCAAAATGTAAATTTAAGTCCTTAGGGCATGGTATCAAGATAGAGCATTTTATTCCCTTCAATCATTCTCTTTCTACCCACTCTGATACTTTTAATTCAATCTTGTTTGTATCTATGAGGCTTTTTAATGCCTGACATGGCTTTGATTTTGTCATGGCGTCGGCCGGGTTTGTATTGCCATCAATCCATATAACCTCGGCAATTTCTCTGCGCTCGTATGATTGACGGAGAGACATTATATCAATCATAAGTCTCTTCTCCCGCGTAGTACCTAGTTTGACTAGACAATCGTAGAGAGACTTCGAATCAGTGCAGATAACAAGTGGTATCGGCTTTTTGGTTCGTAAAATTCTGCTGACCGTACTTTTGATAGTGGTACTTGTGTCAAAGCCATATGCCATTGCATAAAGTTCTGAAGCTAACACGCTTCGAGTTATCCGTTTACACTTTGTCGACGACCAGTGAATTATATTGGCTGTCATAACTATTACGTAGCCAATTTGTGATGAAAAGTCTTTATTACCTGCAAACAATGCGTCGGTGAAAACAAGTAATTGCGAGGAATTAATGTCAAGGGGCACGAATTCAAGACCTCTTTTATTATTATTAATTTGCCATTTGAGACGTTGATTTAGTAGTTTGGCATCATCTTCCATTGGGTTGACGCATTGAGCAGCAAACAAAAGATCGAATGATGCCTCTGGCTGACACATTGAGGCGACATATGCGCCGCGCGCTCGTTGAGCAATATATTGATCTTTTGGCGTGGCTGCTTTCCGAATTTTGCCTCTTGCACCTTTGATATCGATTTCCTTATTTCCGATAAGACGAATATTGTTACATTGTTTTTCCTGACTGAGATAGATGCTATTATCCATTAAAGTGATCAAACCTCCATTAAACTGTAGATTATTTGAAGCCGTCAGCTTCTCTCGTTCTTTAGCCAAAAATTTAGCCTCCATCAGTTGATCTTCTTCTCTAGCTGCGAAGACCGAATTGGCAAGAATAAGTGTGTCATCAGTTTGGAGCCCAACCAAGCCAAGAACATCGTCAGTGGTGTGAAGTAAACATGGATCAAATGTCGATGGTATCATATTTAGCTTTTGAAGATGGTGTTGATGATATGTATTAAACCAATGATTCCCAGCCTCTGGGATACCATAAAGTGGTCTCTTTACTTGCCAAACAGTTCCAGGGGGAAGTTCTATGTCAATAGGAGGACGCACGAAAAATTTTCTTGTTAGTGACGTAGTTGATTGTACATACGCCTGGGAGATATCTCGCAAACAAAGATTGATACCTTCATTTTCATTTCTCAGACAAGCTGCGATTAGCAAAATAATTCGCTGGCTCACTCGTTGTATTGTTGGAGACTGTGTGAGAACAGAAGTTTTTCCGTCATCCTTGTAAACCTGAACCACAAGTCTTGATTTCTCAGCCGCCTTATCGGTTCCGGAGTTCTTAATTTCATTGACAAACCGGGAATTGAAGATTCTTGTACCTTTAGGAACACTATCTATTGGTACCACTTCAAAAACGCCCTTTTCCATCAACCCATCAATTTCTTTGCGTTTAGACTCAGTGAAGGTCGGAGAGTATGCATTTGTGGTGAGAGCTTCATCGGGGTCATTGAATTGGAACTGCACAGAGATATCTGCAGGTAGGTGATCATCATAGGGCAATTTTCTTGGGGCTTTTTGACGCTCTGAGCGTCGAGGTTGCTGTTGAGGTTCGGGCTCGACATTAGGAACTGCAGAAAATTTAATATTTTCATTCCCAGAGATAGCAGGTGCTGTGATCACATTTTTGTCGGGTGCAGTGTTAGTTTCAGCATCGATCGGCTCCTGAAAAAATGGTTTAACTGATGTGCTCCGGAAGTCAGTTATACCGCTAGGGAGTGAAATCTTGCAAGTTTCGCCGTCAATACCGAGAAACTTGTAAGGACCTTTCCAATTGCCACCTCGTCCAGAATTTCCTTCACGCCAGACAAGTACATCGGAGCCTAGGGTGAGACCGTGTAGAGAAATTGTTGAAGGACCATTTCGTTGATTAAGTGCATCGGCAATTTGTTTTTGTGCACGAAGTTTTCCAATTTCTTCCATCGCTTTTTGGATGGCTTTAGCACGTTGTGAAATTGATGGCGCTGGTGGATCAATTTCACTCATCCGAGGATAAGTTCCGAACACCAGAAGAGTTGGTACCAAGCCATCTGGCCCGGCAGAGTCGTTCACAGCTTTAACGGCCATTTGCAATGCCATTTCTTTGTTGATTCCTGAGCCTTTTAGTTCTTCTACCACAATTTTATAGGCTCGACGAAGCATATGATGATAACGCTCTACGATACCTATCGACCAGTGCGCTTCAACCGGTACACTTTTTGTTTGAATTGCGAGGGACGAGGCGTGTTGAATGAACTCTTTTCCCACAAAATTTGTTCCTGCATCATCTATTATCCAATCAGGTGGTCCGACGTAGGTGTCTATCCAACATTGTCGTAAGGTATCCCACGTATGTTT
Source organism: Podosphaera xanthii (assembly GCA_028751805.1). Taxonomy (NCBI): domain Eukaryota; kingdom Fungi; phylum Ascomycota; class Leotiomycetes; order Helotiales; family Erysiphaceae; genus Podosphaera; species Podosphaera xanthii. The sequence continues at coordinate 493,069 of JAPWIX010000006.1, read as the reverse complement.
TGAGCTTAAATTATCAAGCCATCTGGCGGCTTGGAAACGAGTGGCTTCATCAACAACATGCAAGACCGGCTTGCCATCTATATACATGATGTCGATGATAATCGAGTAATTAAAATTAAGTTCATCCCTTAAATTAAATTTGAATCTGCCAGGTGATTTTCCCTTTAACTGGCATTGCTTGCAAAAATTTGTAAGATTATTGAGATAAGAAATGTTAAAGTCGTTGTGACCAGAGCGTTCAAGTAATCGACGAAGTCTATCAACTGATGGATGACCAAAGCGTCTATGAAGTCTTCAAAGTTCTGAATTGGTTAAAAAGCATTCGTTTGTTAAAATTGATTCTTGAACAAAAGATTGGTAATCAAATTTCCAAAGAAGAAAAGGGTGGCCAAATCTGCGAATAACAGGATAAGAAAATGAAGGAGTGACAATTGTCTTGCTGATGTTATTGTAATAAACATTGAGTCTATCCATATCGGCGATACTTAGAAGAAATGGTGTATCGGCATGTAGAACATGGAACTCAATTAAGCCAATTGGAGAGTTGACATGTAACGAACCTATAGATTCTGCCGATCCCATTCCAAATGAAATTTTTGCTTTGCCTGCAGTAGAATTGTCGATCTCAGTGCCAGTCATTTGGTTGAATGCTAGATATTGGTTGTATCCAGCTGTTGACCTTTTTGCAGCTCCGGTGTCTATCATAATTCCGTAGAACTCTTGACTTCCATACCGGATAGTAGCTGGCTGATTGCTTTCTAATTTTCCTGATTTCCATGAAGGAAAGAGCGGTCTGCTAGATTTGAGATTATACTATTACCATCAATAGGACCAGCAGATGTTAGAAAAGTTTCATCGCTGGAAGGATAATGGAGTTCAAGTCCGGCTATTAATATATCAAAATCTTCATCATTATCTAGATTATTTTCGGGAATATCATCAGGTTCACCTCCTTCATATTCTGCGACAAAGTGTTCGAATCGCTTTTTCAATGATTTTTCTAATTGGTTGCCAAATTTCTGTTTATATTTGCGGTATGATTCGTCTCGTTCTTCTTGGGTGTGTCGAGAAGACCAGCAACCCCCCCTGTGACATACAAAACACTTTTTACTAAAAGATCGTTTACTAAAATTAGAACAACGCTCATTGGGACGGCTGTTATTGTTGTCATGATGTCTACGGAATTTTCGGTCAGTGTAAAAGATTTCATGCTCGTCTTCAGCATTAAATGTAGAGGAAATAGAGGTGGGATTTGATAATTCATAGGTAGTAATCCCAGAACGCAACTCTTCAAGAAGAGAAGCAACAGTATTGGCCGGTTTAGTGCATGCGATTGAACACGCCTTAACTCTTTGACAAGCAGTTATGATCTTGTTATGAAAGAATTTTTCTGTCTGTAATTCTGAGGAAAGACCTCTATAGAGTTTGCGTAGATCCGAAACCATTATTTGTAGGCACTCGATTGTTCACCTTCCGGTGTGCTGATTAATTGTTGATTTGAGATCTATATTGTTCCATTTATCAAGCACACCTCTCTTGTACTCTTCACCCTCGAAGTACTCTTCGAACATTTTACATATACTGTCAAATGTTTGAGGCATTGTACCAATGTTCGCGTAGTAATAATCAAATGCGAGGCCTTTTAGCATTGTAGGAAACACTTTGGTAAAACTATCTTGTGCAATACCAGCACGGCTACAATTATCCTTGAAGATCATGAGCTTATAGGAAAAACTATCGTTTTCTCCGGAGTATTTCATATCGTCTGTGTAAATTTTAGACAAATTTCCTGACTGTTTTCCAATATCAGACAAAAAGTTTGATTGCTGATACAATGGCTGTTTTTCGAGTATAGGCAGGGTTTGTGTTTTAGGTGATTCAGACATTTCCCGTTTGTACCTTTCATATGGAGTTTTTGCTGATTCTAAGGTAGCATTAGAATCTTGTCTGCCAAAGTTGTTCTCTAACTGCCATAGAATTTTACCGGAGGTAAATTCGAACGATTTATCTTTTAATGACTTCTTGATTTGTTCTTCTGTCCACTGTGGAAACTTAGTTGTACCTATCATTTCGGCAAGCGCATCCCAGACTGTCACTTCATCTTTCTTAACATTGACGCCTGCACTACGCAAGGTTTTGCGAAGTGATTGGAGAATCCCTTTTTCGGCCATCTTCCAATGGATTATGCTGAATTGTTCAAAATCATAAATAAAAGTCTCCCAGAGATCCTCGTCAAACCATTCTTCCCGTTTATAAAGTTCAGTTTTAAATCTGATATATCCAGAGATATCGTCTTTGGACGCATTTTGGATGTCGATTCGGCGAAAGTATTTCTTTGATTCGGCATTAAAATTATACGACATGGTCACAAGTGTAGAATTTATTTATTTATTTATTTATTTTTTTATTTTTTTTTGGGATAGACCTAGCGAAATAGCGGCGCGTGATGGACGCGGAAACAAATTGCTACAGTAGCGATTATTTCCTTTAAATATCTTTTTCCGAGTACAGTACAAGGAGGATATTTCTTAGCACACGATTGTCAAAACTTTCAATGAGTACAGTACTATATCAAGCTTGGTCGTGTCTCTTCAAGTGTAAACCAACTCTTTAACCTCTTCTTTACGCACAGTGAGTATTGAAAAAGTCCAAGTCTCCTAATTTGTGATATCACTAAGTAGTGTCAGTATTTCCTTGGGATAGGGAATCAGTCTGATATATCAGGATGATCATATAACTTAAATTGAATAAAAACTTCTCGCTTCCTATCAGGGTACTCTAAACTATATAACAGACCCAATACAACGCACGGACACCATTTCCCAACCACGAGCTACGATCGCCCCACAACTCTAGTTATGCCCAAAATGTAAATGTAATCTACAATATGCAATTGTGTATATACAGCGTCCAAATCAGTAGGATCTTGGTTTTGGGCCGCGACAGAAAGGTCAAATGCGGCTTCTGGTTGACAGACAGAGGCTATATATGCGCCACGAGCTTGTTGTTCAATATAGCTCTGTTTAAAAGGATTTCTTCCGTTAACAAATTTGAGCTTATCACCTTGGTTCTTTGGAGTGAGAGAAATACTGTTTCCGTGGTCAAAAATTTTTCCTCCATTAAATAAGAGGGGCTTTTGGAATGATAGAATTTCAATGGGTTTAGCTTGAATTCCAGCCTTTCGCAATTCATTTTCTTCCAAGGTGGCGAAAGCTTCATTTCCGACAAATAAAGTATCATCTGTCTGTAATCCAACAAGTCCAAATACTTTAGGGTTTTGAGTTAGAAATAAGCACGGGTCAAAAGTAGAGGGAACCATGGAAAGATTAGTACGGTGATTTCCTTGATATGTGGAAAACCAATGAGTTCCCGCCTCCGGTATTCCATAAAGGAGCTTTTTAATTCTCATTACGGTGTTATCCGGAAGTAAGGTAGATAACTCTTTCGGAGGTCTCGCGATGATTTACCGATTTAACGTGGTATTCGATTGAACATAGGCCTGGGAGACATCACGAAGATAAAGTTTACAACTTTTGTGGAGAGATGCAGCAAGAGATAGGATTATACGCTGACTTACTGATCGAGATGGAATACGTTTTGTCGATGTACCAAGCTCGTTGGTGGCGTTCCAGGTTTCTGTCATGATACAGCATCTATTGTTAAGATGTTTCGGATCCAGCTTTAGACTGTTATTTTGAGATATGGCAAGGAAATAATATAGCTACTAGCGGGTCTTACATGTAGATAAATAGCCTCTTGATCCATCTAGATGAGAGGTGTGCGGTTTAGGTTCATTCTTGAGAAATATACTATAATCATCATCATCATCATAATTTATTCCTTTAGTGATTTATATTGTCTCGAGTACCACCGTCATCAAATTTATAACTTCGACTTTATATATCACGAATCGTTAAAATATACATCGCGATAATAAATTTTTAAAGTCGAATACTTACGCGTTGTATCGTAAGTGACTGTGTTAAAATTGATTTCTTTTCCTCATTGTTGTACGCTTGAATAACTAGCCTTGATTTTTCAAATGGACTTGGAGTTGCTTTGCCTTTTATTTCGTCGACAAACCTTGATTTGAAGATTCTGACCCCTTGCACGGTATTCGGATCGTACGGAACAAACTCAAATACACCTTTCTTTATTAAGCCATCGATTTCTAGCTTCCTCGATTCTTGAAATGGCTCACCACCAGTCTTTATAATATTTTGGGCTCTTAATTTCCGAGATAGATCTTTGTCAAGTACTTCCTTGTTGGAGATAAGAGCTGTAGTAACTGGGGTTTGTTTAAGGTATACAGTTACTCCATTATTACGGAATCGAGCCGGTAAATGACGTTGGCGTTGCGGATGCTCCCTTTAATTATTTTCAGTATTTTGCTTTTCATTACTATCATTATCATTATCATTGTTGTTGTTAATGTTGTCATTAAATTCATCATCGTTATCAAGATTATTTTTGAGGCTATTATTCGTATTTTCTGGACTTAATTTGCTGAAGTAAGGTTTTACAACAGTGGTACGGAATGTGACAGGCCCAATTGACACATCCACGGCACATGATTCACCGTCAATTGATATGAGTTTATATGGTCTGGTCCAAGCCTTTTGGTTTTCACGCCAGACTAGGACGTAAGAATTAAGAGGTAGATGCAGCAAATTATGTGTCCGGGGACCATTTCGGGTGCGAAGAGCAACTTTGACATCACGGAGTGCGTGGAGCCACCGAATCTCTTTCATTGCGGATTTGATAGCCGCTGCCTGCTGCGATACTGAGGGAGCAGGGGGGTCCAGATAGCTCATCCGAGGGTACGCACCAAAACCAGTAATGTTGGTACAATGCCATCAGGTCCTGCTGTGTCATTTACAGCTTTGACCGCCATCTGTAATAATATGTCTTTGGAAATACCTGCTTCTTTTAACTCTTCAGAAATTATTGCATAAGCCCGACGCAAGGGAGCATGGTAACGATCTACAATCCCAACCGATTGATGGGCTTCGACAGGTACTTCTTTAATGTTGATGGACAATAAGGCTGCGTGTTGGCGAAACTCAGACGATGCAAAATTTGATCCAGCATCATGGACGATTATATCAGGAGGACCAATGTAGACGTCGATCCAGCGAGCGCGCAAAGCATCCCAAGTATGTTGAGCAGTCATATTCTTTAACCACCTTGCAGATCCAAAGCGTGTTGCTTCATCCACTACATGGAGTAGAGGTTGCCCATTAATATACATCACATCAGCATATACCACGTGATTAAAATCACTATCATCACAAATAGCAAATTTGAAACGCCCGGGAGATTTTCCATGGACTTGACATGAATGGCAGTACTTTGTTAAGCGCTGAATAGTTTGGATGTCAAAGTCTTGACCCGAACGTTTGAGTATACGCTGAAATCGGCGGATAGAAGGGTGGCCAAACCTTTGATAAAGCTGATGTAGTTCGGTTTCGGTTAGATGGCATTCGTCAAGCTCCAGTAGACTCGTATATGTATGTATAAGTGCCGTTTCTAGGTTATTTAAAAGAATAAAGGGGCGCCCATATTTGCGGATTACCGGCACTCTTTTATCTCCCTGAAGTAAGAGGTTTTGTAAATTGTCAAATTTGACTCTCATTTTATTCATATCTTGAAGACAGAGCAAAAAGGGGGTTTCAGCTACGACAACATGGAATTTTATGAGTCCGATTGGCGAACGGAGCTTAATTGTTCCGATTGATGATGTAGAACCAATCCCAAATTTAATTTTAGCCTGACCAGCTGTTGATTTGTCAAGTTCAATATTTGGATAGATCGTCTTTAATGCTAAAAATTGATTCTTTCCAGCTGTAGACCAGCGAGCAGCCCCCGTGTCAATCATTATTCCCTCAAACTTAGTTTTCGTGTATCTTGCGCTAGCCACATAAGTATTTGAGTACTCATCCTGTGGTCTAAGTTTAGTGAGAGCATGTTGAGTTGAAGAGTTATTGAGCTGGGTGAGAGTGTCAATTCCATTGATATGGCCAAAAGAGGTTAGATAACAATCTTGTTCCTCAGAGTTGTTCGTTTCATCATCAAATTTCATATCCATTAGAAAATCTTGAATATGGCAAAATTTAATGTCTTCAGCTTCAGCTTCTAGATCAATTTCGTCCTCGAGACCTTCAAATTCCGTAATATATTGCTGCATGTAGTTACCCAAGTGACGCTTGAATTTATGAATCGCCTGGTTGCGCTCGTCTTCAGTATGCTTTGTGGATCAGCAGCCAATTTTACAGCATACGAAACATTTCTTTCGAGAACCCTTATTTTCATGGCTGGTCATAAGTTTTGGTTGGTTGCGGGTTTGCTTGTCAATGTTATATTTTCGGTCAGTCAAAAATGATTGATTTTCTGCGTCGTCATCAATTAATGAGCTGTAGTTCGAAATAGAAGATCGGATATTGTCGCATAAGGCTTCGAAGCTCGACGCAGGTTTGAAACAAGCAAAAACACATGCTTTAAAGCCTTGACAGGCGTTAATTAATCGATCTCTTAGACAATTTTCTGTATGATATTCTGTAGAGAGACCCCGCTGCACCTCCTGTAGCTCTTCTAACATTGACTCAAAGCAATCAATTAACATTCTATTTTCATTTTTTCGAATGGAATGTTTGAGAGATACTGTGTTCCATTTAGAAAGCATTGCTTGTCTTCTTTCGTTTGTCTCAAAATGGTTTTTAACCATAGTTATCATCGTATCTAAAGAATATCCGCGACCTATAACTTTATCATAATAGAAGTCACAAGCTTTCCCTTTTAACATTGTCGAAAAAGCTTCATCAACACAATCAGGAGGAACACCCAATTTTCTGCAGAGATCATAAAAAATAGCAAGTTTTAAATCGAAGCCATCCATGCCGCCACTGTATTTTTGATCAGGTTCGTAAATTTTTACCAAGTTTCCTAGTTCGCGTCGAAAATTTCCAGGTGTCAGAGGTTGTAAGCTACTTAGTCATGTGACAGGGGTTTGAGCCAAATTGTGGCGTTAGATATTCTGGCTATTTCTCTGTAGCTCTACAAACTTCTTTATTATCCCATTCTAGAAATATGTTTATGGGCCACAATGACCTGGGGAGTTCTGGTGGATTCTATGGTATTCTATGATGCTCCTTGTTGTTCTATTTACCTGTGCAGGAGTTCTAGATGGTTCTTTCAGTGGCTTGTTGGACCATGTCCTAAAATGTATATATAGCTGTCCTTACTGTTCCTCTGAAGTCTCCAGATCAGAGTCTTGTATTTATCTTTACTTATTGAAGAATCTGTTTGAAATCTGAATCCTATCGATTACACTACCATTGTGGTTACTGTGCTTCTGGACCATTGTTGTTGATATTGTCATTGTTATAGCTATTGTTGTTGCTATTGTCCTTGTTATTGTTATTGTTATTGTTATTGTTATTGTTATTGTTATTGTTATTGTTATTGTTATTGTTATTGTTATTGTTATTGTTATTGTTATTGTTATTGTTATTGTTATTGTTATTGTTATTGTTATTGTTATTGTTATTGTTATTGTTATTGTTATTGTTATTGTTATTGTTATTGTTATTGTTATTGTTATTGTTATTGTTATTGTTATTGTTATTGTTATTGTTATTGTTATTGTTATTGTTATTGTTATTGTTATTGTTATTGTTATTGTTATTGTTATTGTTATTGTTATTGTTATTGTTATTGTTATTGTTATTGTTATTGTTATTGTTATTGTTATTGTTATTGTTATTGTTATTGTTATTGTTATTGTTATTGTTATTGTTATTGTTATTGTTATTGTTATTGTTATTGTTATTGTTATTGTTATTGTTATTGTTATTGTTATTGTTATTGTTATTGTTATTGTTATTGTTATTGTTATTGTTATTGTTATTGTTATTGTTATTGTTATTGTTATTGTTATTGTTATTGTTATTGTTATTGTTATTGTTATTGTTATTGTTGTTGCTTATCTATCATTGCCTCAGTTACTGATATTGGTACTTATTTTCTATTGACAGCGTTGTCTTTGGTATTAATCCTGCACCGTTCTGACACCAGGTGTGAAAACTTGGGAAGACACTGCTGGTTGTACTTGTGATTTGCCTTTTCCTTCAAATTTTCAATATGTGTTGCTATATTTTTCGGTTGGTTCTTGTTTCAAAGTGCTGGGCACCATATCTTGCTGAGGATCAATCTTTTGTCTTTGTGTAGATCGGTCGGGAGGAGACGTTGATAGATGAACCAAGCTTGAATGCCTGGAGTTAAACTTTTCTCGCATCTGTTCCTTGACTTGATCAACTGTCAATTTATGCGGCTCAGATTCGTTCACAACATGTATGAAATCACTAGCAATAGAAATAAGTTTTCCTTTTTGAACGTAAACCCCATTTTCGCGAAGCAAATCGCGAAGCTCTCTGATGCAGTTCTTGTTGGCTTTTTCAAAAATTTCCTTCGTACACCCCTCAAAATCCTCACCAAATGCTTCCCAGGGCGAATCATCCCTGAATTTTCGACGCTTTTATTCTTCAATAGACCATGAGATAAATCCATTGACAACAGGCTCGGTCAAAGTTATTGGGTTGCTGATGTCGATATTTTTCCCATAATTTTCGACGTACCACGAGAAAGAAGGAACTACTGTAGGGATAAGTGTCATTGTGAAATTAAATGTCGAAATTGACTATTAACAATGTTTGAGAGTGGATTTAGATGTTGAGCGAAGCCTCACTACTCTTGAAGATGCCAGATATTAGTAGTTCAATAAGCTGAAACTATTACCAATTCCTTTGTTCTTCTTGACGCGGTAATTGTGTAAAGGAGTACGCAAAGCGCAGCTATTCCTCTAGACAGATTCCGTTTTTTTCTATTGAATCTACCTGACTAATCTGTGGTCGAAGTAACGAGACCACTGATCAGTGTTGGTCAAAACGTCGACTATTGTTCACCTGCTATAGCACTAGTGCTGAGTTGAACGGGTTTGTAATAACAGTTGTTACTGTGATTGTATTCCAGTGTGTAAAGCTTCTACTTTTTACAGGCTAAAGAGAACGAGTATTTATCTACAACACGCTACGCGCGTGATTCACGTGACCCATGTCCCAACAATTCCGCCAGATGACGAAAGTATCCAGCTTCAGCTACTTCATTGAGCACATAATTCAGGACCTGCTGGCCACCCAGGTAGAGAAAGAACCATAGACCTGATTAACAGAACCTATTGATGGCCAGGTATGACAATAGTTGCCAGAAAATTTTACAATGGCTGCTTACTGTGCACAAAGACAAAAACACCCAGACAATCTCATTCTGGACTTTTAAAACCTCTACCTCTTCCCATTAAACCATGGACAGATATATCTAAAGATTATATTACACCGTTTCCCGATTGTGAGGTTAGAAAACGCAGATTTAAACATATTGCTGTCATAGTTGACTGGTTGACTATATTGGTATTTGTGCTAGACCTGGTGGTGTAGTTGATCACAGTTTGAGAGTACGTCCTGAACTGCAATGGTGGCTTGCTATGGATGCGATTACAACAATACAATTTTAGGGTGGTATATAAGTTGACACTACTATCTACAAAGAATGTGTTACAGTTCTATGTGTGCCAGCAATCGCTTAGATCTAACTAGTGGGTTGACCCCTAGTTTACCTCACTCCCATGTTATATCACGTGAGGTAGTATAACTACTCACAACGAAGTCCCCAGATTTGAACAGCGTTAGATCACAACACTTCCCCTCGCTTTGCACATCTGATATGATCTGAAAGTCGGTGATGTATAGATTTGACGAGAGACTTGGTGAGTAGATCGGCGAGGTTGTTAGCTGATTTCACGTGGAGAAGTTCAAATTCTCCTTTGTTAAACTTCTCACGAACGTAATGATAATGTACGTCGATATGTTTCGAACAACCGTGAATCCGCGGGTTTCTTGCAAGTTCTTGGGCTCCATTGTTATCAGTGTAGAGCATTGTGTCATACTCTTGGCGCAGTTGTTTCAACCCAGATTTCCTCCAGGTAGTTTGGCGTGCAGCTAGCGACATGGCCATATATTCGGCTTCTGTAGTTGATAACGCTACAGATCGCTGTTGTTTGCTGATCCATGATATTGCAGCATTTCCAAGGCGAATTACATATCCTGATGTGGATCTTCGAGTGTGAGGATCATCAGCATAGGATGCGTCGGCATACACCTCGAGTACTCTGCTGGTTCCATGCGGGTAAAACAAATCCCAATCGGTTGTTCCAGCTAGATATCGAAGTGTTCGTTTGGCGGCTCGCAAATGACTTTCGTTCGGGCAAGATGAAAACTGGCTTAAGAGTGTGACAGTGTAGGCTAAATCAGGGCGACTCCCTATGACAAGATACATAAGGGATCCAACAATGGCTTGATACTCTTTTATATTTCTGAGACGTTCCTCTTCAGTGCCTTTGAAAAGGGTGACGTTTGGGTCGAGAGGAGTACTTACTTTGTGAGCAAGTGTAAGGCTAAAGCGTTCGAGAATCTTCTTTGAGTATCCTTGTTGAGAGAGTCGGATACCTGTTTTTTCTAGTTGAATCTGTAGTCCAAGGATATAATGAGCATTTCCTAAGTCCTTGCAATCGAAATCTTTTCCGATACATGACTTGAGGTTTTGGCTAAATTTATTATCTGAACAAAAGATTAGTATGTCGTCGACGTATATCGCTACAAAGGCGTTTTCTGTTGGATGAACGAAGACGCATGGGTCAAAATCTGCTATTTCGAATCCTTTTTGTTGAAGTGATGTTGATATGCAGGCGTACCATTCACGGCCTGATTGTTTTAGGCCGTAGATACATTTACGGAGTACAGCACATTTTCCAGATTTTCGGTATCCTGGTGGGAGTTCCATGAATATTTCTTCCTTCAAAGAACCGTATAAGTAGGCCGAGTTTACGTCTATTTGTTGTGGTATCCATTTATTTTGGGCAGCGATGCGAATTAACATGCGAAGGCTTTCGTATCGAGCAACAGGGGCAAAGGTTTCATCAAAATCATAACCAGGAATTTGACTGAATCCTTGAGCTACTAGACGTGCTTTGTACCTGTCAATTGAACCATCAGCGTGTCGCTTTATTTTAAATACCCATTTAGATCCAACAACATTTCGCTGTGACGGCCGGACAGTTTCATCCCAGGTGTGCTTTTGTTTTAAGGATTTAATTTCCTGATCAATCGCTTCACGCCAGCGGTTCGCATCAGACCTTTCAAGTGCCTCCTTGATTGTTGTTGGTTCCTCATTTGTTTCCGGTGCAGCTTGTGCTGCAAGAGCTACAACATTATATTCAACTTCATCCTGAACATTTTCTACATGCACCAGCTGTCCATGCTCCAAGTCATGTTGTTCCCTAGAGCGTAGCTCAGGGCCATGAAATATAGGTGAACCGTATCTTTGAATAGGCTTTGATGACCTTTTGGGTCGACTATGTACTGATACTTGGTTTTCGCTAATTTCGGAGGTTTGGGGTTGTGCGTTTGTGTGCGTTTGTAATAGTGGTTCTCCATGATGATCATGTATTTGCTGCAAATTTGATTGCAATGATGTTGAGGGATTTTCGAGGTTGGATGCTGTGTCTGAAGCTTCTGGTTGGTTTTCACGAGATATTATTTCCTGTGGGGATATTTCTGTTTCAGTCACTATTGTCTGTAAATTATTGCTTCGAGTATCAAGGGCGTTTCTTATATTTGCTTCCCCTGAATCGAGCGGCGCAAATTTGACGTTGGGAGATTCGATTACTTTATTTTTTGAAGGGATCCATATCCGAAATATTTTTGTGTTTTCCGTGTATCCCACAAACTTGCCTTCCATAGCTCTTGGTAGTAGCTTTGTTCCTGCGGGTCGCGAGTCCTTGTGAATATGAACAAAACAGTTTTTGCCAAAAGGTTGGAGATGGTGTATCGTGGGTTTAGTGCCAAGTAAGGCCTCATATGGCGTAGTGTTAGGAGGTAGCCGGGAATGAGGAAGGCGATTTTTGAGGTAGCAGGCGGCTGAGATTGCCTCCGCCCACAGCGTGGTGTTAAATCCAATTAGCATTGCTCGAGCCATGGTGGTTAATGTTTGATTATAACGTTCAGCTAATCCATTTCTCGCATGCTCATAGGCTGGCGATAATTCATGTACTATACCTTCATAGTTAAAAAGGGAGTTGACGGCTTGATTGACGGATTCTCCTCCACGATCAGTTCTCCAACGTTTGATACTAGTACCAAATTGTGTTTTAACAAAGCGAATAAAATCGAGCATTGTTTGTGCAGTATCATTTTTCCTTCGTAGGAACTTGACCCAGGAGTAACGTGTTTTTCCATCAATAAAGGTAATATAGTATAGGCTTTGGCCAAGTGATGGCACAGAGAATTTTCCGGATAGATCTGAGTAGATAACATCAAATTTACTGGCTGGGATTTCATGGGTTGATTTTGGTACAATGTGTTTAGATTTAGCTTTCTCACATGTTGGACAGTAGAAGTTTGCAGGCGGTAAGGGAAGGTTGTCGCAATTATTGTACAGTTCAGAAGGGCTTTTAATGGCCGTAGTGCCTGGGTGCCCCAGCGCTTCATGGAGATCAAAGTAAGTGGCAAAATTTGCATTATATTTCTTCGTCTGTATATAATATGCTTTGTTTCCCGACTTAGCCCACAATACTTCATGCCCAAACGAATCAATTAAAAAAATATTATCTTTTCTCCTCTCAGTTTGTATCCTTGCTCCCTTGCTTTATCCCATGAATAAAGTCTCGTCGTTTGGAATGATGGTACCAGCATGACATCCTGGAGGACAGTATTTAAAACTTCTCCCGTGCTTATCAAAAGGTTTAACCTTACCGTGCCTTTCCCAGTTATGGGGACGTATGTGTTGTTAGCGATTTTGACACTTTGACCTTTAACTTGAGTGAGACTTTCAAAATCGCTTTCACATCTAGTCATATGTGTTGAAGCGCCAGTATCGAAGATCCACTTTGTTGAAGTGACAGTCGAAGAATTGGAAATGAGTGCATGGTCTGAGAATTCACTTTCGTGAGCTGCAGCTCCCGCAATTTCGTTTGACTTTAGTACTTTTCGCTGGTTCTTCTTTTCCTGGTGTTTTTTCAACTTTTGGCAGTTGGTGTATAGGTGACCCTGGTATTTCATCTTTTTGGATTTGCACCAAGAACATTCTTTTTCCACTTTCTCTGTAGATTTATAGGCTGTATTATCTTTTGAATAATCAGTTGTACTGCCTGTAAGATCTAAGAGCCTAGATTGGACGTCTTCAAAGCTTGTGAGCTCTTTGGTGGCAAGATTATCGACGAGATTATCCATAGTTTTTGGTAATGAACATAAAAGAAATGCACCTTTTATTTCATCATCGGAGGTGAGCGTTCGGAGAGTTCGGCCTAAAGACGATTTCGTTGTTTGCGAGCGTTGTTTTAGACGATTCCAGGAGGCTGTGAATTTTGAAAGGTGATCAGGGATGCTTTCCCCATCGTATAAAGAGAGATTGATGAAGTATTTTAATAGTGAAATTGTTGTGTTTGTCGTGTCGCGATCATAACGAGCCTTGAACAGGTTCCATGCCTCGTGAGCTGTGTGGCTGTCAATCACCACTGTTTGTAGGTCCTCATCTACAGCATTCAGGAGTATTTTGCGCAGTTTAACATTTTGTCACTTCCATTGTCTCCATCCTTCTGAATCTTTAGTCTCCGGTTCTGTGATTTCACCTGTTATGAGTCCGAATAATTCGCTGTCTTCCAACACAATTTCCCAAGCTCCTGCCCATCTGCGGTAGTTTTCGCTCCCGGTGAGAATAGGCATCCGTTTAAGGCTGGCTTGGATTGTTGATGAAGCTGGGTTCGACTTCGGTTTAACATCATCGGACGAGGTGGACATTTTGTTAGGGAACTGAAGTTTAGATGAAGGGTATATACAATGGATGATAAATGTTGACCTAAGCTTCCGGGCTATAACCTATTGGTATTTGTGCTAGACCTGGTGGTGTAGTTGATCACAGTTTGAGAGTACGTCCTGAACTGCAATGGTGGCTTGCTATGGATGCGATTACAACAATACAATTTTAGGGTGGTATATAAGTTGACACTACTATCTACAAAGAATGTGTTACAGTTCTATGTGTGCCAGCAATCGCTTAGATCTAACTAGTGGGTTGACCCCTAGTTTACCTCACTCCCATGTTATATCACGTGAGGTAGTATAACTACTCACAACGAAGTCCCCAGATTTGAACAGCGTTAGATCACAACAACACGGACATGACTTTCAGATCTTCTTCCCTAGCATAATCTCTAAAATCCTGATAGCTACATGAGTCAACATTTGTTTGGCGTTCAGGGCATTTTGGTCTAGATAAATTTCTTCTTCCATCATCAATTTCATTTGGCGAGACGGCATTAATCTTGATGGGAAATCTTTCTGAATGTCTTCTACAACTGTCCTGATTGAATTTGAGATTCCCCTTGGACCAATCAATTTCTGGATTGTGGCGTTCAAGCCATGGTAGACCAAGGACAACATCAAAACTGGCTAAAGCCGTAACGAAAAAGTAAATCCGTTCAATATGGCCAGAGATTGAAATATTAGCTTTAGCCATGTGGGTTATCTTTCCATGAGCTGACTCCGTTCCATCAAAGACTTTCAAAGAGCGAGGTCGAGACATAGGGACAAGATCAAGATCATTAGCGTGCGCAAATTGAACGTCTACAAAGCCATAGGCAGAGGCTCCACTGTCAATGAGAGCAAAGGCTGGAACAACAAGAGACTTTCTATTTTTAAGATAACATCTGATTACAAAGTGACTTGTCTGATTCCAAATTCCTTCCCCAACGGCAATCGACGAGAGTGTCAATACAGACGACACGCCCTTTAGGCGACTTTCTAAAGGGCTAAATCTTTTCCCGAATCAGGATCATCCTCATTAGCGTTCCCCACCCCAGCGACCTGAGCCTGTAATAATGGCTGCGATTTCCTTGTACATTCAAAAGATCGGTGGCCACGCTCAGCGCAGTAATAGCATAACCCCAGTTGCTTGCGTCGTTTTCTTTCCTCCTGCGAGATTGGCCCTCTTTTTTGAGCCACAGTCGCTGATAAGTCCATAGGGTCGTCAATAACAGCTAGCGATGACGGCTGAGTCGATTCTTGAGGCATAACTGGCGGTCGGTTTAAACCAGCATAACGAGATCGAAATCGATATTCGGCATGAGAAAAAGATCGTAGACGATTTTCGATGTCTTGAAGACGAGATACTGCTTCGTTGAATCCAAGAAGGTCAATCTCGCGCTCGTGAACAAGGGCTTTCTTCAGTTCCAGACTCATGTTATTGAGGACTAAATCCTTGAGGTAACGAGAATTACCCTCGTATCCGGCTATGGCTGCATCACGACGGATTTCTGCTATCCAGGTACTGAAATTCTTGTTCTTCTGCGGGTTAGAATGGAGACGTGAGGTAGCATCACGTACTCGATTAGGATCACCAAAGATCACGGTTAATTGATCCATCATGTGCGTAAACGAAGGGAATGTAAACGTTCCATCCTGGATCCAAGTCTGCAGATGCGTTTTACTTTCGGAATTCATTCTTGAATAAGCGTAAATCATTCGAGATTGCTCAGTAGGATAGTGGTCCAGATTTCCCTTGATCTTCAGTAGGATTGACTCCTTCCACGTATGAAAATCCTTCTTAGCTCCCGAGAACACATGGGTATCTGGAACTGATGCTGATCGTGCAGTATTCCTAGCGTCTAGAATATTGACTAATCTTGACGCTAAATTCTCCTCGGCCTGTTCACTTACTGCAGCATTCCTGAGGCTCAATGCTTCGACTAACTTCGCCAATAGGTTCTCATCTTGCTGCTGGGGTTTCTGGGAGGCAGGCTTCTTTTCTAACTTCTGAATCCTTCGATTTACCGCCTCTAACTGTGCTTCAGCCACTTCGCTTCTAACTTTCAAGGCCTTGATCGCACCAATGACCAGGGCCGGGTCAGACTGAACTCCTTGGATAAACTGCGAGACATCTGATATCTCGGAAATCTGTTCTAAAACCTGACGTTCTTGACATGAGAAGTCCTGAGTGCTTGAGCTTGGGTTCATGATGAGTTAAAAGAGAGCTTTCAGTAATGTCGTGACTCTTTGTACTTGGATCTTGATGGTTTAGCTTGGGCTTGATCTTGGTGAACAATCTCTTGAAATACTGAATACCTGGAACTCTGGGACACAGACGATACCAGATAATGTCACGTAAGCTTTTGTAACAAATGACAAGTGTAGATGTGGATAACCTTGTCACGGTTCGGAGGAAATTAGCTTGGGCGTAATTTGCGGGAACAATATTTAATATTTCTTTCTGTGAGGAGGAAATCTAGATACAGGAATTTGCCTTCGACTTATACTACACATTGCTCCACTTCCTGCCTCAACATATCCCTCCCCATCCCGTGCTATTGCGCCATTATAGTTGAGAAAAATGCCATCTCTACAATTCTGCCTTACATCTGTTGAATGGGGATTATTGCTTATGTTATAGAGCACATTACCACCAATAGCGGTATTGCCCGCACGGTATTTGACGCTCTCCCTAGATCCCGATCGGCCCGGGAACGTTCCGTCAATTGTGGGTCCATCAATTTTGGATACCTCGATTGCAGGCCCCTCACGCGCTCCTCTTATCTCTGCGGGTCTGATTTGAAGGGTAGAAGTTCCGGGTATGATCAACCCCACGTGGACCTTTGAGTTCATCAGAGAGGCTCGCGTTGAATAACGCGAGCTACAGGCTACATCTGGACTATCGGCCGTTACAATCCCCCCTCTTCCCCTTCTAATTTCCTGACGTTTTGATTTGGTATGTTTTTCAGGAGGGCCAACAAAAGCTCCTACTGATTTGGAACTTGGGCCGTCATTTTTTGCAATAGGGCCGTACATCTTTTCGAAATTGTCTAAAGCTTTTGTATCGTTGATGTTCTCTATAGGCTCCCAAGAAGGTTCAGCCCAACCCGACCATTTCACGAGTGCTTGCCTGTATCATCCGCGGCCCCGTCGTATCGTCCTAGCTCTGAGAATCGACTCTACTTCAAATTCAGATTCATCAAGGCCGTCAGAAATAGCTATGTTCTGGGCGTCGTCTCGTTTTTGACTAGGGAAGGGATCGTTTCCTGCTCGTTTAACCAGTTCTACGTGAAACCGTTTATGGATATTTCCTGGTACATTTAATTCAACAGTTAACGGATCTGGAACACCCGTTACCTCGTACTTTGCGTTCAGCCAAGCAAGTTTTTTTGACAGTTGGGTGTGACGGCTAGTGAGCCGATTTTCACCTGTAGCCTACGATAGCCAGCGTAGGCTTTGTTACAATTAAGGGAAGGGATAGACTCATAGCTCCTGGGATACTTAGGAGTGTTCTAGAATATTCTTCGAGACCATTATGTAAACACCAGTAAGCGAGCACTGGAGAATCTCAAAGAAGGGGATAGAATCAGCTAGAACCACTAGAGTTACAGATGGAAATATTGAGTGGACAGAACCTTCTAGAAGACTGTTGAGCAAGGGATACTAAAGATGTATATATGTTACTGCCAAATTCTCCAGATAGATCTTCATAGTTGAATTATTACTTTACCATCTCCTATACAAACGCCCATTGCTTTCTACTAGTTGATCTGTGACATTGGGGGGTAGATACGTTTCGTAAATTCAGCCACACTTTATCTCCGACTTTGAATGCCTCGGGCTGTTTGCGGAAGCGGTTAGCATTATCTTCATATCTTTGTTGGGACGACGCCATAGCCGCTTGGGCAAAATCTTGAGCCTCCTTTAATTGTGAGACCAACTTTTCAGCCAACTTTTTTCCAGGGTGTTTTGAAGTATTTGTTGGGGTTACTGGTTCAACTATCGGGCTGAAATCGTATCCGTGACGTAAAAAAAAGGGGCTCATATTACCAATCGCTGTATTTGGTCGTGAATTTAAGGCAAGTTGTGCCATAGGTAATAATTCAACCCAATTATCTTGAGCATAACACGTAAAAACTCTTAAGTATTTGTACATTTCTTGATTAGCACGTTCGCTTGCATTTGATTGGGGGTGGTATGCCGTTGTTAATCGTTGAGTGATTCCTACAATTTCGCAGAAAGTTCTCCAAAAGTGGCTTAGCCAGTCGCTCCCTCTATCGCTTGTTAGGAACTTGGGGAATCCGTAATATCTATAGTAACGGTCGATGAATACGCGTGCACAGGTCTCGGCATCCATAGACTTTGTAGCAAACATAAACACATCTTTACTCAATCGGTCCGTTATAACCATAACGTTTGTGCATTGTTGTGACTCTGGTAAGTCGGTTACAAAGTCAATCGTCAACTCGGTTCCTATTTGTTCTGGGATTGGTAGAGACTTAAGGAATCCTGCTTTGGCCTCCCGCCACACTGTTGTGCGTCCACACACGTCGCAGTTTCGTATAAACTTGCGGACTGAATCTCTCATTTTTGGCCAGAAAAAACGTCTTAACAGTATAATAGTCATTGTGTCTTTGCCTGGATGTCCCGTAAGATGACTGTCGTGTGTTTTTTGCATAATTGCCGTACGTAACGGTTCATATTCTGGTATCCATACCCTGCTCTCACGACCTCTTAGTACTCCATCGGCAGCCACAGTACATTCAGCTATGTTAGCTGAGAGCTTTATTGCCAGATCTGAGGGGAAAGATCTCTCACCCAACTTAACAGCATCCCTAGCTCTTCGCCACTTAGCGTCAGCGTTGACCCCCCGTGCCCATAGTTCATTCAGCTCGTCATTGTCAAAAAGCACCGCTCTTGAAGCTATGTCGTCCCGTGAGTATTCTTCTGCAATCGGAATTTGGCCCGAGTTAATTGGCACAGAAGAATTTGATGTTAACAACTGCATAAAACGACCGGCCGTTCGCTCGTCTTCCATTCCCCCAGGCTTGTCCTGATCCCGTCTTGAAAGAGCGTCGGGTCTCTCACAGGTCTTACCCGGTCGCCACTCTAGCTTAAAGTTGAATTTTTGTAGGACGTCGTTATATCTTATTTGCCGCTCATTAAGGAGACGTTTTGTTACGGTTTTGGTAATGATATTATTAGGTTTACCGTTATCAATATTAATCATTGTTGTTGAAACAAGTTGGAATGTATTTCTTTGCTATGTTTCATGTCATTTTATTTAGTTCGGAGTTTGACTTGCTGTTTCGGGTAAAACAACAACGGCGTCAGGAAAATGAAACATGGCTTACTGTATACTAGTTTTCTACAGTCGTGTTTAGGATTTCAAGAGGAGGTGGTTTAGGATATAGAGAAGATAGCTACCACAATCAGGAAATCAGATTCTTCTATAGTCATTTTTCTTCCAACAATTATTGATGTCAATTCAATTCACGTAACTTAAATAGTTATGAGCCCGGCAGCTCTATAGAAATTCTCACTCGGTATAATTCGACTCTAGCTCTATCCTTGTGAGCAGCAGTTCGTACGGTTTTTATGTATCATCGTGGTACATCATTTTCATCCATTCCCAATTTATCATAATCGAAATTGTCACAAGCTTCTACAAATATACTTCATTTTATTTCTATTCCTATTTCATCAGTATGGATTCAAGTTTTGATCCGGCTGTGACCCGTGTCACAATAGTCTTGGACAATCCAGGAGACTGGTTCAGCTGGCTGTTTATTCGCAAGGACTCTTGTCGTCGTCACAACTTATGGCAGTATGTTGATCCAGATACCCCGAAAAGCCAAATATCACAACTTGAAGAGCCCTCTGAACCACTCATAACGAGTTACCAAGCTACTGCTACTTCTCTCGCAGACCTTGACGCAGACAATCGCCAAAGTTTTCAATGGGATTATGAGCGATATGAAAGAAAACTTATGGAATATAGAAAAAAGGTACAAGCTCTAGCGGAATTTAATCTCGAGATAAGCAGGACAATTTCTCGGAGGCGAATTTACATTATTCAGGATTGTGAGACAGCTCATGAACGTCTGATAGCCCTGAAGAAGCACCTTGCTCCAGATGTAGCTACACGACGCTACGAACTATCTGAGAAATACAATGCTCTCAAAGTTGCTCCGAGTCCCTCTAAGAATGTTGAAGTATGGCTTGCAGAATGGACACGAATAACCTCAATGGGCAAGTCAATAAATCTCCCTGAAACAGATGGAGTTAGGCCACAGGAAGACTTCCTCGTTGCTTGCAAGGCACTTGACCCTGAATATGCCACTACATGCCTTCGTGATGTTTACAGGGCTGAAAATTGTGGTACAACTGATTCACTCCCTACTCTAGATGACTATGTAGCGGAGTTCACGGCATTTCTGCGACGTAACAGACCTCGTTCATCCGGTCTGGTTACCGTTGCTGCGGATTTAAAAATTGCAGCTCTGTTCAATGAAGAACAAGATGATGCTGGTAACAGCAAAAATAACAGCAACAACAGGAATAACTCAAAAAATCTACCGAAATGTCTTTGTGGCATGAAACACTGGTACTCGGACTGTTTTATCATCAATAGGGAATATCCGAAACGACCGGTAAATTACAAGCCCCCACAAGCGGCCCAGAAAAAGGTAGATGAAGCAAGAAAAAATCCTCAGGTTGAATCAAAGATAGAGAGTGCTCTTGACAGATGGAGGAAACGAAATCAGAAAAATAATACGCTTCAGATCGACGATGAGCTCCCTCCTTCCAATTATGATACATACATAATGAGTCTAGGCAACAAGGTTGACGAAAATGAAATCTTTGACAATGAGTGTTCCAGCTGGGATTCGAACGTTACACAGATAGATTGTCCAAATGAATCTGTTGGAGAGCTTACAACAATGGCTCTGGAAGATGATCATACTAACCTGTTACACACCCGATGGATTGTCGACCCTGGATCTAACACTCATGTCATAAACAGCGAGTCATGGAAAGGATGGAAGCGCGAGCGTGAAAATACAGAACGTCGCACCATTAACGCCGGAAACAGTCGTACTCTAATTACGGCTTGGGGTCGAGTCGAAATAGTTGCACGCACTCCACGTGGATTCCGAACTTTGCTTTTAACCCATGTTGCATTCGTCGAGGGGTTTCTCACAAGTGTTCTTGGGCTCGCACGCTGTCGGAACGAGTCTATTCATTTCGACTCTGGCCGAGATATACTCTATAAACATCATCCATCTAACGTGGTCGCACAGTTAGAATATAATGGCGGGCATTGGCTCATCGACGCAGCTGAATCACGGCGCCCTAAATCAACAGATATATTAGGCCATTTAGGTAGTTTTGGAGCATCAAATCGTCCATCATACGCTCCTAAACCAGTTAACTTGATTGATAGAATAATTGCACATCAAATATGGGGCCACCCAAGCAAAAAGGTCATCGAGATGATTGAGAAGAACGTTAATGGGGTTTCAATAACTGGAGGAAATTTTAAAGACTGTTTGTGCGAGGTATGCATAGAGGCACGCCTTTCTAAGATTATCTCACGACGACCGGCGGAAAGCAAGGCAACTAAGCCATTCCATCGAATAGGAATTGACTTGGTATATATTTTTCCCATGACGGATGAATGCTGGAACGGCGATAGATATATGCTACATGCAATCGATGAGTTCACGAAGTGGCATGAGATCACAACCACAAGGAGCAAATCCAAGGCGGTACTAATGTGGTGAATTAAGTCCACTATCAGGAAAATACAGCGGATTTTTAATGCTGATGTTTGTGTCATTCGCTCTGACAACGAGCGCGGGTTTGGCAACGATCTAATGAACTTGTGTGCTGACCTTGGGATTATTTTTGAGCCATCAGTTAGAGGGACTCCTGAGCAAAACGGCCTCGCTGAGAGGGCAGGCGGAACAATAACAGCAAGAGCTCGAGCGATGCGAATCCAAGGAAATCTGCCTAAGTCCTTAGCGAACGAGATGTACAAAACTGCAGCTTATATCCTCAACCGCACCCCAACCGAAGCTCTTGGTTGGAAGACACCATACGAACTGGTCTGGGGTCGCAAACCTCTCGTCGCACATATGCGGCCAATAGGATGTCAGGCTTATGCGCTTAATAAAAATATTAAAAAAGCTGACAAGACTGAATCTCGCGCATTAGTAGGACATCTAGTTGGTTACCAAGGAACTAACATCTTTCGTATTTGGCTCCCTACACAAGATGATATAATTGTCACACGCGATGTGGTTTTTGACCCTCTTCGATTTTATGATGGTACAGACAATTATGCGCAAAATTCAGTGATTCGGCAAACGGTTGAACTTCTCGAATATCCAGAATCCTACCGTGAAGATGACATTAGTATTGAGGAACTTTTGACAAAGCGTCAGCGATCTAGCGATTCAGATTTAACACCTGTTACCAATGAAGAGTTACAACTGGGGGGTGAGCCTCAAAATGAAATTGATGAAAAGGATATGAATGACGCCGATTTATCAAATCAATTCCAATCTCAGCGTCAACTACTGACACCTGTTCCCTCGGAGTTTGGGGATAATTCAGAAAATCGAAGTAATATGGATGCTTCAACAATTTCAGTAACTCCAGGAGTTCAACCACAGCCAGTCGTAGAAAATGTAACATCCGAGCCTGTCGCAATTCCAGTAGGGTATCGTGCAGACAGCGAAGCATCGTCACGACGTATCAATCTGAACCCGTATGACACAAGTTTGATTGTTTCCGGCAAGCGCAATCGTAAGAAGGCACCTAATCCTAACGTTTTTGCAATTTCAACTCATGTAATGACACTGGGGGCACTACCCTTAACGACATACCTGTATACGTTTGCAGCCGAGACTTCGAAGTATAGTATGGCTACAGATATTCCTCGAGTTCATCAGAGTCAGCTTCCACCTCCGCCCAGGAATGTTCGAGCTCTTGACAAACATATTTTTGGTAGTCAATTTAAACAGGCGCTGCTTAAGGAATGGGAATCACTGCGTCAGAAAGGCTGTTTCAGGAGAACACATCTAACAAAAGCCACCGCAGATGCCGAGGTGCTTCCATTGATGTGGGTTTTCACGTACAAGACAAGTGAGGAAGGGTATTTAGCTTCATTTAAGGTGCGTCTTGTTGTGCGAGGCAATCTTCAAGAACCTTTGGAGAATACATATGCCGCTACTCTAGCGATTCGAAATTTCCGTGCTCTTATAGCAATTGCCAACTACTTCGACTTGGAACTAAAGCAATATGACATTCCCACAGCTTTTTTGAATGCAAAGCTTAATCGAAAGTTGTATGTTGAGACGCCGGACGGAATTCAGAATAGCGAAGGAGAGATGTTGGAGGTACTTCTTGCACTTTATGGACTCAAGGAATCACCGCTTCTATGGTACGAAGAGCTAAAAAAGACACTCATCAGTCTAGGACTCAAAGTCGTTCCTGGATTTCCATGCTTATACACTAACTCATGGCTTATCTTGTTTGTCTATGTTGACAATATAGTCATCGCCTATAAAAATCCGAACGAACACCTCGTCAGAAGTTTTGAGCAGAAATTGATAAATCTTTATGATTTAAAGGTTTTGGGTGATCTAGCTTGGTTTCTGGGAATTCGAGTTGTTCGTGATTGTGCCAAGCAGAAATCGTGGCTGACACAAGACGCATTCATCGACAAAGTCTGTGCACGTTTTGGTATCCAAGTTGTTGGGAAGGCACCAGAAACGCCGCTGACGGAAAATTGGCTTCCTCAATCAACGGAAGAGGCTGACAAAGATCGCACTAAACTTTACCAACAGCTTGTCGGCTCACTAGCCTATATCGCAGTTTGGGGTAGACCCGATGTGGCACGTGCTGTGACGGCCAGTAAGCCGTAAGATCCTGTAGCCTATGTTTGGTAACATAGGCGACATTATTAACCCTTCATACATTTATCCCTATTATGCAACACTCCGAGGTGCACGGTTCCGCGATGCAATATTCCGCGATGCATGATCCCGAAATAACGGCAACTAACAGCTACTGTCTACCCGACGGCATCTCACATGTAACTATTAATGACAGTGGTAGGAGTAAAACATGAGGACTTCATCAGGATAGTATGGGTCTGTAAATTGTGTATATATATAATCATGTAGATGTCTAAAGGAAATTCCTTCCTCATAGTAGTAATATAGATTTACCATCCTTTATACAAATGCCCATTGCTTTATATATGTGATCCGTTACATATATTACTACTATCATCTGAGTACGACGACGATAAAATTTTACATTATATCTTATAGATTTAATACGACGACGACACTTTAAGTACAAAAAACGGACGACGATTAACTTGAATCAAAACATTAAGATCAAGTTTTATTTTTACGACGAAAGAGAAATGTCAGCATCAACGAATACGGACATGACAACTCTAATGCAAGAGATAAGAGAGTTGCGTCAAAGACTAGATGAAGGTCCCGCGATTCCGACATACGTGGGAAACAGAATGCCAGAAGTGGTAATCAAGAAGGACCCTCCAAGAAATCATGCGGCGTGTAAACCAACTGAGTTTCCTATCTTTTCAGGTGATAAAGCTACTTATCCAGCATGGCGGCGAGCAATACTTTCAATTTTAAGATTCGACTGGAATACATTTCAGTACACCGACTCACAAGTGTTTTTGATGATTTATAAAGCATTAGATGGGAAGGCACAAAGGCAAGCCAGTGCATATTTTGAATCTGGTGGAGTAGGAGGTATGGAAAGGCCTGAAGATTTTATTGCCTTTTTAGACAGAGGGAACTGGGACCCAACCCGGATCACCCGAGCTCGTTCAGAGCTAACAGAGATGAAGATGGGCTTAAAGCAACAATGGAATTCCTTCTTTCCTCTTTGGACGAACAAATTGACGAAGGCAAACGGTGATCTATGGCCAGACGAAACGAAGATTACATTATTGGAAAATGCATTAAACGAAACGCTCCAGACTGCCTTAGCCAGCAATCATCTGATCCCAGATAATGACTACCATGAATGGATCAGTATAGTAGGACATATTGCCCAGCGCCACGATGCTCTAGGAAAAGTTAATAATCGACGGTCCAATTATTTCACGGATAATACCTATGACAATAGAGATACCACATTGAATAACCAAAGTAGAAGCTCTAAACCATATCATCCAGAGTTAGTGAGATCCGGAAAAGAGCGGGGTATACCAGGTGATTTAGATTCTACTGCTGATACGTTTATGGGAGGTGTTTACAATGTCAAGCCCTCAAGTGGCTCCAGCGGGGGAAAGTTTGTTTCAAAATGGAAATCTCCAGAACAGATAGAACGTTTGCGTCGAGAGACGTTGTTATAGATGCGAAAGAAAAGGATGTAACACTAGCATCTGTCCACTAGGTCCAGCTCAGAGACCAAAACAAAAAAAAGATGTGTCTGTCAACGTGTCAGAACTGACGGGCATTGACCCATCTGTATACATTGAAAATATTGGAAATTCTATGGATGATCGGAATGAAAATGGTAATGAAGAGGAATCGGAAAACTAGACGCTCCTGCGCAAAGTCGCGCTCAGGAGCTGGAAGCAGATGTTAGCCAGATGAATAGAATGAATACTGAACCTTTCCTAGTAAATGCTTTAATCAATAACGTTACTATGGTGCAAGCCTTAGTAGATAATGGTTGCTTGTGCTCAGGAATAATTGATGACGAACTTACATCTGAACTAATGCTGCCGCGCATTGCTATTTCTCCCAGATCTCTCGAAACAGCAGAAGAGATGACAAACAACAAACCCGTTGTAAATAATATAACATACCTCTCTCTTGATCTAGATGGATACGTAACCCCAAAACTATGGCTTTATGTAGTACCCAAAAGTACTCATAAAATAATTCTTGGGAAAAAATGGCTTGAGGATCAGGACGCTGTTATTCACGCAAGAGAACAACGACTGGATCTTCAAAAAGATGGTGGACAAATATTTTCTGTTAAAAGATGGCGTCAGAAGCTACGAAATGTTGCGAGGCCGAGACTGGCTTCTGTTGAGGTTATCACATCAATGGTAAAGTCGGTTCCTGTTTGTAAAGCATCTCTAGAAGATATAAACAAGGCACTCAGGGCCAAGTCGAAGTTATCTTTGGAAGACGCCCAGAGTCGATTACCGGAGCAAGCAAAACATTTTGCACACTTATTTTCAGACAATGACGGTGCTGATGATTTGCCCCCTTTACGTGGATCTCTAGATCATGCAATTAATTTAAAGCAAGAGAATAACAAGTCCTTGAATCCACCCTGGGGACCGTTATATAGCATGTCTAGAGAAGAGCTCCTCGTCTTGAGAAAAACATTAACTGACTTATTAAAAAAGGGTTGGATTCGCCCAAGTAAATCACCAGCTGCGGCTCCAGTTCTGTTTGCTAAGAAACCAAACGGTGGCTTACGCCTATGTGTGGATTATCGTGGGCTGAATTCTATTACAACTCCAGACCGATATCCACTTCCTCTCTTTAAAGAAACATTGCGACAGTTGTCTAAGTCAAAGTGGTTCACAAAGCTAGATGTTAAGTCAGCTTTTCACCGCTTGAGGATAAGAGAAGGTGACGAGTGGATGACAGCGTTTCGTTGTCGACTGGGATTATTTGAGTGGTTGGTGACCCCATTCGGTCTCGTTAACGCACCAGCAAGTTTTCAGAGATATATCAACGAGCAATTACGAGAAAACTTAGATATTAATGCCACTGCGTATATGGATGATGTTCTTATCTACACAAATGGTGATGTGGAAGATCATTGGAGGACGGTACAACGTATATTGGGCAAGCTGGATAATGCTGGATTATACCTGGATATTGATAAATGTGAATTCCTTCGCAAGGAAGTCAAATACCTAGGTTTTATAATAAGGGCAGGGGAGAGTGTGACTGTAGACCAAGCAAAGGTCAAAGCAATTCTAGAGTGGCAGCCGCCAACATCTGTGAAAGGAGTTCGATCGTTTCTAGGCTTCGCAAATTTCTATAGATGCTTTGTTGATAGCTTCTCAGAAATAGCTGCACCATTAACCAATCTCACAAAGAAAAATTCCGTTTGGCGATGGGGAGAGATGGAGAATGAGGCATTCGAGAGATTGAAGAAAATTTTTGCATCGGAACCGGTACTAGCACAATGGGACCCAGATCGGGAAACAATTATGGAGGCTGATTGCTCAGGTTATGCCTTGGGGGGATGTCTCTCACAAAGGGATGAAGGAGGAACAGTTCGACCAGTAGCATATTATTCGAGACGTTTAAACGGGGCGGAGGTGAATTATCCTATCCATGATAAAGAAATGTTAGCTATTGTATCTTGTTTGAAAGAATGGCAGGCAGAGTTACAATCAGTTGCTAGTCCATTCACGATATACACCGATCATAAAAACCTCAACTATTTTACGACAAAACGTCTACTCAACGAGCAACAAATGAGATACAGCAACTTGTTGCAACAATTTAACTTTGTTCTCAAATGGAGACCAGGTAGTGCTTGTCAGCGCCCGGACGCTTTATCAAGACGGGACCAGGACAAATTGGGTAATTTAAGCGACGAACGAGTATCGGGACGGGTTGTACAGCTTATTCCACAAATTCAGTCCTATCCAACGGCATTGACGAATAACAAAGAACAGACATACGAAAGCACAGACGCAGCTGCTTTGACAAGATTATTCGAAGATGATGAGCTTCAGCTACTTTGGAAAAGAGGAGCAGAAAGTGATAAGGATTGGCAACGCGCAAGAGATGCTGTACACGCAGGAGAGAGAGGGTTCCCCCCGGATCTAGCTGATAAACTAAGTGCTAACATAGCTGAGTGTACGGTGGCAGCAGATAGCGTCCTTAGAGGCCGAGAAAACAGAATCTGGGTACCAGACTACGAGCCACTACGAACAGCAATAATGCAACGCATACACGACAGTTATCTCACAGGGCACCCCGGAAAAGATACCATGGTAAGTATGATTCTACGAAGATGGTTTTGGCCAAAGCTTAGAAACTCGGTGAGACAGTTTATAAGAAACTGTGATGTTTGTGGGCGATCAACAGTTTGGCGGGAAGCGAAAGCTGGTTTTCTCAAGTCACTTCCTATCCCAGAACGTATTGGCACTGAGTTAACAATTGATTTTGTAACCGATTTGCCTTCATCAGAAGGATGTACAAATATAATGGTTATTACGGACCGGCTCTCAAAGGATATTTTCATTTTCGGCACTAACTCAATGAAAGCGGAAAATTGTGCTAGGGTTTTCATAGATCGGTACTATCGGTATTTCGGATTCCCACGGTATCTTACAAGTGATCGAGGCAGCGACTGGCTGAGTCATTTCTGGAAATCATTTTGTCAATTTACGGGTATAACGCAACGATTAACAACTGCATATCATCCACAGTCAAACGCGAGCGAACGCGCTAATCAAGAAATTTACAAGTATTTGCGTGTATTTACATGTTATGCTCAAAATGACTGGATTCAACTTCTACCTCTGGCGCAGTTAGCTCTAAATGGTCGTCCTAACTCGGCCATCGGCGGTCTGAGCCCATTTTTCCTCCGAAACGGCTACGAAATTGATCCACTCAGGGAACCGACCCCAACGTCGAACGGTGAATCTCGTCATCCAGGGCGATTATCTGCTATGAACTACGTACAAAGATTAAAAGATGCGCAAGACTTCGCACAAGCATCAATGGCATCTGCACAACAAAGAAATGAAGAATTTGCAAATAGATCTCGCCGGCAGCCAGAAAGATACCATGTAGGAGACAAAGTGTGGCTTAACTTAAAAAATATCAAGACACCACAGCTCTCCAAAAAGCTGGCGTGGCAACATGCTAAATATGAAGTGACAGCTGTCCCAGACGCTTTAACTGTGGAGTTAAACGTGCCTGGCAACATTCATAAGCGTTTTCATGTGGAGTTAGTAAAAAGGGCTGGAAATGATCCTCTACCGAGCCAAGTGCGAGACGATACACAGAATCCACCAATTATTGATAATCTAGATGAACCGGAATACGAAGTCGAATCTATACTACGAGCAAGAACAATTCGTCGCGGGCGTGGCACGTTTCGACAGGTACTAGTAAAATGGGCTGGATGGGTTGAACCAACTTGGGAACCGATTGAATATTTCAAGGAAACATTGGCCCTAGGAAACTTCGAAAAACTGCATGGACCTGCTGCAGTGAATGATGGACCAGACGAAGAAAATACGGGAGCATTTGTCGGACCTGCAGAGCCTAAAACTAAGCAAAAACGAAGAGAAAAGCGACGCTCAAAGAAAGTGGCGAATTGATAACGCTTAAAATATGTGGGGAGGTTGTGACGGCTAGTAAGCCGTAAGATCCTGTAGCCTATATTTGGTAACATAGGCGACATTATTAACCCTTCATACATTTATCCCTATTATGCAACACTCCGAGGTGCACGGTTCCGCGATGCAATATTCCGCGATGCATGATCCCGAAATAACGGCAACTAACAGCTACTGTCTACCCGACGGCATCTCACATGTAACTATTAATGACAGTGGTAGGAGTAAAACATGAGGACTTCATCAGGATAGTATGGGTCTGTAAATTGTGTATATATATAATCATGTAGATGTCTAAAGGAAATTCCTTCCTCATAGTAGTAATATAGATTTACCATCCTTTATACAAATGCCCATTGCTTTATATATGTGATCCGTTACACGTGCGCATGTTGTACTTGCATGTCACCTGACGAATCCTGGACAATCACATATTTGTAAAGTCAAGCAAACCTGGCGGTATTTGTTAGGCACTAGGGCATATGCACTTCAAGCATCTTCGACAGTGAGTAACTTGGTTGAGTGTATTACTGATAATCCATCATACAAAGATCCACTATTCTTTGGTTCTTCTGATGCATCATACGCAGATGAACCTGAGACTCGTCGTAGCTCTCAGGGTTATCTTTTCAAGTTCGGCGGCATGAAAATCGATTGGAAAGCTACAGTACAGCGTACTGTCACCAAATCAACCACCGAATCTGAGCTTCTTTCTTTATCCCTTGCAGGATCACAGATGCAAGAGTGGATGCGCTTTTTTAATGAATTATCTCTCACAATTGATTGCAAGCCGACGATCTGGTGTGACAACCAGCAGACAGTTGGCATCCTCACTAAGGTCCAGGAAAAACTGCACACTAAAGTCAAGCATGTTGATATCCATCAACTATGGATTTGTCAAGAAGTGGAAGCCTCTCGTTTGAACGTTATCTGGGTCCCCACAGACAAAATGCCAGCAGATGGGCTCACCAAGGTTTTACCAAGGCAAAAATTCAAAGAATTTGTCAAACAACTTGATTTGGTAGATATCACCTCTCGTCTCCGAAATATAAAAATTACTCATATCAATGATATTGGTGTCATCTTTCCAAACAGCTCATGATCAGCTACCATCGATAAACGATTCTCTTTTGTTAGTTTTCATCACCTCATGTCGATACTAGCTGGGGGGTGTGTTACGGTTTTGGTAATGATATTATTAGGTTTACCGTTATCAATATTAATCATTGTTGTTGAAACAAGTTGGAATGTATTTCTTTGCTATGTTTCATGTCATTTTATTTAGTTCGGAGTTTGACTTGCTGTTTCGGGTAAAACAACAACGGCGTCAGGAAAATGAAACATGGCTTACTGTATACTAGTTTTCTACAGTCGTGTTTAGGATTTCAAGAGGAGGTGGTTTAGGATATAGAGAAGATAGCTACCACAATCAGGAAATCAGATTCTTCTATAGTCATTTTTCTTCCAACAATTATTGATGTCAATTCAATTCACGTAACTTAAATACGTTTCGTCGTAAAATAGTTGAGATTTTTGTGATCCGTAATTATCGTGAACGGTTTCGTTACCGACATTAACTCTGCTTGCCACTCTTGTAGGCATGAAACTACAGCGTGCATTTCTTTGTCATGTATAGGATAGTTTGCTTCTGCGCTGTTCAGTCTCTTTGAATGGTATGCAACAGGCCTAAGGTGGCCTCTGTTGTCTTTTTGAGATAAGCAACCGCCTAGCGCATATCCTGAGCAATCTGCCTCAAGAATTGTGTCCCGTTCTGGGTCCCATTGAGCTAGCACAGATTCAGAGGCAAACACATGCTTGAGTTTGTTAAACGCATCCTTCTCGTCCTTTCCCCACTTCCATGGAGTACCCTTCTTGGTCAAATTAGTAAGGGGTGCTGCGATTTCGGAGAATCTCCTAATAAAGCAGCGGTAGAAGTTGGCAAATCCTAAAAACGAACGGACCCCCTTAACTGAGGTGGGAGGTTCCCAGTCCAAAATAGATTTGATCTTGAGAGGGTCTGCCGTTACCCCCTCCCCGGCCCGAACTATAAATCCTAAGTATTTTACCTCCGTTCGCATGAACTCACATTTTTCGATATCCAAATATAGGCCGGCGTCAGTTAGTATTTCTAGAATCTTCCGCACCATTTTCCAGTGGTGGTCCTCATCACCACTTGTATAAACTAATATATCATCCATGTAAGCCGTTGCATCTATATCAAGGTGTTCACGTAAGTGCTCGTTGATGTAGCGTTGGAACGTCGCGGGTGCGTTAATCAGCCCGAAAGGTGTCACCAACCACTCAAAAAGGCCGAGACGACACTGGAATGCTGTCATCCATTCGTCACCTTTCCGAATTCGTATTCGGTGAAATGCTGATTTCACATCCAATTTTGTGAACCAACGCGCCTTTGTCAGCTGTCTCAAGGTCTCCCTAAACAGAGTTATGGGATAACAATCAGGGACTGTTATGGCGTTTAACCCTCGATAGTCTACACAAAAACGTAATCCTCCATTAGGTTTCCTCGCGAATTAAACCGGTGCTGCAGCCAGCGATTTGCTGGGACGGATCCATCCCTTGGTGGTCAAGTCCGTTAATGTTTTCCTGAGTACTAACAACTCTTCTCGTGACATTCCGTATAGAGGGCCCCATGGTGGGGTCTGAGTGCCATTCGTATTTCGTAGATTGATAGCATGATCAAGGTGGCCACGGTGTGGTGGTAGGGTATCTGCACCAGTGTCATCAGCGAAGAGGCTCGCAAAACTCTTGATCTGGCTCGGAAGTCTTCGTCTTGCCTCGTTTTCTGACAAGCTTGGCTTAGTTCGTAAGGCTTTGTTTATGTCATCCAGTGTTGCCCTAAATATTGGGACGGAATTTAATGTACTGGCCATGGTATCCGCAGTCGCCGCCTCTGGTTTCGGCGTACATTTCCAGTCTTTTTGCCAACGTTTGACGCTGAAGACATATCCTCCAGTCTTTCGAAGGTGCAACATTTGTTCTTTAGCGTGAATTACAGCATCCTGATCTTCCAGCCATTTTTTTCCCAGTATAAGGTGATGGATGCAATTTGGAACAACATAGAGTGGTAAATTTTCTGTAAGAAATCCGTCTATATCAATGGATGCAAAAACTACGTATTTTATGATGGGCTTATTTTCCGAGGCATTTTCTACGGTCTGTAATGGGCGTGGAGGGATAGAAACAAGTCGGACTTTCAATTTCTTGACAACGTCTTCGCTAATCACCCCAGAGCATAAACAGCCATTATCAACCAAGGCCTGAATTGTAATCACATCGTTCACAAGAGCATTAACAAGAAAAGGCGCAGAGGTCATTGAACGTTCCAATGAAAGACTTCTATTGTTCTCTCGCACGCGACTATGTACGAGAGTCTCTAGTTTTCCGCCTCTACGACATCGAAATCCTCGTCCTGTGACGCTCGTACCCGCTCGTTGGGCGCAGCAACTGCTGGTCCGACCGTATTAACTTGTCCCGTATTCTCTGCCGGCAGCATCGGACAAATCCTCGTATTGCACCCCTTTCTTTCACATTGGTAACAACGCCTTTCCCTTCGTAGCCGTGCGATTTGAGCCGGCGATTTCCACTGCGACCGACCCGACGGCTCTGGGTGATTCTCATCTTCCACATTTCTACCAACCCGTTGAGCACCGGCCCCGTTAACACCACCCATCCGAATATCCCCGTCGTGATCTCTTTGGTTATTGTGAGCCCTACCATAGCCAGCGCCCCCGTTGCCCCCTAAAGGACGAACCGCGAGGTTTCCCTCGAGTCCCACAAAGCGTGGGTTCCGTCGGCTCCGAGACAACATATCTTCTACCTGATGGGCAACTTGACTGACAATACGTACCCATTCACTATAATTATCCCGAGGTAATAAATGGTTGCCAGAAAGAGCTTGTCTGATGGGGTCGTTCAAGGAATTCCTGAGCATGGTGATCTTGGTCTCGTCTGACCATATATCGCCGCGTGCCTCCGTTAATTTGGCGGCCCAGGTAAGGTAAAAAGTTGACCAACGTTGGTTGTCTGCCATTCGAAGAGCGTACAACTGGTCACAAGCCCTGTCGCTTCGGGTACTATCCAAATTTCCTCGATCTAAGAATGCTATAAAGTCTTCTGGTCTCTTGGTGCCGTCGACACCTCCTGTTTCGTAAAAGGGGCCGGCCTTCGTCCTAGCCTCCCCCTTTAAAGAAGTGTAAATCAGAAGGAACGCCCTCGTATCCGTGTAACCAAAACTATTCCAATCCATACGGAATATATTCAACACAGCTTGTCTCCAGCCAGGGTAGTTGAGTTTATTACCGTCGTAGTCTGGGAGTGGAGTAGGTCGAAACTGAGTTCCGTTGGGCAGCGCTGGGTCTTTGAGAATAGTAATATTTGGAGTGTTAGCAAGGGGGACCTGTGCTTGTTGGAGAGCTGTGATCTGCTGGCGGAGTCTGTCTAGTTCTTGTCTGAGCTCGGGGATCCCTGCTTCCGACTCTGTATCCGACATTGGGTTCTGATACGTGGCCATAAAGAGAGGGGAAAAAAAATAGAAGAAAAGAGGATATAGGCGACAAAAAAAAAAATAAATAAATAAAAAAATAACAAACGAGAATGAAGTAGATCAAACAGGCGTGAAATACAAACAAGTAGATAAGCATAAGGGGAAAATAAAAAATAGAGTATTGCGTCGTGAAATTGAGAAGACAGAAAGAAATATCTGTCACGGTTCGGAGGAAATTAGCTTGGGCGTAATTTGCGGGAACAATATTTAATATTTCTTTCTGTGAGGAGGAAATCTAGATACAGGAATTTGCGTTCGACTTATACTACACATTGCTCCACTTCCTGCCTCAACATATCCCTCCCCATCCCGTGCTATCGCGCCATTATAGTTGAGAAAAATGCCATCTCTACAATTCTGCCTTACATCTGTTGAATGGGGATTATTGCTTATGTTATAGAGCACATTACCACCAATAGCGGTATTGCCCGCACGGTATTTGACGCTCTCCCTAGATCCCGATCGGCCCGGGAACGTTCCGTCAATTGTGGGTCCATCAATTGTGGATACCTCGATTGCAGGCCCCTCACGCGCTCCTCTTATCTCTGCGAGTCTGATTTGAAGGGTAGAAGTTCCGGGTATGATCAACCCCACGTGGACCTTTGAGTTCATCAGAGAGGCTCGCGTTGAATAACGCGAGCTATAGGCTACATCTGGACTATTGGCCGTTACAGGGAGATTTTATTTCATTTGATTTAGTCATCAAGAGAAACAAGATTCTCGAAATGTAGATAAATAAGAGAAAAACTTCTTAGATTACTTTCCTCTTCACTTCAAGATATTCTAGTACATAGCTCTGAGTAGTTTGTGAATAACAATTACTTTAAGACTGTTACATTATCTTGAAGTCTTCCTTGTCGCGGGATCAATTGATGGTGGTGAACACCAGAGCAAGTCCAAATATAAAATCAGTTAATTATTAAAATCTACCGAGAGAATTTACAGCCATATCTTCCTATCTTTATATACACATTCATCCTCCACTATTGTGACATGAAATGACACAATCTTTCTGACCAGCTTCGAAAGTTGTAGATGTAGTACCAGCCACCGAATACCAGCCACAAAGTACTTGCCACAGAAGTAGCCTCATGAGTGTCAGCCTCGTGAATCTCAGCCACAGAAATACCAGCCTCGTGGATATTCAACCTCGCGGAAATAATATGGTTTTGGCACAGTCAAAACCAACCTCACGGGTCTATCCCGTAACATTCCTTTTAAGATATCTGAAAAAGAAATCATTTTTTTTATACTTATATTATTACCATTATCAATATCCTTAGCTATGGAAGTCGATCCAACACCTAACATACACTAGCAGCTTGTTTTACTTCAACAACAAATGCAGCAGCAAGCCCAGAAACTGCAACAGCAGTCTCAATTAATCCAAGAACAGCAAAGCAAAATCTTAAATTTTCAGAAGAAATTTAGACAGCCATCTGAAATCCAAGAACCACAGACGATACACGTAGTTTCAAACAAAGTTCGAGAAAGATTACCACTGCTTGAGAAATTCAGTGGAGATCGATCAAAATGGGACAAATGGCATCTTGGCGCAGTGCACAAACTTACAAAAGATGGACCTGCAATTGGAGACGACTTCGATCAGTTTATGTACCTTTATTCACGACTCGAAGGGGACGCTGTTAAAATGGTTTGCACAACGGCAAAGATGTTATCAGATGGAAAGGCAGGAAATGGTCTCGAGTTTCTAACATACCTAAACACAGTTTTCGGGGACTCTAACAAGATGGCGAGAGCGCAACAACAGCTCTAAAGTATTAAGCAAGCTCAGAATGAACCCTTCTCGACTATCTTACCCAGGTTTGAAACGGTGCTGGCCAATGCAGGATGGTCAAATTACGATGACAGTCACAGGATCTCCCTATTACGCAATGCTTTAAGTTTCGAGATGAAGTCAGCACTAGTAGGAAAGAAGCACCATAATTGGGGTGTATTTATTTCTAAACTTCTCTCTATTAGTAGCGATTTAGCTGACATAGGCTCTTCCTTCAAACCTGTGTAGAAATTTGGAAGGGATTAGCAACAGTTTGTTAAGACTGATTAGGCACTTATCACGATCTTGCAGATTTTGGAATGTAAGAGGCTGTTAATCGTAAGCTGTGGAGTTCTTTATTACTCCAGCTTAGAAAACAGATCGCTATATATATAATATCTATCTAAAGAAACAGAAATCTAGTGATTTGTGTTAATACGGTTTAGCGTATTTACCAGCCTCACAACTTTATGGAAAGATTAGTTCGTGCAGATCTACGTGAGTGCAAACGACTATCACATCCAAAGTTGGACGTTACTTGTTTCATGATAGCAATCATTTCAACAATGTCTTTCTCTAATTTGTGGGGAACCAATGATTCTGCAGCGCTATCAACACTGAGATAGTGCTGCATAAAAGTGTTACAATATTCTTCGATTGTTGTAAAGGTGGTGTTCAGCAGATTTCTGACTGCTGTCTCGTATGGAATTGCAGCTCCTTCCTCTCTTGTTGTCGCAATGGTGTCAAAAATTTGCTTGGCTGACATCTGTCGAAAATTCTGTGGCCGCACTCTAGGGCTGAGACGTCTTAACAGAAAGTTTTTCGCCTCAATTTCTCCTTCACTCCATCTTGCAAGGTTCTCAATATAGGACGTGGACATTTTCTCAAACTTAGCATCTGATGTCTCAGGGTTTCTTGTTGGCTCATTCAGTCAAAGCGCTGGCTTAATTCCGTCGAGATTGTGGAACACATGGGCCAATCGACCCTTATGTATCAGTGCTGCTTGGAGATCCGACTCCCAATCCGCAAAGCTCACTCCTGATGCAAAAACAATAGGCAATTTTTTCTCCATATTCAAGCCTTGAAAGAGTTAGGACGACTGGTGTCTCAGAGGGTTCGCACTTATGATGCCGCAGGGAAGAAGCCCGGGCTCATAACCTGTTATGATAACGAGGTTACGAGAGGAGTCAGAGTGATAGGTACCTTGGAGAGTAATGATCACGATGAGATGGATAAGTATAGTTGAGAAGTATCTCAATCAATTGTCTCTATTGATTGAATATATAAAAGGAACTACTTGTTTATAATCATGCTGAGGTCTATCGCTTCCTTATATACATCTCTCCAGAACTCCTAGTCATCTTCTACCATTCTACTAGAATGTTCCATTCTACTAGAATGTTCCATTCTAAGTTCATACCGCCACCATAGATACAACACTCTCACCTCAATTGATCTAGTGTTATTCTATGCTGTTCTGTTATATTCCAGTATCTTCCATTATCTAAAGATATCCCCAAACCCCTAATGCGTAAATAGAGCTTGGCACTAGCTTAGCTTACGCTAAGCGAGTGTATACAAGCATCAATCATGTTAACAGACTAAGAAATTATAACAACATAAGATATCACTTTAGGGAGAAGCAGACAATGGAGCATCTGCTCCTGCACTGTCCACAATCCTCATTAGAGAGGGATAAGGAATTTGAAGGTCTGGAGCCCAGAAACCTGCAAATTATTTTCAAAACCAAAGTTGGAAGAGAAAAACTGTTAAGATACTTAGAGAATTCTAAATGCATACAAATAATTAAAATTGTAGGTCAAGAAGCTACAACTATGTAACAGATAAACTTTGAAACCAAAGGACATCAAATGACAAGCCATATTTAAGGAAAAATAAAATGGAAACAAAAATCACAACTTCAGGGATTCAGGTTGTATTTAGGGTTTATTTGGATTTCGTAGTAATGTTGGAAAGTCTAACCCTAAGTTATGAGCTTATAGACTGGTGCCAAGGGGAGTTAAGGGTGTTAGGAAGATCTTTTTTTTTAAATGTATTTAAATCTCTTGTCATAGCTAGATGGCTGAATACAATATGATTTAAAAAAAAAAAAAAAAAAAAAAAAGATATCACTTTATTCAGTCTCATGTTGATAAAACTTTCAAGGTTGAATATATATCTTCCCAGGATAATATCGCAGATCTATTGACTAAACAACTCCCCAAGTCTACTCATCAACGACTCTCGTCCATTGTTTGATGCAGTCCTGAGGGGAAGTGTTGTAATTGAGACAATACATGACTTCATCTCTCTTTTGCAAGGATCAATACTGCAATGAAGTATATCTTCACTAGCACTACTCAGAATGGGTGCTACTAGATTCTATTTAATTCTGGCTGATTCTATGATATTCTAGCGCCTTGAACGCTACCCAAACTTTCTTTTTTTTTGTAGTTTATGTTTTACATACTTTTAATTTCTTCAGATATCTTGGGATAGATATCAGATTTGTTTATCGTTTCCGTACACTGTCTTTCAGACAACTCTTCACTACTCCTGCTATCCTTCAAACACTACGTCTTCCCGATCATCACTTATAACCTTCAATACCACCGTCATGGGTTCACCAACTAACTCAGGCGTT
The DNA here is from genome assembly GCA_028751805.1 of Podosphaera xanthii. Classification (NCBI taxonomy): domain Eukaryota; kingdom Fungi; phylum Ascomycota; class Leotiomycetes; order Helotiales; family Erysiphaceae; genus Podosphaera; species Podosphaera xanthii. The sequence continues at coordinate 454,780 of JAPWIX010000006.1, read as the reverse complement.
ATCGCAACTCTTATCTCGATCACAAGCTCCCCAGCAGGAACAACAACAGTCAGGGTACAGACCTGCACACTCACAGCCACACTGTGACACCTAGGTTATCACGTTGGAAAAAGGCTCGTCGGTGAATCCTAAAAGCATAAGATTTTAAGGTACAGATCTAAGAAAAGTGCAAAGACTGATTATATACAATAGAACCTCCTAGCACTGTCTGTATGTCATTACCAAAAGTATGTTTCCTGCGGTAACTAGTTTCATACTGAAGTTCCGCTACCAGCGATACTAGACTGCTGCCTGAGGCCTAACTGGCGATCTCCGCGAAATCGTGTGACGGGATGTCACAATACCCCCCTCCTCAAAAAAGGCTGACCTCAGCCGTCTGTCCATCGCAGAGTTATCCTCCAATTCTCCATATTCGTCGCGGCCACTCTCAAAAGCCTTTATCCAGTGAGGCAAATTTACGGGTGGGCCGGGTAAATTTGGATGGGCCTTATGAAATTTCTCTATTAAGTGCGGCAAATACATGAAGTTACTTGCCGGGTAATAGACAGGATCTTCGTCACAACCTAGCCAGTTTGCGCGGTATAGGAGCTGCTTACGTACTAGCTTGACAGCACGAATACTCTCTACTGCAAACTCTTGTTCTCCAGGAATTACATATATTTCCTCAGGTTCAGCGAGTACCTGCCCTGGGACTGGGTTTGCCGGATCTTTACGAAGTAGTTTGGCGTGAAAAACGGGATGGATTTTATTCAGATTTTCAGGTAGTTCTAGCTCGTAGGACCAGCCAATTTTCCGCTTAATGAGGTAGGGTCTGATATTTTGGTGGTCCAGTTTTTTACTAGGACGATCCAAACGCAGATTTCGCGTATTTAGCCAGACTTTGTCGCCGACATCAAAATCTGGTTCACGACGGTGGCGGTCCACATCACGCTGCTTTTTCTTCTGGGCTTTTTCCATATGATTTTTTGCCCATTCCCAGGCTTGTCGCATTCTAACGACCACTTTTTTAGCTTCGCTTTGGGCAAGAATTTCCCGAGCATTGGTGGGCTTTACGGGAGCTCTCCAATCGAACGAAAACCTCGGCTGTCGCCCAAAGAGAAGTTCAAATGGAGAGGTATTTATACTTTCATGGTGCAGAGCGAGTTGAGCAAAGTCCATTAGGGGGAGGAGCCTGCCCCAGTTATCTTGAAAATGATTTACAAAAGGGCGAAGTCGAAGATCAAGATACTGGTTCATAATTTCTGTTTGCCCGTCCGTCTCTGGATGGTAGGACTTGGACAACTTTCGCTCAATTTTCAGAAGTTTGCATAAGCACCCCCAAAAATGTGAAATAAATTGGGCACCGCGATCAGAAACAACACTTTCAGGGGTGCCTAAGTGTCGAAAGCAATGAACGAAGTATATCTCCGCTAGATCTTTGGCATTGACCGTCTTTTTGCAGGGAATTGTGACAGCCTTTTTACTAAGTCTATCTATAAATACTACGACCATGTTAAACCCTTCATCATCTTCAGGCATTTCTTTGAAATCCATGCAGATATGTTGCCATGGATAGTCCGGGATTGGGAGGCAATGTAGAAACCCAGGTGTTTTGTCGTGGTTGATATGTGATCTTCTACAAGGGTGACAATTGCTAATAAATCGTTCGATAAAACTTTTCATTCCTTTCCAGTAGTACCGAGAAGATAATAATTTTAGGGTTTTCTTGGGCCCTGGGTGTGCTGATGACGGCTGCGCATGAGCTTCTTTAACTAGGCATGTGCGAATATTTTGCACATCAGGTACAACAAGCCGATCCTTATCGTAAAGCAGTAATCCATTTTCAAGTTGAAAACGACTGTTCGTGATTGTTCGAGCCAGCTCGCGCTCGCACTCCAGCGATGGATCTTCACGATTAAAACAAAGAAGCTTGTCAGCAATTTCAAACAATTCCATGAAGTTGACATTTAACTCAAAGGGCTTGTTTTCGAATTGATTTTCTGATAACAGGGCCCGTCGGCGTAGTTGAACCTTTGTTTGATCTTGTAGCTTGACGTCTTGATCGCGTCGAGATAGGGCGTCAGCTGCTGCGTTAGACCGCCCGGATCAATACTTGATTAAAAAATCATACTGTGCTAGGAACTCGGCCCAGCGGGCCTGTCGAGCGTTTAATGCTTTAGTTGACATGAAATACTCTAATGCTTTATGGTCAGTGTAGACATTAATTTTGTGAGGAGAGCATTGAAGCTCCGCTCTCCATTGACCAAAAGAGCGAACGATCGCCAACATTTCTTTATCATGGATTTCATAATTAAGCTCGGCAGGGGCCATTGTTTTCGAAAAAAAAGCCACTGGATGCCATTGGCTGTCTGTGAGGAAACGTAAGATGAATCAGATTAGAAAATTAATCGTTCAATTAAATCAAGAGTATAATAAATCTGAGGATCGAAGACACCTGCCCTATTCCTTATATACATATTTCCCTTCGAACCAGATCCCCTTTGCAGTCTAACGCCTTCCCGTCCTAGATGCCATTTAATGATGGTCTGTAAGTTGATGAAGGAGTTACTCTTTCAGTGGCTCTTTCCTTGCCACACTAGCGTAAACGAGGATTAGCGCAAAGCCTACAAGTCCCACCCACCTTATGATACCTCAGGCATCAGCCTTGTACCACACTGGCTCCAGACCTGTAACACTGTCATCACCAAGTTGAGAGAAGACTGCTGCAACAATACCGTCAGAGGCATCTGTTTCAATCTTTGACTGGCGTTCGGGATCGTAATGAGCTAACAGTGGAGCAGTAATGAGTCGGTTTTGAAGCTCGTTGAAAGCGTCCAAACACTCATCAGTGAATACAAACTCTTTTCCTTTATGTGTTAACCTATTTAACGGTTTTGCAATGATTCCATAGTCGCGAATGAATCGTCTGTAGAAATTACAAAATCCCAAAAATGACTGGACTGATCTCAAATTTGTCGGAGGCTTCCATTCTTTAATCACTGCGACTTTTTTGGGATCCACTTGAATTCCAGCTGTGCTAATTATAAATCCAAGGTACCGTGTCTTGGTAACACTAAATTCACACTTTTTGATATCAGCTTGCAGTCCTGCCTCGCGAAGTCTTTCGAGGATCAATTTTACATGGGAAACATGTTCCAGAGGATCATCCGAATATATGAGTATGTCATCTAGGTATGCTGTGCAGAAGATATCTAGGTACTCGAATAGCACGTCGTTCATATATCGTTGATACGTAGCTGGCCCGTTGGTTAATCCGAAAGGTAATACCTTGTACTTGTATGCCCCGTAACGAGTACGGAAGGTAGTTAGCTCTTCTGATCCAGCCTCCATACGGATACGGTGGAACGCTTGGCGAATATCTAATTTGGTAAAAATTTTTGCCCGATTAAGCCTTGCCAGAGTTTCATCAATTAGCGGTAAAGGATATCGATCTTTTTTTGTCAACGAGTTCAGTTTACGGTAATCAACGCAGAAACGTAGTCCACCGCACGGCTTCTTAACAAATAAGATTGGCGAAGAAAAGGGCGCTTGACTAGGTTCAATCCAGCCTTTATCTAAGTTATCAATTAGGTAGTGCTTAACCAATCGAAGTTCGTCGGTAGACTGATTATACAAAGGGCCGTATGTCATTTTTGACTCTTTCTCAAGTATAATTTTATGATCGTAAGGACGTGAGGGGGGCAAAATATCTGAAGCAGTTTTAGAGAAAACATCAAGAAAGTCATGATACTGTCGAGGAATTTGAGCAGCAAGGTTTTGGAGTTCGTCTTGGCCGATAAAATTCTCTCGTAAATTTAATTCCTAGTCGATTTCATGCAGAGACGTTGTGAAGGTGATAGTTTCAGCTTGTTCCGCAAGTATTTTATAGTCACACGCAGCGATAGCGCAGATTTTGACAGAAGATTTTTGCTGTTCAAGTGTTTTTAGCCGAGGCGAGGAGCTGCGGGGCACCAACCGCGGACAAGCTTGAAGTGAGACAGATTGACAAGACTCGAATTGATTTGATTGGGCCGGAATAGCTTTACGATGCCACTCTTTATTAACATTAGCTACTACAGCAATTGGGTGAGTAGAAACTCTTTTGAGAATTTTAGGTTGTATCTTCACAGAAATTGCAGCCATCACATGAGATTTTTGGCCATCTGCTGCACGTTTTTCGTCATGCCTGATAGCTTTATCGCGTCGATCAGCGTCAGCTTGATGTAGTCGATTAGGAAGATGAGATGTGAGTAAATTGCGGGGTATAAAGATTTTTCTTTGAAAAGAAGGTGATTGCTTTGGCGGAGTTCTCCAGAATAATCTTTTATTTCGGAGGTCCGGAATAACGTCGAAATGGGCCATCCAAGCATCACCAAGAATTACATCTTGATTCCCCAGGTCAAGAATAAGGAAGGGAATTTGAGTAAGGGTATATCCATCAATACACAAGGTAGCTACAACAAAATGAGTGATAATACGGCCAGTTACACCATCATAACCTTTAGGGGTGATAGGTTTTGGTAGGGCAATCGGCACTATACGAAGCTTCGAACAAACACATGCACTAATACCACGGTTGAGAAAACAAAAACCATGAGCTCCTGAATCAGGGAGAGCAAGAATTGATATAGAAATTCCATTGTTAGTTAGCATACATGGAACACGAAAAACATTCTTACTACCCATCAAACAATTGTAGTTGATCTGAGCCAACTCTACACGATACCCTAGAGAGGAGACTTGCTCTAGGGTCTTTTGTTTTCCGAATCATCGCAGGTTTCAACTTCCTCAATGTCCCCCTAGTCAACCAGCACGTTATCTTCACCTTCCTCATCTTCTTGAATTTGATGCAACTGGCTAGTTGCTGATCCCGAAATTTTGGATTGAGGGCATTCGCGTGACACATGACCAAACTTTTTACAATTATAGCACTTTCGCTTGTTGACGTCTGCTGTTTCTGTTTGTGACCTTGCAGCTGCAACTTCAGATGGCACGAAAAGAGCGTTATTTTCACGTTTGGGATTGGATGATGAAGGCGTTGCTCTGACAGAGGTCGCGTTCGTTGGTTGACTAGTGCTCATGGATAATTGTTTGCGATTCCTGCTATCACGATTTATACGAAGTTCATTATCATAATAGTGGAATCTTTTTAGGGCCGTTGTGTAATCTGGCTCCGTAGCCATAAATTCGATAGCCAGTTGATGAAGATCAGGATGGAATTTCCTGAACATATCCCGAAGTTGATCCTCTTGTCCGATGCGAGCTTTGCTGGCAAGGGCCGAAAAACGGCTGTAAAAAGTGCCAAATGTTTCGTTTGATGACATTCGACAGCGGTTGTAAGAAACACGAGCGGTTTCACGTTCATCGGGGTCTCTGAACAGTTTCTCGAGCCAGTCAAACATCTCATCTTCATGAGTAAAAACTTGCGGGTGACTAGATTTCATTCTTTGCGTAAGATGCACCATAGCTTCTCCAGTTGTCTGGGCAAAGACGTGATCGCAGATAGACTGACTATCTTGGAAGCAGTGCTGATAGGTGCGTAAGTTGGCCCGCATTAAATGTTCCCAGGCATCATAGGTTGGGGAGACACCGTTACCCAATCTAGCGACCAATCCTTTTGGAATTTCTCGACGACCAGCATGCATGGCGATAGGGAGCCTTCGAGAGAACATTTTTGGTGGCTCAGTATTTAGTGTAGTTGAGTAAGGATCAAAATTATGATTATCTTCCTCGTTTGCGTAAGATTTTGGGCGTCGAGTTGGAGAACGAGGAGCTCGAGAACGGGAGCGTTCTTCCTGGATCTGGATAAGTTAGGACTTGATTTTTCTATTATCCCGTTCCTGATTTTCCATTCTTTGGTGCATCTGTTGCAAGATGCGCAAGACTTCTACGTTAGTGTCGATGGGTAATATATCAGGAATGGTGCCAGCATCAGAGGGTGCTTGCAGGTTACTGGACCTGGAAGGAGGGTTTAAAGGAGCGGAGGTACTACGACGATGGTTGATGTGAGTTTTCTTTGTTCTTGGACACCATTTACCTTTACCTCGATGCGTGATATTTGGTTTTGTCGTCTCGAAATCAGAATGATCTTCTTGTTTGAGAGAGGGAAAGATATTACTGTTGCTGGACCCAATATGTAGTCCATCTATGTGAAGTTGACTGAGAGGTGGGAGTCCAACTGCGGACTCGCGCACTTTTGGAGGAGTGCGTTTCATTGTAAATACAAAAAATGGCAGAATAGAGGGGGTGGGTGGATGCAAGCTCTCCGATCAAGAGAGGTTGCCGGACGAAGCTACTTGTCGCGAGGTTCGTCGGTAAATTGACACAGAGTCGTTACAAAAATGGTGGGATATTGATAGGAGCCTTCCCAGGCAAAGTAAATGACCTTAAAATAATGTGACACCTAGGTTATCACGTTGGAAAAAGGCTCGTCGGTGAATCCTAAAAGCATAAGATTTTAAGGTACAGATCTAAGAAAAGTGCAAAGATTGATTATATACAATAGAACCTCCTAGCACTGTCTGTATGTCATTACCAAAAGTATGTTTCCTGCGGTAACTAGTTTCATACTAAAGTTCCGCTACCAGCGATACTAGACTGCTGCCTGAGGCCTAACTGGCGATCTCCGCGAAATCGTGTGACGGGATGTCACACACACCCCGAGAATTTTTCGGGAGAAGATGCCTCCACCTACCCGCAGTTCAGGAGTTTACTCGAAGCCAAACTACGGATTGACGCAAAAGCAATTGGAGACCCAGCAGAAAGGGTCTGGTACGGATTTGGTTGACTATCAGGCTCGGCAGCAAAGCGCCTACTTCCTTGGATGGATCACGCCAAAGATACAAACGACTTCACTTTTAAGAAATTTTTTGACCGCCTCGTCAAGGCCTACAGTGACACCGACAAGATTGCTAAAGCCATCAATAAACTCAACTCCATCCGGCAAGGGAATAAGGATGTTAAGTATTGGTAATATGGGAGTATATAAGGGCACGGTATTGGATGATACCCACGGAATAACGGAGTTACTGCGTATTGCTTACACTCACTTCACGGCTCGCGTAAAGATAACCAAGAATATAAATTCCCTTTGTAGATTTAGAGTAGCTCTTTAGCTTTATTAAACTTCTTATCTGAGTTCTTACCTGTCTTGCCTTAAGTGTCATAACAAAGGAATTTCGAGTATTCCTTCAAGAGTTTGAGCAGACCCTTTTAGAGGCCCAAGCCTGGGATTGGACGGATGCTGCTAAAAAGGGATACATCAGAGCAAGAATCAATCGGGAGCTCTGCGATAAGTTAAATCCGTAACAGAGCCTGAGTGTCACAAATCAAGATATCGAAGCAATGAGCATTCGAGTAAATGATGGTAAATTAATAATCTAACTATGAAGAAATATCTAAAATAATAATAATAATAATAATAATAATAATAATAATAATAATAATAATAATAATAATAATAATAATAATAATAATAATAATAATAATAATAATAATAATAATAATAATAATAATAATAATAATAATAATAATAATAATAATAATAATAATAATAATAATAATAATAATAATAATAATAATAATAATAATAATAATAATAATAATAATAATAATAATAATAATAATAATAATAATAATAATAATAATAATAATAATAATAATAATAATAATAATAATAATAATAATAATAATAATAATAATAATAATAATAATAATAATAATAATAATAATAATAATAATAATAATAATAATAATAATAATAATAATAATAATAATAATAATAATAATAATAATAATAATAATAATAATAATAATAATAATAATAATAATAATAATAATAATAATAATAATAATAATAATAATAATAATAATAATAATAATAATAATAATAATAATAATAATAATAATAATAATAATAATAATAATAATAATAATAATAATAATAATAATAATAATAATAATAATAATAATAATAATAATAATAATAATAATAATAATAATAATATATATTCTCGTTTACTGTCCTTTTAGCTCCTATTATGTACATAGTGCCATGAGGACGGATGGCCATCAAACGAGGGAAAAAGCTTTAAAGCAACAAAACCCGAAGACCCGCCACGTTGGCACGTCCTAGCTTAATGCAGAGGATGCCCCTTTGTTCCATAAACTCCAGTTCAACCGTGATTTCCATTAACTCCCCAAACAATAGGAAAATACTCAAGTGAAAAAAGTTAGTGAAGGTGATTTTGGCCGAGTCTTTGACCCAGAACTACTACTGTCAGGCAGGATCTCATCCATCCCCAGCCCAATTTTCATCAGAGACCTTGTTGTAGCCGACGTGACTCTTTCTTCTTTCCGTGGTCGTCCAGGACCCCTCTTCGGAGCGTCTGGCTTTTTGCTTGTAACCAATGTGAATCCTTGGTCATCGATTGCCTTGCCTGATGTAATTGCGACTAGTCTTTCTTCCTTCTCCCGATGAATATCCGCCGTCCGCTCAAGTAGCTCCAGGCGAGCCCTCTGCACACTCCCCTTGTAAACCTGGAAAGTTCGACACGCCGCTCTCTGCCATGAACGGTGTTCCTTACCGCAGTTGCAGCAAGAAACCCTTTTCCCGGGACAGTCCCTGGTTTGGTGAGCACCTGCGCACCCACCGCACCTGGCCGTCCTTCTGCACGACGCTTGCGTGTGGCCCCATTGGCTGCAGTTATAACACTGCTTCGGCTGAGCCTTGGGAGACCACATTTGTGCCGTGTATAGCATAGCATTAAGGACGATGCCATGTCGAACCACTTGCTTCTGTAAACCCTCTGTGGGCAGGCTCAACACGACCGACCCTCTCGTGTGGCCGTTCTTCTTCGCCCGTTCGTGCTCTTTGCCATCGTGAAGCCATCTTATTCTGTTTATTGAGAGCCCCGGTATTCTCGCTTTCGTCGCCTCGCAGATCTCTCGGATCAATCTGGAATTGTCGGCGTATCTGCCTCCTTCAATTTTTGTCCTCAAAGGGACACCGCAAACCTCCACTGGAAAATCATGCCTCAGAATCTTGAATTCCTCTGGTTGAGACATGTTGAGAGCTGCGTCTCTCTGGGACGCCGACTGAACGAACACCTCAGTGTCGTTGCTCCTCAATTGTCGGACCGCGTAAGCACCTGGAATGTGCTGTTTCGCCTTGGTGAGCAGCTCTGTTGGCTGCATGTCTTTCGCCCCCTCTACTCGTATTCGGACAGCCGTTTTGTTCGCTTGAGGTGCGACAACCGACGCGTAAGTCCTAGGTGCCAGCGCTCCAGGAGCCATTTGTTGCACCGCCTTTCGGCTAGGGTCCGCAAGGCTCTTCTTCACAACCTCTTCCAATGCGAGCATCCGCTGCTCGATCTGTGTTGGCTTCGATTTCGTTTCTTCCCATTCCTTCTTGTGCGCCTTGAACGCAGCGATAGCCTCCGCAACTTCCTGTCTGGAGATCTCAAAACCCTCCTCCAATTCTATCCCTGAGTATATAGTCCCTATCTTTTTCAAGAGACTCCGTATAATTTCAAGATTATCAGTTAATTTATCGTCTGCTGTCTCCTTATCTGCTGTCGTTGTCGTTGATTTGGCCTGCCGTGGAGAAATTTTGTGGCCCGATTTCGCCGGCCCGTCACCTTTTCCCGCCATGTTGTGGCACGACGGTAAAAACTTGGGGACTGAGTATAGCGAAGGTTACGAATTCAATGATATAAGTCAAAAAGCGTGATAGCATCCGGAGAAGTGAGTGCAGCTTTTCGTGAAATGTGGTGTACTAATAATAATAATAATAATAATAATAATAATAATAATAATAATAATAATAATAATAATAATAATAATAATAATAATAATAATAATAATAATAATAATAATAATAATAATAATAATAATAATAATAATAATAATAATAATAATAATAATAATAATAATAATAATAATAATAATAATAATAATAATAATAATAATAATAATAATAATAATAATAATAATAATAATAATAATAATAATAATAATAATAATAATAATAATAATAATAATAATAATAATAATAATAATAATAATAATAATAATAATAATAATAATAATAATAATAATAATAATAATAATAATAATAATAATAATAATAATAATAATAATAATAATAATAATAATAATAATAATAATAATAATAATAATAATAATAATAATAATAATAATAATAATAATAATAATAATAGATATGAGCCGAGGCCGGACCAGCGGGTAAAATACCCAAAAGGATAGTGAAACCTCTCAGAAGTATCCAAAGAAAATGCTTAAAACTAGTCACAGGTTCATATAACTCTACCAGCAGCAGGGTATTAGAACACGAATCCTCTGTGCTACCCATCGAAATCTATCTGAAGCAATGGAGGGTCCAACACGCCGGACTATCAGATAAAACTTCTGTTCAAGAGACAATATCTTCGGCATGTGCCAAGGTCAAGCTGCCCGCCAATGGGAGAGAAGAAAGGGTTGCTTGATGTTGGCACCGGCTGATTTTTTGTCCTCTCCGGAGGCATCCTGGGGAGCCGTTTGGCGGTTTACAACGAGAACGTACGGGCGTATCACCGTATCAATGATTGGAGATGGAATAAGGGAGGAAAATGGGCATATAGGGCACTCTTCTCGAATTGATTGATTGTTTGTTTGTTTGTATTTTAAGGTCCTAAGCCGAAGCCCTAAATCTAAATGTGCAGGACTGGTGGAGCCGGCAGGGATCACACCTCAAGGCGTGCCCAACTCGTTCGCACCTGATATGTAAATAAATAAACAAATTAATAGATATTAATACAAGTAACTGAGTTACTGAAAAATAAAGATAGAGTAAGCCACAACACAGTAATAAAAGGATCAGCCAAGTGCTTCCCACACTATGTCTAACCCGCCGCTCTTACGACCTAGCAGTCTAAAATTAACTGTTCTCGCGTCCAGCAGAGAACAAGTCTACAGGTATGTTCCCGAAACAACCTGTAGTCTTTGCAAATTCCGTAAACTTCTCATGACTGTCTGGTCCAAGAAGATGACCAACAAAATCATTGATGGTTCTACCTTTCCTGAGCTTACGCGTGTGACTGACGTGTATTCGGCTACAAACAAAATGTGTGGGAGATTTTTCCAGCCCACAGGCGCAGTCAAGAACTGCATTTTCGTGATGGAACCTGCAATGATATTCCGAAAAATCGCCATGCCTTGATCTTGCTGCAATTATCCTCTGAAGAAGCAACCGAGGGAGATTTAACTCTGGGGGCTTGTGGCGACGCATTTGAGGGTATAGATCTTTATATTGAGCTGGACAAACAGATGACCACCAACAATCTATTAGATTCTGCCAATACTGCTGCATAAGCCTACGAAGGTATGCCAGGGTAATGTAGCCAGGCTGTGTATGGCGAGGGGGAAGTTCCTGGAGTGCAGCTCTGGCTGCTGCATCCGCTTCCTTATTCCCACTTATCCCCGAGTGTCCTGGCACCCACCTAATGTGAGCATTGGCTTTCTTGGCAACTTCTTGAAAAACACGCGTGAGACGGAGGCTAAAAGAGGTTCTCCCAGTTTCTAAGGCTAGGACTGCCGCCTGATTATCTAGCAAAACGTAAATCTTTTCGTTATTTTCCCTCACGGATAGTGCTGCTTCTAGAGCAGCAGTCGCCCCGTAGAGTTTGACATCATAGACTTCTCCACCATGTAGGGTACCATGTCCCGTCTTGAATGTAATGCCCTCACGCTGTAAGACAAAGCCCCAAGAGGAGCGTGTCAGGAATGCCTCTGTTGTATAATATATATATATATATATATATATATATATATGGAGATAGTCAGAGCATAGTGTTCTATTATTTCAGGTCTGGTCTTTTAGCCAAGTGGTAATGCATCTATCTCGTGTATTTTGTAGGACAGCATCCATAGCCTGGCATCACGGGTTTTGTCTTGTTCTTGCTCTTGTCCGCTGTCTACATGCCACTCATGACAGAGCAACCATGACCTTCTGATGTGCCATCCGAGTAGGCGCAAATATCTAATAATGATATTGACGCGGTCAAGATGCGATGTTCAGCTAATCCTTCCACCTTTGTCCCTAACTTTCGAGGATATTCTGGAAACGCCAGTGGCTCTGCATCTTCGCATTGAGGAAGTTGCCGAATGGCTTGTTGGATCCGCGTCATTAAAATCTCAGGCTGTTGCGACGGTCTAGGGCCCTTCTTGTATTTGTGCTTTGTTGAGTTGGGGCAAGAACTTGCTCTACTGCGCAGCGGGTGAGCACTGTCTAGGGAATTTAGTCGTACTGCTAGACAGAGTCGTTTTCCTTCCAGAAGAAATTTTGCTGCAGGTATCCCTGCTTCCCTGTGAAGCACTGCGTCGGGTGTTTTCCTCCATACTGGAAGTGCGGCTCTTATTGCTAAATGTAATGAATTATCAATTAAGCCACACAGAAAAGAAGGAGGGGTTACATTTCCATGTCTCAATGGTCGAGATATCACTGGCCACCACACCTCTGCTCCAAATGTGGCAACTGGAATGACGCATGTATTGACAGCGGTTACTAAAGCCCCGGGGGTTGCTCCTTGCTTTACTGGGTTCAGTCTTCTCATGTGCTGAGCCATTTTAAGTGCTTTGCTGCACCACCTGGCAACGTGGTGTTTAAAAGATAGTTTTGAATCAAGATGGACTCCAAGCCAACATTTATGTTCAGCAGGTTCAATTCTAGAGTCGTTGACGAGGATACTTATCGGCCCATCTTGGCGACGACACTTAAATTGAATTACTTCCGATTTCCCAGTATCAAATGAGACGGCATTCTCCTTTGCCCATCCCAGCGAGCTGTCTACTTCCAGTTGAGCAGCTAAAGTGGATTCCACACTAATAGGTCCAATTCCCAGGATCCCTATATCATCGGCATACCCAAACCTTGCTCAAGGATTACCACTACACAATGGTTCTGCCATATAAAGAAGATATAAAAGGGGAGAAATGGAAGATCCTTGCGGTGCTCAACACTCTAGCTTCTTTGGGCTTGTGACCCCGCCTTGGTAGCGTACCTGCACTCTCCAGTTGCTGAGAAATGACAAAGTCCAGCAGAGAATAGAAGCAGGCCAGCCTTGTGCTTGCATTTGTTGTAACAACCTGTTGTGTAAGACAGCTTTGAAAGCGCCCTGCACATCCAGTGTTACAAATATCGCGGACCATCCCTGTGAGTGAGCCTCCTTTATGTCGTGCACTACACAAGAGATAAGGTCAATTGCCGATCGCTTAGGTAGGTCGCCAAATTGTTGGCGACCTACTACATCTGATGTGATGGCATGATAGGACATTAGCTTGGCAATAATTCAAGACCCTTCGCGAGGCAAGAAAGAAGTGCAACTGGCCTCCACCCTCTAGTCGTTGATGGATCACGACCAGGCTTTGGAAGAAATACTATCTCTCCTAGCTGGAAGCAGGACGGATGGTATCCAAGCTGGAGATATGCACGATATAGCTGGGTGACATATAATCTGATACTGTCCCAGCAAGTAGCAAGAAGTTCCACTGAGATCCCAACTGCCCCTGGGCAGGTGTTTCTGCTTCCAATTATGCATGTCCGTACTTCCGACTCTGTCAGATTATATGTCCTCGGGATATGGCCTTCATTTGATATTGTAAAATTGGGTAAGTCGTCTGACGCTTGGTGAAGAGCCAGGAGACTATCTCATAAGACTGTCGCATGCTCAGCTTGGTTTGAGATAAAATTCCCGTTGTGCAAGAGTGAAGGTGGAATTATTTCCTGTCTTGGGGTCAGCCAGCCCATAAGGTTGAAAACATCAGAGGGAGTGTGCATCGATTCAATGCGTTTCTTCGAGTATTCATGTTTGGCCTTAGCGACTACCTCTCTAAAAGCCTTTCCAAGCATAGTGCGCTCGGATTCTAACACTGCAGCTCGATATTCTAGGTGGGCTTCCTTTCATTCTGGGATCCACCAAGGCGCGGACCTACTGCTCTTCCAATTCGGATGCTTACCATCTGCTCTCAGTGCGTCGGTCAATGTTTTGGTAAGGTCATGGGCGAAATCCTCCACTTCCTTAGTTGTGTTTATGGAAGGAACAGGCGGAATCCATTGCGCAACCACCTTGGCAAATTGAGCCAAGTTATTCTTGGAAACCCTGAGCAGACCTGCCGGACTGACTGTTACCCGGTCACAGTCAGGGATTAGACCACGGATGAGTAGATGATCACTAGTAACACATTCCTCACGATTAGCCCATGCACCTGTGCCGCTAATATTTGTCCAGGCTAAGTCTAGACTATTTCCAGCGCGGTGGGTGGGTTCACCAACTATTAAGCAGGTCAGATTATGGTGCTCAGCCCACTTTTCGATTGATTCGCCCTGGCCATGGGGGTTAGAAGCACCGGGTTTCCAAGTCCTATGTACTGCATTGAAGTCACCAATGGCAATAGACTTTGATGGTGGGGTCCGTTGTAGCAAGGGTTTGGCGGCTAAAGGATCCTGTGGCGTTTTACCATGTTTAGAAACGTGACGCCATTCACTATCACCCAACAGTAATCGCCAGTGGGATGAAGGGGAAATTTCTGAACTACTATCAATTGTTTGGAATCCTTTCGGGTATAAGTTGTGGCCCGCGGGCTGACGTGAGCACCTCCGAAAGAAATATGGCGGTCAAAATAAGGATGCGACTTGGTGCGCCCTGACCACCATGGTTCTTGAATCAATAGAACATCAAGTTTTAGGTCTCATGCGCGGGCTAGTGCGATATCGTGTGCAGATCCTCCTCTTCCTATATTTATGGACATGAACTTAAGAAAATAAAAAAGTGGTTGACGGGCTTGTGAGGGGCTCTTCATAAACGCATTTGATCACCCGACAAATCCTCGTCGGGTGGTGTTGGAGTGTTATCAGCTTCAATGTCTGGGGTTTGATCAGTAACAGCGGTAGCTCTTCCTTCTGCTGCTCTAGCTCTGGCAAATGCTTGGTATTCACGTTCACCTGCCTGGCGGTAGACTTTAAGTTGTTCTTTTGATGGTGGCCCAGCACGAGTGGGTCTGGCAAGGCATCTATGGCTATCTGAGCGGTTTGGAACACCGCAGTTTCTGCGTTTGGTTAGTGCTCGGCAAGACTCCTGGCAGAGTATGGCTGAGCCGCAATTACCACACGAGGGAGCTCGTGAATAGTATTTGGTGGAGTGGTGTCCGTTTCACCGTTTGCAGAAGTCCAAGGGGCGTTGCTTCTTGAACGGCCTGACGATTCCTGATTCCTCGAATACTCGGAAACCCGGCCGTGGAGCCTTTGTGAAAAGGGCTAGCCATGTGCAGTGAGGAGCCTCCGGATTATTCAAACCGTATGGTTTGACGGCGGCGGGACGTATAGATGATACCCGTTCAATTTCGAACGCAAGCAAAGCGCCCGTGACTTCCAACTGTTCCTTTAAATTGTAGATGATCCTGGGAACTGTGGGCACAAGAAGACCGATCCAGTTGGTAGCTGGCTCCAAGGTAGCTCCTGATAGGAAAAGTCCACCAGAGGCCTTGAGAAGTTCTTCGCGTGCCTGTGCACTACTTGGGCTGAGAGCAAAGCCAGACCGTACTGGTTTTATCAGCCCAATGGTGGTGGTTGAGACCGACATCCGTTCGATAATTGCATTGCGGAGGCCAGTCGGAGATAGTTTTCGCCAACCATGGTTTAATGGGAGGCGAATAAAAAGTATGTTGTCAATTTTCTCTTTAAGTTTGCTGCGGCTAGCTTTGGCATTTGTGGGGAGCATAGACGATGCAGGTGGGCATCTAGCCCGTGAAGATGGAGAAGATGATGGAGGTGTTTGTAAGACAGCAGTTGCTTTAGCTCTCATGTAACCATTATGGGCTACTTTTGCCCAAGTATTTTCTGTTGGAGGAATACTTATAGGCTGTTTATCAGGTCCTGGTTATGAAGTTGTGTGAATTGGGCCGCGAAACGGGCTAATTATAGGTGTGGCCACTGGTACCGGATTCCGTGTTATTTTTTCCTTGCTACCTGTATTTTTCATAACTCGGGGGGGTTTCGATTGTGTTGGAATAGGAGGGGGCAACGGGGCCTTCTCCGAGGCAACGAGACGAGCGATAGCTTGATGCAAATAGCTGCGGATAGTCTTGGCTTCCTCTTTTTCTAACTCTCCTTTGTAGGAGGAGAGCGTGCTATCAATGTTGCAAATTAAGCCTGAACAAATCGAAAGTCGTATGTGCCAGGCTCTCTCCTGACATTGACGGGACCTGATTATTTCAACAAGTTCCTTGGGTAGGTACGCGGGAGCTAGGTCAGGCTCGCTTTCTAATATATTGGTGGCCGAGAATGTACTCTGCGGCCCTGCACGTTTTGAGGGAGGAACTGGTTGTAAGATTGGCCAGTTCGCCTGAACAGTGCTGGTGACTTGAGAAGTGGAAGGGTGAGGTGATGGCGGAAGAGGAATTGGGGATGATGACGGTGCTGGCTGTGCTAGCTATGCTGATGGGGGATGAGATGCTGGGGCCTCTTCCACCAGAGGCGCTTGGGAAACCTGGATAAAATCCATCATGTAGACGTCGATGCTTTCACGTCAAGGTGCGTGATCGTCGGAGGGTTATAGTTTTGTGCCAATACCTATTTGTCAAATAAAATTAGCAGACGAAATCAAAGTGATAAAAATCACGCATATAGCAAGAATGAAGCTCGATATAGACGGTCATCAGAAACAACTATGAGGGTACGTGATGTCCAGGTTGACAAATGCAATAATCTTGGGTAAGCCATCGATGGAACACAACAAGATGTTGTTTTCGGCCAAAAGTCAATCCACACGGATAGGGGATGTAGAACACAGATTGTGTGTACGGGCATGTGGCTGGTTAGAGAAGTCTGCATCACGGCACAGAGTGCACCAATTGAAGACCTCCGAGCTAAATAATATAGCACAGGTGTCTTCAAAGTGGTCAATAAAGTTGTTAAGGCATGGAGAAAAGTGGCCAATAGGACAGGCCGGGAAACTCCTATGAGCCATATCAATGCATAACATCAGGAAAGTCTTGGAACCGAAAGCTCCGGCACGTAGGGAGGATATAGAAAGCCTCCTTCCAGTAAATATCAGAAAATATAACAGCTTATTCCTAGAAGATGGGACTATTAAGGAAGATACGTTGCCTCCTCATTATCCAAGAGTGGATATGAAGGTTCGGCTGCAGAAAGATGAACAGGGGCTGGACAAGGAAGTAACATGGGAGCCATTATGTAGCATGTCTCGGGGGGAATCGTCGGTGCTACGCAAAACCCTTAACGAGCTATTGGACAAGATTTGGGTAATAGCTAGCAGTTCGCTAAGGGGAGCATCAGTTTGGTTCAAAAAAAACCCCGGGAGGAGGGTTAAAATTTTGCATAGACCACCGAGCCTTGAACGCAATTTCGGAACGCGGTCGGTAACCTTTGCCATTAATTTGTGATACAACTCAAAAACTATTAGGAGCGTCATAGCTGACCAAAGCAGATGTCAGATCGGCGTTTCATAGACTGAGAAAAGCTGAGGGCGATGTGGGTATTACGCTTGTACAAGTGTGGCTTAGCCTAAAATTTGGCTTACGCTTATGTGATCTGAGTATCTTTAAATCTGACCCTGAAAAAACTGCGGGAGAGAATTCAATTGATGCCTACACAAAATTCCCATCGTTTACGTGTACGTTACTATTGTCTTTCTAAGATATCCGGCTGATACCGACAGGCGTTGAATGGAAAACAGCGTTTAGAACACGCTACGGATTATCTGAGTGGATGGCTACGCCGTTTGGACTTGCTGGGGCGCCTTCAGCTTTATAGAGGTGGATTACACAAGAGTTGGAGGTCTTGTTAGGTGTGACATGCTTGGCTTATGTGGATGATGTTGTGATATTCACGAATGCCGAGTTGAAAGATTACCAGAACAAGGTCAGATAAGTATTAGAGCGATTGCAAAGAGCAGGGCTAAAGCTTGATCCGAACAAGTGCGAATTCGCTAAAAAAGAGATATAATACTTGGGCTTCATCATCAATTGAGGAAGGAATGAAAGTGGATCCAGCAAAAGTACGCGGTACAGTGTCTTGGGAAGCCCAAAAAAGATGTTTGGAGGGTGCGTAGCTATCTGGGATTCGCAAACTTTTACAGAGCGTTTATATCAGACTTTGCGCAAATATTAGCGCATCTTCAGAAGCTTACAAATAAGGGCATTATCTTTACCTGATCACGGGAAAACCAGGAGGTGTTTGATAAGTTAAAATCACTTTTTGTTACAGCGCCCATACTAGCTGTCCAGGACACAGACCGTTCCACCATCCTAGCGACGGATACGTCAGGTTGGGCTACTGGAGGAAAGTTGAACCTATCGCTTATTACTCAAAGAAGTTATCGCCAGCCAAATGCAACTACAATATTGATGACAAGGAACTTTTGGCAATAATAAGACGCCTTAATGAGTGGAGAAGTGAATTGCTAGGACTGAAAAACCTATTCCTGATTTTGGCTGACTACAAAAATTTGAAATATTTCATGTCTTCGCGACGCTTGTTGGAGCGCCAAGTAAGGTAGTCGCAATTACTTTCGCAATTTAACTTCAAGCTAGTCTTTAGAGCGTGAAAACTAGCTGGATGATCAGATGTTATGTCGCGCAGACCACAGGACGTGCTCAAGTCAATAGAAGAGCCGTGGTTAAAAGAGAGAGAATTTAGGTTGGTAAGGAAGAATAGATTGAGAGAAATAACTCTGAAATACACGTGCTACAGGGTCTGATGGCTGCTAAAGGATTAAATAAGATTCTATAGGGGACACAATTGTTTGAGGACGAGACAACACAACAATAGTAGAACGAAGCGAGAGATAAAGATCAGATTATCAAAAAGATTTATAGGTCAAAGTAGATGTAACGGTCTTAAAGTAATTGTTATTCACAAACTACTCAGAGCTATACTCTAGAATATCTTGAAGTGAAGAAAAAAGGATGGGTGAAGTATCTCCCCTATTTATCTACAAATATATCTCTTAACATCATATCATAGTTGAGTCTATTTGAACACTTCTCATTTCCCCATATCAATTTCCGTCTACCTTATTCTCCCAAGATCTGAGTCGAGTAATAATTAATTATCGTGGTTGAGTCGCGATACATTGACGTGTAATTTCGCGTAATGACATTTCGCGTCCTTTTGTGACGAGATTGAGATTAGCTATTAATGTCAGTGAGATTGCATGATGCATCTTGCGTCAGCGAAGCTCGTTCTTGAGGTCAAATAGTCATGAGAAGGCCTAGTTGGTATGGATTGCGAATTGAATGAAATGATGAAGTTATTCTGTTGCAGCGGCTGGTTCCGATTGAGCGAGTAATTGTAAGAGATAATTAATTATTAGTTGTCGAGTAAGCGATTTATTTTGACAATTACTAATGTTGTCGAGAATGAAATAAGTTTAATTAATTTAGGCTCTAGCATGTTAGAAATCAGGCATTTGGCATGTGACAGTAGAAGGATGAGCCGCAATTCGCGTCAAATCTGCAGCCAAAAATCTCCCCATCGGAGTGCGAGATTGATGACCGAGAGACACTATGTTTCCAAAAACATTTATGGGTCTCAGATTTCGAGCCGCTACTCACCACATTAATCCACAAAACGCATCATTTACATCTAACGGGATATCCAGGGCGAAAAAGCATGATTGCCATATTAGCACTATTGTTTTTTTGGCAGAAAATGAATGCAATGATTTGGATATTTTGTAAAAATTGTGGTGTGTGCAGGCGAACTAAGGTTTGGCGTTCCAAAAGGCAAGGATTGTTACTACTTCTGTCACTTCCTGATTGTTTCCACAATGAACTCTCAATATACTTCATGACAGGATTGTCAGCCCGAAGAAAAGATGATTCATAATTTCAAATGATATCACCACTCGCTTGCTAAAGGGAGTCATGCTAGAAGTGACGAGTAAAATGAATGCCGAAGAATGCGCCGAACCTTTTTTACAATTTCACTATCGTTTCCATGGATTTCCACAAGCCATAACCTCAGGCAGGGGCTCTAATAAGGTAGGTGACTATTGGCGGCAGCTCTGCAAGGTGACAGGTACAGAACAACAATTATTAACTACCTTCACCCCAAAACAGATATAGCCATAGAACGGAGGAACCAGGAGGTCCTAGCTCACTTAAGGGCGTTTGTTTCATTCTCATAACTGGAGTGAGCCTCTATGTTGCCAACAGCACAATTGGCGATTAATAACCGGGACAGTACCGTATTAAATTTAAGCCAATTCTTCTTGGAGCATGGGTATCACGCTGACCCGGTACTGTTGAAAGCTCTGTCGAAGAAGGGAAAAAACTCGACTCCTGCAAAGAGGGTGGAAAATTTTGTGACTAGGGCTCTAGATGCCCAAGGATTTGCAGCCGCGGCTATAGTAGCAGCACAGCAAACAATGGAAGAGCAGGCAAATCGGAGACGAACACTGTCAATGAAATATTAGGCGAGGGATAAAGTATGGTCTAGTCGCAAAAACATCGCAACGCCTCAACCGAAGAAAAAGCTGGCCTGGGTCAATGCTAAATGTACAGTCACTAAAATAATTTCGCCCCATATAGCGGAGCTAGATGTACAATCAAAAGCATGGCCTAGATTTCACGTCGAATTACTACGGAATGCCAATTAGGACCCGCTTCCTTCGCAGTTGTAAGATGACCCACGACCAGCTCCCAAGATATGTGGGGATTACCCCGAGGACGTGCCAGAGCAAACAGCAGAATGTATTTTAAGAACTGAGCAAATGCGGTGAGGTCAAGGTTACGTTAGGAGATTGCTGGTCAAGTGGAAAGGGTTTGCGGAACCTACATAGGAAGATAGAAGGGAGTTGGGGGAGACGGAAGCACTAGATCATTTTGAGGCAAAATTTGGTTCATATGACGGCATTGGTAAAGACGAAGGGGCTAGACAAGGTTGCCGAAAATTGAAAAAAGCAGGGGGTCAAAGTTAAGGGCTGTGTCCGCAAAGTTAGCTGGTCATGAGGACCGGTCCAGTATCAGAATGCGAGAAGGCTGAAGCGGATCAGCTACGGATACAGTAGCTCAAGAAAGTACCCCAATAAATCGCTAGATTTGGTAAATTTTGATGATAACTCAACAAAAAATGCCAGGAAATAAATAATTATTTGTTGGCATTAATTATTGAGAGCATCCGATTTATCCTTAAATCTTTTCACTACAGGCTTATATCATAGAATAACATAAACGACTTTTGAAACTCTGGGAACATGCGTCAATTGTTCCAGAAATAGAAGCTTAAATGCGAAATCTCCTTTTATTTCATGTGGAAAACCTTCAGCCTGACCTAGCAAATTGCTGCCGTCTTCTCTGAATATTTTAGATGGATGTCCAGCTCTAAGTCAAAATTTCGTTCCATAGATGAAAGCAAATCTAAATGTGCTCACCATCATAATTTAGGTCACCCAACTGACGAAATTAGGAAAAAGAAAAGAGCTGGAGCTGATAACTTAAACCAGAGTAAAAATAACAAATGTCAGCACAAGGTTTTCTCTGTAAATGAAACGTTTGATAGCTCATCATATCAGCTAGATACTGCTGCAGACTTCTATGTCTCAGGAATTCAAATTGATTTTCCCTATTAATTGAAAACCCAGAAGTCATAGCTGTAGCCGGAGCCGAAGGAGATCAGATAATAACTGCTGACCTCGGTGACATAATTCTTCCTACCTCTGACGGCAACATAGAAAAATTCAGTGATGCTATTCACTTGACTGGAGACCATACTCGGATTATCTCTACATCCCAATTGGAAAGACAGAGGCTCTGAATAAATTTGCCAGACAATTATCATGACGCAAAATTATTTCTACTCGAATCTGGGCGACTAATATGGATACCCATATAAGCAAAAGTAAACATTAAGCCCGTGGTAAATGTTTGAAGACGAAACTGGCATAATATACTTGGCCACCCAGGTCAGGAAGCTCAGAAAATTGCCCTAAAACAGGTAGGAACCGATAAATATGAATTGCAAAATAATTGCGAAATTTGTTCTAAAACAAAGTTTGCAATATCAATGGGTTGTGGTTCTCTTCAAACTGCGCTGTCATTCACAGAAGTAATTCACGTGGACTTTATTGATGGTCAAAAGTCTCTTTCTCCCGGAGCAACAGATTCCTCCATTCCTAATGCCACTTGGATCCTTCTTGCCAACGACGAATTTATGTCTAAGAAGTGGGCTTGGTCAGTGTCCTCAAAGAAAACAGTACTTACCATAATTTGGTCCTTGAGTATTTAGAAACCAACTTCAGTAAAGCTCCAAAAAGTCTTCATACTGACAGCGGTACAGAGTTCTCCAATCGTGAACTTCAAGATAATCTTCTAGTCCGTGGTATTGAATGACACAGATTATCATCCCATGCCCCTGAACAAAACCGCATAGCTGACAGGAACGCCCCAACTGTTACAGAAAAAAAATGCGTGCACATCACTTACTATCCGGGATACCAGTGCGTTTACGGCCGCTTACCTTTAATGCTTCTATCAATATCCTTCATCTTATTCCATATAAACTAGCCCGAAAACCCCCTTCTATGCTAGCTTGAATCGATTACCAAATATCAAACAACTCTACCCCTTTGTTTGTCGAGCTTTCTGGCTTAATCCAGATCAAAATAAATTAATATCAAGAGTTAATCAAGGAATTTATGTTAGTACAGAGTTTTCTAAAGGTCATATTATCTTGAATCTTCACGCGGGTAATCGATGCGTAATCCAAAACGCATTATCTGATCCTAAAGCCAAAAACTGGAATAAAGCCATGGAAAAGAAAACAGATAACACGAGCTGGAACAAAGTTTATACAGTAGTATCTCGTGGCGAAGCCAAAGGTAAAATTTTGACCAGAAAACAGGCCCCAAAAGAAAAAACGGATGGACAACTAAAATTAAGATGTTGTGTACTCAGGTATGGATTGATGTGTGCATCTACATTGGAAATGAAAAAAGAAAAAATTTGAATTCTCCCTCTACTACTATCTTCCTAGGAGCCTTTTTGTACACTTTTGCTAGTTTGCGACTTCCTTTAGAAACTGTTAAAATAAATATTGCGAGGTACAGTCCCTAGAGACAAAGTCTTCGCAGAGAATTTCTATCGCAATATTTCACGGAACTTTGATTCTGAATAATTTTTTTGCTTCACGTTTACAGAAATCAGAGTAAAGTTCAGGTACATACAAAACTGCTGTAAGAGCTGTAGGCGCCACTAGAGATGACACATCTCCGCTAATTGTCAATAAAACACAGAGTGTCGCAGACAGCATTTATGATCACCCTTTTCACCAAATTCTCCCAACTAGCCTTGAACGTCTGATTGATCTTGATGGACCAATGTCTGAAACCCGTCTCGCCGGATTTCTAACAGAAAGGGTAACTTGGGCCACCTTAAATCCAGTGGATTAGTTGCTTCCTACCTCATCAATTTATGACATGTAAAGTTTAGCGAGATGTGCTTTAGAGTGAACCATAATTCACTGGAGTAACATGTCACATTATGGACGAGCCGCAATACTATACCAGAGGATTCATCAATCCATATGCTGAAAACACTTTCGCAGAAGTCCTACGATTGACTAATATACAAATACTGCTCGTATGTGCTACTCTCAAAAACTTTCATATAACTCATATCAATATCACAGCGGCTTTTCTTCATACGGATATTGATTCTCCCATCTACATTGAGCAGCCTCACGGAAAAGAAACTCCTGGAAACCTGGTCTGTAAGTTACAAAAAGCCATCTATGTGTAAGAGGCGTGGCTAGGTGTGACAAAGGAATCCTTGGATGTAAACTTCGAGCTCTGGACTATGGGCTTAGACTGTGGCTGTGGACTATGGGCGAGGACTGTGAACTCGGTGGACTAGACAATAACAATGACTGTGAATCAAGACAAGATTATATTAAACAGCGGTAGATAACAAGACTCAGGTCTAAAGAGCCTCTAGATACAAAGGGAAGACCACTACTTATACAAGTCTAACTCCATCCCTACAGGGGCCATCTGGCCAACGCCCAGGCCATCTTAGAAATACATCGAATACTACAGAATACTATAGAAGTCCATTGACCATTATAGGAGGGAGAATAATATGGAAATCTATAGAAGCTCAACCCAAAATCCCTAGTGTTCAGACAGAAGTACAGAAAATTCTAGAAGAGTGACAGCAGTAAGTATGCGCTAATCCTGACGCATGATGTCACCTGATATCACCAAATATCAGTGCTGCAATGATTCATGGCCTATTCCTGACACTATGGACTCAGGACGGCACCTAGAAGATGGTAAGAAAAGCTTCGGGACGTACTTGAGCAAAATTAATTTCTACTCCTACTGTGAAACTCAAAAAATTCTCGCCATAAGGACACTATAATTTCGACATGAGTTGATGGTTTGATGATAATATCCACTTCTAAATTTCATATTGACGAAACTGTTACCCCGCGGGCAAAAGTTTTTCAAGTTAAAGACTTTGGTAACATGATCAAGTTCCTTGGAATAAATATAGAACGAAATTCAGATGGTATACACATCAACCAGGGAGATGAGGTCGATGCATTGTGTGAAGATATGGGAATGCCGTACTGCAACAGTGCGTGTACACTAATAGCTGACAACAATCTCATCGATTCTGATATAACTCAATCGTGCTCTGAGTCTGAGGCAATTAAATATCAACCAGTTGTCGGATCGCTTCTTTATATCGCTAATATGATACGGCCTGATATCTAGTACGCCGTTAATTGGCTTTCTGGTTATGTCCGTATGTCAGGAATAGGCCATGATTCATTGCGGCACTGATATTAGCTAATATCAGGTGATATCATGTGTCAGGATTAGCGCATACTTAATGCTGTCACGTGAATAATAATCAATTCACGTGTTGTCGCTAATCGAGGTCTAGCCTTCTAGAATCTTCTGTACTTCCGTCTGAACACTAGGGATTTTGGGTTAGGATTCTATAGGTTTCCATACTATTCTCTCTCTTGTAATGGTTGATGGGCTTCTACAGCATTCTTTAATATTCTATGTAATTCTAAGATGGCCTGGTTGTCGGCCAGATGGCCCTTGTAGAGATGGAGTTAGGCTTGTGTATAAATAGTAGCTTTCCCTCTGTCTCTAGAGGCTCTTCAGACCTGAGTCTTGTTATCTACCGTTGTTCAATATAATCTTGTCTTGATTCTCAGTCATTGTCATTGTCTAGATTCATAGTTATTGTTATTGTCTTGTCCACCGAGTTCATAGTCCTCGCCCGTAGTCCACAGCCACAGTCTACGCCAACAGTCCATAGCTTACAGTTCACGTCTAAGGGTTCTTTGATCACACCTAGCCACGCCTCTTACACCGTAACCCTTCACAAAATTGTTTCTTAGCTCTGAGGCACCCTGTCATAAGCGGCATGTAGACAGCGTGGGGAAAGAGAGGGGTCAAGAGGTGGGTGTCAGGCTAAAGGTTGCCATCCTACATGATACACAAGATAGATGCATCACAACTCGGCTAAAAGGCCAGACCAGAATCATAGAACACTATGACCTGGCAATCTCCATATATATATTAAACAGTAGAGGCTTTCCTGACACACCCCTTTTGCTATATTTCAAACACTAAATCTGCTACCCTCTATTTCCCCTGTCTGGGCAAGCCTGATCTCACTGCCTCATCAGATAGCAGCTGAGAAAATATGGCATCCTCTAAAGTTACTTTGGGTATCTTATTTTTAGTTTATAGTATCCTAACAGGCTGGTGGTCAAAGAAGCAAGCAGTAACTGTATAGAGTGCGTGTGAAGCTGAATATGCCACCCTCACAAATCTATCGGTTGCTGCACAATGGCGTCCATTATTCAACAAACTTTTTCGAATACCCACAAGCTCAACATTAACAGAAATTAACAATATCACAGTTTTAATTACTGCAAATTCTTCAAAAATATCCACTAGGGATCGTCACTTTCTTATGAGAGAATTGACTTTTCAAAAAGCTGCTCAAATGTGACCTAACTAAATTAAACTACAGGCCAACAAATGACTGTAAATCTGATGGCTCAACTAAAGCACTTCAGCAAATTAAACACAATACTTTTTGGTCTCAAATTATAAAACATGCAAACTCTAAGGCAGGTGTGATAGGTAGCATAGCACATGATCTAAGGTTAATTATAAATCTAGCCAGCACCAAATAAATTCGACAGGTTTCATACATCATAGGTGTTATTGTCACAGTAAATTGTTATTCACGGCTGGACAAATACCCAATAAAAGTAATAAATTCTCTTAAGGTTGAACTAACGTGACCTTTCTCACTAAATGCTAAGACCAACTGTTAAGAATGTAACTTAGTCCGATTCACAATAAGTTATAATGTGATATGAATAGTTGGGAAAACGTTAATATGAGCTGGGCAGCAATTAGCAATAAGAGTGAAAGAACTTAATTCAATAAACTAGACTTATAAGTTCACTATATACAAAGGGTCTCTTTCCACATCATTGGTGTGAGAACAAATGTTATACGATGTTAATCATGGAATGTTGAACACAATGTTGTCAATGCCCCTACACTCGTAATTGCTGATAATGATTCCGTTGATGACTTCCATTCGTATTGATGATTACGAGCCTTTGTTTTGTCTTGGTAAATGATAAGTTAATACGCGCTTATTAATGCCTGTGCGTTAATGCCTGTGCGTTAATGCCTGTGCGTTAATGCCTGTGCGGTTTGCTTCAGAATCCCGTATACCTTATCACCAACGCCAACTCCGATTATCCTTCTCCCAAGCAATCTTCCCAACGCCATGACCTGTATTTCCGAACTCCTGGTCCGGCCCTAGCAATGTCTCTCCTCAACCCCCTGTTTCTGGTGGAGATCTTGTCCCGCTTCCCCGGCCCCTTGAACTTGAAGACGATCTGAGTTCATCTCCCTCCGCCTGGACATGCCTTCAGCCTCCAATAGCCAGATCCCACCTCTTGTTAACCTGAGACTGGGATGGTCCTTAAGACCATCCCTTAGCTGGGCACAGCCCGTAACAGTAGGCTGCACTCATCGCCTCAAAAGATCCAGCTCCTTAACGTCATTGATTGAGATGGAATCCATTTTGTCGATGTACCAAGCTCGTTTGTGGCGTTCCAGGTTTCTGTCATAATGCAGTATCTATTGTTAAGATGTTTCGGATCTAACTTTAGACTATTATTGTAATGGCTTATAAGCCGATATTTTCCTGTAGCATATGATGGTCATCATATGCACAGACTAATGCAGCCCTATCCGGGTTTGCTAGCTTCCCGTCAAGCAATTGGCAGGGTAGGACGCTTGGACTCAGCTTGGCGGAACTTGCCTATGTTTCATGTTGCAAGGGGTAATACATGCCATGGTGTTATTGTAGCATTGAGAGCCTGGTGGCGATTCATCGGAAGTGTTATAAGTAGATGCTACCTGGGCAGATGTAATTCCTCTCTTCATAGATAAATATAAACTACTTTACGATATACAGTGCTTCTGCCTCAATATCCCGAACCGTGACAATTATTTTGAGATATGGCAAGGAAATAATATAGCTACTAGCAGGTCTTACATGTAGATAAATAGCCTCTTGATCCATCTAGATGAGAGGTGTACAGCTTAGGTTCATTCTTTAGAAATATACTATCATCATCATAATTCATTCCTTTAGTGATTTACATTGTCTTGAGTACCACCGTCACCAAATTTATATCTTCGACTTTATATATCACAAATCGTTAAAACATACATTGCGATAGTAAACTTTTAAAGTCAAATAGTCATGTTCATCAGCTATTGAGTGATAATTTCCCACAGTTTTGATAATGAACTCTTGAATTCAAGCTAGTGACCTCTGCCGATTTAATGGGGAAAGAGCAACGGTCACTGCACGCACGCAATGCCACAAATAATCTATATTTTTTGATAGTGTTGTGCCTAGGAGCATAGTGGACATGGCAAGGCTGCATAAGCAGCAGATGAGGTGACACCACCGAGGCTAGGATGAAGTGTTGGGACTAGCTAGGCAAGGTGTGTGTCCCTGTTGTGCCTAGGAGCACAGTGGACATGGCAAGGCTGCATTAGCAGCAAATGAGATGACACCACTGAGGCTAGGATGAAGTGTTGGGACTAGTTAGGCGAGGTGTGGGTCCCACAAGACTTGATGTTTGCATTGTTTGCTCTGTTGGCGCACGGATGATTTTAGAAGTATAAGTAGGCTTAGATTTGCCACTTCTGTTGGAAATCATTCTCATCATCTTTCAATTCAATCTTACATTCCTGCCATACGCGCAATTGCCTGTTCTACTCAAACATCCGAATCCTTTTAGTAACTCTGCGCAAGTGTACGTACCCCATCATATACCTAGTAAAACAGATAGACGAGAAAACTCCGTGACCGGACTTAGCTGACCTTAAATACCCAAACGGTCTCCTTTGAGTTATGTACAAGTATTGTAATCCTATCCCCTAGACAAACTATATTGTACAGGTATTAATGCAGCCCCCTTACTGAGCCTCCCGTATCAGTTCCCTCAAAAGAGGCCAAGTCATTTAAGCTTTCGGCTAATGGCAAAGGCTGGGCCCTAGTGCAGCCCAGCCACACAACACTGGGTAAAACCCGTAACCGCTGATCCTTATAAGTCCAGCTTTCTGGACAATAACGGTTGTACAAGAACTCTCATATCCTTATTTGATGAGCAGTTAAAGCAGTTATTGCTGTTGCTGCTGAATTAATTGCTGTTTGCAGGGGCTCTTGAGGAACCCGAAAACACAAAACAAGTTATTGGCTGGATGGGTCAATTTGAATCCAAACTGCTTGTGTAAGAGAAAATTTTTGAGTCATTGAGATCCATCGCTCCCAATTAGAAGGGCCATTTAGCACAACATGAGAACGATTTAGTTCTGCCTCTTTTTTCCTGAGTATCTTAAATTGAATAACAATTGTGACATTGTCAGAGGAAAAATTCAAAAAAATTGAGAGAAAGTATCAAGATTTAACAAGGAAAAATGCCACAACAAAACAGTAAACTCAGCCACAAAAAATAGACCAATGTAACTTTTCTGTGCACACACGATTCCTACTGGGCTTGTAACTAGTGGACCTAATGCTGGTTCGGGAGCTTTAGGGATATAAAAAGTATATATTGGATGTAAGCACTCCTACATAGGTTACAGAGGAGAATTTCTTCAGAGATAAAGTATATGTTCGTAGCAAATTATTCTGACCCCTTCCTTTCTCTCCCATTTCGTCTCACTCCAAACATCAATTGTTACGGTTTGACTGTTCGACAAGACTTAGGTGATTACCTAAGCAATAATGTGATCATGCGTCGCGCGTCAGAGGTTATAACTTGTAATTTAGATTTTTGTATTCTTTCTTCCCTATACTAAAATAATCAATTGAATTCATTATTTCCAGCTAGTAAACCTTCACACTTTATTTTACTATCGCCATCGCATGCTCATTATTGAGCATATTGTGATTTATTCACAGCTTAGGGTTAACCTTGTAGAAATTTGGAAGGGATTAGCAACAGTTTGTTAAGACTGATTAGGCACTTATCACAATCTTGCAGATTTTGGAATGTAAGAGGCTGTTAATCGTAAGCTGTGCAGTTCTTTATTACTCCAGCTTAGAAAACAGATTGCTATATATATAATATCTATCTAAAGAAACAGAAATCTAGTGATTTGTGTTAATATGGTTTAGCGTATTTACCAGCCTCACAACTTTACGGAAAGATTAGTACGTGCAGATCTACGTGAGTGCAAGCGACTATCACATCCAAAGTTGGACGTTACTTGTTTCATGATAGCAATCATTTCAACAAACCTTTTTTCACAAGAGATTGGAGAGAGTTTTTATGCGCATTGAGCTACTATTCTACTCAGATAGCGACTCTTACAATCCTTCAAAAACTGGCAGCTCTGCCTCATATCTTACTGCAGAAGACTGAGAAGAAATAATGGTGGACTCCAACATGACTGGTGTTTACTCTGATAACAATATTTTAGGCTCAAGTTTGCCCAATTTACCAGGCTTGCCACTACACAAAGGGCAAGCGAACTGTAACAGATTGAGACAGGATGGTAGGAAGAGAAGATGGAATATCTTAGTAACAAGGAATAAATAGCTATGTGAGAATATAGCGTAGGAAGGAAACAAGTCGAAACACAATCCCTCAAGATTGTTATCCTCTAAGTATATATCTACATGTGTCTCGTTGGGCCTCCCCCTACTAGTGGGGTCGCGCTAACTGAGACACGCACTAAACTCCTTACAACCCTGACCCTGTAAGAAAAGCAAATTTCCCAACGCTTAGCATAACTCCGAACGCATAAAATTACACACACCGCTGCAAAAAGCAGAACCAATTAAGTGGCCCGCCGCTTATGGCCACAAAGATTGCACAGAATGGCCAACTACCTACGGTATTCTTTGATATAAATACCAACGTGATGTAGTAGAACGTAATATCTTATTTGACTATGAAAACAATAATCACGGTAAAAGATGCTGTGTATAATCCAGCTATAAAAAATGTAAAGTGTAGGACTTCAAGAAGATGCTGTGTATGATACAGCGAGAATAAAAATGAACTCTGTAATAGAATCACGTAATGAAAAATGAATATATTAGGTCTGATCTCCCAGAAAAAATCTCTCCCGCTCTGTCTGTTCTATTTAATCCAATATAAAATCAAAATGCTTCCCGTTTTGTCCTCCCAGTGCTCCGTTTCCCAAGAACCAAAATCTCCTCCAATCCATGTTCATCTGTATCATGATACAATATTAAACCAAACTTCTTAAGATAATTGTTCCAAGAAATTTCCAAGCATGGAGTTGTCATTGAAAGACTCTGAAATATTATAATGAACAATTTGCGACACTTGAGACAAAACATGAAAATAGAAATAAGAAGCCACGTGAAACAAACAAAAAAAATAAGGCAACCTGTTGAAACATTCCGATAGTGGCTACTTGAGAAGCCCATGTTGTTACACACATCCCCCCAGGTTTTATGAAATGGGGCCTACATGAAATTATTCGATTGATGTTGTGTCGAGTTTTGTCAGATTGGTTATTAACGATTTTATGTCTTCCATATCTAATTGTTTTAAAAAATTTGCATGTTTTTGAGGCGGGAGTTCTTTCGTAAATCCATCTGCGACCATGTCTGCAGTAGGCACCCATTCGACTTTGATATTCCCTGCTTGGAATTCCTGCCTTATCCATAGTTGATGAATATCTATATGTTTCAGCTTTGTGACTAATTTCGGTGCGTCTTTTGTGATTAATCTTATGGTTTGCTGGTTATCTAGAGAGATCACCGCATCTTGGTTTAGTTCGAGTCCAATATTTTCAAATAGTCTTATCCACCATAGATATTCCTTTGCTAATGTGGAAACTGCAAGCAGTTCCGCTTCTGTACTTGAAGTCGTCACTGTTTTTTGCTTGGTAGCTTTGTAGTGGACTATATCGCCGTAAAGAAGGAGAGCAAATCCACAGGAGCTGTGCCGTGTTTCGGGATCATCGCCATATGAAGCGTCGCTAAATGTCATAATGCTCTTTTTGTTGAGGAGGATTTTTGTAGATAATTGTCGCGGGATCAATTGGTGAAGGTAAACTTCAGAGCAAGTCCAGTATAAAATCAGTTGATTATTGAAAACTATGGTAAGAATAAAGATGGGCATACTCTGTATATAGATACATAGGCCCGCTCCTTCCGCTAATTACTAGCACAAATAAAAACAACTGTGTTGCTACGCAACCACCACACAACCACACACGTAACAGTAGCGCTGGCGCAGTCAGTGCACAACAAGGGATCAATCCCGTAACATCACCCCCCGTTTAAGGGCGTTTCCGTACTCCTGTATACATTCCTATATTTTCTTCGCCCACATTATCGTTAGTTCCGTATAATTGCTCAAATATATCCAGGGCGGTTGTGTTTTGAAACTCGGAACGCGGTTCCCAGGTTGGTTCTGTCTGGCCTTTCCATTTAACAAGCACTACCCGCTGTACCCCTCGACCTCGGCGCCTATTCTTCGCTCTAAGTATGCTTTCAATTTCGAATTCCTGGTCTTCCCGCGGAACTATGGTATCAACGGGCGCTGGCTGGTAGTCGTCTTGTTTTTGTGAAGGTAAAGGATCGTCCGCAGCTCTTCTAAGCATATCAACGTGGAAGCGGGGGTGAATGCCTATGGGAACGTCAAGCTCGATAACGTGAGGCGAAATAAGTTTAACAACTTTATATTTGTTGTGTAGCCAAGCTAGTTTCTTTGAAGGTCGTGGCGTTGCGACATTTTTCAGATTAAGCCACACGCAGTCTCCTACTTTAAAAACTTCGGATTGTTGCCGACTTTTGTTAGCGATGTCTTCCATGAATTGCTGGCGCCAAGTCATTGAAGCTTGGGCTAAGGCTTGGCCTTCCTCAAGTTTCTGAACTAAAGCGTCCGCTTTTCGGGATTTTGAAGAGCTTCCACCGGCGAGGTTTCTATTACAGACTAGAGGAAAAGCTGGAATATGGTATCCATGATTCAGGAAAAAGGGGCTATAACCAAGTGATGAATCTCTGTTGTTTAGTGCTAGTTGAGCTGCGGGAAGTAATTCCGACCAATCCGTTTGGGCGTAAGTTACGTATGCACGGAGATAGGCTTGCACTACTTGATTAGCCCTTTCCGTTGCACCGTCAGTTTGTGGGTGGAAGGCTGTTGAGAGCCGTTGTTGTATGCCTGTTCGCTCGCAGAGTCGTCGCCAGAAGTCTTCAACCCAATTACTGCCTCAATCCGAGGTTATGGCCCGTGGAAAGCCGTGAAATCGATAAAAACATTGTACAAATCGGTTAGCACATGATTCAGCAGCCATTGTATCCATTGCCTCCAGAATAATTTCTTTACTTAATCTATCTGTTATTACCATTAAGTAACGTGGCTGGTTTTTAGTGGCGGTTAAATCCGTCATAAAATCAATGGATAGTTCTTGATGGAAACGTTCTGGGACAGGTAACGGTTTCAGGAATCCACGTCTTTTATCTCTCCAGATGTGCGTTCGGCCACAGGTGTCACAGTTGCGCACAAATTGGCGTACCATATTGCTCATTCGCGGCCAGTAAAAATCGCGATTTAAGACACTCAATGTGGCATCGCGTCCGGGATGTCCGATTGTCGGGGAATCATGTGCTCTATGGATTAGAGCTGTTTGCAATGGTTCATTTCTAGGGATTATCAGACGATCTCTCCATCTAGCGAAGCCATCACTGTCAATTGAACACTCGGAAATAGAAATTTTAGATGTGATTGAAGGTGGAAAGCATCTCTCTTCCTGCACTAAGGCCTTTCTAATGTCACGTAATTCCCCATCTTCTTGAACACCCTCATCCCAAAGGTGCGCTAGGTCTGGATCTTCGAATGGTGCATTAGAATTGATAGCTGTAACACCTAAATTATTGACTGCGGTTTGATCAGTGGCTACCCAATCGTCTTCTATGAGTTTCATTTGGCGATGAAGCAGTCGAGAGTCATTAGGATCTCTTGGAGTATCTTGTTCTAATCTCGATAGTGCGTCAGGTCTTGCGGCGTCTTTTCCTGGTCGAAAGCTCAATTTTTTCAAGGGAGGTCATCGAGCAGAGACTTCCACCTTACCTGTCTTTCTGATAACCTCCTCTTACTCGTAAAATACTGCAGGTTTTTGTGATCAGTGAGTATTTCAATTTGGTATCTCAGCGACATTAATTCTGATCTCCAAAACTCCACGGCTCGCACAATGGCCAGTAATTCTTTGTCATGAATGTCATAGTTGCATTCAGCTGGCGAAAGTTTTTTAGAAAAGTACCCGACTGGCCGCAACTTGCCTTCAGAATCCCATTGAGAAAGGCAGGCACCCATTGCCCATCCAGAACAATCCGTTTCTAGCACTGTTTTACGTTCGGGGTCAAATAGTGCAAGTATGGGTGCTGATATAAAATAACTTTTTACTTTTTCAAATGCCTGGCGGGCCTGCTGATCCAACTGGAGTTTTCTTCTTCCTGAGAATTCTTTTCGGGTGTATCGTTGAAGAGGGGCACTCAAGCTAGAAAATTCATCGATGAAATCTCGGTAGAAATTGCCGAAGCCTAGGAAGCTACGCACTCCTGTTTGGGTTTGAGGAAGCTCCCATTTTTTATGGCTTCGATTTTTTTAAGGATCGACAGAAATTCCTTTTCCTGCTGTGACAATAAATCCGAGATACTTCACCTCCTTGACTGCAAAGTCACACTTCTTTAAATCTAGCTTTAGCTCTGCGTTTGCTAGTCGCTTCAATATCTTTTCAACTTTTTCCAGATGATCTTCCCGAGATCCATCACTCCAGATAAGCACATTGTCTAAGTAGACTGTGCAAAATTCATCTAGGTAACCTTGTAGGAGGCTATTGATCCATCGTTGCCACGCAGCAGGAGCTCCAGTCAAACCAAAAGGCATCACTAACCACTCGAATTTACCCAAGCGCGTCTGGAATGCTGTTTTCCATTCATCCCCATTCTTGATTCGGAGTCGGTGGAATGCTGCGCTGACATCAATCTTTGTGAACCAGCGAGCCTGAGAGATTGCCCTAAATGTTTCTTTCACCAAAGGAAGAGGATACCTATCCTTTTTTATGATAGCGTTTAGAGATCGGTAGTCAACGCAAAAGCGCAGACCTCCCCCTGGTTTTTTAACAAATAGGACTGGAGCCCCACCTGGCGAACTGCTTGCTCTGATCCAATTATGGTCGAGTAGCTGCATTATTTCTTTTCTTAGGCAAAGCAATTCGTCACGCGACATTCCGTACAAGGGCCCTCGTGGGAGATCTTTGACTCGGCCCTGCTCGTCTTTTAAAATTTCTATAGCTAGGTCCACTCCTGGTCGATAGGGTGGCAGGTCACTTTGATCGTTATTGTCAGCTTCAAATGCCTGGTAGTGAGGGCGCAATTGTTCCGGAAGCTTTTCTATAATTTCTTGTCGTGTAAATTGCTTTTTGGGGGCTAACATCTTGTTTATATCATGGATTGATGCTGCATACACTGAAATCTGATTTCCGCTTGGTTTAAGCCCTTGATGTTGCTCCCGTTCTGATCTTTTGAGATAAGCTGACATAGCCGTGTGGCGAATCATAGCAACTTCGATCATAGGGGAAGCTGAACTGTGCGTGCGGATAACATGACACTCTTTTTCCAAACACAGTACCCGATCTCGAGCTTTATAGACAACGTCATTGTGCCTCATCTATGGCTCTCCAAGAATAAGATCATGGGCTAGTCCAGCGATCACGTATCCACAAATTCTGGAACAACTGCCATCTAAGTCAACATCTGCCCAACATATTTCGTCTACGATGATTTTTTCTTCATTTTCCGGATCCTTGGCTAATCTGAGTTCCTTCGGGGGAACTTTTAGGCGCGGGAGGTTGAGACGATTTGCGAGATTTTCACTTAAAACAGAGTAGATTGTGCAACCCAGATCCACTAGTGCGGGAACTGAAGTCGAATTGATTATTCCATCTACAAAAACTGGTTTACCATGCAGTCTACCTATGATACGTTGCATTTTACTAAAAACCGTTTCGCCATCCTTTCCCAACCCTCCTTTCCTCCAGTCGCGGCTTTCTCTGGAGGTTAATCTTTTACCGAATTGCTTGCTTCGAGAAAGTTATTCAGCTCTTGCAGGCTGTTAATTTGGGTGGATTGCTTTGGAGGACCAAACTTTCGGCAAAATTTTGATCTGTGTCCAGGTTTCTCGCATCGTATACAAACACCCTTCTCGCGAAGAATCTGAAACTCCTCGTCGCTTTGCCAAGGTGCAGAAGGCTTTGGTTCCGCATTCCTAAATTTCCCGTTGGCCTTTCCTTTACCTTTGGAGTTTGGGGATGCAAGGAAAGCGGATAGCTGCTTAACATCAATTTTCATCCCTCCCATGGTAACGTCCCCGTCCTGATCTGTCAGTGATTCCGGCAAAATAGGCTGCGATTTATCCGGAAGACTTGATCCAGGCGAGGTATCATTATACTGAGCAACTCGGCTGCGTGTGGTGTACTGAGTAACTTGAGACTCGTTCTTGCGTACGAAGTTGTCCCGCATCTCCATATTAGAAGCTACTTCAGCAACTTCTTCTACCCAGTCATGGTAGTTATCCTTGGGCAGCTTCAAGACATCGATTTTGTCTAAAAGCTTCTCGCTAATAGACCGGCGAAGCTGTTTTACTTTAAGCTTCTCTGGCCATTCATGACCTCCAGCATACTCAAATTGAAGCTCCCATTCTTGTAGAAACTGACGAAATATTTGAGCTTCCCCTTGCTTCATGGAGTGAAGTTTCAGTTCTGCTTTTTCAGCGCCAACTTTGTCAAAATATGCTTCGTTGCACTTAACTAGAAATTCCTGTTACAGGCTGTTGCCATGTTTAGTTGTAACCGGAGTTTATCCGGTTCGGTTAAACCTCTAGCCCTCAAGTGCACCTTTTGGCGAGGCTAGCAAAACGTGTGAGGGAAGCCGCTTATGTAAACACTATACTAGTGACGCGAGATGCAGCATACGGTATATGTACTTAGTTGTAGAGATCACGTAGGCTTGTTCCTTCATACAGAATATAAACCCCCTTTGGACATACATTAGCGAACAGCTACCGTAGCACCTCCTCTTACAATTCCTTCCAATTGTAATTTCGCTCAGCTCCGCATTTCATCCAGTGATTTCGAATTCGTTGTCTTTGAGGTTCTGGAATACATTGATAGATTTTCATTCATATGGCGATATCCGTTACCAAGAATGGTGAGTATACCTCACATTGAACCTGGAGAAGCTGGTGGTGAGTGGGCCATGTGTGGGCTGCCCCGTCCCATCTGCCAAAATCGACATCTCTGATCATCTGGGTCCCTGGGTTTCCTTGCGATAAGTTGGAAGATTGTGCATCATTCATGGATGTATCGACCATGATTAAAGTGCCACTCGCGCTAATAGGGATTGAATCTGCGTCCAGATGTTCAAGAGAGTTATAAAATTCGACTTCCAAAAGACTGCTGTTACTGCTGACTGAGGATGTATTGGAATATGTGGGAACTTGAATTTTCATGCACTAGAATTTAGGATAGTTTTCAATAATCTGTCGCGGGATCAATTGGTGAAGGTAAACCTCAGAGCAAGTCCAGTATAAAATCAGTTGATTATTGAAAACTATGGTAAGAATAAAGATGGGCATACTCTGTATATAGATACATAGGCCCGCTCCTTCCGCTAATTACTAGCACTGTTGCGGGATCAATTGGTGGTGGTAAACACCAGAGCAAGTCCAAATATAAAATCAGTTAATTATTCTAATCTACTGAAAGAACTTGGGAAGAATTTCCCTTCTCATATATATACACATTTGCGCTACCTGCATAGAGCCTGCTTGTAACTATTATTACTGCGATCTCCAACCTCGTGATTAGCGGTGTTGTTAAATACGGATTCCAACCATATTAATATAAGGGCCAGCCTTGCGAGTATCGACGTATCCGCCTCGCCAATAATGGTCTTGGCAATACCAGCCTCGCGAATAATGACGTTCTGGCGCAGCCAGAATAAGCCTCGGGGATCTATCCCGTAACATCACCCCCCCCTTTTTGGTTGTCGTCGCCTGCCAGTTTGCATCCCAAGATCTTTTTCTCCAACATTGTCTCCTGTCCTATATTTCTGTTCGAAGGTATCGAGTGCGGATGTATTTTCAAATTCGCAACGTGGCTCCCAGGTCGGCTCTGCTTGTTTGAGCCATTTCACGAGTAACATCCGTCGGAAACCTCTACCACGAGGATGTTTCTCGGCCCTTAGAACGCGTTCAACTTTAAACTCTTGTTCTGCCCGCGGTAGGCTAGTGTTTATGGGTGGGGGTTGAGAATCATCCTGTTTTTGTAAAGGAAGCGGATTATTAGCTGCTCGTTTGAGTAAGTCAACGTGAAATCTTGGATGAATGCCAACAGGAACATCAAGCTCGACTACATGAGGGGAGATAATTTTCAGCACTCTATATTTGGCATGTAGCCATGCAAACTTTTTTGATGGTCGAGGAGTCGGAATGTTTCTAAGGTTTAGCCAGGCAAAATCACCTACTTGAAATAATACTGCTTGTTGCCGGGCACGATTTGCTGTATCTTCCATCATTTGTTGTCTCCATGCCATTGCTGCTTGCGCTAGATCTTGTCCCTCTTCAATTTTATTCACAAAGGCATCCGCCTATCGTGATTTCGTGGATGTAAGCCTTGGCTCTATGTTATCGGTGGCACTTGTGGCTGCTGAAATGGGAGATACATGATAGCCATGATTAAGGAAAAAGGGGCTATATCCCAGAGATGAGTCTCTATTATTAAGAGCTATTTGGGCTGCGGGAAGTAATTCGGACCAATTTGTCTGTGAGTAGGTGACAAAAGCACGGATGTACGCTTGTACCTCTTGGTTAGCCCGCTCTGTTGCTCCATTGGTTTCGGGGTGAAAAGCTGTCGAGAGCCTTTGTTGCATCCCTGTCCGCTCACAAAGTCGTCTCCAAAAGTCCCCTACCCAATTGCTTCCACGATCTGATGTTATCGCCCGTGGAAATCTGTGAAATCGGTAAAAGCATTGGAGGAACCGTTCCGCACAAGCTTCTGCTGACATTGTTTTCATGGCTTCCAATATTATTTCCTTACTTAACCTATCAGTGATTACCATTAAGTATCGTGGTTGGTCTTTATCAGCCGGGAGATCTGTCATAAAGTCGATCGATATTTCTTGGTGGAAACGTTCCGGAATCGGCAAGGGTTTTAAAAATCCTCGCTTCTTATCCCGCCAAATGTGAGTTCGCCCGCACATGTCGCAATTTCTCACGAATTGGCGAGTCATGTTGCTCATTCTAGGCCAATAGAAGTCTCTACTTAAGATGCTCAATGTTGCTTCTCGCCCAGGGTGTCCAGTGACAGGAGAATCGTGAGCATGATGAATGAGAGCAGTCTGTAGGGGCTCGTAAATTGGAATGAGAAGTCGATCTCTCCACCTAATATAACCCTTTTCGTCAATTTGACACTCTGCAATTGATATTTTGGCTGTCACAGAAGGGGGAAAGCAACGCTCACGAAGAAGTGCATTTTTGATATCACGATATTGTCCATCAGACTTAATACCTACTTTCCACAGCATGTTGAGTTCTTCATCATCAAATGGTGATTTGATTTCGCTTTCTTCATTATCATTTCCTGAGGCATTGGAATGCTCGGTTAACGCTATCCAGCCCGGGTTTAAGAGTTGTTAGTCTCGATGTCGAAGGCGAGGGTCACTAGGATCTTTTGGAGCATCTTGTTCTAACCTTGACAAAGCATCAGGCCGGCTTGTTTCCTTTCCAGGTCGATAGCGCAATTTAATATTCTGCAAATAATCGAGGATAGACTTCCAGCGAATTTGTCTTTCGGATAACGTTCTTTTCGTAGAAAAGTACTGCAAGTTCTTGTGGTCTGTTAATATATCAAGTTGATGTTTAAGAGACATGATTTCCGATCGCCAAAACTCCACTGAACGGATTATTGCCAGCAACTCCTTGTCGTGTATATCGTAGTTGCACTCGCAGGGTGAAAGCTTCTTAGAGAAATATCCGACAGGTCGTAGCTTACCTGCTGAGT
This sequence comes from Podosphaera xanthii, assembly GCA_028751805.1. Lineage (NCBI taxonomy): Eukaryota > Fungi > Ascomycota > Leotiomycetes > Helotiales > Erysiphaceae > Podosphaera > Podosphaera xanthii. Next base: position 415,106 of record JAPWIX010000006.1, on the reverse strand, counting down.
CCCACTGCGATAGACAGCCTCCCATTGCCCAGCCTGAGCAATCAGTTTCGAGTACCGTTTTTAGGTCAGGGTCAAAAAGTGCGAGAATAGGTGCTGTGATAAAGAGTTTCTTGAGTTTCTAAAATGCTTGGCGTGCTTCGGTATCTAGCTGGAGCTTCCCTTTTCCTGAGAAGTCTTTCTTGGTGTATCGCTGAAGGGGTGCGCTTAGACTTGCAAAATCTTCAATAAAGTCCCGGTAAAAATTAGCAAACCCTAAGAAACTGCGCACTGCTGTCTGAGTCTGGGGGAGCTCCCACTTTTCTACAGCTTCAATTTTTTCTGGATCCACCGAGATGCCTTTTTCTGCTGTAACAATAAACCCTAGATATTTAACCGTCTTAACGGCAAAGTCGCACTTTTTAAGGTCAAGTTTTAACCCTGCCTCCCTCAATTTTTGGAGAATCTTGTTAACTTTTTCTAGATGGTCATTTTTACTACCATCGCTCCATATAAGTACGTCGTCTAGGTATGCAGTGCAAAAATCATCGAGGAAATCACGGAGAAGATCATTTATCCACCGCTGCCACGCTGCTGGGGCGCCCGTCAGACCGAAAGGCATTACTAACCATTCGAACTTCCCAAGTCGTGTTTGGAATGCAGTTTTCCACTCAACTCCCTCTTTGACTCGGATCCTATGAAAAGCTGCGCTAACGTCGATTTTCGTGAACCAACGAGCTTGAGAGATATTTCGGAGGGTTTCCTTAAGTAAGGGAAGAGGGTAACGGTCTTTTCTTGTAATGGCGTTCAAGGCCCGATAATCAACGCAAAAACGAAGTCCTCCACCTGGTTTTTTTACAAAAAGAACCGGGGCTCCTCCCGGTGAGCTGCTAGCTCGGATCCAATTTCGATCAAGAAGCTCAGTGATTTCTTTCCGCAAGCAGAGTAATTCGTCACGTGACATACCGTATAAGGGCCCCTTAGGAATGTCCTTGACACGACCTTGATTGTCTTTTTCGAGCTCGATTGCTAGATCTACCCCGGGTCGATTCGGCGGCAAATCACTTTTATCATTTTTATCTGCTTCAAACGCGACATAATGGTGTCGCAATTGTTCTGGCAGTTGTTGTAACTAAGGCAGGAACATGACTGCACCTAGTGCCCTGATCCCTGCTATACTATTTTATTTAATAATAGCATACCCACTTATAATGTATAATGCACCGAGCATCATCACATATAAGTATGATCTACATGTAGCATATTCTAATATGTTCTCGTGGTAAGCTTGATGACTGGAGAACCTTCACACCACGCAGAGAAACATCTAGAATCTCTCTAATTCTGTGTATATAAGAGGTAGTCCATTACATAGATTAAAAGAATAAGCAGGATTTATTCTAACTCCACTATCTCATATCAACCTCTGACAGTTTCCATACTTCACTTAACCATTTCACTATCTATCCTGGTATGTCATTTTTTAACTGTCACTAACCAAATCAAGTGCAGTTTATGAAGTATCTCTTCTCTTGTCATTTTTTTCTTTGGCGCTAACATTTTGTTAATATCGTGGATTGACGCTGCGTATACTGAGAGTATGCTTTCTTCTTCGCCCTGTGACTGACTATTTCGACATGTTCGTTTCAGATAAGCTGTCATTTCCGTATGTCAGATCATTTCAATGTCGATTTTCGGTTGGTGCGAGCTGTGGGTGCGAATAATATGATTTTCCCTTTCTAGGAACAGGAATCTTTCTCGGGCTTTATAAATAACGTCATTGTATCTCATCCAAGGCTCACCAAGGATCAGGTCATGTGCCAGGCCTTCGATAATATATCCGCAGATAGTTTCTGACCTTCCATCCAGATCAATCTCCGCACAACATATCTCGTCCACCATAATTTTTGATGTCGTATCGGAATCTTTGGCTAATCTTAGCTCCTTTGGCGGAACTTTTATACGCGGGAGATTGAGTCGAGTCACAAGTTTATTACTGAAAACAGAGTAAATTGTACAGCCTAGATCTACCAATGCAGGGACAGCAGTGGAATTTATAAAAGTATCTATGAACACTGGCGTTCCATGCAATTGGTCAATCAATTTTTGTACCTTATTTTCAGACAAACAAGCCTTCCCTCCTAAACTCCCTTTCCTCCAGACGCGACTGTGCCTGAAGGTTAGTCTTTTCCTGAATCGCTCGCAGAATCATCCACAATGGCGGAGAATGCATTTTGCAGGTTGTTTACTTGCGTGCGGCGACGAGGAGGGCCATAAAGCTGGCAAAATCGCGACTGATGCCCAGGTTTTTTGCAACGTAGGCATAATTTCTTTTCGCGCAATTCTGCGACTTCAGATACGGTGCGCCATGGTGCGGCTATCTTTGGCCCTTTTCCTGGCTTACCCGCAGAGCTAGCATTTGCCTTCGCAACTAAGGTAGCCAAGGCATTCAAGTCGAGTTTCATACCTCCCATTGATATGTCGCCTTCAAAGTCGGTGGTGGAAGGGGGTGATGAGGCTTGATAATTTGAGCTAGTCGCGACCGCCATGTATTCAGATGTCATCAGACCGCGACGATTGACATATTGTGTGACAGTTGCTTTGCCGCGCTGTCTAAATTTTTCGCTATTTTCCATAATGGCTGCCGTTACCGTCACAGAGTCTACCCACGCCCGATAGTCGTCGACTGGTAGTCTTAGGACCGAATATTTATCCTGGATTTTGTCGCTTAGTGCGATCTGTAAGAAATTTATTTTGATGGAGTCTGGCCATTCGCTTCCACTGGCGTACTCCAGTTGCATTTCCCATTCTTGCAAGAATTCCCTAAATATCTGGCTTTCTCCTTGTCTCATGGAGAGAAGTTTCTTTTTCGCCTTCTGGGCTCCAATCTTATCGAAGTATTCTTTATTGCATTCCATTAGAAATTCCTTCGAATTGAATTTCTCCTTATTGCCACATCTAATCCAATATCCGCGAATCCTTTGTCTTTGAGGCTCAGGAATGCTACTGTATATTTTCATGCATAGAGCCTCCTCTGATCCCAATGAAGGCCCATAAACTCTGCATTGGACTTTTAGGAAGTGAAAATGAGATGTCCAGGATGTAGGCTTTCCGTCCCATTTGTCAAATGTAGGATCTCGCTTCATTTCTCTTTGAGGCATCGTATTATCGGAAATTGAAGTACATGAGGAATTATTACCGGAAGAAGTGGATTGGCCCGTCAGAATTTGATTGAGGTATTCTTTCACATCCACTGGAAGTGTTGCGAGCGCCTCGTTGACTCTGGAAGATATAGTCTGCGCTGGGCTTGTGTCTGGTGAGCTGGAAGGTGACGATGATGATGTTAACCCGTCTAATGTCATAGGTTCCGTCATTTCCGGGTAGTTAGATATTTTCTGATGAAGATACGTCTCTTCCAATATACTGTTTGTGTGACTCCGGGTTTCGGTGCTTCTGTGCACTACTAACTGCTCTGCCGAGTCGTGTGGTGATGTGTTATCGAAAGACTCGATTGCTGAAAGGTACTCGTCTTCGGATAATTCTGTTGTTGATGATTCCGTGTCGTATGGGACTGATATTCTCATACAAAAAAAAAGGAGATTAGAATAATTTGTTGCGGGATCAATTGGTGGTGGTAAACACCAGAGCAAGTCCAAATATAAAATCAGTTAATTATTCTAATCTACTGAAAGAACTTGGGAAGAATTTCCCTTCTCATATATATACACATTTGCGCTCCCTGCATAGAGCCTGCTGGTAACTATTATTACTGCGATCTTCAACCTCGTGATTAGTGGTGTTGTTAAATACGGATTCCAACCATATTAATATAAGGGCCAGCCTTGCGAGTATCGACATATCCGCCTCGCCAATAATGGTCTTGGCGATACCAGCCTCGCTAGCGGTCAGCCTCGCGAATAATGACGTTCTGGCGCAGCCAGAATAAGCCTCGGGGATCTATCCCGTAACAAGCACAAATAAAAACAACTGTGTTGCTACGCAACCACCACACAACCACACACGTGACAGTAGCGCTGGCGCAGTCAGTGCACAACAAGGGATCAATCCCGTAACAATTAGCGACAGAATTGACGGAGGACAGTGTACCAGACTCCTTGTGGATAACTAGTCGGCAATCTCGCTCATAAAGAATCATGACAATCATAGCAGATCAAAGCACATCTCACTGAGAAATTTCTATTGCCTTGAACAGCATCAAAAGGGATTGATTGAGATCCACTATGTCACCTCCTCCAACCAGCTAGCAGACTCTCTAACCAAGGTGAAGTCAACAGTGGCAATACAATAAACTCAATAGGTCGTTACCGACAGGGGGAGTGTTGTGTTATTCACACTAGGGCCTTGCATGACTATGACACCACTGATGTCATATACATGGCCTAAGTGAGCACAGTCATATGACCATATGTGTTTGCACTGTTTGCATGATTAGTAAGAATGTATGTATGATTAGTAAGAGTGCTCGCCAGACTATAAGTAGAGAGACTCCTTCATCGTCACAATGATACAGCAAGTCACTATTCCACATCTTCTAGCAACAGCCTTGTGCAATCTCTCTCTAAAACGTGAACACTCGTAGCTCCTCCCACAAATGTATGTACCCGCTCCTCATACCTGTCACAACATGTTGTCATCGGAATACAGTCGTCCTTCTCTAACACGATAGTGGGTCCCGGCATAAGTGTTGAAAATATTCATTGGAATTCAACCATTTACATTTGCAATACTTGCCCCTGCACCCAAAATGACCTGTAAGGGTAAGTGTTGCAAATATAAAATTGCAAGTTACAATAAATATTTTCAACACTTATGCCGGGACCCACTATCGTGTTAGAGAAGGACGACTGTACATACAAAACACAGTAGGGATGGGTGCGAGGTGCATTCTCGCGATGTTGCCTAATTAAGGAAAGCGTTGTGGTGGCCAAGCCCTCCCCTGGTCGACATGGAATAATACTTATGGGCTGTACCTCCGTATGTCACTACGATAAAATTCGTCTTTCTGCCAATTACAAGTGGATCTTATATAGATTATCAGGGTCAGTTAGTTTTACTTGCATGTAGTATTTCAGCCCTAAGTATTGTTACTAATCAGACACAGTTACGGCTAGTTAGCAACAATATCTAGGGATGCAATACTATATGCAAGTAAAACTAATTGACCCTGATACTCTATATAAGATCCACTTCTAATTGGCAGGGAGACGAATTTTATCATAGTGATATAGTACATTAGAGCCCCTCTTAGCTAATAGTGGGTCCCGGTATAATTACTGGAGAGATTCATAGAAATTTTACCGTTTATATTTGCAATACTTACCCCTACGGGCAAAATGACCTGTAAGGGTAAGTGTTGCAAATATAAACGGTAAAATTTCTATGAATCTCTCCAGTAATTATGCCGGGACCCACCATTAGCTAAGAGGGGTTCTACTGTAGAGTGTCCCTATCCTTTGTTACCTCGAAGCTAAGATCATTGATACATTGACTCATGACGGGCAGCCATTTAGCTCAGTATGGTTAAGCTGGACTAAATGGGCGTTCATTCTGCAGATTGTTTTTAGATTTTTTTCCTTGTTCAGCATCGTGCCAGCGCACGGCTACGATTCTTAAAGTGACACGTGCCGGTTAGCTCAGCCTATAATAGCTACCCGACGCGCCAGTGCCCCAAAGGACCTGGCCTCTACCCATAGATCCCGGCCTCTCTGCTCGGAACTTTTCTGCCTAAAATACATTTATGGAGAGCACCCTTCCACTGGGTCTGTGGATGTTCTATTTGTAGACTGATACTTGTCTAGAGGATTGTCGGGGATACCCTGTAACAGGTTTAACTTGAAAGAAGAGGTGAAAGATACACCATATAACAAAAGAAAAATGAAATAAAAGTAAAAAGGAAAATTAAGACAATTAAGAAAATAGGCGACAGATAGAAGATTTCTCTCTGTCAACGGGACATACTAGCGACGGAGCCGTATTTCGTCAAAAAAGGAGGTAGCCTGAAGCCAGGTGAAAGATCTTTCTCCCTCCACTGTCCCTAATACCCATCGGATTTCGGGGCTCGGGTGTTGAGGTCCGCCCTTTAAGCGAGCGCGGTTTCGGTCGAGTCGGCAGAAAAAGAAGTGATCGGGTGATTTGTCCTGCCCGCAGGTGCAGGTAAGGAGTGCGTTTTTATGTTGGAAGCGGCGATGGTACTCCGCAAAGTCGCCATGATCAGAACGGGCCGCAAGAAGAAAACCAATCGTGCGTCGATCGAAGCTCGCTGCATCTGGGGAAGTTTTCGCATTCGCACGGATTCTAAGCTCTCTGTATCTATCTGAAGCATTCCTGGACCAGTAAGTGGCTGTAGAGGCTTCATATCGTGCGTTGATTTCTCGTTTTGCTCGTGCAATTTACGGGGCGAGGATGGGAGCAGGGGCCTCGCCTGCTAGCTTTGCGAAGGAGTCGGCACTTTCGTTGCTGAGAATACCGATATGTGCTGGGCACCAGCGTATATTCACTGCGCCAGGTTGTGTGAAGGAGCTGCGATTTCTCTTTATTCAGGAATCTGAAAGCGCATGGAAAAGCTTTATACGTTTCGAGCTGCTTGGTGTGGGAGCGTTTGATTTGAGCCAGAGAGCAGCCTCTTGATTGTCAAAACATGCTGTAGATTGAGCTTGTACAGTCGTCCCTCTCAAACTCGATAGTGGGTCCCGGTATAAGTGTTGAAAATATTCATTGAAATTCAAACATTTAAATTTGCAATACTTACCCCTGCGCCCAAAATGACCTGTAAGGGTAAGTGTTGCAAATATAAAAATCCAAGTTACAATGAATATTTTCAACACTTATACCGGGATCCACTATCGAGTTAAAGAGGGACGACTGTATACACTTAATTTTAGCCACCAGCAAGCTCTGTGCTTGCCACACCGCACAATAACACTAAATACGCCATGGCCTATCCGATGTGAGAGGATTGAATTTTCGTTGTTCACGATGATTCAATACTATAAAAGACGGTTTTTTAATTTTTCAGTTGAGAAGCAAAGTTTACAGGAAAAATCCCCATTATACATCAAACCCGAACACGCTAGCCTAACTCCGACTCCGATCCCCGCTTAGTGTCCCCCCACCCGATTCCGGTACGCCCTCCCCCCCTGCGCCTGTGACCCCTGCCCCCGGACGGAGCCCTCCCCTTGTCCTCAGGCTTCAAGTCGGCTTCCTCAGATATTGAAGCCCAACTTATACCCGGGTGGTCCTTGAGATCACCTTCAACTAGGGCACAGCCCCTAACATCCGATCAGCCCGAGCTCGGGCTCGAGTCGGGTAATCAGCCGCCTCGGCCCCGGACCCTGAACAGTACGACATTGCTGGACCCAACGTCGCACTCTGAGCTCGTCCGTTAGCTGCGGTCCGCTCGGTCCCGTGCTAGTTCGTTCAGGTGATTGTTCACGGACGTGGCGGGCGAGTCGATGCGGATCATCTAGGTGAGGAGGGAGGGAAGGCGGAAGGAAGTCAGGAAATCGAGAGGCACAAGACTGGGTCTCGAGACGTCTGCTTCTTACACGTCATTCGTGAATGACACTGGTACGGTACATGGAGCCATGACTCAACTTGATCTGAGGGGCACGCACACGAAGATCATTTGCAGACATCACTCGAAGCTAGGCGCCGTACCGCTCGGCAATCGTTGACGTTGACCGCAGGAATACATTTCCGTTACTCACGGCGACTCGGACTCTCCGCGGGAGAACGGCCCGGACGATCTACCACACCACCACCCGACCCCTGAGACGTCTTAAACCTCGATGGTTGCAGGATCAAGGGAGTTCTAACAACTTCCACCGAAGACCTGGGATCATCTTGTGTGTTTGATGTTTCATCTTTCAGTAATCTCAGGGAAAAGCTCACGCGATGCTTGTAGTCTTGCGCCCTGTAGATAGGGCTTTGACGAAGCGTCTGCGCAGCTTGGCTACCGATACCGTTCGCACTCGAGTGATACAAAGCTCCTGGTTCAAATTCATCACAGCCACATCTTCTGGCGCATTGAATGAGAGCATGGTGATGAAGCAAGCTTGGATATTCGAGAGGCCTTGAGAGTTTACCTCAAACTAATACAGGTGAGACGTTTAAGTTATTTCTAAAAGATATCAAATCAGCCCCATGATACACTGCACATCGTAGGTGGACTCGAAGTTCATGTCTTATCATCTAGATCATGCTTGAATAACAATCTTATATAGTCTAGGATTGATACATTACTTATGCATGACAAATAAAATTCATCAGATGAGGCATCTGAATCGTAAAAAGCTTTTCGCTATTTCTTTAGTTGAACAGAAATTCCATGTTTCCCAAGACCCTCTAGCATTTCAAGGCAATAGTAATAAATTGTAATTCTTTTCAGACATTCGTTCAAAAGCCCTAAAACCTGTAAAAAGTTCCTTTTCCAAGTCAACTTTAAGACCAAAAACTCCCCCATCCAGTACGCAGCCCTAGTACAACCCAACTAAATTAAAACGCCCCGCTAAATTATTCTTGTTCGCGATATCCTAAATTTTTTACGCATTCAGTCCTCATATACTTTATTCACTTATTGGATTTTCTTGACCTGCCGCGAGGAGCATCGATCTCTTTTTCGGACTAGTGAGAGGAATACTATGTGCTAGTCGCATCCAAATTTTCCGCTCTTTGCAATTCATTTGGGCCTTTGTTTTCTTCTGTTGGTGCCAGCATTTCAATTCCACTATCTGATGCGTAATCACCTTTTCTGTTTCTTAAGGAGCAAATACTAGCAGCGTCGAATATTATAAGACCGGCACCTGGAGCTGCTGTGACTACAGTACCGGGTGTAGTTTTTGGAGGAGGAGACGATGAATCAGTTCGGAAGAGCGGATGAATATGCGACTCGTTCAACGGAGATATTGAAGTTTTTGGGCGTGGATATTTTCTAGGGTATCTGTAGCTGTTTGCTGCAGGACTAAAGCTTCGATTTTTTTTTAGTGATTGTGGTGGATCAGAGCTTTTTGTAGGAATATGAGACAAATTCGAACTGTCGATGTTGGTAGGACTACCCGGGATTGTTTCGAGGCTTCCGAAGTCACGGCGAATATAGCTTGTGAATCCAGTTAATGCTATATCTTGGGAATGATTTGGAGTAGAACAATACTCTTCCATGGAATTTAGGCTCCTTGATTCCATCACACTTTCTGGCGAAGCAGGGGATCCAAATAATGGTATATTCTCAGCGATATTTCTAGAGCAGCTCTTAGATAATGTCATCTCCGAATCAAGAGAAAAATCACTACAAGATTCACCGCACTCTAACTCATTTTTTCCTTCCCACGATCTCTCAGGCTCATGATTCTGATGTTTATTTGTCGTCGATTGAAAACAAATGAAAAAGATTATATAGATACACGAAAAGACCAAGTATACGGCCGAAGATACCAGAGCTCCAATGACTAGATTGTGGGTTTGAATGCGTGAGTTTTTCTTGTGGAGATCCCCAACTCGGTTTAACAAAATGGTGAACAGTAGCATAGATCCAATTGAGGTGAGAGCTCCAAGGATACTACTCAGACCAGACAAGATACAGGTGTGTTCTCGTTTGAGTCTGAAATAAAATGGATGCATACTCTGGCTATTTTTCACTTGCCAGCGCAATAGTAGCAAGACATGAGTCAGCGAAATTGAGCAAAGAATAGAGGTTATTATAGCGAGAACCTGTAGTGTGCTTAACGAAGAATTTTTCCCGAGGATAATAGAGAAGAAGATATCAAATGACAAAGTCGATAGTCCACTTGATGCCACCACTGCACTCAGTACGAGGCGAGCTACGTGGCAAGAATCTGTAACGTCGTCGTTCATGGAGGTTAGAAAATTTATGATGCAACAAAAATCTAACTCAAATCACTGTTCTCGAGTAAAGCGGGACCTGCAACATCGAAACGCTCCGGTTACCGTCGCAGCAATGAGACAATGTTGCGGAATATGTAGGGCCAAATAATTTTCGCAGAAGTCTGCTTTTGAAAGGATAAAAGACTGGAAAAGAATGTTGATTCGCTCCTGGATTAGAAATTATTTGTGACGTGAGCCGACTATAAATAAAGTATTCAGTAGATGGAGTGTGGTATTAGAAGCTACCTGATATAGCTCCTTGATTTTCAACTTGTTTACCGTCAAAGGAAGATGCCGAAAGATGTCCGGGTAGTTCTTTTCTATGACTTGTCCCACGCCGCTTGATATCGTACATCCAACTGAAGGGGCCACCAATTCAGCTTTTTTTTCTGAATAACATCTCATGGACTAATCCCCTGTCTTAACTCAATGGCGTATGCTAGTACCTGTACTAATAGACGTGCGATCGAAGGACCAGCTGCGGGACGTTGCAAACAGGAGTCGATAAATATCAGAGTTTGGTTCATCTGAATCTTATATCAGAAAAGTATGGGTCTTTTTCTGTTGTGATAAACTTTTCCTGCCAATCACCTGATCACAAATAGGATCTATTCCCCTAGCACTCATAGAAGACAGACTAAGCTCGGCCCATCAGATATCAGTATGGATTTTGAGCGGCAAGTCCGAGGGCGAGCCCGCTCTAAGCATTTGAAACACTTAGTAACAGGACGATCAAAGTCAGAGGTAAAAGGGTCACTTCTTTCAAAAATATTAACAATTTGCTCGATTGAAGAACGCCTCTTTCATAATATTACTCCTCCTCTTAGTAAAAAGATATCAATAAAGCTGAAATAGAAGCAAGTTCGAATCACGATAATTTCTTAAAATGTGGACTCGAGAAAACAAATTTTGATCATTTCATTTTGGCCACCAAGATCTCACTGTTTGCGATGAGTAATCAAATGTTACAAACCACACTCCAGTTTTTGTTATAGTGGTCAGCGCCGAGAAGAAATCCTAAAGGCCACCTGTATGGAAAAAGTTTGTCGCTTCATCAAGCGGGTAGCAAGCTAATGAACTCACTGATCGTTTGTGCTTTATCCGTGCAAATTTGAGAAGAAATCACTTTTTAATTCATTGTACGTAAGCCACTAAATCAGAATTTATGTCATCATTTTGGTCACTTTGAACCCGTACCAGTACGGTCTCTGGTATACTCATTTCAGGTCTGATTTGGTGTTACACAACGCCACATACAGACACCGCACTGACATTTCCGTGGATACGATCTTATCGGCTCAATCGGCAGTCGCAATATCTGAATACATGTAGAAGAGGTACAGTCGAACCTTTATATAAGTATAATACAGTCGTCCCTCTCAAACTCGATAGTGGGTCCTGGTATAAGTGTTGAAAATATTCATTGAAATTCAACCATTTACATTTGCAGTACTTACCCCTGCACGCAAAATGACCTGTAAGGGTAAGTGTTGCAAATACAAAAGTCCAAGTTACGATGAATATTTTCAACACTTATACCGGGACCCACTATCGAGTTAAAGAGGGACGACTGTAGGTATCAATCTAATTATTGTTAAGATTTATGTAAGGGTTTACCAATAATTAGACCGGGACCTACAGGAGAGCCCCTCTTAGCTAATGGTGGGTCCCGGTATAATTACTGAAGATATTTATAGAAATTTTACCGTTTATATTTGCAATACTTACCCCTGCGCGCAAAATGACCTGTAAGGGTAAGTGTTATAAATATAAAAGTCCAAGTTACAATGAATCTTTTCAACATTTATACCGGGACCCACTATTAGCTAAGAGGGGTTCTACTGTATTATGCTTATACCGTATGGTAGGGGTATAAATATACCTAGTCCCGGCTAACTATGAAAGAGGTTTAACTTTACAGGGTATCAGGGGCAATTAGTTTTACTTATGTGTAGTATTGCAGCCCTAAATATTGTTGCTAATTAGACAAATTTAGCACTATTAGTAACAGAATTAAGGTCTACAATACTACATGCAAGTAAGACTAGTTGCCTCTGTCAGCCTTTGCCCTGTGGCCAGGGCAGAAACTTGACTGTTGGTCTATGTGGGGCTGCATATCGTTTCAGGGATTATATTCTTACTAGTGTCAGACTAGCCAAAGTCTAATACTATTGCCTGATTGTCAAGGCAGCTATTCCAATGCATAATTTACTTTTCCCCCCGTTAAAGACAACCCAATTTACGTATTTGCTTGATCCAACGTGTAATCTTTCCAGTTACTTTCACCGGCTGCACTCCCGTTCTCGCCATCATTGTCATCATAATTTATTGGAAGCCTGATTACAGTGATCCATTTCAAAAAGAAAATCCTATGTCAATACATCATGATTTTCAAGGTTAATCAATCTGAGATAAAACTTCAGCTCTAACCTTACTCTGTAGATGAGCCCGCCACAGACGCCACCTTCGACGACCCGTTATAAAATACTATCAAGAGATCAGTGCATTCTAGTGAACTTAACAAAATAGTAAATGAAAACTCGGTTAGATACATTTCCTCAGGTCCGTGTGCTTCGCGACTCGGGCAAATCCTACGATCAAATAGTCGTAGCACCCCACATTTCTTCCGCGAAAGTAGGTTACGCAATACGCCGAGGAACCGTGACCCCTAAGAAATCTAAAGGTCGCGAACCGACTCTTCTTTCGAATGATGTTGATAAAGTCGTGGAGTTTGTCAAATCATCTCCTGAAAATAGAAGACTAACCTTCCTGTAACTTGCATCTAGCCTATTTAGATATTTTTATGTTAGCGAGCGGGTCATACAAAAAGAACAACGTACTCGAGGTTTCAAGCGCCATCCTGCACATGGATAGCCTCCATTTTCCCTAGAGACAAGAAGGAAATGGAAAGAATGGGCTGAAGCTCACCTTCACTGGACCATCAATGATTGGGAATTATTTCTCTGGACTGACGAGAGCTAGGTTCAGGACGGTAACTATTCCAAAAGATGGGTCACAAGAAAAGTCAGTTGATTATTTCCGAAGCGAGAAGTCATTCTTAGCCTAGCAATGTTATACAGACGGCCGAAGCGTACAACAGTGATTGTGTAGAAGTTAAAATCAAGAAAAAAATCAGATGGACGTTTTGGGGCTCTTTTTGTTGGTCCAGTACAGATTACGCGCGTAAGCAAGAGAAAGGGTAACAATAGGAATAACTATGAAGCGATAACAAATCTACATTCTCCCTTTCTATCTAAATGAGTTGCTCTAATATACGAAAGGCTCTACGCTAGTGACACGTCTAGCAACGCGTTGTAGCACATGTGTTTATATCCCAACACTTTTGTCGGGCGAAAGAAGGGTCCTTGTCTGTTTTGAGAAAAGGAATGGGGACCTATCGGCTATGGGGGATATTGTCAATAGATAGTACCTCTTATAGACGGTATGGTCTTCATGAGGCCTTGTATATCTGTGATGCAAGACAATGCTTCGGTTCATGCATCGTCTAGGACCATGAACGAGTATAGGGAAAGATAAATTCAACCAATCTCTTGGCTGGCGTTCTTCCCAGATCTGAATCCTACAGAGCCAGTCTGGGACAATATTAAGGATTACTTTCAACTTAACTATCTCAGTTTATAAGGCGGAAAACAGAGGTCGTAAGATACACTTCCTGCGATTGTTATGGAGGCATCGGGCTCGGTTATAACTGAACTCGTCTCATTTTCCCCCACAGGGGTTGAAGCTAGTTTAGTTCTTGTAAGAAAATAGAATAATATTAGCCGAAAATAATTATAAACGGAGCTACAATCAGAATAACACTCAAGAATATAAATCAACATAAAATACAATAATCACTGTTGTACTATAAAGTATACATATACACAAATAACACAAATATAGAATATATACATAAATTCTACATAAATATAAATTATACATTAATTATCTTTATACACAAATTATACATATATATACAAATTATACAATTAAATAAATTGGGTATAAATAAATAAATTACTACCACAAGGGTTAACAAGACTAAGATCGGCAAACTTATAATGCAGATCAATAATATTAAAATTAATACAGTAAAACTTCTGTAACACGATAGTGGGTCCCGGCATAAGTGTTGAAAATATTCATTGAAATTCATCCATTTATATTTGCAATACTTACCCCTGAACGCAAAATGACCTGTAAGGGTAAGTGTTGTAAATATAAAAGTTCAACTTACAATGAATATTTTCAACACTTATGCCGGGACCCACTATCGTGTTAGAGAAGTTTTACTGTAGTACTAGAAGTACTAGCACTAGTCTGTGCATGGGTTCTAAATTAATACAGCACAGACCATCTCAACACCTATGTCAAAGAGTTTTCTCTCTTAGTCAAAATATCTTAGAACATTTTAGAGGGATTAGAAACTAAGTTATTTTGGGACTAGTTAATGGCTTCATGTATAAATAGAGGAAGTTTTCCCTTACAAAAAGAACAACGAAAAAAAGCCCAAATATATATCTTACCCAATCTACAAAATTATTCAACCACAATATTTCTTGGTTAGAAAATTATACACTTTTAAACAAAAGTTATTTCTCCCAGTAAATGTATACGCTTCCACCATATCTAATTAAATCTTGAATCTGCTACTTGATTTTTTATAGTTCTTTCATAAAAATTTTGCAGTAGATCTTTATCTTTATTTGGTTTAGCTTTAACAAAAGACCCACAGTCAAAAGTCTCGAGTTGAAGGAATTTCCATACAAAATATTGTGAACCTTTTTCATAAAAACAGGGTATAAACTCAAGTTCCTGATAGATCCTTCCTAATTAGGCTTAGTCGAGCCGTCATAAACTTCATTTGAATATCAATAGCCAAAAGTCTACTGTGGCTGTAGTGTACAGGGTATCAGGGGCAATTAGTTTTACTTGGATGTAGTATTGTAGCCCTAAGTATTGTTAATAATCATCGCTACTTTTGTCTAATTAGCAACAATATCTAGGGATGCAATACTACATGCAAGTAAAACTAACTGACCCTGATACTCCATATAAGATCCACTTCTAATTGACAGGGAGACGAATTTTATCGTAGTGACATAGTATGTTCCCTTATGTCTCGTTATCTACCGCTACTCCCACATTATCAATTCACATGAATTTTTCCGTTTGATACGTCAAGATCTATGATCGGTCCAAAAATTTAGAGGTTTTTTTTTTTGGGCTATATTTCTACTGATCGATGGATGACTTCTTTTTAATCCTACTTTACTGAAAATAGGAGAAACACGGCCAAAAAAAATCCTGCTGAAGGCCCATTCCAACGAATATTAGCACGGGTCCTCGTTCAGGTTCAAGATGATCACATAACTTCCTTAACATGGTGCAAAAGATGATTTACCGCGGAAGCGGACGAGGCTATTCCATATAGTCCTGGTATGCGAGTGTAACGGAATGTGCAAAAACAGCTCTACAATGCCTAGTCAAGAATCGGCCGCCTCCCGTCTTAAGTAGAGGCTTTTGGAAATTTGCCCAATCAAAAAAAATCAGGAGCGCTGTGTTGAATTGGGGGGGGCAGCCCGTATATTTCAAGCTTTGTACTAGCACATGTACAGTGTCGTAGCCCTTGAGATTGTTAACAGTAGACGTTGATTCTGTAGATTGAGCTAGTAGTCAGGTGGGCAATGACGTACAAAATTAACGTCAATTCGTAACAATCGTTTGGACTGCGACACTGTGTGAACGGTTAGAGCAAACGGTCACTGCACGCAAGCAATACCATAAAATAAATTACATTTTTCTATGTCCATCTGCAAAGGTAGGACAACTATTAAATATATTTAAAGACTAATACCTCAGTGATCCTGACCTCTGTGATCATCTGTAAGTGGCCAGCCTCCAAAGTTATCAGCTGTAATTAACCAGCTGGTGATATGTAATTAATTAGCCAGCCTCTGCCTATTGATTGATTGAATTCATGACGTATTAGGCATAAGCCCTACACCCAAGAGGCGTGATACGGGTAGCCGATCCCTAGAGACTCTAAACTGCCTAATTCCCTGACAGTTACCAGCCAGTCGATGCCTAAAAAAAGAAAAAAAAGACACACAAGCGCCAAAGGTTCCACGCCCTGCATCTCCCCATTCTTCTTCACCGCGAACGTCCACGCAACAAAAAGATTTCCCATCAGTACCCCAGCTCGCGCTGAGTACCGTCGTCACGACTGAAGCCGCATTTCTCGTCTCCAAAAAGGAAGCGCAGCCAGTTTATAAGGTGGTGGCAGTAATTAACCGAGCCGGAAAACCTCGGCACACACAATACTTCCAGAGTCAAAAATTCCATCGTCAACATCAGACATCCTCCCTCTAAAACAAACCCGTCCCTTTCCCTTGCCACACTCCCGATCCCTCAGTATCTCATAAATTCCCTCCGTAACCTGGCCTTCCAAAACCATTGCAACCTCTCCATGTTTGCGCCCTCCGACTTTCTTCCTCCGTCGGGTATTCGTATCATCGTGGGTTTGTAGATGGAAGCGCGCCGAAGCAACGCAGAAGATCGTGATAGTCCGGTCGACGTAGATGATGGTAGGGTTTGTCATTCGATACTTCGGGTATTGAAAGGCGGCGGATCGGTATAAGTGGCCTCTTGGGGTTGGGTTGACTGACGCTTCGCCGGACGTTGTCTGAGGAGGATGGAGCGTATGCGTTGGTTGCGATTCGATTGCGACTCTGCTTGGCTATTTCAGATGTGCAGCGAACACACTGAGCGATTACAGCCGGCACCGCGTGGAGGTGAAGAGTTCGACTTTGCCAGCCCCGGCCTCTGCCGATAATGCCAAGCATTATATATATACAGTAGAGCCCCTCTTAGCTAATAGTGGGTCCCGGTGTAAATGTTGAAAAGATTCATTGTAACTTGGACTTTTATATTTATAACACTTACCCTTACAGGTCATTTTGCGCGCAGGGGCAAGTATTGCAAATATAAACGGTAAAATTTCTATAAATCTCTTCAGTAATTATTATTATTATTATTATTATTATCAACGGTTAACGCCAAGTAGGCTCGCGGGATTGACCCGGCCTCTTGTCTCCCATGGGACGATTGGCGTGCTTGCGCGGCTGTAAGCCACCAAGCGTGTCAAGTTGTCTAATAACATCGAAATTATCTACACAAGCAACCCAAGTGGGTCTAGAGCTGCTGGGGAATGTTTAATTCCCGGCCAAGTGTGCGCAGATGCACAATACAAAGTATATCTGGCCGCGGCTACAGAATGTACGACCGCATTATGTTCGCCCCCCAACCACCAATAAAAACTTAATCTTTTTTTTTTTTTTCCCCAAGAATATACTAAGTATCTCGAATTTTATAAGAATCATAAGGGTCATAGTTCATAAGGCCTGACTGCTAGCATCCAATTATGAAAGGCTTGAGCACCGTCCTTCGTGCTGAGAGTCCATTTTACGTGATCTTCTAAGCAGCGCCCAGTCGGATTTTTTGGTCGGCTGCCCTCTCGCCTTGAAAGCGGACAGGAGAATGGGTGTTCTGGAGACTTTTCACGGCCGCAGGAGCAGTACAAATTAGCCTCGCTATGGTTGAATCGACGATGGTACTCTGCAAAATCGCCATGTCCAGAGCGAGCAGAGAGAAGTGACCCTAAACTGCGCTTTGGGATTATGAATAATTCTGCCGGGATACGCGAGCTCATCCCGATTTGGAGGTCCTTGTATCGCTTAGGCGCGTTCAGGTCCCAGTATGAGGCTAAGGCTTCATTGTATCTTTCTTCTAGTAGCCTATATGCACTTGCGATTGAAGCCTCGGACCTAGTTGTCTCCGAGTTGCAGGCCTGCTTAGCTAGGGTATCCGCACGTGTATTCCCAGCAATTCCTTTGTGGCCTGGGATCCACCTTATTTGAACATTTCCGATGTTGGCGGCCGCAGCTCTTTCTCTGCGTGCCCAGGTTTCACGGAGATTCTGAAATTCCGTAATTTGATGGGAGCTTGAGGGGGTGAGCCAACCGCTGTGAAGGCGAATAGCGGCTTCTTCATTATCTAGACACACCGCTACGTTAGTCGCGAAGCGGGCCATGAAGTGAGAGCAGGCAGCCCGGAGGCCAGCGACTGCCCCAATAATCTCTGCGTCGTAGATTTGTGCGGTATGTCCAAGCGGCACTTTTCCATAGAGAATTTCTTGCGAGCCCCGGTAGACACAGTACCCAGCTCCTGCTTTGCCAGCCTTGTTTACTGAGCCGTCTGAGAAGACCGTCAGGTCGAGTGGGTTACGTTCCCGTGCCCACCTTTCGTAAGATTCAAGGCCGTTAAGGCGTCCTGATGCACCAACTTGTAGTGCCAGAGATTCGCGATCGAATTGCATCCATGGTGGTTTGTAAGTGTCAGTAGATAACTCTAACTTCTGGCGTCGACGAATCCAGGCGAAGTGGGAAGAGTTCCACCTATGACGAAGGGGATGCCCAGGGTCAGATGCGGCAATTCTTACGGCTATACGATCATGAATGCGATCTAGCCAAGCATTCACTGGCCCCCAACCTGTTTCGCGTAGGAGCGCCGGAATAGGAAATGTCTTATAGACTGGGAGTACTGCCCGGGCGGCCCGGTTAATGGCGGTTTGCACTTGGTTTAGAGCCCACTGCGAGGTTTGGGGACTGTACCAAGTTTCCGCTCCGTACAATAGAGTTGCAAACGCACAGCCTTGAACAGCCTGCCGAAGCAGGCCGGGAGACGCACCACGGTTGGTGTTGCTTATTCGACGCACATGATCTGTTACTACTCGGGATCGTTGACAGGCGAGTCGTATGTGTTCCCGGAACGAAAGCTTTCTGTCAAAATAAATCCCGAGCCACTTAACAAGTTCCTTCGCAGTGATTTCAATGTTTCCTGCCTGTAATGGAGGCTCTACGAATTTCCGTTTTTTATGGAAGTATATCAGATCAGTCTTTTGCATATCAAATAGAACCCCATTCTCTCTTGCCCAGACCAGCGAGAGATCCAACTGTTTCTGCAGCTTTGTCTGGCATTCTTTTAATGTTCTACCTGATGAGAGGAATGCAGCATCATCGGCGTAGCCAAAGCGTCCACGCGACAGTCTTAGAAGTGGTTCCATATAGAGAAGAAATAAGATCGGTGAAACAGGAGATCCTTGTGGGAGTCCGCACAGGATAGATAACGGTTCAGTTGTAATGTGGTCCAAGCGGATACGTACCTGCCGCTCGGATAAAAAAGAGAAGACCCATTGGATGAGACTGTTGGGCCAGCCTTGGGAGCGTAGTCTGGATATCAGACGGTTGCGAAGAACTCCATCAAATGCTCCCTTAACATCGACTGTGAGCAAGCCAGCCACCCTATTTTTTCCCCACGCTTCACGCACATCACAGAGAAGTGCAGTGGTAAGGTCAACGGCTGAACGTTTCCTGACTGCACTACATTGATCGCGGGCAAGAATCTTATGTTTAAGTGCCAAGTAGGAAACACGCCGTCGCGAAAAGCCTAAATGAAGTCCTTTTACACTAGTTCACGAATGAGATTTTTTGAACTTGCTCGAGTCCAGTTTCAGCATCAGACTCTATACGGAAATGCTACCAAAATAGGTCTTAGAGACCGAGGATACAGACGATGGATTGCTTGTTTAAAGTCAGCTCTCATACCCTGGCGCATGAGCGCACGGTGATGGTGGATCGAGGAATACATATGTTTAGATCTTAAGTAATGGGGAAGAGTCCACTGAGTAGACGAAACCCGTGTGATTGGGTTCAGATACTCCAGAATATGAGTCAACCTAAAAGGTAGTCCTTAATTAACTAGTAGGACCAAAATGTACATACTGATATCAAGCTTTATCATGATCAAGTTCAACTCTCAGATTATGTCATCGCAAAGGTGAGAAAAGATACCAATTGGATGTTTAGGCGCTCTTTCTTCGGAGAGAAGGTGCCTAGCCTGTTCTCAGGGAAAAGATGCGGCTTAATTATAGCAGGGAAATATGGCACGAATACCGTTCCTAGAATCATGTAGAAGCTTCCGCGCACCCTGCCAGAAAACTAGGGAAGAATTATCTTTACACGGAATTCAGTAAATTGTCTGTCTCGCGTTTCCTTAAGACTCTGATTCCTGAAAGCTTTTGTGGGAACTTACGAAATCTTGTGTTGAAACCCATCTAGAAGCAGATGGTAGACGTCCATTTATTAACAGACTTGATCAGAATCTTCGAGAGGAATGGCAATCTATTAGCCCAGACCATCTATCTAGGCTAGTTGAGAGCGTTCCCGCTAGACGCCAGGCAGTAATTGATGTCAGCGGAAACCGACGCCACACAAGTAAATTAGCTTATCTCTAAGGGTCGATGGAGGAAGAAGATTCTATATAAAGTTTCACTTTGGTTGTTGGAGAGGAGACTGAAACGATTGAACATTTTTTGTACCAAAATTCACAGTAAATTTGTGATTTATCACTGGAATGAAGGATTTCTAGACGTGACTTGAGGTCCGAATATTTTTTCCATAACGTGTTCTGAGATAAGTAATTTTAGCTTAAATATTATAGTCGGGTGGTATCTTCTACCGACAAGTCTCGCTCAACTACAGGGTATCAGGGGAAGAAAGTCCAGCATGCATGTACACTATGGTATAGGAAATCGAAGGCCCCCAAAGTCCTCTTCGCTTATTATTCTTGTCCCCTGTATCACATCGAATTCGGGACAAATAACATAACCGAAGGACACTGTAAGGACCTTCAATTTCCCATATAATAGCGTAATGCTGTAGAAATCAAATTTGCTTTACCTTGATTAGTGCAGCGTGAGGTACAGGGGCTCGGGGCTAAGTGAATCCAGGCTTCATACAGGCTATCAGGGGCAATTAGTTTTACTTGCATGTAGTATTGCAGCCCTAAATATTGTTAATACAGCGCTAATTTTGTCTAATTAGTAACAATATTTAGGGCTGCAATACTACATGCAAGTAAAACTAACTGTCCCTGATGCCCTTTATGTCCGAAGAGTAAAAAGGTAAAAGCGGATTAAAGATACAAGATTTTTAGAGCTCTTTTCACCCAACTGGGTAAAGGACGCCAGAGCGAACTGCTCTAGTTGCCTGAGGCATCAATATTCCTGCACATGAGAGATGGGGCTTATGTAATCTAGTCTGTGTGTTTATAAAGGTTAGGCCCAGCCCCAGGCTGTTTATGGCTAAACAATAAAGTGAAAACAAAGAAATCAAGGGAGCTAAAGCCAAAGCGCATGTTATGTCTCATGAATGCTGATCGGACATTCGTAGTAAGATGAAGAATCCAAACTTTGATCGCGCAAGGGCGCTATAATCATGTTACTGCAATTGAGTTCCCAGAAGAGTGTCTAGGACGATTATCCACGAAGAATTTTGTCTCCGGCAGCCAGTTGACGAGCTTGACAGCGCCTCTGTAAGAATTGAAGAGAAAATTTGGTCGCATTTTAGGCAGATCCCGGGAGCCTTCGAGGGCCTTAGTTGGCAGACTGCATTTTAGTATGTGTCTAGAAGGCCCGAGCTCCCTGCAGCTGCAGTATATATTAATATTAGCTTGAGAAAACTATTCGTGATAGGGAGCGAAGTCTCTATGCCCTGACTGTGCAGCCTGTATATGGGCAACAAGGCACTTGGAGAGTGATAATTCACTACGACAGTGTTCTGAAATCCCGATATTTAAATCTTTGTAACAATGGGGAGCAAAGAGCTTCCTGTAGTTTTCTAAGCCCTAGATCCTAAGTTTTTGACTCAAATTTTTGAAGCTGACAAAGAGAGAGAAGAGGATCTAGATAGGGGGAATATATCTATAGCTCTTTTGGTAGCTGCGTCTACTTGGTCATTGCCAGCGATATTACTATGGCCGGGGATCCAGTGGACTTGAATCTTCCTAGGACTGGTATGAAGGAGGCCAAGGCGATGTGGCCATTCAGATGCGAAATTAGCAAATTTTATAAGTATACCCTGAGAAGAACAGACCGGAATTATTCCGAGTTGTCGGGCGACGTCGAGGTCATCAAGACGGATCCACAGATTGATGGCGAGCCGGGCGGATGGAAATTGCAGCGCCATAGTCCCGGCTTGCGAGGCCGCGGTGACTTCCGCAGGACATAGTCGTACATGTACACAGATTGTCCCTGGACAGTATCGCGTAGTACATGAATATGAGGATGGAATAAGACCCACATATCATGTATATAATTGGGCGACGAGACTGAACGTCTGTGCGCGGTATCCCTCAGGAATCTGAGAGTGCAATTTTCTCTCAGAGCCAAGATTCGGCCATTCCTCCAAAATGTCGAGTCGATCTTTTGCTGACGGAGATTATTGTCAGAAGAAGTAGTATTGGAGTTTTTTGGTCGGAACTCTCGGATTGCAGAGATTTCTCGACTTCAAAAATCACGAAGAAAAGAATCAAGACTTTTCAAGACGATATCAGGTTACGCTGAATATTGCACTCTTCTTCGATGAACCAAAGAATCTTTCGATCACTCTCTACCCTATGTCGAAAAAGCAATAACACGACCCGCGACTCTCTCTTCCAACTCTCCTGACGGGGAATTATCAGTGGACGCCTATTTGGGTTACTGGGAATGAATGTCTAGCGAACAAAATAAAGATTTTGGAAAAGGAGAGGAGAGATTCTGGACTATGGAAGCTTCAGGAGTGGTTGGAATAGAGGACTAAAGATTTGCAAGGCAACACCTTGAAGGTTGGCAGAGATAAACATTCGTTCTCAATTTCCACAACTTTCAAAGACGCTGGACAGCAGCTAGGCCACTGTTTTTTGGTTAGCTGGGCTCTTTGGGGGCGTTATCACGTCGGATAGTCCATATAGACCGAGCTAACCGATACTTGGTCCTCGTGGTCTTATGTTGTGCGCCCGCACGACTTAAAGCATTTAAAAAAATCTCATGTATTTATTGACATTTCGTCGTGTGCTAGATTCCTCATTCTAGATTAAGATCAAATTATCATTTGTTCCTATTTCATATCTTCTGTTAAACTGGATTTATTGTTGGTCGAATTGTGCCAAGTTACAAAGGTGGAGCTTGGCAAACGGAGGTAGGCACACAAACTGGGAAAAGCAGGGCTGGGCGAATAGAACAAGATAGTAGGTTGATCTAGACAAACGGAGTTCGGTAAGCGGAGTTTGCCTTAAGCTCGTTCATTGCGCTATGCTAGTTTTTAGGTAATTAGAATTGGTTAAAATGTATCGATAGCTCTAGTAGGGAGTGTTACTCGATCTGATATTTGATAATCCAATACTTTACCATTTCTCTCTTCCAGATAAGACGCCTGAAAGATTCATAATCTAATATCTTCCCCGACATTCTCTGCTTTCACTCATGTCACAAGTAATGATTTCAGATGATATCATAAGCCGGCTGTGTCTCGATGGTTTTTTTATATATAATCATCATGCATAACTGTGTGAAATGATACCGGGTATCACCTATTGATACCAGTATTTTGAATTTTGGGAGCAATGGATCCAAAAGCGAAAAGCAAACCATAATACTTCATATCTGGCAAGAGATTTAAATGGCAGTAACTCTGGTAAGAGTAGTAACGTAGGCAGGAGCTATATACATGTCCTGAATCTATCTCGATTCAGGAATCTCCACCCCATCCCATCGGAGAATTAACGTTTCTCATTGTAGATAATCTCGAGTCAAAGTAAACAGATTGAGCGACAAAAGCAATGTTTGGAGCATCGGGTATTACCCTTGAGTTAGTGGTTTGTGTCAACTCGTGCCTTTGAGCTGCGATACGATAGTCATCAGACAAGGCACCATCGCCGGTATTGATTCCCGTTAGAGCCGCATATTTGATGGCTTTCTCCCAGCTACGGAGCCATTCTACTTCGCTTATGACTTTGCAATTTCTTGACGGGTCGTTAATGTTGCTCGAATCGGCGTAGTAGAAGACGCTTTTTACAGTTTTGTAACGAGAGGTAAAGAAGATCAGGATGGGCCAGACAAATATCCAAAGGAATGATAGGTAGAAGAGCCAGCGAATCGAGGTTGTCATACGCCACTTATTAATGACTCCAGGCGAGTAAACTATCAGCTTGCAATAAGATTTGGGGAACGTGACATAAAGCTGGCCACGATAATTAGTTTCAGCAATGGTTTTGCGGAGCAGTTCATATAATTTTTGAGTGTCATGATTTTGGATCTTTCGTGTGAAAGTAAAGCTTTTGATTCGCGATGAATCGGCTACATATCTCTGGCACCATTCAAAAAGAGCATCCTTAGCATCGAGGTTAACAGTTGGAGTTGGTCGGAGGCTAGGAAAGCATGTTCCCCTGTAGCCTCGTTCACTATTTGATAGACATTGAAGGTCACCACTACCAAGAGGACCCAAAAGATAGGTTATGTCGATACGAAAGTAGAAATCGGTGACTTCATCTCTAATTTCCTTGTTGTCGGTCTGGCGCGTTTCATTGTGTTTACCATGCAGTTGCACGAAGTATGATGGCGGATAGGCACTTTGCTCAACAATCATGTTAAACAGAGCACGAGCATCACTGGAGTAGTTTGGGAATCGTGTGCGGATTTCGGAGAGTGAGCGATCATGAGTGGACCAGGGGAGGTGAGGAGGGCTGTTGCGGTAAGCAGTACATTAGATGAGGCAAGAAGATAGTACCCGTGATAGTATAATTCATGACTAGGTGTCTGAACGTTGTCCGTAGTAACTGGGTGTGCTGCTTGCGCCGACGAAGCCCCGCCATCTGGTAGATCTTCATAAGCAGGAGGTCTTTCAGCCGGCGCTGGCTCTACTTCGGTTGGGAAGTCACGGTATGGGAATGAGAGTGATGTGAAATTAGGATTCTTCATTTTGTTACTTATGAGTAGTGTGACTGGCGCGTGATGACTAGGAGTTGAGAAGATGTAGGTGAACGGGCCTCATCCACATGTGATGCGTCTACTAAAGCGAGGACACACGCACCACATACTTACCACTTCACAGTTGAGCGTCAAAAGTGTATTATCCTAGTTTTAGCGACTGAGGATAGCGTACATTTTCTGAGGTCTTGCGCTCCAACAGGAATCTTTAGAGTGTATGGCCACACGTTATTCGTAGTCCTATTAAACTATACAAGAACGATAATCTAACAACTGATTTTTAACTCCCAAATATGTCTATTCATTCCAAACGACTTCCTTCGATCCCCCCCCTCCCACACCCACCTCTGTCCTGAAGGGTGGAGAGGGACCACTGACAGAGATTCTACTGTCAATGGCCTCCGCCTCAGCCAACAGGAACTCGAAAGCTATTCTGATGTATCCAAACATTGTGTATATCCTTGACGATGAAATTAGTGTGGCCATTTTCTACAACATCCTTACAAACACTAGTGTTACTTCGTAGCGGATCTTACAAGTGTGGCTCGCAGCCACTTCGAATATACGTTGGATGTTCTACTCGCCCTCCCCACCCGCATGTGACAATCAAGGCAGCTCCAGTAGCCTAGGAAAATAGAGGTGTTGTAAGTAATCCTACGGTCAAACTTCTGAATCTCCCTATCACATTCGCCTCCACTTCAGCGTCAACGCCTACATCCAAGGAAAGGCAATTGCCTATAGGTGCGACGCGACGGCAACAGCCTCCTCGAATTCCTTAAGTTGCCTCGAGATCTACCAGTCAAAGAGCTCCTGCCGACAATCGTTTATTCACTGAAATTGTATTAGGTCACGCTACCCTACGTTTATCATACAATGCGATCATGCGACAATCAAACATGTTGATGAAGGAAAGCATAGTACGTAAAATTAGATGATAAAAACTGGCTTTGCAATCTATCTGTTACAGGCTTTGATTGATTATAGTGCACTCTCGTTAAAACAACCTCCGACATATCAAAGTTCGCGTTATTACAATGGCCTTGGCTATCCCCATCTCGGGACACAGCCAAATTAGCAATATTTGCGCTAACATGAGATGTTGTTATTCTTCTTCAAACCCTTGGCGTAATATTGATATATCGTAAAATGACTTTGCAGGATGCCCCCGAAGACATTAGTCTTCTAGGTCGATGAGAAAGTCGCCTTATGAGCTCAGCATGCGCAGTATCTGGAGCAATTTCGAAGGGAGCTCACAGAGTAGTTTCAAAGGCACCTTGTCAAGGCTATCACCCATGGAACAATCAGCCGAAATTCTCAGCAAAGTGAATGCTCATCTCGACGAGGAGGGTGTAGCCTCATCAATAAAGAAGCAGCAGGGCTACGCTGACCATCCTGACTTCGAAAAGGCACTCGCACAAATTGTCATTGAGCAGCAGCAAAGGCTCATAATCACCGGCGATGTCTTGAGAGGTCGCTTGCAAACTGTAGAGGGATCTACCACAGTATCAAGGCTTACAAGAGCCTCAATTCAGTGCCGGCTGGATCACTCGCTTCAAAATTTGACACGGTATCTAGTAACTTTCAAGGCACAGTGAAGCTGCGAGTGCTGAGAAGGAGGTAAAGACTTTGCCTCTCACTCAAATCCAAGTATGCGTCGCAAAGTACGCACCAAACGATCAGTACTACTACAATGAGACTGGCCTCTTTTGGAAACTCATACCGGACAAAAACCTTGCTGCAATGCAGCCCTCCGAATTATAGAAAGAAAAAGCGAGGATTACGGTACACCACTGTTGTGACGCGACTTGTCCACGCAAGCTGCCAATGTGCACAATTTCAACGCATAAGATATCACGATGCTTTGCAGCGGCTGAAGGGAGAGATCCAGAGGCTCTCGGTATCGAATTGAGTACAAATAGGAAGGCCTGGATGGTGATGGACATTGTGGCGGATTGGCTGCTTTGGTTTGACAGACAGGCGGCTAGCCGTGAGGTCATTCTTTTGCTAGATAATTTTAGTGCGCACGAGGCTGCCGTGAACGAGCCCGCAGTTTTAGCTCCTGGTTATGGCCTTTGCAGCATAGAGATCTTCTGGCTACCTGCGAACACAACGAGCCAGTTCTAACCACTTGATCAGGGGGTCAGTGCTGTTAAAATAAATGGGTGAAAGTCTAGTGATTAGAGGTGTCAATCTCTAGAGTAATAAATCACAAGTATATTATTGGATAGCTTGAGAATAGTTTGTCTGTCAAACAGTGTGTTGTATTATTAGTGGTACATCTCAGCGGTACTTATGCGCTGAGTTCCCTTACTACGCTATTACTAAGCAGGTACGTCTCATTTATCTTGAGTTCCCTGATCGAACACTGAGTCATAGTGAAACCTTATGCAAGGTTTCCGGAGACCTCGACTTCTAGCGTGCGTCGAGTTACTTCCGAGCATGCCCGCCACCAGATTTCATCCTTAGTGGATTGTACTCAAGATCCTAACTAATACCAATGTGGTATTGTAGATGGCATGCTAGCTACTGGCTACAGCCTAGTAATTGATTGACTCGTGTCACACTTTCTAACAATTGCCTCATCCAAGTTGCATTACCGAAGGCAGTGGACAGGATACATACTTGAACAGCACGAGCTTGGATGTGAAGCCCTCAAAACCGACAATGTACTTCAGGCTAACCGCTCCTAAATTCGGGTATGGAACGAGGTTACGGCATCTTGTTGTAGTTATGAGCTGGCGGAGAACGGGATGTTGGATACCAGATCTGTTGCAGTATACACAGATGATGGTGTATACTGATGGTGAGAATAGATATAGAATGAATACTGAATGTTTATTATAGATATGGATAATCTATCTAGAGATATATTAAGAGGAAAAGATATCTTATATATAAGAGGTGTGTGTTGGCACACTGGTCCCTAGATTCCATAATTAGATCATGGAATCTTCTTATATCAACTTGTATGTTTAGGATCAAAGCTTCTACCAAGTTCAGCAGTGATCCACAATTGCCAAATGCGACAGTATCCTTCACTTATCTGATGATCCTCATAATCTCAGCTGAGCCAGCACAACAGCGAGGCTACCGAGATGAGCGATGCGGTGGGAGCTACAGGTTCTTTCTGAGGGCGGCCTAGTCCCCTTTTTGCCCAGAAGACTTTTCCATGACAATCATGTGCTCCTGAATAGATTTGCTTCTATCTGTGCCTCCTAGAGCGCTGAGTGCGACTGATGACCTGCAACTTCTAATATCCGGCGTTCATTACATCATATCGTGTCTAGCCTGTTCAGCGCTGGTTTTTTCTACCTGGATGATGCGGCAAGCATCTTTATGCCACGATTTTTGTTCCTTTCCGTAATTACAGCAAGATTTTCGCTTCTTTGGGCAGACTCTCAATTGATGGGTGCCTGCACGCCCAACACACCTTAGAGTTTTACTGCAAATCGTCTGGATATATCCCCACTGGCCATAGTCGAAGCACTGCCCGGTCTGGCCTTTGGGTGCCCAAATGTGCGCTGTGTAGAAAATAGAGTTAATGAGAACTCCATACTTAACAACCTTCCATGGAAGCGAGTCTGTTGGCAAACTGAGGATAACTAATCCTCTAGTATACCCTTTCTTAACATCTCTAACCTGCGCGTTGGCGTTGTGTAGCCACCAAATACGATTTATCGCCAATGAGGAAATTCTAGCTCGGGTTGCATGGCAAATTGACCTGATAAGCGCTTCGTTCATAGCATTCTTGGTGTCGATGATCTGGGTATAAAGGGGAACACCTGGCATTTCGACGTGATAATTTCGACGCAATATATCAAAAACATCGGGTTGATCTATACTCAGGGCGCTGTCTCTTTGGGCCGTGGATTGACGGAAAACCTCGGTATCATTGCTTCACATTCGTCGCATCACCTAAGCATCTTCAATTTTCTATGGGGCTCTTGTTAGAAGCTCTGTCAGCTTGGCTTCTCCGCTTGAATTACACGGATACTAATGGTTGCTCTTTTCGAGACCAGTCGTTAGAGTCATGATACAAACCCCCCCGCTTGAAATTTGTTTGCAACTACTTTTTAATACTGAATCCGTCGAGCGGTAAACGAAAATTAAATTACTAATTAATTAGAGTTTGATATTCGCGTCACCATAGCAATAGACTTAATCACGTCTAGTAACATCATGTGCAAATTATAATAAACAATCGCGTCCTCGCAATCTATTTCACTCCCACTCAACACTTAAAACACAAGCACTTCAGGCCGTTCCATTTTCCACAGTCCCTCAATTTCAAAGGCTTTACCAAGAAATCCTCCAATACCAATTCTTCTTCTAACTGTTACGAAGTATGTTGTTATCGATTTGAGCGTAACCGACGTCTAGTTGTAAAACTAACTTTTGCAGAATTACGTCGTTGAAATGGAATCCACCCCGATCACAGCTCTTTCCGCTCCTCCACCCGGATCTTACGTTTCTTTTCAAGAATTGTACGACGCGGCTCAAAGCCACGCTAGGTCTGCAGGATACTCCATCACCACCAGCAATTCCGAAAGAGAAAAGGGCGAAGAATGAATCTTCTAGCCTGTAAGAAAAGTGGTACTTTTCACAGCGAAGTCGATGAGCCATGCAAGAAACGACGTAGACTAACGCAGAAAACTAACTGTCCTTTCAAATTTAAGGCCAGAGAGAGGACCGACGGCACATGGGAAGTCTGTTTCCTGCAGGCCGCAAATGGGGACATCAACTCAGAAAGTCTCACTCATAACCATGGGCCTTCCGATCCATCAGCATTTCCAGAGCATCGCCGCCTTAACAACGATGAGATCACAATAGTCTGCAGTGATTTCAACATTGGCATACCAGCTAGTAGGACTGTCGCCACTCTGAAGAACCGCAACCCTTGCTCTGAGCTAAACCATCGTGATATCTACAACTCAAATGCGCAGATATCACGCGCAAGTCGGCTCGGAAGACCCCCCCCCCCGAGGGTTTATCAATTACCTCATACATGAAAAGACTAATGGAACTATCTTTTTCGAGTATGATCAGGATACCAACGGTCATAAAAAATACCTCTTCATAGCGGATGTTCGGTCTGTTGAGCTACTCAACCAAAGTCCGGATGTCTTACTCATGGACTATACTTATAAGACAAATAAATTTGGCATGCCCTCGCTGGATATCCTCTGTGTTGACAACTTGAACCAGTCTTTTACTGTTGGGTATTGCTTCTTTGATCGCGAGAATGAGACAAATTACGATACAGCGATGACTTACCTACTTTCTTTGTACCAGCATGACCGACGACCCTCGGTGATAGGTACGGATTGTGAATTAGCCCTGATGAACGCAATTGACCGTCACTTTCCAGCTACGCAAACTACTCGAATAACCTGCTTTCGGCACATTTGCAAGAACCTAATGGCCAATTGCAAGGCAAGGTTCCAATCTGAAGATCGGTGGGAAGAGTTCGAAAGGTTCTTTTCAGACATCGTACACTCAACGACTCCTGATGAATACTTGGATCGGGTCGAGGAGCTCCAAGCTGAATTCCACTATAACGAAGGCTTGCCGCACGAATTACAGCCAAATTCTCTACCTGAAGATATTGAAAGAAGTACCTGTTTCAGTCTCGAGCAAGACGCCGTCAAGTATGTGCTTCAACAATGGTTGCAGCCCCATCACCGCAACATCGTGCATTCTTGGGAAAATCAATTCTTCAACAGGAATACAACGACAACTTCGAGACTTGAGGGTGCACATGCCGTGCTGAAGAGATGGATTGGATCGCCCTCCAAAAATCTATCATCAATATGGATCTCGATTTCAACAGCACTGTCGGATCAGACTTGCAAGAGCACTCAATGGGCTACCCGCAGGTATCTCAGGTGAATTCTTCTATGGAGTTCTGTGCAGAATTTCTCACTTTGCCCTGTACGAGGTTTGTAAGCAGCTCAAGTAAGCTCGGAACGAAGAACAGAGAGCTCGCGATGGTCTTAGTACTATATGTACGGGGACCTTCAACAAGTCAATGGGTATGCCCTGCTGGCTCATCATCCAGGAAATGATTTCTCAAACCGAGGCATTTCAACTGCAGTCTTTCAACTTTGATAATTTTAACTAAATGTACACACTTAGGCCTATGAATTAATGATTTTCATCCGCACTGGCACTTTGTTCGTCCGCAGGCTGGATTTGAACCGCAGATCCTCGATCCTCCTATTCTCGATCCTGTCATTAGGCGACGGCGCCGTAATGCTGAGGCTGAACGCAAAGCTCATAATAGGGCGCATCATAGGCAGCGGGTCGCGCAAACTGGCCGTGTTCTGTCTCAACACGAGAATACGCAAACAGTTTTGCGACATTGCACAGCTTGTGTTGAGCTCGGACACGATAGAACAAGATGTCAAGGATGTAGGGCAACTGGCCATACTTGTCACAGTTCGAGTATTGATGCGTGGGCAATCATATAAGCAAAGGTAGTTTATAATTTTCTCTCTGTCTATCTAAGTACAACCTATAGGCTACTTATATACTTTATACATAATTTCTAGAATGTTCGCCATTGCTTAGTAAATCTTCATCATAGGTCATACTAGAGGAGGTTGTATGCCTCGTCGTTGATGTCTAGAATATTCTAGATATTTCCAAACTATCACGTGTATTTAGTGATTCCAGGGTGTGTCATTAGGGGCACACGTAAGAAGGTTAATAAGGGTGTAAACCTCTCATTCGCATTACCCATGTCACAAAATAATAGTCACGTGGTAGTAAATCTGTATCGATCAACTGACTGCGATAACCATCGTAGGCTGCAGGTCCATTAAGGCTTACAAGCCGTTACAATACTCGAAGTAATTTCCTAATGCCTAAGGATATACCTTTCATCAAATTGAAACGTTAGAAGCGAAATTATTTTGTGTACTTAAATCAAACTTTGACTAGGAAATAATTTTAATTGATACCAAACACTCAAACAGCTCAAATGTGCAGTAGATTTACCAAGTAATTAGAGAATATCATTTAATTCCATCCAAATGAAAATTAGCTCGCAGTGTCTTGAAACCTTATATATAATAAAATGGCTGTAAATTTGAGGTTTTTTTAACCAAAAATACATGCAAATAATTATGCACGGTTGTAATTGTACGGGCGTTTAGTATGTATTTACAGTTTATAGTTATATATATATATATATATATATTCTTGTTTACTGTCCTATGTAGCTTCTATGTACATAGCGCCATGTGGACGGATGGCCATTATATTTAGGGGAAAGGCTTTCTTAAGCAAAACTCGTCGTCCTGCCGCTTGTACACACTCCCGCTTAACGTCGAAAGAGTCCACTATTCCAACTTTATCATTAATTTATCCGCAGTATCTGTTATCTCCTCCATCAAGGAGGGGTAGTCTTAGTCTAATTCCGGCATTTTAGCGAGGTCCTGTATCTCTCGGTCAGGTTTTTCGGCTAGGTTAAACTGCATCAGACGTCCACTAGATATAATCATTCGAGCAGCAGTTCGACATCCCCTTCGGATTTTAAGTAAGCGGTCGAAGTATTTTGTCCTGGTATCTAGGAACATTTTGTACCGAAGTGTATTGTGGTCGGGGCAATAAAATAGTATATGTTTTACAGTCTGTGCGCGTTCTCCACATGTGCATTGCGGGGTAATTCCGGGAACACTGATGGAGGCAAGCCAAGCGTTTAATCCAATCACCTCGGAATGGAGCAGCATAACTGCAGTGGTCTCATACTTTTCAAGTCCTTCGTAAAGTTTAAGCGTTCTCATGCACCAAGGGGGTTTCCACGATGCGGCCGAGCGGTCGCCTTTGTTGGAGAGCCATTTACGCTTCCAGGTAAATTCTGCCCATCTTCTCAGTGCACCAATCGTACGTTGCCTTTCGTTTTGCTCCATTGGCTCCATTTTCCGGGCTCATCGGTTCCTGTTATCCGTGGTTCTTTGTACTTCTTTGACTATATGTCAGAAGATCTATGATAAATATTGTACATTATTTGGCATATTGGTGTGTTTGTCGTCATCGTCGTTTCATTATCTGTTTCGAATGTCAACTCTAAGACCTCTCTAAAAACAACCAGGCGCTTACTTTAGCATATGAGTTACACATATGGATTGGATGTTGCACCATGGTCTCAGTCTAAACAGGCTGCTTGCTGGAAGGGTGGAAGGCACCTTAGAGAAGGATATATGTATGATAGAGAACGATAGGAAAAGAGGGACTGTTTTTTTCTCTCTGATCATCTAAATTTATGTCTATTTTTATAACTGCACAGGACAGTCTTTCATCTTCCTGATACTGTAGACTCAACTTCACTGCGCTTGACTTCGAAGGCCGATTTACCCCTCAGGTGGGCTCGTCGTCTACGTGATTGAGAAACGCGATTCCAAAGAGAGTCAACATGTCTTCGAATTTGTTCCGTGACTGGATTCGACTTAGTTGTTGCCCCATAGCAAAGTGTCAGGGACTGTAAGGAATTTAGTCTGAATGATTGACGAGACCGTGGGTTTCAGCATCTTCTATTGTCTTCTGTTTTCTCTTCTGTTTTTGCATTTTCTCAAAATTCTGGAAAGTTCTACTATGGATGGTTTCGGCCAAGCTCTGGCGTTCTAAGGCATTCGGTTTGTTTCTACGTATTTCCAAGGAGTTCTAGTTACAGGGGGGCTGGAAGCAGTATATATTGTTGTACTTCTTGTACATTAGATGGTGAGTTTGGAGTCCTGTCTCTAAGTCGTTCTTAGCTACTTATGATTCGTATATCTCATTGTCCAACCCTTCACGCCACGCACACTTAGTTCTTGTCACAGTCACTGTAGTGCTTCACGGATCAGAAGCTGTTTGACTTGGATGTCATCCAATATTCTTATTCTGTTTCATTGTCAGGCTACTGTCGTTTTATGGTGTTTGGTTTTTTGTTGTATCAAACGGTGTTTTAGAATACGTTTTTAGGTGTGAAATTATTTTGTTATTTTATAGTGTTTCACTCGGGTCTGGAAAGGGAGCATCGGTTTGAAGGTTGTTGTTAATGACTCTGGGATGGAAAACTGTTTTGGAAGAGATCTACGGAAAGACATAGAACTGTCATTTATATAAACCTTTAGGATGTAACTTATTATAGAGTAGAGTTTTTCGACTGAAAATATCGATATCTATTTTTCTCAAACCCATTTCTGTATCTCACTTATATTTATTCTATCTGTTACTACAGACATATCTTTCACGACTCAAATTTGCTATATGTGTCTATCTATAACAAATATTTAAAGTTGATAAGAAGCGTAGAGCGTCATGAAACGGCTTTTGATTGTATTTCTAAGATGGAGAATTAAACTTTACAGCAGATAATGCTGCTATTATATACAAACAAATGGGGCTATGACGCTAGGTTTAGAAGCCAAGAGAACATGAAAGAGACAGAGAGGAGATGGTAGAAACAGATAGAAAGTAACAGAATAACCTGGGCCTGTAAGCAGCGCAGTTATTGTTGTGGAAGTAATCAGAAACTAAGAGAATAAATTACAGGATGGCAGTGACAGGTTGCCTGGCGATGGCAGGGCCTGAGGCATCAATATCCCGTTGATCATTACAGTCACGCTCAAGTCACGCTCACGTCGCGTTCACGTTCACGTCACGCTCATCAAGTCTAGTACCACAATTGTCAGGATTTATGACTAAGCTTCGCTTACACTAGTGCCTCGTTATCACAGTCCTGTATATTGCTGCACACACACTGTAACTACTACAATATATTCCTTCATATCTTCGTATACACTTAACAACACTTAACAACACTTGACAAACTCTTGCATGATAAATTAAATCCTCCCTTTCCATCCATGGCTTACCCAGTCTCAATCCATGAGATAGTCAAGGTATAATATAGGCGTACAAAGTTCTTTGGTATCCGTCAATGTTTAATATCATTTTGGTCATTTCTGTAATAATTCCTCCCTGTTGAAGGCTATCCGTTGCCTCAGCAAGCTTTCGGGGAGCAATTTCAATCCTAGGGAGGTTAGCTTTGCGTACGAGGGAGTTGCTAACGGCGGCAGGACAGTCACATCCACTATCAATTGTCACAGTTCGAGTATTGATGCGTGGGCAATCATATAAGCAAAGGTAGTTTATAATTTTCTCTCTGTCTATCTAAGTCCAACCTATAGGCTACTTATATACTTTATACATAATTTCTAGAATGTTCGCCATTGCTTAGTAAATCTTCATCATAGGTCATAATAGAAGAGGTTGTATGCCTCGTCGTTGATGTCTAGAATATTCTAGATATTTCCAAACTATCACGTGTATTTAGTGATCCCAGGGTGTGTCATTAGGGGCACACGTAAGAAGGTTAACAAGGGTGTAAACCTCTCATTCGCATTACCCATGTCACAAAATAATAGTCACGTGGTAGTAAATCTGTATCAATCAACTGACTGCGATAACCATCGTAGGCTGCAGGACCATTAAGGCTTACAAGCAGTTACAATGCACCTCCTCTATCTTATCATGGGCAGAGCAATACCTCAATAAATTTCCTGCCATTACTGTTTCTTGCCTCTCTTACGCTCTCGACGTTGGCGCAAAATATTTTTTTCAGCGGGTCCAACAAAGGCTCCAACACTATTCTCTGATGGCCCATCGTTTTTATCTATAGAGCCGTAAAGAGCTTCAAAATCGTCCAAGGCCTTGGTATCCTCAATAGATTCGATTGGTTCCCATGTTGGATTTGCCTCGCTAACCCATTTCACTAGTGCTTGTCGAGAAGTTCCACGTCCGCGGCGAACTGTTCTAGCACGTAGTATCGACTCAATCAGAAATTCAGGCTCCTCTAAGTTATCGATCACAGGAGGATTTCGTGCATCATCGCGTTTTTGACTGGGGAATGGATCGGTGCCCGCTCGCTTTACTAATTCGACATGGAAGCGCTTATGTATATTGCCTGGAACATTTAATTCTACAGTCAGCGCATCCGGAACAGCCGTTACTTCATATTTTGCATGTTGCCATGCCAACTTTTTTGACAGTTGCGGTGTTTGGATGTGGCGTAAGTTTAGCCAGACTTTATCACCAACTTTGAATCTTTCGGGCTGCCTACGGAGCAAGTTACCGTTTGATTCATTGCGTTGTTGCGCAGAAGCCATCGCTGCTTTGGCAAAATCTGTGGCATCTCTCAGCCTTTGCACAAATTTTACAGCTGCTAGTCGGCCAGGATGTCGCAACGTGGTCTTGTTTTCGGGTGTTGGCTCCATCAAGGGATCTAACTCATAACCATGTCTCAAGAAAAATGGGCTCATACTTCCAATTGCTGAATTTGGCCTTGCATTAAGTGCTAGCTGAGCCATTGGGAGTAAATCCATCCAATTGTTTTGTGCATAGCATGTAAATGCGCGAAGGTATTTGAAAATCTCTTGATTAGCCCGCTCACTTGCGTTTGATTGGGGATGGTAAGCTGTAGTTAGACGTTGTGATATACCAGTTAACTCACAAAAGGTCTTCCAAAAATGGCTTACCCAATCACTTCCCCGATCACTAGTCAAATACCGTGGAAATCCATAATATCGATAATACCGATCAATAAATTCTTTGGCACATACTTCTGAAGTCATTGACTTTGTACCAAAGGCAAAAATTTCCTTCGACAATCGATCTGTGATGACCATAATATTTGTACACCCATTTGATGGCGGCATATCGGTTATGAAATCAATTGTAAGTTCACTACCTAACCGTTCCGGTATTGGCAATGATCGAAGAAAGCCTGCCTTTGCTTCACGCCAGACGGTTGTTCTTCCACATATGTCGCAGTTGCGTACGAATCGCTGTACTGACTCCCGTAACTTTGGCCAAAACCATCGGCGTAAAATAATGCTTACCATTGTGTCTCTGCCAGGGTGTCCTGCAAGATGACTGTCATGTGTATGTTGCAAAATTGATGTGCGAAGCGGCTCGTAATCTGGTACCCAAATTCGATTCTATCTACCTCGCAGTACCCCGTCTGCTGCAACCGTACACTCAGCTATATTAGCTTTATATTTGATAGCAATATCAGGAGGAAAGCTT
This sequence comes from Podosphaera xanthii, assembly GCA_028751805.1. Taxonomy (NCBI): domain Eukaryota; kingdom Fungi; phylum Ascomycota; class Leotiomycetes; order Helotiales; family Erysiphaceae; genus Podosphaera; species Podosphaera xanthii. The sequence continues at coordinate 378,292 of JAPWIX010000006.1, read as the reverse complement.
CTTTCGCCTGCCTTCACAGCGTCGCGCGCACGTAGCCAGTCTTTGTCTGCTGTAACTGCTTTTACCCACAGAGATTGTATTTCATCGTTTTCAAATAGCTTAACATAAGCGGCCGGGTCGAAGGTCTCTTCACTTTCCAAATTTTCTGGTATTGTGCTAACTGTATTTAAGGAAACTCTTGGTAGTAACTGCATCAACCTCCCAGCGTTTCGTTCATCGTCGAGCCCTATTGGTCTATCCTGCTCGCGTCTAGACAATGCATCAGGGCGCTCACCGGAATTTCCTGATCGCCATTTGAGTTCAAATTTGAATTGCTGTAAAACGTCATTATATCTAACTTGGCGTTCATTCAACAGCCTTTTTGATGTAAAATAGGATAAATTTCTATGATCTGTAAGGATAGTGAAAGGCTTTGCAACAGATTTTAATTCCGCTTGCCATTCTTTAAGACATGCTATGATCGCAAGCATTTCTTTATCATGAATTGGATAGTTCACTTCTGCACCAGATAACTTTCTTGAGAAGTACGCAATTGGCCGTAGTCTCTTTTGATCATCCAACTGTGATAAACAACCGCCGAGAGCGTAACCCGAACAATCTGCTTCCATCACTGTATCCCGCTCTGGATTCCATTGAGCTAGTACAGGCGTTGATACAAAAATGCCTTTAAGTTTTTCAAAAGCTAAATTTTCCTCTCTACCCCAGCTCCATGGCGTTTTTCTCTTTGTTAGATTAATTAAAGGGGCTGCGATCTCTGAGAATTTTTCTACAAAGCACCTATAAAAATTGGCAAAACCTAAGAAGGAGCGCACGCCTTTGACGGTATTTGGTGCCTTCCATTCCGAAATTGCTTTTACTTTTTCCGGATCGGTGGTAATTCCTATACCTGCTTCTATTATGAAGCCTAAGTATTTGACTTTCTGGCATAAAAATTCACATTTGTCTATATCGAGATAAAGCCCTGCTTTTTCAAGCTTGCTCAACACCCGACGAACAGACTTCCAATGGTCTTCCCTACTTCCATCTGTATATACGAGAACGTCATCCATATAAGCTGTGGCATCGACGTCAAGATGCTCCCTAAGGTGCTCATTTATATATCTCTGGAAAGTAGCAGGAGCATTGATCAAGCCGAAGGGTGTTACTAGCCATTCAAAAAGTCCAAGCCGACACCGAAATGCTGTCATCCATTCGTCACCCTCCCTTATTCGAATACGATGAAAGGCTGATTTGACATCGAGCTTTGTGAACCATTTTGCTCTTGATAGCTGACGTAAAGTCTCTTTGAATAGAGGCAGGGGGTATCGGTCGGGCAGTGTAATTGCGTTTAATCCCCGATAGTCTACGCAGAAGCGGAGACCACCATTTGGCTTTTTGGCGAATAACACTGGTGCTGCCGCCGCTGACCCACTTGGTCTTATCCATCCCTTCTCCAGAAGATCAGTTAAGGTTTTCCTCAAAACAAGCAGCTCTTCTCGCGACATGTTATAAAGTGGCCCCCATGGTGGTGTGAGAGGTCTCCCATTTTCTTCTCGCAAGTTAATAGCATGATCAAGTGCTCCACGTGGAGGTGGCAGGTCGCTAGCTCCATGGTCATCCGCAAATAAGTGAGCAAAATCTTTCACTTCGTCCGGCAGGTGACCGCGTGCTTCCTGTACTGAAAGATTTGCCTTGCCGCGTAGTGCCTTGCTTATATCTTCAAGGGAAGCCCTACAGACTGGGACAGTTTTAATTATTGAAGCCATATCTTTAGGGACAGTATATCTGGGGCGAGCTACATTTCTCAGATCCTGTCTCCAACGTTCAACACTGAAAATTGAGCCACCAAACTTTCGAAGTTCTAATCGTTGGTCCTTTGAATGAATTATCGCATCTTGATCCTCGAGCCATTTTTTCCCCAATATCAGCTGATGTGTACTGTGAGGAACGATATATAACCAAAGCTTGTGTGTTACATAACCGTCAAGATCCAATGATATATAGGTTATTGCCTCTACAGTTGGCTTTTCCGAGGCACTTTCTGCAGTTTCTAACGATCTTGGTGAGATAGGAATGCGCGGCAGTTGTAGTCTTTTTGCCAATTCATCGTCAATAATACCAAAGCACAAACACCCATTATCCACTAATGCTTGTACCATTTTGATGTCATTTACGAGAGCATTAACGAGAAAAGGTTTTGTATTCATTCTGACAAAAGAGCTACTAACTGCCTTCGGCTCCTGAGTGCGACTATACTCAGGAGCTTCTAGTTTTCCGAAATATGTTTTTTTTCATCAATTTCATAAACCGAAGGATCAATTTCAGGCAATGCTGCTATATTTACACGTGGACCACTATTTTGGGGCTTAATTGCTAGAAGTAAAGGGCATCTCCTGGTTACACATCCCTGTCGTTCGCACCGAAAGCATCGCCCTTCCTCCCTCAACTTGTCTAATTGGGCCTTACTTTTCCATTTTGCCCGACGACGCTCCGCATTAGTAATATTTGCAGAATTTATCCCCCCCATTAAAGTGTCACCAGAATCGTCTAGATCTCCTACTTGTTGGCGCCTGTGGGAAACTCCAAAATCTTCAGATTTTCCTTTGTTCCAAGCCTCATTCTGTTGAGATTCTTCCCTTTGCCGAGTAGTGGGTTTGAGATTTCCTCGTGCCAAATCACCACCTCGCCAATTACCAAATCGAGAATCTACTGCTTCCAATCTCTGGGCTACTTTGTTCACTATTTTAATCCATCCATGGAAATCATCATCCGGCAATAGATGATTCCCAGCTAATGCTGTCGTCAGTTTTTTATTTAAGGCGTTTTGGAGCATGGATATCTTATTTTCATCAGGCCAAAAGTCCCCTCGAGCCTCGGTTAACTTATTAGATCATGATGCATAAAAATCTGACCATTGCTGGCCATCTTTCATCTTCATTAAGTGGAGCTCTGTATTAGCCTTAGAAACCCTTGTTGAATCCAAATAGAGGCGGTCCAGGAATTCGATGAAGTCTTCTGGGTCTCTCGCATTATGAACGCCCCCATTTTCATAAAATGGCCCTGCTTTTATTTTTGCCACGCCCTTTAATGCATTGTATATCATTAGAAAGGCCCGGGAATTATCGTATCCGAATAATAGCCAATCCATGCGAAAGGTATCCAATACTGCAGCTCGCCATGCTGGATATTCTGCTCTATTCCCGTTGAACTCTGGCAATTTCGTTGGCTTCAAATTTGCCTTCTCGTTTTGTGGAGGATCCTTCTCAATAATGACCTTTCGAGAGTTACACTCGCTACTGCTTTGGTTAGCGAGTAGCTTTTCAAGCTGCCGCTGCAATTGCTGAAATTGTTCAACTGAAACTACTTGGGGATTTTTCGATGACATTTCTCCTCTATTTTTATTTATTTATTTATTTTTTTTTTAGTGTTGATCTGCGTCTCTGCGTCTCTGCGTGTCTGAGTGTCTGCGTGTCTGCTTTCTGAAAGTATCAGAGAGAAAATTATATGTCACAGTTCGAGTATTGATGCGTGGGCAATCATATAAGCAAAGGTAGTTTATAACTTTCTCTCTGTCTATCTAAGTACAACCTATAGGCTACTTATATACTTTATACATAATTTCTAGAATGTTCGCCATTGCTTAGTAAATCTTCATCATAGGTCATAATAGAAGAGGTTGTATGCCTCGTCGTTGATGTCTAGAATATTCTAGATATTTCCAAACTATCACGTGTATTTAGTGATCCCAGGGTGTGTCATTAGGGGCACACGTAAGAAGGTTAACAAGGGTGTAAACCTCTCATTCGCATTACCCATGTCACAAAATAATAGTCACGTGGTAGTAAATCTGTATCAATCAACTGACTGCGATAACCATCGTAGGCTGCAGGACCATTAAGGCTTACAAGCAGTTACATCAATCAAGGTAGGCACAATGTAAAAGTTGTTAATTAAAACGTCTATTAAAAATGATTTTCCATTCATGCTTTTTTCTGCCTCTTTATCCTCAAAAGATTGCGACTCTACCACCTCTTTACAAATCCCACTTTTAAGCCCCTGAAAACGCCTTTTCTCAGGATCTAATCTTTTAGCGATTCAGTTTCTATGTGAAGATTTTGAAGTTCATCAGATGTTCTAAAATTATCCCCAGCAACATGAGCAGACTTAACTGCTGTTTCGGGACGAAGTGGCAGGAGCTGAGTACAGCTAGGTGTTCTGTGTCCGGGATTACCACACTGAATACAAAGGCCGGCTGTTCTACGACGTTCTAACTCTTTTCTGGATACCCACTTAGCTTGTATTTTGTTAATTCCTGACATCCTTACATCTCCGTCTGCATCCTGAATTCGGTTATCACATCGGAGGTAGGGTAGTTGGGAGATGCGGGAGTAGGGGCCGGAACTAGAAAGTTTCCTCTTGTGGAACCCCCTAACAAATTACCCCCGGCAATTCCTTGAGAGCTATTGTCAAAAATTCCCATCTGACCCAACATAAAGGTCCTCGTTTTTGTTAACCCGACTCCTTCGATCTGTGAGCCGATAACTAAGAGTTTCTCAATGAACTCAAGGAATGAGCTTGGTAGAATGTGGCCAATCAGATGATTCCGAGATATCTGGTTGAGAGCATTGTGTAAATCAGTTACCTTGTGGATATCTTTGGCTGTTGACTTCACACTACGCGAAAGAAGTTGTTGGTATCTAGGCAAAAATGATGACAAGACCTCGTCCTTGAACTGCTTACACGCATGTAAAAGTGCGGAAGCGTTTTGGTCAGCGTTCCGATCACGGAATGTGTTGTCCATTACCTTGAGTAGACCCAATGCATCAGAAATTTTCCTGTTGTTCAGCATCAATTGAAATGCGCTGGTAATCATGTTGGAATTTCAGGCTCGTTGTTTTCCTGAGCGTACATGAATTGATTTTGTGATATGATCAGCAAGAGCATCACCGAGGACATTTTTAGTCGTTTTAATCCGACATGTTTTTTCTTAAAGTGATCGGCAATATCAGGGGAATAACCAGTATGCGAACCACTGAGAGAATAAAAAATAAAAGGGGTCATGGGGGTCTCAGTATTATGTATTTAGATGAGTTTTCCTTACTATCTATAATCTGTAATCTCCTTAGGATTTTATATATACAATCTTATTATATCTGGTCAGAAGAAAAACCGATATTCTACATCAGCTTGCTATTAAAGTGTTCTTTTTGTGTTGTAACCCTTGTTCTTCGAGATATTCCTCTTTGAACTCTCTACAACATTCAACAGATTATGAGACCAATTGTTCTAATCAATTGAGCATACCTTTTATCTAAGCTGCTATCACATCGAGATTACCTTCATCTAAATATTCTCTTCTAATACCGCATCCTTAAGTCAATACATTATGTCGGCTGCAGAAATACTTAAGTCAATGAAGGGTGCTCCAAAGCTCGATAAGTCTACCTATAATAGATGGAGCACTCATTTCATCGATGTTCTTTCATTATTTGAAATTGATGATTATGTCCTAACACAGAAAGTTGAGCTCGAAAACTTTGATGGAAAAGATGTCGCTAAATCCAAACTTATCATAAAACAAGACAAAAATATACGTATCGTCATATCTCAGCTTGTTCCGGACATCGCTTTTCATCTGGTTGATCAGTCATACACGTCAAAGAAATGTTGGGATAATCTTAAACAATTTTACCGTCCTAACTCTGATGAGGACGCTGATGACCTTTTACAAGAGTTTTTGGGGCTTAATTTCGACGACGACTTCGATATTGACGACTTGGTCCAAACACTGTCTGAAATTCGAGCAAAGATATTTTTAATCGCCAGCTCTTCTTGTCCTTCCGACTCAAGTATGAAAAAACGCATCTTAAATCATTTTATTAAATGTTGTGGGGGGTTTTATATGGCAACAGTTATTTCATTGCGAGACTCAACTATTAGTCTTGATTCTGCAGTATCATCTATTCGGGCATCACAAGCTGTATATCGCCAATTACATCCTACCCCTACTGTTGCTTTAGCCAACGAAATAGATGATGCTCAAGAACACGACGATTCAAAATCATTCAAAAGTTGTGCACACTGTAAACGCCGTGGTCACTTGCGTGAAAGTTGTTTCCTATGGCTAGACACACCAGACGGCTCAAAATGGGCAGCCAAAAATCCAGAGAAAGCTGCAAGAACTCGGAAATTGAAAGCAAAATTAGCAAATCGAAAAGGAAAAGAGAAAAGCAGCGTTAACCACCTAAGTGATCATGATGAAGCACCCGAATCAGGTATTTGGGTAATGGAGGAGCACGCGCTTTTAGCTCCAAATGGCCGCATAAACAGCAATATTGTGCTCGATACCGGCGCTACTAATCATGTTTTTCACGATAAGTCAATGTTCTTTTCAATTTCTCCTAGTAATAAAACTGTTGTTAATGCTTCAGGCCAACACATTCCCGTCTCTGGCACTGGAAGAGTACAATTCAGGGTATTTGATTATCAGAACAAAAATTCTTCAAAAATTATCACGATGGAAAATGTTTTATTCGTTCCTTCATGTACAAAAATCTTGTCTCTGGGATTCAGCTTATATCGAAGGGTTACGGGATAAAATCGTTAAATGGGGGGTTAAGTGTACTTTCGAGAGATGGATCAGTAATTGCTACTGCTAGACCAGAAGGAGGACTATTCTGCTTTAATACAACTTCTTCACGCTATATTGCTCCCCAACCTAAGCCGCTAAGTCAGTCTGAAACCTTGATTTCTCATGATATAAATAGTTCGGCCGTGGAACTTTTACATCAACGCTTCGCACATGTAGGATCACATATCCTAAAAAAAATTAATTTATCTGAGCTTAAAATCTCTGGATTAAAACCAAATGCAAAGCAATTCCGTGCCAACAAAGGAATATTGCAGTCATGCGAAATTTGCAACTCGTGCAAACAGGTTGAAAAGATCAATCGTGGCCCTATTACTAGATCAAATGGTATCCTTGACTTGATCCACTCTGATACTTGGGGCAAGTGTCGAGTACCTGGGATATATGGAAGTCATTATTTTGTCACTTTTACAGACGACTACACTCGAGAGAGTGATGTTTATTTGATGAAAAGTAAAACAGAAGTGCCAAATTGTTTTCGACTTTACAAGTCAAAGAAAGAGCGACAGTCAGGCCGAACTATAAAAGCAATGCGTTTTGACGGTGGTTCGGAGTACAAGACTATTGATTTTGATGGTATAATCCAACAGATTAGTGCTCCGTATACTCAGCACCAAAATGGGGTGGCTGAAAGATTGAACCGATCACTCATAACTATGGCAAGATGTATGCTTGCACAAGCTAATTTACCGAGCCGATTTTGGGATGCTGCTGTTCTTACAGCTTGTTATCTACGAAATAGATTACCTTTCCGAGAGGATAATTTGACATCATTTGAAGCTATGAATGGTTGCTCACCAGTAATTTATCATCTCAAAGTTTGGGGATGCATTTGTTATGCACTTATCGATGATAAAGATCCGCAACGTTCCAAACTTTCACCCACTTCACACCGTGGCATATTTGTTGGGTACTGCGAGTCAACAACTCAGTATCGTATTTACGTCAATGCAAAACCAGGAGCTAAGAAAGTTATAACTTCGGCAAACGTCCGTTTTATTGAAGATTCTTTCTGGGATTGGAACACGTCCTCATCGAGTAATTTTGACAGAATAGAGATGCCAATATCTGCTAACCAAAATTTTGCTGAATCTGAAAGCGACTCAGAAGAAGACTCTAACTCTGAGATGGATATTACGCCTTCGAATGATTTTCCACATATTCTTCAAGAACCCGTTGAATCACTAGATCCAGAAGATATCAATGAAAATACTTCTGATACTCCCGAACCTATCCCTGAGGTAGAGTCACAGCCGCTCAGGAGGAGTAATCGCCCTCATAAGCCTATCCCACCGCGATCTGCCTGGACACCTAGGTCGCATGCGTTGCACGTCGGAAAAGAAATATCAATACCACAATCATACTCAGAGGCTATAAGTGGTCCAGATAAAGAGCAGTGGAAAGTCGCTATTTCAGATGAACTTGATTCTTTGAGGGACAAGGAAGTTTTTACGTCGATTAGTCATATTCCTCAAGGAAGAAGGCCAGTTGGATCAAGGTGGGTGTTTGCCATCAAATCTGATGGGAGATTCAAAGCCCGATTAGTAGCTCAGGGCTTCAGTCAAATTCCTGGCATAGATTATTTTAACACTTATGCACCAACTTTACGAATGGACTCCTTGAGAATCCTTCTTGCCGTGTCTGCATTTCGCGACTGGGAAATCCATCAAGTCGACGTTAAGACAGCATATCTTGAAGGCGACTTACATGAAGAAATCTTCATGAAACGTCCAGAAGGAATGTTGGGTACAAAGTTTGTCAAGGTTAAAAAGGCTTTGTATGGCCTCAAACAATCTGGACGGGCATGGAATGAAAAACTTGTCATGAGACTTTCCTCCCTGGAGTTCAAGAAGTCCGAATACGATCATTGTATTTATATACATCCAAAGTTTCAACTTGTCATCGGTGTGTACGTCGATGATTTAATAATTTGTGGCAAGATAATTGAACAGGTAATTGAGGTCAAAGAAAAACTCTCGTCATATTTTCCAATCAAGGATCTGGGTTCAATTGACACCATTATCGGGTGGAAAGTGGTTCGGGAAAGAGCGACACGAACCTTATCGATTTCACAAGCGGGTTATTTGTTGGAAAAACTCAAATCTTTTGGACTAGAAAATGCGAAAACATGTATTTCTCCTATGGATGGTTACGATGGAGCCCTACCCGGACGAGATGGAGAGGAATTTGCAGATGAGTCTGCATATGCTAGCGCTATTGGAAGTCTAGGTTATGCATCGAACAGCACTAGGCCCGATATATCATTCGCCATTTCACAACTTAGTAGCTTCAATTCTTGTCCAGTTGTTCGACATTGGAACAGTGTTTGTAGGATTCTGAGGTATATTAAAGGTTCTAAAGATTATTGCATTACTTACAGTTTCGGGCCTACCTCAGACATACTTACACAAGAGCTTAAAGCTATCAGTTATTCCGATTCCGATTTTGCATCGGATATAACCACACGACGATCAGTTAGTGGATTTATTTTGATGCTCGGTGGTGGTCCTGTTTGCTGGCAAACCAGACGTCAAAAATCAATATCAACCTCGACTGCAGAAGCAGAGTATGTTGCCCTTTTTGAAGCATCAAAGCAGATCGTTTGGGCTACCGGATTTCTCAATGAACTGCATGTTGCTAATATGCTGATTGATGATAAGGGTATGCTAACGTACACTGATAATCAAAGTGCTCTAGCTATTGCGAATGGTGCAAACTCGGCTAAAGCTAAACACATTGATGTAGCTTATCATTTCGTTAGAAAGTGTATTCAGGATGGGAAGATGGATATAAAGTATATTCCCTCGGGTCAAATGCTGGCCGATATACTGACTAAGCCTTTGTCATTCGCGAAAGCAAAGCCGTTACACCAGCAAATATTCAAAGGCAGATAACAAGATTAGATGATCTTGCTGTTCAGGAGGAGTGTTGGAATTTCAGGCTCGTTGTTTTCCTGAGCGTACATGAATTGATTTTGTGATATGATCAGCAAGATCATCACCGAGGACATTTTTAGTCGTTTTAATCCGACATGTTTTTTCTTAAAGTGATCGGCAATATCAGGGGAATAACCAGTATGCGAACCACTGAGAGAATAAAAAATAAAAGGGGTCATGGGGGTCTCAGTATTATGTATTTAGATGAGTTTTCCTTACTATCTATAATCTGTAATCTCCTTAGGATTTTATATATACAATCTTATTATATCTGGTCAGAAGAAAAACCGATATTCTACATCAGCTTGCTATTAAAGTGTTCTTTTTGTGTTGTAACCCTTGTTCTTCGAGATATTCCTCTTTGAACTCTCTACAACATTCAACAAATCATTGCTTTAGCATTTCCAGTGACTACCTGGCTATAAAAATTCTCAAAGAAGTCCGGCGGCTGGTAGATATGTGTAACAACATGGGCTTCTCAAGTAGCCACTATCAGAATGTTTCAACAGGTTGCCTTGTTTTTTTTGTTCGTTTCACGTGGCTTCTTATTTCTATTTTCATGTTTTGTCTCAAGTGTTGCGAATTGTTCATTATAATGTTTCAGAGTCTTTCAATGACAACTCCATGCTTGGAAATTTCTTGAAACAATTATCTTAAGACGTTTGGTTTAATATTGTATCATGATACAGATGAACATGGATTGGAGGAGATTTTGGTTCTTGGGAAACGGAGCACTGGGAGGACAAAACGGGAAGCATTTTGATTTTATATTGGATTAAATAGAACAGACAGAGCGGGAGAGATTTTTTTCTGGGAGATCAGACCTAATATATTCATTTTTCATTACGTGATTCTATTACAGAGTTCATTTTTATTCTCGCTGTATCATACACAGCATCTTCTTGAAGTCCTACACTTTACATTTTTTATAGCTGGATTATACACAGCATCTTTTACCGTGATTATTGTTTTCATAGTCACATAGTTATGAGCCCGGGTTGCCACGACTGCACTCGGATATAAAAAAACTGACACTATATACTCGCAAGATGTCTTCTGCTTCATTTTCGACAAACCCATCTAGTGGTGTTATAATTCTGAAAGGCACTCAGAATTACTTGGAATGGATTTATACGATCAAAATGGCGTCAAATGGAAACAGCTCGACAGATATTAAAAATGTTTGGAAATTTATTGATCCAAAATCTAATGAGAAACCTGATTTACCTGGACTCTCACCCCGACCATCTCCCGCAGATGTCAATCCTGCAGTCAAATCTATCTCAAAACTCAGTGTTATAGAACTCGAAGATTTCAAGTACCGGGACAACATTTGGAAAGAAAGAAAATTGGAGATCCAATAGATTGAGAGAAGATTAGAAGGGATTCAAAATAAAATTTTAGGGTTAATTTCGGAGAGTCTTTTGCCACAACTCAAGGGTGCATCAAACGTCAAAGAAATATTACTTCATCTCAGTAATAAGTTTCGGCCTTCGGACCAAGCACGAAGACAAGAAATCATACAGAATTGGAATTCTCTTTAGTCTCCACCAAGCGATAGGAAGATTCTTCCCTGGCTAGATGAATGGGATTCAGTATATGAAGAAGGAAAAGAGTTGAAGCTATCGATAGTGGAAAGTCCACAAGCTCAATACGATTTCTTGTTTGCTGCACGCTCGATCAATGAAGCATGGGCTACAGCTAACCTAGTTGCAATCGGAATCGACATAGAATACGAAAGGATAGTATCAGACTTTCCAGGATATCTAAAAGAATTTTGACAGCATCAGAGATTAAACGAAATATTTTTGCGGAACGCTGAGAATTCTACAAATCTCAATAATTCATCTGGGGTTTTTGCGGCAAGTAAAGATATTAGAGATGGAAGTTCGTCTGATCCCTCCACCATCCACAAAGGAAGGAAGCAAAATGGGGATAAAATCTGTTTGTGTGGATACAGTCATTTGTACGAGAAATGTTTTTACCTCAATTTTAAGAACAACAAACGTCCATCGAACTTCAAATTTAGGAAGGAAATATTCGACAAGATAAACAACAGACTTTCTCAAAGTTCTATGGAAAATTTACGAAAAACTTTCAAGTCGAAGTTTGGCTATGATCCAACGTCAACACCGTCACAAGCTTTGCAGTCAGATTATGCAGGTTTTTTCCAACAAAGAGATTCTGAAAACCAGGGTAATGATCTAGGAATTTTCACGACATCTCTAGAGGCAAGTCCTGACGTTGAAACTTCATTAATTACAGCGGATCAAACATCATCTTCATAATTCTACTTAAAAAACCACTGGGTTTTAGATAGCGGCTCAGATGTTCATATCTGCAATAATGAGAATCTTCATGGATTTCAAAGAACCGAGCCATTTCTCGGAAACCACCACATCGTTTCGGGGACCACAAAGTATCCTGTCAAAGCCTGGGGGACCTGCAGAGTAAAAATTTTAACGGGAAAAAGCAACAGTTATATTACCTTGAGCAAGGTAGCCCTAATCCCAGGATTTATGACAAGTCTTGTGTGAAAGGACAAACACCAATAACGATATAACAAAGGATGATGGTCAAAATGCTGTCTATTTTCTATATACAGAAAGAATCTAGGATAGCTAGGGGACAATTGAACTATATACCGGCTGATTAAGCAATACGCCTTAGGGCCTTTCTCTATACAGGGGTATTCCCTGGATGTTTATTCATCCCCTTATTTGTTAAGATTATGAGGCATAGCCTGTAACATCTTGTTTCTCTACATCTGATGAATATTAAGAATGTTCATTGGAACTCCATGGAACCATTGCACCTGTTTCGGTCGGATGGGACTTTATTCTGCAACTTATTCCAAAGTGGACGATATTGGACGTTTGAAAAATCGCCCATCAAAAACAATTTGACTACTAACAGTTTAGAAAAATCCCAATCTGTGTGTTTAGGGGTAGCCGGTGATAAAAAAGAAAACAAAACCCGACACAAGACCTTTGACAAGGCTCAACTACATCGGATTTTCGGTCATCCATCACCAGAAATTGTAGATCAGATTGCAAGTGCGGCACGAGATGGAACAATTACTGTGCTGGACACTGTACCGGCCCCAAGAACAATTCAATGCGAAAAATGTGCTCTATCAAAGTCACATCAACATATATCGAAAATACTAGACAAAGAACATCCACAAACAAAATCTTTCGAGAGAGTGACAGTTGATCTCATTCCAATGAGAAAAGGTTTCAATTCGAATACTCAAATTATACATTTTCAATGTGCAAAAACCTTATTTAATATGATCTTCACTATGTACGCGAAATCGGAATCATTGAAATTCATGAGAAAGGCCATACAATTGATAAAATCGCTGGATTATTGCGTAAAACATATTCATCTAGATGGTGAATCTTCACTACAAAGATCTCTTGATGAGCTAGCTATAGACGAGGGATTCATTGTTGAACGCACGGCTCATAGGACACCGGAGCAAAATGGACAGTCTGAGGTAAATGGACGGTGGATCATCCTCAAAGCAAGAGCTTTCGCAATTGAGGCAAGTTTACTACAAGATCTATGGCCTCAACTTGTAGTCACGGTTGGGTATATTATGAACCGAACACCATCAAGAAAACTGGATTGGAAAACGCCGTTTGAATGCGTTTACGGGTATAAGCCACCTTTATCACACCTTGACATCATAGGAAGTAAAGTATATGTTTTGAATAAAAACATTCCTCGACTGGATAAATTGTTAGCGCGCGCATATGTCGGATACCTAGTTGGGTGGGAATCCACTAATATCTACAAAGTTTGGATCCCGAGCATAGGCAGGATTATTAATTCAAGAGATGTCACCATTGATTCCGGAAATCTATACACTCCTCATGATTTGGACGTGCTGGCAACTAAGCAGATCACCGAACAAGAACTTATCCAAGCTCTTGAATAGCCTAGCCTTGAAGAAGACATCTGCTCACAGCCGCTTGAGACAGAGTTAATAAATCAAATGAATGTTTTAATCCCTACAAATCCATTACTTCAAGACGATAAAAAGAATGAAATATCTTCGAGTTCAAGTAATAAAGAAAAATTTAACTTACCTGGAATATTTCCAGAAGAGACACCATCGTCTTCTGCGCACCCGAAGATATCTAAGGGGTATGAATACATAGATGACCTAAAATCACAAATACCTTCTCGACATGCAATTGACGGAGATCGTGAACTGGGTAGGGCTCAAGGTAACCGTGCCATAAATGCTGCTCTTATCAATCCTGACATCGATCCTCAAAATATTATCTCCCAAAGAACACGAAATTCGAAAAATTCAGCTTATTTCGCACAATACTGTTATTTATTTAGCTCTGCAATTATGAACACAAAAAACTGGACAAAAATAAGAAGGGAAGAACTTCCGCCTGCACCGAAAGGATGGGACCAAATGCTCCGTCATCAATTTTCTGTTGAAGTTCAAAAAGCTGCGGAAAAAGAACTTCAAATTTTAGAAGAGAAGGAAACTTGGACATTTACAGGAAAAGAAGAAGTCCCAGAAAGTTGTAAAATTGTACCTTTAATCTGGATTTTTACTTATAAGTTTGATTCAAATGGATACTTAATCAAGTTTAAGGCAAGACTATGCGCCAGGGGTGATTTACTCGGATCTGAAGAGGATCCATACGCTGCCACATTAGCAAGTCAAACTTTTCGAGCTATGATGGCGATAACAGCGGCTCATGATCTCGAAATAAGACAGTACGATGTTGTAAACGCTTTTGTCAATGCTCCAATTCGGGGGGAAGTCTACTGTCATGCTCCAAAAGGGTATAATGGGAAATTTCAGGGCAAGCCAATGGTTCTTAAACTGTTGAAAGCCTTATATGGTTTTAAATTTTCACCTTTGTACTGGTATGATGAATGTTTGTCCTTCTTACTCCATCACGGATTCCACCAAGTTCCAGGAGTCAACTGCATGGTTACAAACCAATACATTAACCTGATATTCTACGTCGACGATATAATGATAAATTTCAACAAATCAGATACGAGTCAAGCCGACAATTTTGACCATGATCTTGCAACTGCCTTCGAAGTCAGACGAATGACAAAGACTTGCTCTTTTCTCGGAATAAGAATTGTTCGAGAAAGGCACGCTAGAAAACTGTGGTTATGTCAAGACAGCTACATAGAATCATTGGCTTCGACCTTTAATGTAGTTGGTGGAAAATCGCCAAAAACGCCTATACCACAACTCATATTGATGCCATTTGAAGGTACAGCAACTGCAGCGCAGATAAAAGGTTACCAGCAAAAAGTTAGGAAGGTTAATTTTGCTGCAGTCACCACACGGCCTGACATAGCAAGAGCCGTCTCAATTCTCTCTCGATTTTTAACGAATCCAGGACCTCAGCATATTAATGATATAGATCATCTCATACAATATTTGGTAGGTACTCCCTACATGGCAATTTGCTATAATGGCAAATATTATTGTTACGGGATTGATCCCTTGTTGTGCACTGACTGCGCCAGCGCTACCGTCACGTGTGTGGTTGTGTGGTGGTTGCGTAGCAACACAGTTGTTTTTATTTGTGCTAGTAATTAGCGGAAGGAGCGGGCCTATGTATCTATATACAGAGTATGCCCATCTTTATTCTTACCATAGTTTTCAATAATCAACTGATTTTATACTGGACTTGCTCTGAGGTTTACCTTCACCAATTGATCCCGCGACAGATTATTGAAAACTATCCTAAATTCTAGTGCATGAAAATTCAAGTTCCCACATATTCCAATACATCCTCAGTTAGCAGTAACAGCAGTCTTTTGGAAGTCGAATTTTATAACTCTCTTGAACATCTGGACGCAGATTCAATCCCTATTAGCGCGAGTGGCACTTTAATCATGGTCGATACATCCATGAATGATGCACAATCTTCCAACTTATCGCAAGGAAACCCAGGGACCCAGATGATCAGAGATGTCGATTTTGGCAGATGGGACGGGGCAGCCCACACATGGCCCACTCACCACCAGCTTCTCCAGGTTCAATGTGAGGTATACTCACCCTTCTTGGTAACGGATATCGCCATATGAATGAAAATCTATCAATGTATTCCAGAACCTCAAAGACAACGAATTCGAAATCACTGGATGAAATGCGGAGCTGAGCGAAATTATAATTGGAAGGAATTTCTAGTTAAGTGCAACGAAGCATATTTCGACAAAGTTGGCGCTGAAAAAGCAGAACTGAAACTTCACTCCATGAAGCAAGGGGAAGCTCAAATATTTCGTCAGTTTCTACAAGAATGGGAGCTTCAATTTGAGTATGCTGGAGGTCATGAATGGCCAGAGAAGCTTAAAGTAAAACAGCTTCGCCGGTCTATTAGCGAGAAGCTTTTAGACAAAATCGATGTCTTAAAGCTGCCCAAGGATAACTACCATGACTGGGTAGAAGAAGTTGCTGAAGTAGCTTCTTATATGGAGATGCGGGACAACTTCGTACGCAAGAACGAGTCTCAAGTTACTCAGTACACCACACGCAGTCGAGTTGCTCAGTATAATGATACCTCGCCTGGATCAAGTCTTCCGGATAAATCGCAGCCTATTTTGCCGGAATCACTGACAGATCAGGACGGGGACATTACCATGGGAGGGATGAAAATTGATGTTAAGCAGCTATCCGCTTTCCTTGCATCCCTAAACTCCAAAGGTAAAGGAAAGGCCAACGGGAAATTTAGGAATACGGAACCAAAGCCTTCTGCACCTTGGCAAAGCGACGAGGAGTTTCAGATTCTTCGCGAGAAGGGTGTTTGTATACGATGCGAGAAACCTGGACACTGTTGTAAAGAATGGATACAATGACTGAGAGGCAATGTTGCTGTTGACTTGAAGATGAAAAGAAGAAGAGTAAACTTGACTTGGAGAGAAGAGAGAGAAGTACGAACGTTGGGGTTTGTACTTATCGAGACGAGAGAAAATGAGTCTTTCTTGTGTTGTTCAATTAAAGATGTATTATATTAAAAGAGATAGATATATATTACTATACATGGACAGATAGAAATTATATATTAGTGTGCGTCCGTGCACTGATAACCGAAGATTAGTCATGCTGATGTGTCATAATATCCTTCCATGATTTTGATTCATAGCGCAAGTGTCCATTTGTATGGAGTACTAGACTAGATGCAGTCATGTACCGCTTCTATTTCAACACTTCCCCTCAGGACTGCATCGAACGATTCCTGAGAGTCGTTGATGAGCTGGCTTGGCCAGTGATTTCGTTAGTAGGTCCGCTAAATTTTCTTCAGAGGGAATATATTCCAGCTTGAACGTAGAGTCGACATGAGACCAAATAAAATGGTATCGAATGTCAATGTGTTTCGAGCGTTGAGATATCCTTTGGTTTTTAGACAGATCAATAGCCCCATTCGAATCCGCGTGAAGGACCGCCTCATAGAGTTGATCGAGATCTGATAAGGCTTCTTTGACCCAGATCATGTGCCGTGTCGAGTCAGATATGGCCATGTATTCGGCCTCAGTTGTCGACAGTGCAATCGTTTTCTGTTTCTTGGAACACCAACCGATGCAAGCTTCCCCTAAGCGAAAGACGTATCCAGAACAAGACTTCCGATCGTCAATGAAATTGCCGTATGAAGAGTCGGAATATCCGTGAAGAATGGAATCGTTTTTGCGAGGGTAGTAGAGTGTCCAAGTTACTGTGCCTTTCAGATATCGAAGTACTCTTTTTGCTGCTGCGAGGTGGATTTGATTAGGGCACGAGGAGAATTGAGAAAGAAGGGTAACCGTGTGGGCGAGGTCAGGTCGTGTACCGATACAGGCATACATTAGAGATCCTATGATTGATTGATAGATTGTTGAATCATTTATTTCTTCCTCTGGCAATCCCTTTTGAAGCTGTATACTAGGGTCAAGAGGTGTGCCAACCGGATGACAATTTGACATTCCAAATCTTTCTAGGACTTTATTGATATATATTTGCTGGTTTAACGAAATGCCTTGCTCTGTGATGTCGACTTGAATTCCGAGAATATAGTGAGCTGTACCTAGATCTGTACATTCGAATTTTGCATGTAAAATATCTTCTAGCTTATCTAGCTTCTTGGGATCCTGGCCGAATATCAGAATGTCGTCTACGTAGACAGCAAGATAGGTCTGCTTCTCGTGGTCAACGAAGACGCATGGGTCAAAATTTGCTGAAGTGAATCCTTCTTTGTTTAGGACGGACTTGAGTGTGTCGTACCAGACAAGAGGGGATTGCTTCAGCCCGTAGATACTTTTCCGCAGGAGGTAACATTTGCCAGATTCCTTGTACCCGTCAGGAATCTCCATAAATATCTCCCGATCCAGTTTTCCGTACAAAAATGCTGATTTAACATCCATTTGTCTTGGAGTCCATCCCTTGTGTGAAGATAAGGCAAGCAGAAGGCGCAAGGAGTCGTATCGTGCGACCGGTGCATAGGTATTGTCGTAATCTGTGCCAGGCTGTTGAGAAAACCCTTTGGCAACAAGGCGAGCCTTGTAACGATCGACTGATCCATTGGCCTTATGCTTGATCTTGAAAACCCATTTACTGCCGACAACGTTCCGATCTTTGGGTCGAGGTGCGACTTCCCAAGTTTCGTTACGGTGTAGAGCATTCATTTCTTCTTCAATTGCGATCCTCCATAAATCCGAATCGTCATTTTTCATCGCTTCATGGTACGTTGTTGGTTCAATTGAGACAGCAAGTGCTTGGTACCTTTGGGAATTTGGCACCATGCCTGGACCAGGATCCGCTTGCCGTCGTTCTCGGGTTCCTCGCCTTAGAGCTTGTGATGTCTCAGAACTTTGCCAGTCTATAGGTGATACATCAGCTCGTCTTTCTCTAATATAGCTCCGAAGTTGTGGTCGAGGTGCACCGGGGATGACAGGTTCAGATTCTGATTGAAGAGGGGTGACTGGTACTGGCGGCTGTGACAACCTTGGTGTTTCAACAAAAGTTCCAGGAATATGCGGTGAGACAGGTGTAAGAGGACGATTGGGGATTGTAACAGATGTAAGAGGTTCGTGTGTAACAACTGTTGAAGATATGGGTGGAATTGTTGGGGCTTCAAGATTGGATGGCTCCGAGACTTCGATAAGTACTTCCCCTGACTTTGTGTTCGGGAATTGAACTTGTCGAGTGATTTGAATTGCACGTTTGCTTGGTATATAAATCCGGAAAATTTGGGATGAGCCGGTGTATCCTACGAATATACCTTCCAGCGCTCTTGGTTGTAGTTTGGATCTGCTTGATCTGGTCTCATCAGGAATGTGAACGTAGACCTTACATCCGAAGGCGTGGAGGTGATTTACCATTAGTGTTGGTGTGCCGTTGATCAACTCAATCGGAGACTGGTAATCAATCGTCCGATGGGGTGTTCTGTTATAGAGATAGACGGCAGTGGCTATTGCTTCTGCCCAGAGAAATTTGGGAAGATCAAGAAGCATAGTCCTAGCTTTGGTGACGATCGTCCGATTAAAGCGTTCTGCCACTCCGTTGGACTCATGTTCATAGGGTGGAGAAAACTCATGATCGATACCGTGGTTCCCAAAGAATTGTTCAACTCGTCTGTCAATGTACTCTCCTCCGTTATCCGAAAAAACTTTCTTGATAGTAGTTCCATGTTGATTTTGAATTCGTTTGACGAATTGTCGAATGGCATCATATGTATCATCTTTACTGTGAATAAAGTAGATCCACGCATATCGTGTAAAATCATCAATGAATGAAATATAGTACCGTTTTCTTCCAAGTGATTCAAGTGAGAACTTTCCAGAGAGGTCAGAGTGGACAATATCAAATGCCTTTTCGGCTCGCTTTACCCTTGAATTTCCTACTTCGTGTGTTGATTTGGAGAGGACACATGCAGGACAATGGAACTGTTCAGGTTTGTTAGGGATTTGGCTGGGATACTTTCGCTTCAGATGTAGCATCGCGTTTTTACCAGGGTGGCCAAAGCACTCATGAGCTTCCAAGTAAGAGGCAAAAGACGACTTGTATTGGACTCCCTGAACTACAAACTGATTAAAACGATTTAAAACGCTGAACATGCATTCCTTCCCGTTTTTAAAAACACGACGAGTTCCATCCTTCGACACAATTTCATATCCCTTCCTATCCAAGACACTTTCAGAGATTAGATTCCCACCTGTCATGCCAGGTACATACAACACGTCTTCTAGAGTAGCTTTGATAACTTCTCCAGAGCTTAGCTGAAGATTCAGTTGTATGGTCCCGCGTCCATGGATAGGGTAATCTACGCTGCCAGCACTAGTGACATTACCTGCATGGTTAGACATTGAGGAGAAGAATTCCTTGCAGGATGTTATGTGTGCTGAGGCCCCTGAATCTAGTATCCAGTGAGAGAGGGAAATTTGCGACGAAGCGGAGACAAAAGCTTTGGCGTAGTTGGAGGCGTAGGAGTCTTCAGGTGAGGATGTTTCGGCGACTGCATTGGCTCTATCATACTTCGGTACAGTGTCCTTCCCCTTTCCTTTGACTTCCGGAAGGCTATCAATATGAGCCTTCAGCTTCCGACACTCGGTGTGGTAGTGACCTTCGTAACGACCACCATGTTTCCTGCACCATGTACAAGATTTGTTCCTGCCATGCTTTACTGGTGCGGTTTCGGTGAAATAAGCCTTTGACGATGAGGCAGCGGAGGACAAGGTGGATGACTTGTTCGTAGAGAGGTCAAGTAGCCGATTGTTAACATCAGCATATCTTAAATTCTCTTTTGTGGACAGGTTATCAACCACGTTCTCAAGAGAGGGGGGGAAGGAGAGAAAGAGGCACATTATCTTTACTTCTTCCACAGAGAGAAAGGCTCGAAGTGCGGCGGCTTCTGGACGGCTGGACATAGAACATCTGTTGTAGAGATGCTCGAGGGAGGTTTCGAATCTGGAGATATGGTCCGATACAGAGTCGCCCTCATCCATCTTCAATTGTATGAAATTTTTGAAGAGGTGGAGGGTGGAAGTTGTTGTCTCATGGTCAAACTTCGCCTTCAATCTCCGCATGGCAACCCCCGCCGATTCAGGTTCCAGCGCACATCCACCAACTATCTCTTAGAGTTCCTCGGACACCCCAGAGAGCAAGGCAGCATGAGCGATGTCATTTTTCTCATCATAATCATCAATCCGTCGGAGGAGGTCTTCTTCTTTTTCGTTCTTCAAAGCCGACGGGCGACATTCCTTTCCAGGTCCATCCTTGACCACAGACCAGTACTTTGCACCACGGAGGACCACTAGCCAGGCGTTGTACCAACGACGGTAGTTCGAATGACCAGTGAGAATTGGAAGGTTTGCCCTGACATTTCCAATGCAAATGGGGGTGGTGGAAGACGATGTAGACATGATTGTATGTTGTGAATGAAAAATCTGAAGGTTAATCAATGCGTCAAACCCGGAGCCATAACCTGTTGTAAAGAATGGATACAATGACTGAGAGGCAATGTTGCTGTTGACTTGAAGATGAAAAGAAGAAGAGTTAACTTGACTTGGAGAGAAGAGAGAGAAGTACGAACGTTGGGGTTTGTACTTATCGAGATGAGAGAAAATGAGTCTTTCTTGTGTTGTTCAATTAAAGATGTATTATATTAAAAGAGATAGATATATATTACTATACATGGACAGATAGAAATTATATATTAGTGTGCGTCCGTGCACTGATAACCGAAGATTAGTCATGCTGATGTGTCATAATATCCTTCCATGATTATGATTCATAGCACAAGTGTCCATTTGTATGGAGTACTAGACTAGATGCAGTCATGTACCGCTTCTATTTCAACAGACACATATCAAAATTTTGCCGAAAGTTTGGTCCTCCAAAGCAATCCACCCAAATTAACAGCCTGCAAGAGCTGAATAACTTTCTCGAAGCAAGCAATTCGGTAAAAGATTAACCTCCAGAGAAAGCCGCGACTGGAGGAAAGGAGGGTTGGGAAAGGATGGCGAAACGGTTTTTAGTAAAATGCAACGTATCATAGGTAGACTGCATGGTAAACCAGTTTTTGTAGATGGAATAATCAATTCGACTTCAGTTCCCGCACTAGTGGATCTGGGTTGCACAATCTACTCTGTTTTAAGTGAAAATCTCGCAAATCGTCTCAACCTCCCGCGCCTAAAAGTTCCCCCGAAGGAACTCAGATTAGCCAAGGATCCGGAAAATGAAGAAAAAATCATCGTAGACGAAATATGTTGGGCAGATGTTGACTTAGATGGCAGTTGTTCCAGAATTTGTGGATACGTGATCGCTGGACTAGCCCATGATCTTATTCTTGGAGAGCCATAGATGAGGCACAATGACGTTGTCTATAAAGCTCGAGATCGGGTACTGTGTTTGGAAAAAGAGTGTCATGTTATCCACACGCACAGTTCAGCTTCCCCTATGATCGAAGTTGCTATGATTCGCCACACGGCTATGTCAGCTTATCTCAAAAGATCAGAACGGGAGCAACATCAAGGGCTTAAACCAAGCGGAAATCAGATTTCAGTGTATGCAGCATCAATCCATGATATAAACAAGATGTTAGCCCCCAAAAAGCAATTTACACGACAAGAAATTATAGAAAAGCTTCCGGAACAATTGCGCCCTCACTACCAGGCATTTGAAGCTGACAATAACAATCAAAGTGACCTGCCACCCTATCGACCAGGAGTGGACCTAGCTATAGAAATTTTAAAAGACGAGCAGGGCCGAGTCAAAGATCTCCCACGAGGGCCCTTGTACGGAATGTCGCGTGACGAATTGCTTTGCCTAAGAAAAGAAATAATGCAGCTACTCGACCATAATTGGATCAGAGCAAGCAGTTCGCCAGGTGGGGCTCCAGTCCTATTTGTTAAAAAACCAGGGGGAGGTCTGCGCTTTTGCGTTGACTACCGATCTCTAAACGCTATCATAAAAAAGGATAGGTATCCTCTTCCTTTGGTGAAAGAAACATTTAGGGCAATCTCTCAGGCTCGCTGGTTCACAAAGATTGATGTCAGCGCAGCATTCCACCGACTCCGAATCAAGAATGGGGATGAATGGAAAACAGCATTCCAGACGCGCTTGGGTAAATTCGAGTGGTTAGTGATGCCTTTTGGTTTGACTGGAGCTCCTGCTGCGTGGCAACGATGGATCAATAGCCTCCTACAAGGTTACCTAGATGAATTTTGCACAGTCTACTTAGACAATGTGCTTATCTGGAGTGATGGATCTCGGGAAGATCATCTGGAAAAAGTTGAAAAGATATTGAAGCGACTAGCAAACGCAGAGCTAAAGCTAGATTTAAAGAAGTGTGACTTTGCAGTCAAGGAGGTGAAGTATCTCGGATTTATTGTCACAGCAGGAAAAGGAATTTCTGTCGATCCTTAAAAAAATCGAAGCCATAAAAAAATGGGAGCTTCCTCAAACCCAAACAGGAGTGCGTAGCTTCCTAGGCTTCGGCAATTTCTACCGAGATTTCATCGATGAATTTTCTAGCTTGAGTGCCCCTCTTCAACGATACACCCGAAAAGAATTCTCAGGAAGAAGAAAACTCCAGTTGGATCAGCAGGCCCGCCAGGCATTTGAAAAAGTAAAAAGTTATTTTATATCAGCACCCATACTTGCACTATTTGACCCCGAACGTAAAACAGTGCTAGAAACGGATTGTTCTGGATGGGCAATGGGTGCCTGCCTTTCTCAATGGGATTCTGAAGGCAAGTTGCGGCCAGTCGGGTACTTTTCTAAAAAACTTTCGCCAGCTGAATGCAACTATGACATTCATGACAAAGAATTACTGGCCATTGTGCGAGCCGTGGAGTTTTGGAGATCAGAATTAATGTCGCTGAGATACCAAATTGAAATACTCACTGATCACAAAAACCTGCAGTATTTTACGAGTAAGAGGAGGTTATCAGAAAGACAGGTAAGGTGGAAGTCTCTGCTCGATGACCTCCCTTGAAAAAATTGAGCTTTCGACCAGGAAAAGACGCCGCAAGACCTGACGCACTATCGAGATTAGAACAAGATACTCCAAGAGATCCTAATGACTCTCGACTGCTTCATCGCCAAATGAAACTCATAGAAGACGATTGGGTAGCCACTGATCAAACCGCAGTCAATAATTTAGGTGTTACAGCTATCAATTCTAATGCACCATTCGAAGATCCAGACCTAGCGCACCTTTGGGATGAGGGTGTTCAAGAAGATGGGGAATTACGTGACATTAGAAAGGCCTTAGTGCAGGAAGAGAGATGCTTTCCACCTTCAATCACATCTAAAATTTCTATTTCCGAGTGTTCAATTGACAGTGATGGCTTCGCTAGATGGAGAGATCGTCTGATAATCCCTAGAAATGAACCATTGCAAACAGCTCTAATCCATAGAGCACATGATTCCCCGACAATCGGACATCCCGGACGCGATGCCACATTGAGTGTCTTAAATCGCGATTTTTACTGGCCGCGAATGAGCAATATGGTACGCCAATTTGTGCGCAACTGTGACACCTGTGGCCGAACGCACATCTGGAGAGATAAAAGACGTGGATTCCTGAAACCGTTACCTGTCCCAGAACGTTTCCATCAAGAACTATCCATTGATTTTATGACGGATTTAACCGCCACTAAAAACCAGCCACGTTACTTAATGGTAATAACAGATAGATTAAGTAAAGAAATTATTCTGGAGGCAATGGATACAATGGCTGCTGAATCATGTGCTAACCGATTTGTACAATGTTTTTATCGATTTCACGGCTTTCCACGGGCCATAACCTCGGATTGAGGCAGTAATTGGGTTGAAGACTTCTGGCGACGACTCTGCGAGCGAACAGGCATACAACAACGGCTCTCAACAGCCTTCCACCCACAAACTGACGGTGCAACGGAAAGGGCTAATCAAGTAGTGCAAGCCTATCTCCGTGCATACGTAACTTACGCCCAAACGGATTGGTCGGAATTACTTCCCGCAGCTCAACTAGCACTAAACAACAGAGATTCATCACTTGGTTATAGCCCCTTTTTCCTGAATCATGGATACCATATTCCAGCTTTTCCTCTAGTCTGTAATAGAAACCTCGCCGGTGGAAGCTCTTCAAAATCCCGAAAAGCGGACGCTTTAGTTCAGAAACTTGAGGAAGGCCAAGCCTTAGCCCAAGCTTCAATGACTTGGCGCCAGCAATTCATGGAAGACATCGCTAACAAAAGTCGGCAACAATCCGAAGTTTTTAAAGTAGGAGACTGCGTGTGGCTTAATCTGAAAAATGTCGCAACGCCACGACCTTCAAAGAAACTAGCTTGGCTACACAACAAATATAAAGTTGTTAAACTTATTTCGCCTCACGTTATCGAGCTTGACGTTCCCATAGGCATTCACCCCCGCTTCCACGTTGATATGCTTAGAAGAGCTGCGGACGATCCTTTACCTTCACAAAAACAAGACGACTACCAGCCAGCGCCCGTTGATACCATAGTTCCGCGGGAAGACCAGGAATTCGAAATTGAAAGCATACTTAGAGCGAAGAATAGGCGCCGAGGTCGAGGGGTACAGCGGGTAGTGCTTGTTAAATGGAAAGGCCAGACAGAACCAACCTGGGAACCGCGTTCCGAGTTTCAAAACACAACCGCCCTGGATATATTTGAGCAATTATACGGAACTAACGATAATGTGGGCGAAGAAAATATAGGAATGTATACAGGAGTACGGAAACGCCCTTAAACGGGGGGTGATGTTACGGGATTGATCCCTTGTTGTGCACTGACTGCGCCAGCGCTACTGTTACGTGTGTGGTTGTGTGGTGGTTGCGTAGCAACACAGTTGTTTTTATTTGTGCTAGTAATTAGCGGAAGGAGCGGGCCTATGTATCTATATACAGAGTATGCCCATCTTTATTCTTACCATAGTTTTCAATAATCAACTGATTTTATACTGGACTTGCTCTGAAGTTTACCTTCACCAATTGATCCCGCGACAATTATCTACAAAAATCCTCCTCAACAAAAAGAGCATTATGACATTTAGCGACGCTTCATATGGCGATGATCCCGAAACACGGCACAGCTCCTGTGGATTTGCTCTCCTTCTTTACGGCGATATAGTCCACTACAAAGCTACCAAGCAAAAAACAGTGACGACTTCAAGTACAGAAGCGGAACTGCTTGCAGTTTCCACATTAGCAAAGGAATATCTATGGTGGATAAGACTATTTGAAAATATTGGACTCGAACTAAACCAAGATGCGGTGATCTCTCTAGATAACCAGCAAACCATAAGATTAATCACAAAAGACGCACCGAAATTAGTCACAAAGCTGAAACATATAGATATTCATCAACTATGGATAAGGCAGGAATTCCAAGCAGGGAATATCAAAGTCGAATGGGTGCCTACTGCAGACATGGTCGCAGATGGATTTACGAAAGAACTCCCGCCTCAAAAACATGCAAATTTTTTAAAACAATTAGATATGGAAGACATAAAATCGTTAATAACCAATCTGACAAAACTCGACACAACATCAATCGAATAATTTCATGTAGGCCCCATTTCATAAAACCTGGGGGGATGTGTGTAACAACATGGGCTTCTCAAGTAGCCACTATCGGAATGTTTCAACAGGTTGCCTTATTTTTTTTGTTTGTTTCACGTGGCTTCTTATTTCTATTTTCATGTTTTGTCTCAAGTGTCGCAAATTGTTCATTATAATATTTCAGAGTCTTTCAATGACAACTCCATGCTTGGAAATTTCTTGGAACAATTATCTTAAGAAGTTTGGTTTAATATTGTATCATGATACAGATGAACATGGATTGGAGGAGATTTTGGTTCTTGGGAAACGGAGCACTGGGAGGACAAAACGGGAAGCATTTTGATTTTATATTGGATTAAATAGAACAGACAGAGCGGGAGAGATTTTTTCTGGGAGATCAGACCTAATATATTCATTTTTCATTACGTGATTCTATTACAGAGTTCATTTTTATTCTCGCTGTATCATACACAGCATCTTCTTGAAGTCCTACACTTTACATTTTTATAGCTGGATTATACACAGCATCTTTTACCGTGATTATTGTTTTCATAGTCAAATAAGATATTACGTTCTACTACATCACGTTGGTATTTATATCAAAGAATACCGTAGGTAGTTGGCCATTCTGTGCAATCTTTGTGGCCATAAGCGGCGGGCCACTTAATTGGTTCTGCTTTTTGCAGCGGTGTGTGTAATTTTATGCGTTCGGAGTTATGCTAAGCGTTGGGAAATTTGCTTTTCTTACAGGGTCAGGGTTGTAAGGAGTTTAGTGCGTGTCTCAGTTAGCGCGACCCCACTAGTAGGGGGAGGCCCAACGAGACACATGTAGATATATACTTAGAGGATAACAATCTTGAGGGATTGTGTTTCGACTTGTTTCCTTCCTACGCTATATTCTCACATAGCTATTTATTCCTTGTTACTAAGATATTCCATCTTCTCTTCCTACCATCCTGTCTCAATCTGTTACAGTTCGCTTGCCCTTTGTGTAGTGGCAAGCCTGGTAAATTGGGCAAACTTGAGCCTAAAATATTGTTATCAGAGTAAACACCAGTCATGTTGGAGTCCACCATTATTTCTTCTCAGTCTTCTGCAGTAAGATATGAGGCAGAGCTGCCAGTTTTTGAAGGATTGTAAGAGTCGCTATCTGAGTAGAATAGTAGCTCAATGCGCATAAAAACTCTCTCCAATCTCTTGTGAAAAAAGGTTTGTTGAAATGATTGCTATCATGAAACAAGTAACGTCCAACTTTGGATGTGATAGTCGTTTGCACTCACGTAGATCTGCACGTACTAATCTTTCCGTAAAGTTGTGAGGCTGGTAAATACGCTAAACCATATTAACACAAATCACTAGATTTCTGTTTCTTTAGATAGATATTATATATATAGCAATCTGTTTTCTAAGCTGGAGTAATAAAGAACTGCACAGCTTACGATTAACAGCCTCTTACATTCCAAAATCTGCAAGATTGTGATAAGTGCCTAATCAGTCTTAACAAACTGTTGCTAATCCCTTCCAAATTTCTACAAGGTTAACCCTAAGCTGTGAATAAATCACAATATGCTCAATAATGAGCATGCGATGGCGATAGTAAAATAAAGTGTGAAGGTTTACTAGCTGGAAATAATGAATTCAATTGATTATTTTAGTATAGGGAAGAAAGAATACAAAAATCTAAATTACAAGTTATAACCTCTGACGCGCGACGCATGATCACATTATTGCTTAGGTAATCACCTAAGTCTTGTCGAACAGTCAAACCGTAACAATTGATGTTTGGAGTGAGACGAAATGGGAGAGAAAGGAAGGGGTCAGAATAATTTGCTACGAACATATACTTTATCTCTGAAGAAATTCTCCTCTGTAACCTATGTAGGAGTGCTTACATCCAATATATACTTTTTATATCCCTAAAGCTCCCGAACCAGCATTAGGTCCACTAGTTACAAGCCCAGTAGGAATCGTGTGTGCACAGAAAAGTTACATTGGTCTATTTTTTGTGGCTGAGTTTACTGTTTTGTTGTGGCATTTTTCCTTGTTAAATCTTGATACTTTCTCTCAATTTTTTTGAATTTTTCCTCTGACAATGTCACAATTGTTATTCAATTTAAGATACTCAGGAAAAAAGAGGCAGAACTAAATCGTTCTCATGTTGTGCTAAATGGCCCTTCTAATTGGGAGCGATGGATCTCAATGACTCAAAAATTTTCTCTTACACAAGCAGTTTGGATTCAAATTGACCCATCCAGCCAATAACTTGTTTTGTGTTTTCGGGTTCCTCAAGAGCCCCTGCAAACAGCAATTAATTCAGCAGCAACAGCAATAACTGCTTTAACTGCTCATCAAATAAGGATATGAGAGTTCTTGTACAACCGTTATTGTCCAGAAAGCTGGACTTATAAGGATCAGCGGTTACGGGTTTTACCCAGTGTTGTGTGGCTGGGCTGCACTAGGGCCCAGCCTTTGCCATTAGCCGAAAGCTTAAATGACTTGGCCTCTTTTGAGGGAACTGATACGGGAGGCTCAGTAAGGGGGCTGCATTAATACCTGTACAATATAGTTTGTCTAGGGGATAGGATTACAATACTTGTACATAACTCAAAGGAGACCGTTTGGGTATTTAAGGTCAGCTAAGTCCGGTCACGGAGTTTTCTCGTCTATCTGTTTTACTAGGTATATGATGGGGTACGTACACTTGCGCAGAGTTACTAAAAGGATTCGGATGTTTGAGTAGAACAGGCAATTGCGCGTATGGCAGGAATGTAAGATTGAATTGAAAGATGATGAGAATGATTTCCAACAGAAGTGGCAAATCTGTCAGGATAACCGAGACCTGTCCTGTAGCAGGTAAGGTGAAATTACTGTCAGTGAACTAAAGAATTCCGTAAAAGTAACTATATTTCTAACATCTAAAGATCTGTTTTCTTATATACCATGTTGAAGCCCCTGGCTAATAAGAGTTTATGTTTTGGAAAAAACAAATAAGTAAAATGAACTAGGGTAAGACCAATCACTGTAAAAACGATATTCCGGTGTTCGGTAATTAGTTTATCCTAGCTTCGACACACCCCCCCCAGGATTCAAGTTGATGAGTCCTGGCTCATATCTCTTTCGACTAAATTTAGTAGACGTAAGAAATTCTCGTGATTTTGTTTATTCAGAGCTTTTGTCATACCATCAGCTACCATTTCATTTGTGCCAACCCAAGAAACTTTAATTTGTCCTGATTGAACACGCTCTCGTAACCAATGCTGATAAATATCCACATGTTTCAGCTTGGTTTGGATAACGGGGTCTTCTTTTGTTAACAAGCGAAGGGTTTGTTTATTATCGTTTACGATTTCGATTTCTTCATCAGGCTTAAATCCTATTGACGTAAAGAGACGCTGCATCCATAATAACTCTTTAGCTGAATTGGAGAGCGAAAGAAGTTCTGCTTCGGTAGATGAAGTTGTAACTGTTGACTGCTTGCTTGAATTCCAGTGGATAGGTCCGCCAAAAAGCTTGAAAACAAAGCCCTGAATACTTCGACGCTCATCCGTATTTCCAAAGGCTGCATCTGCTGAACAATGGAGAATATCTGAACTCGACAAGCCGGAATATTCGATGCAAAATTTCTTGGTTTGGTGGAGGTAAAATAACAAATGATCTACGGCTTCCATGTGTTGTGGTCCAGGATTTGACATAAACTCAGCTAAGTGGCTGACCGCTCGAGAAATATCTGGCCTCGTTACTCCCGATGCATATATTAACGACCCTACTTTTTGTTGATAAAGTCTAATTTGACTTGGATAAGATATGCCATTATATTTCGACATTCTATCGCTTACCATTGGTATGCTAACTTTCCGACCTGGAACTTCACATTTATATTCTTTGCATAATTTTTCGATGTATGACCCTTGGCTCAACCAAAGCTTCTTTGATGACCTGTTTCTCGACACTTTAACGCCCAAAAACCATTCAAGTTCACCCAAAACTCGAAATTCATATGTTTTTGTGAGTTTATTCAATAGCTCAAGAGCTCGAGGTCGTTTGATAGAAGGAAAAATGATAACTAAATCATCGACATAGAAAAAAATAATAATGCCGTTATAATCTGTGAAAATGCATGGTTGACCGGGTACCTGACAAAGACCTATATCTTGAAGAGTTCCGGAGAGAAGTTTCAGCCACAATTTGGGCGACTTTCGAAGCCCATAAAGTGCACGAAGTAGTCGAAGGACATAACCCTTTCGGTTAAACCCAAGTGGATTGTACAAATAAATCTCATCGTCCAACGGAGAATTACAGAAAGCATTCACGGCATCTGCTTGGATTGTTTCAAGGTCGAAAAACGCGACCAAAGCCATAAGTAATCGAAATACTTGAAATGCTAATGTCGCCGCATAATTTTCCTCATTTGATTTCGGTTGAAGATCACCCCGTACACAAATTCTAGCTTTAAACTTTAATAGATATCCAGCATCATCGAATTTATATGTAAATACCCATTTAAGAGGTATTGGCACCATAATGTTAGTTCGTTCGACATATTCAACAGTCTTTTTCGCCATTAGTGTATCAAATTCGGTAGACATAGCATTGGTGAATGATTCTGCATAAGGGTGAATTTTGAGTTCTCGCCAATTTTTTGGAGGAGGTGGAAGATTGGACCTATGGAGTTTTTTAATTTCTTTTGCTTTACCAATCACGAAAACATCTAACAATGTAACGAGTGCGTCTGGGTCTAGTTCCCTTGCTTTCATCGTCTTTTTCCGAGTTCTTTTTTCTGAAATAATATTATTTGGATCTATGGCAGCCCTGTCAATAGGTTGATGAATGTTTTTGGCAGGCGCCTTTCGGGTATCTGGTACTCTACTTTCACCATCTAGTTTTTTAAACTTTTCAAGACTAGGTTGGGTCTGCATTTTGATGTTGGAATCATTATCGTCTTCCAGACTGTCTGGCTCGCTATTTCGAAGAGGTGGATTTTCTATATCAAAAAAAATACCATGATTTGATGGGACCATAGAAAAATCAATTAACGGAATTAAATTGTCCTCGGGTATTGATTCCTGCTGACCATCTAAAAATAAGCTCTCATCGAACGTGACATCGCGAGTTCCAATGACCATCTCTTCCTCTAACAATAATATCCTGTAAATATTACGTGAATTATACCCTACAAGGAAGCCTTTTTTGGCCCTTGGCTTCATTTTATCGCCTTTTGTAACTGATTTATCGAGAGCGTAAGCGGTACAGCCAAATGCTTTTAAATGACTATACTCGTCACGGTCAGGGATGCTGAGTGTTTGCCTCAATTTAGATAATGGTGAAAGCCAATTATGAGTAGCTGTGGGTATACGATTAATTAAATAGGCTGCTGTCATGACATATTCAGGCCAATATTCATGAGGTAAATTGGCACCGTTAGCAAGACAACGAGCTTTCACTTGTATCACACCCCCAGAACGTTCTGACTGACCGTTCTGTTCACTAGTTGCCACAGCTGACCACTCAATATCAATACCAAGATCCTTTGCCCATTCACTGAAATGGTTTCCAAGACCACTTTCTTGGTCAGATCTAAAAATTTTAACATCAGTGTTATACTGTCTTTTGATGTACGAGACAAAGTTTTTAAAGTGTCGAAGGAGGTTGGTTCCAGATTTATTCGTGAGAAGATACACATAGTTCATCCTTGTCATATCATCTGTAAAATGCAACATGTACCTTGAGCCATCAAAACCAATTGGTGAATATATCACTAAGTCAAAATGTATTTTTTCAAAAGGATTTTGGCAACGAATATTTGGTCTGCGTGAAATTATTTTTGTGGCTTTGTTAAGCGCACATACTTGACATTCGTTCGTTTTTGGGCCATACTTCTCTAATTTAATTGAAGAACTTTGTATGTATTTTAGAGCTTCAGGGCCGGGATGGCCAAGACGTTGGTGCCAAAGATATTCAGATCCAGTAGATTTGCGTATCTGAGTTGAATTTATCATTGCAGTCTGATTGGAAATTTGAAGTGTATCAAGCCCTTCAAGTTTTGAATAATTAAGTTGAGCAATTTGGTTGTGGCGTACATGAGCTGGTATGGATTCTAGCGTGAAAACATCATGATTATGTCGGTCCAAAAGCTGACAAATAAGATTCCCATTAATCGTTAATTTATTCGTATCTGTCTCCCACTTAACACCCTTGTTTTTGATCATTTTCCAAGAAACTACAGATGTTAAAAAATTTGGAGCAAAAGCAACATCCGTGAGTGTAATTTCCTGAGTTTCACCATTTCCAAGATGAGCGTTAAAAACCATGCTACCATATCCAACAATTTGACTAGTTCCTGAGCCTGATTGTACAAACGCTGGACTGGCTGGATGTTCTAATATTGATGAAGCAAGTCCAAGATTGTTACAGACATGTCCATCAGCCCCGTTGTCGAGAAGAATTTCGTTATATAGTGGATGGCTCAAATTAGTAGTGAGTGCCGTATTGCCAATTGTCGTGATTAGAGTGACACGTTTTGATTGAGAATTTTGAGGCGAGTTTAAACTATCTTTCTGTTGATTACCAGTAGGCCAATTTGCGTTAACGTACTCTTTCAACCATTTCGCGGTCCAATCGGATTTTCGTATAAAAGTACGGAAAGGAATTCGATGGCACGCCTTTTGAAACTTTTTAACAATCTTCTCTTCTCTTTGGAATCCTGGTGGTGCTTTGCCTTCTGCGAGATAAAAGCAATTTTCACCTCGATGAACTTCACCACAATTGCATGGCCTAGGTTGACCTGGTTCATATTTTGGCTTCATATTTTCTTGGTTATTATAATTCATGATTTCTTCCTGTTTACACGGTTGCTCAAATCCTTGGAGACTTGCAGGGAAAGCAGCCACATTAGTCTTGGATTCAAATTCTTCCATAGCCCAAAACTGGCGAAATTACGATAGGACATCCAGAAACTTAAGATGAGTTTTATTGGAAGCTTTTATTATTTCCATTCTTTTGCTAACAACCCAAGTAGGCAAGAGTGTCTTTGAGCTGGACAGGAAATCTTGAATAAACTTATAATCACTGAAGTCGGCAATTTTCATTCGTTTGGCAACGATATCAAAGCGTTCCCACTCCATTAACCATACTTCAACGTTTCTTTTTATGGGTGCCGTTCGCAGTTTTGCGTATTCGTCAATGAGTTGTAATTGCTGAAGGTCTTCTGCGGGCTCAAGTCGATCCTTAATTTGTCTTAAGACCTCTCGACAGCTCATGTAACCAAAGATAAGTTTTTGATGGCTTTCCTGAAGAGAACTTATAATTTTTGACCGTAATTCACCGATCAAATTAAATTCTTGTCTATACAGTTGAACATCGACACGGTACTGAGCATAGTCCTCCCTGAACATAATTTTGTCATCTTCGTCTAAATCAGCTAACTTAACTGCTACATTTTTGTAATCACTTGGCTTTGGCTTCTGAGGCTCGACGTGTGAAATATTCGTTGTGGGGTCGATATACTTCCATACTCCATGGTGAATCGCTTCACCTTGTATCATATCGAACCAATCCAAATACGTGTCTCGCGTAAGAGAGCCAGCTTTTAAGGTAGGCATGTTTATGAACTGAATCAACTAATAGATCACTGATAGCGACTAATGATAGACGTTAGCAACGCAATGATAGATTGTGGCTCTTAACTGTCAGGATAACCGAGACCTGTCCTGTAGCAGGTAAGGTGAAATTACTGTCAGTGAACTAAAGAATTCCGTAAAAGTAACTATATTTCTAACATCTAAAGATCTGTTTTCTTATATACCATGTTGAAGCCCCTGGCTAATAAGAGTTTATGTTTTGGAAAAAACAAATAAGTAAAATGAACTAGGGTAAGACCAATCACTGTAAAAACGATATTCCGGTGTTCGGTAATTAGTTTATCCTAGCTTCGACAAAATCTAAGCCTACTTATACTTCTAAAATCATCCGTGCGCCAACAGAGCAAACAATGCAAACATCAAGTCTTGTGGGACCCACACCTCGCCTAACTAGTCCCAACACTTCATCCTAGCCTCAGTGGTGTCATCTCATTTGCTGCTAATGCAGCCTTGCCATGTCCACTGTGCTCCTAGGCACAACAGGGACACACACCTTGCCTAGCTAGTCCCAACACTTCATCCTAGCCTCGGTGGTGTCACCTCATCTGCTGCTTATGCAGCCTTGCCATGTCCACTATGCTCCTAGGCACAACACTATCAAAAAATATAGATTATTTGTGGCATTGCGTGCGTGCAGTGACCGTTGCTCTTTCCCCATTAAATCGGCAGAGGTCACTAGCTTGAATTCAAGAGTTCATTATCAAAACTGTGGGAAATTATCACTCAATAGCTGATGAACATGACTATTTGACTTTAAAAGTTTACTATCGCAATGTATGTTTTAACGATTTGTGATATATAAAGTCGAAGATATAAATTTGGTGACGGTGGTACTCAAGACAATGTAAATCACTAAAGGAATGAATTATGATGATGATAGTATATTTCTAAAGAATGAACCTAAGCTGTACACCTCTCATCTAGATGGATCAAGAGGCTATTTATCTACATGTAAGACCTGCTAGTAGCTATATTATTTCCTTGCCATATCTCAAAATAATTGTCACGGTTCGGGATATTGAGGCAGAAGCACTGTATATCGTAAAGTAGTTTATATTTATCTATGAAGAGAGGAATTACATCTGCCCAGGTAGCATCTACTTATAACACTTCCGATGAATCGCCACCAGGCTCTCAATGCTACAATAACACCATGGCATGTATTACCCCTTGCAACATGAAACATAGGCAAGTTCCGCCAAGCTGAGTCCAAGCGTCCTACCCTGCCAATTGCTTGACGGGAAGCTAGCAAACCCGGATAGGGCTGCATTAGTCTGTGCATATGATGACCATCATATGCTACAGGAAAATATCGGCTTATAAGCCATTACAATAATAGTCTAAAGTTAGATCCGAAACATCTTAACAATAGATACTGCATTATGACAGAAACCTGGAACGCCACAAACGAGCTTGGTACATCGACAAAATGGATTCCATCTCAATCAATGACGTTAAGGAGCTGGATCTTTTGAGGCGATGAGTGCAGCCTACTGTTACGGGCTGTGCCCAGCTAAGGGATGGTCTTAAGGACCATCCCAGTCTCAGGTTAACAAGAGGTGGGATCTGGCTATTGGAGGCTGAAGGCATGTCCAGGCGGAGGGAGATGAACTCAGATCGTCTTCAAGTTCAAGGGGCCGGGGAAGCGGGACAAGATCTCCACCAGAAACAGGGGGTTGAGGAGAGACATTGCTAGGGCCGGACCAGGAGTTCGGAAATACAGGTCATGGCGTTGGGAAGATTGCTTGGGAGAAGGATAATCGGAGTTGGCGTTGGTGATAAGGTATACGGGATTCTGAAGCAAACCGCACAGGCATTAACGCACAGGCATTAACGCACAGGCATTAACGCACAGGCATTAATAAGCGCGTATTAACTTATCATTTACCAAGACAAAACAAAGGCTCGTAATCATCAATACGAATGGAAGTCATCAACGGAATCATTATCAGCAATTACGAGTGTAGGGGCATTGACAACATTGTGTTCAACATTCCATGATTAACATCGTATAACATTTGTTCTCACACCAATGATGTGGAAAGAGACCCTTTGTATATAGTGAACTTATAAGTCTAGTTTATTGAATTAAGTTCTTTCACTCTTATTGCTAATTGCTGCCCAGCTCATATTAACGTTTTCCCAACTATTCATATCACATTATAACTTATTGTGAATCGGACTAAGTTACATTCTTAACAGTTGGTCTTAGCATTTAGTGAGAAAGGTCACGTTAGTTCAACCTTAAGAGAATTTATTACTTTTATTGGGTATTTGTCCAGCCGTGAATAACAATTTACTGTGACAATAACACCTATGATGTATGAAACCTGTCGAATTTATTTGGTGCTGGCTAGATTTATAATTAACCTTAGATCATGTGCTATGCTACCTATCACACCTGCCTTAGAGTTTGCATGTTTTATAATTTGAGACCAAAAAGTATTGTGTTTAATTTGCTGAAGTGCTTTAGTTGAGCCATCAGATTTACAGTCATTTGTTGGCCTGTAGTTTAATTTAGTTAGGTCACATTTGAGCAGCTTTTTGAAAAGTCAATTCTCTCATAAGAAAGTGACGATCCCTAGTGGATATTTTTGAAGAATTTGCAGTAATTAAAACTGTGATATTGTTAATTTCTGTTAATGTTGAGCTTGTGGGTATTCGAAAAAGTTTGTTGAATAATGGACGCCATTGTGCAGCAACCGATAGATTTGTGAGGGTGGCATATTCAGCTTCACACGCACTCTATACAGTTACTGCTTGCTTCTTTGACCACCAGCCTGTTAGGATACTATAAACTAAAAATAAGATACCCAAAGTAACTTTAGAGGATGCCATATTTTCTCAGCTGCTATCTGATGAGGCAGTGAGATCAGGCTTGCCCAGACAGGGGAAATAGAGGGTAGCAGATTTAGTGTTTGAAATATAGCAAAAGGGGTGTGTCAGGAAAGCCTCTACTGTTTAATATATATATGGAGATTGCCAGGTCATAGTGTTCTATGATTCTGGTCTGGCCTTTTAGCCGAGTTGTGATGCATCTATCTTGTGTATCATGTAGGATGGCAACCTTTAGCCTGACACCCACCTCTTGACCCCTCTCTTTCCCCACGCTGTCTACATGCCGCTTATGACAGGGTGCCTCAGAGCTAAGAAACAATTTTGTGAAGGGTTACGGTGTAAGAGGCGTGGCTAGGTGTGATCAAAGAACCCTTAGACGTGAACTGTAAGCTATGGACTGTTGGCGTAGACTGTGGCTGTGGACTACGGGCGAGGACTATGAACTCGGTGGACAAGACAATAACAATAACTATGAATCTAGACAATGACAATGACTGAGAATCAAGACAAGATTATATTGAACAACGGTAGATAACAAGACTCAGGTCTGAAGAGCCTCTAGAGACAGAGGGAAAGCTACTATTTATACACAAGCCTAACTCCATCTCTACAAGGGCCATCTGGCCGACAACCAGGCCATCTTAGAATTACATAGAATATTAAAGAATGCTGTAGAAGCCCATCAACCATTACAAGAGAGAGAATAGTATGGAAACCTATAGAATCCTAACCCAAAATCCCTAGTGTTCAGACGGAAGTACAGAAGATTCTAGAAGGCTAGACCTCGATTAGCGACAACACGTGAATTGATTATTATTCACGTGACAGCATTAAGTATGCGCTAATCCTGACACATGATATCACCTGATATTAGCTAATATCAGTGCCGCAATGAATCATGGCCTATTCCTGACATACGGACATAACCAGAAAGCCAATTAACGGCGTACTAGATATCAGGCCGTATCATATTAGCGATATAAAGAAGCGATCCGACAACTGGTTGATATTTAATTGCCTCAGACTCAGAGCACGATTGAGTTATATCAGAATCGATGAGATTGTTGTCAGCTATTAGTGTACACGCACTGTTGCAGTACGGCATTCCCATATCTTCACACAATGCATCGACCTCATCTCCCTGGTTGATGTGTATACCATCTGAATTTCGTTCTATATTTATTCCAAGGAACTTGATCATGTTACCAAAGTCTTTAACTTGAAAAACTTTTGCCCGCGGGGTAACAGTTTCGTCAATATGAAATTTAGAAGTGGATATTATCATCAAACCATCAACTCATGTCGAAATTATAGTGTCCTTATGGCGAGAATTTTTTGAGTTTCACAGTAGGAGTAGAAATTAATTTTGCTCAAGTACGTCCCGAAGCTTTTCTTACCATCTTCTAGGTGCCGTCCTGAGTCCATAGTGTCAGGAATAGGCCATGAATCATTGCAGCACTGATATTTGGTGATATCAGGTGACATCATGCGTCAGGATTAGCGCATACTTACTGCTGTCACTCTTCTAGAATTTTCTGTACTTCTGTCTGAACACTAGGGATTTTGGGTTGAGCTTCTATAGATTTCCATATTATTCTCCCTCCTATAATGGTCAATGGACTTCTATAGTATTCTGTAGTATTCGATGTATTTCTAAGATGGCCTGGGCGTTGGCCAGATGGCCCCTGTAGGGATGGAGTTAGACTTGTATAAGTAGTGGTCTTCCCTTTGTATCTAGAGGCTCTTTAGACCTGAGTCTTGTTATCTACCGTTGTTTAATATAATCTTGTCTTGATTCACAGTCATTGTTATTGTCTAGTCCACCGAGTTCACAGTCCTCGCCCATAGTCCACAGCCACAGTCTAAGCCCATAGTCCAGAGCTCGAAGTTTACATCCAAGGATTCCTTTGTCACACCTAGCCACGCCTCTTACACATAGATGGCTTTTTGTAACTTACAGACCAGGTTTCCAGGAGTTTCTTTTCCGTGAGGCTGCTCAATGTAGATGGGAGAATCAATATCCGTATGAAGAAAAGCCGCTGTGATATTGATATGAGTTATATGAAAGTTTTTGAGAGTAGCACATACGAGCAGTATTTGTATATTAGTCAATCGTAGGACTTCTGCGAAAGTGTTTTCAGCATATGGATTGATGAATCCTCTGGTATAGTATTGCGGCTCGTCCATAATGTGACATGTTACTCCAGTGAATTATGGTTCACTCTAAAGCACATCTCGCTAAACTTTACATGTCATAAATTGATGAGGTAGGAAGCAACTAATCCACTGGATTTAAGGTGGCCCAAGTTACCCTTTCTGTTAGAAATCCGGCGAGACGGGTTTCAGACATTGGTCCATCAAGATCAATCAGACGTTCAAGGCTAGTTGGGAGAATTTGGTGAAAAGGGTGATCATAAATGCTGTCTGCGACACTCTGTGTTTTATTGACAATTAGCGGAGATGTGTCATCTCTAGTGGCGCCTACAGCTCTTACAGCAGTTTTGTATGTACCTGAACTTTACTCTGATTTCTGTAAACGTGAAGCAAAAAAATTATTCAGAATCAAAGTTCCGTGAAATATTGCGATAGAAATTCTCTGCGAAGACTTTGTCTCTAGGGACTGTACCTCGCAATATTTATTTTAACAGTTTCTAAAGGAAGTCGCAAACTAGCAAAAGTGTACAAAAAGGCTCCTAGGAAGATAGTAGTAGAGGGAGAATTCAAATTTTTTCTTTTTTCATTTCCAATGTAGATGCACACATCAATCCATACCTGAGTACACAACATCTTAATTTTAGTTGTCCATCCGTTTTTTCTTTTGGGGCCTGTTTTCTGGTCAAAATTTTACCTTTGGCTTCGCCACGAGATACTACTGTATAAACTTTGTTCCAGCTCGTGTTATCTGTTTTCTTTTCCATGGCTTTATTCCAGTTTTTGGCTTTAGGATCAGATAATGCGTTTTGGATTACGCATCGATTACCCGCGTGAAGATTCAAGATAATATGACCTTTAGAAAACTCTGTACTAACATAAATTCCTTGATTAACTCTTGATATTAATTTATTTTGATCTGGATTAAGCCAGAAAGCTCGACAAACAAAGGGGTAGAGTTGTTTGATATTTGGTAATCGATTCAAGCTAGCATAGAAGGGGGTTTTCGGGCTAGTTTATATGGAATAAGATGAAGGATATTGATAGAAGCATTAAAGGTAAGCGGCCGTAAACGCACTGGTATCCCGGATAGTAAGTGATGTGCACGCATTTTTTTTCTGTAACAGTTGGGGCGTTCCTGTCAGCTATGCGGTTTTGTTCAGGGGCATGGGATGATAATCTGTGTCATTCAATACCACGGACTAGAAGATTATCTTGAAGTTCACGATTGGAGAACTCTGTACCGCTGTCAGTATGAAGACTTTTTGGAGCTTTACTGAAGTTGGTTTCTAAATACTCAAGGACCAAATTATGGTAAGTACTGTTTTCTTTGAGGACACTGACCAAGCCCACTTCTTAGACATAAATTCGTCGTTGGCAAGAAGGATCCAAGTGGCATTAGGAATGGAGGAATCTGTTGCTCCGGGAGAAAGAGACTTTTGACCATCAATAAAGTCCACGTGAATTACTTCTGTGAATGACAGCGCAGTTTGAAGAGAACCACAACCCATTGATATTGCAAACTTTGTTTTAGAACAAATTTCGCAATTATTTTGCAATTCATATTTATCGGTTCCTACCTGTTTTAGGGCAATTTTCTGAGCTTCCTGACCTGGGTGGCCAAGTATATTATGCCAGTTTCGTCTTCAAACATTTACCACGGGCTTAATGTTTACTTTTGCTTATATGGGTATCCATATTAGTCGCCCAGATTCGAGTAGAAATAATTTTGCGTCATGATAATTGTCTGGCAAATTTATTCAGAGCCTCTGTCTTTCCAATTGGGATGTAGAGATAATCCGAGTATGGTCTCCAGTCAAGTGAATAGCATCACTGAATTTTTCTATGTTGCCGTCAGAGGTAGGAAGAATTATGTCACCGAGGTCAGCAGTTATTATCTGATCTCCTTCGGCTCCGGCTACAGCTATGACTTCTGGGTTTTCAATTAATAGGGAAAATCAATTTGAATTCCTGAGACATAGAAGTCTGCAGCAGTATCTAGCTGATATGATGAGCTATCAAACGTTTCATTTACAGAGAAAACCTTGTGCTGACATTTGTTATTTTTACTCTGGTTTAAGTTATCAGCTCCAGCTCTTTTCTTTTTCCTAATTTCGTCAGTTGGGTGACCTAAATTATGATGGTGAGCACATTTAGATTTGCTTTCATCTATGGAACGAAATTTTGACTTAGAGCTGGACATCCATCTAAAATATTCAGAGAAGACGGCAGCAATTTGCTAGGTCAGGCTGAAGGTTTTCCACATGAAATAAAAGGAGATTTCGCATTTAAGCTTCTATTTCTGGAACAATTGACGCATGTTCCCAGAGTTTCAAAAGTCGTTTATGTTATTCTATGATATAAGCCTGTAGTGAAAAGATTTAAGGATAAATCGGATGCTCTCAATAATTAATGCCAACAAATAATTATTTATTTCCTGGCATTTTTTGTTGAGTTATCATCAAAATTTACCAAATCTAGCGATTTATTGGGGTACTTTCTTGAGCTACTGTATCCGTAGCTGATCCGCTTCAGCCTTCTCGCATTCTGATACTGGACCGGTCCTCATGACCAGCTAACTTTGCGGACACAGCCCTTAACTTTGACCCCCTGCTTTTTTCAATTTTCGGCAACCTTGTCTAGCCCCTTCGTCTTTACCAATGCCGTCATATGAACCAAATTTTGCCTCAAAATGATCTAGTGCTTCCGTCTCCCCCAACTCCCTTCTATCTTCCTATGTAGGTTCCGCAAACCCTTTCCACTTGACCAGCAATCTCCTAACGTAACCTTGACCTCACCGCATTTGCTCAGTTCTTAAAATACATTCTGCTGTTTGCTCTGGCACGTCCTCGGGGTAATCCCCACATATCTTGGGAGCTGGTCGTGGGTCATCTTACAACTGCGAAGGAAGCGGGTCCTAATTGGCATTCCGTAGTAATTCGACGTGAAATCTAGGCCATGCTTTTGATTGTACATCTAGCTCCGCTATATGGGGCGAAATTATTTTAGTGACTGTACATTTAGCATTGACCCAGGCCAGCTTTTTCTTCGGTTGAGGCGTTGCGATGTTTTTGCGACTAGACCATACTTTATCCCTCGCCTAATATTTCATTGACAGTGTTCGTCTCCGATTTGCCTGCTCTTCCATTGTTTGCTGTGCTGCTACTATAGCCGCGGCTGCAAATCCTTGGGCATCTAGAGCCCTAGTCACAAAATTTTCCACCCTCTTTGCAGGAGTCGAGTTTTTTCCCTTCTTCGACAGAGCTTTCAACAGTACCGGGTCAGCGTGATACCCATGCTCCAAGAAGAATTGGCTTAAATTTAATACGGTACTGTCCCGGTTATTAATCGCCAATTGTGCTGTTGGCAACATAGAGGCTCACTCCAGTTATGAGAATGAAACAAACGCCCTTAAGTGAGCTAGGACCTCCTGGTTCCTCCGTTCTATGGCTATATCTGTTTTGGGGTGAAGGTAGTTAATAATTGTTGTTCTGTACCTGTCACCTTGCAGAGCTGCCGCCAATAGTCACCTACCTTATTAGAGCCCC
The DNA here is from genome assembly GCA_028751805.1 of Podosphaera xanthii. Lineage (NCBI taxonomy): Eukaryota > Fungi > Ascomycota > Leotiomycetes > Helotiales > Erysiphaceae > Podosphaera > Podosphaera xanthii. The sequence continues at coordinate 336,016 of JAPWIX010000006.1, read as the reverse complement.
TGCCTGAGGTTATGGCTTGTGGAAATCCATGGAAACGATAGTGAAATTGTAAAAAAGGTTCGGCGCATTCTTCGGCATTCATTTTACTCGTCACTTCTAGCATGACTCCCTTTAGCAAGCGAGTGGTGATATCATTTGAAATTATGAATCATCTTTTCTTCGGGCTGACAATCCTGTCATGAAGTATATTGAGAGTTCATTGTGGAAACAATCAGGAAGTGACAGAAGTAGTAACAATCCTTGCCTTTTGGAACGCCAAACCTTAGTTCGCCTGCACACACCACAATTTTTACAAAATATCCAAATCATTGCATTCATTTTCTGCCAAAAAAACAATAGTGCTAATATGGCAATCATGCTTTTTCGCCCTGGATATCCCGTTAGATGTAAATGATGCGTTTTGTGGATTAATGTGGTGAGTAGCGGCTCGAAATCTGAGACCCATAAATGTTTTTGGAAACATAGTGTCTCTCGGTCATCAATCTCGCACTCCGATGGGGAGATTTTTGGCTGCAGATTTGACGCGAATTGCGGCTCATCCTTCTACTGTCACATGCCAAATGCCTGATTTCTAACATGCTAGAGCCTAAATTAATTAAACTTATTTCATTCTCGACAACATTAGTAATTGTCAAAATAAATCGCTTACTCGACAACTAATAATTAATTATCTCTTACAATTACTCGCTCAATCGGAACCAGCCGCTGCAACAGAATAACTTCATCATTTCATTCAATTCGCAATCCATACCAACTAGGCCTTCTCATGACTATTTGACCTCAAGAACGAGCTTCGCTGACGCAAGATGCATCATGCAATCTCACTGACATTAATAGCTAATCTCAATCTCGTCACAAAAGGACGCGAAATGTCATTACGCGAAATTACACGTCAATGTATCGCGACTCAACCACGATAATTAATTATTACTCGACTCAGATCTTGGGAGAATAAGGTAGACGGAAATTGATATGGGGAAATGAGAAGTGTTCAAATAGACTCAACTATGATATGATGTTAAGAGATATATTTGTAGATAAATAGGGGAGATACTTCACCCATCCTTTTTTTTCTTCACTTCAAGATATTCTAGAGTATAGCTCTGAGTAGTTTGTGAATAACAATTACTTTAAGACCGTTACATCTACTTTGACCTATAAATCTTTTTGATAATCTGATCTTTATCTCTCGCTTCGTTCTACTATTGTTGTGTTGTCTCGTCCTCAAACAATTGTGTCCCCTATAGAATCTTATTTAATCCTTTAGCAGCCATCAGACCCTGTAGCACGTGTATTTCAGAGTTATTTCTCTCAATCTATTCTTCCTTACCAACCTAAATTCTCTCTCTTTTAACCACGGCTCTTCTATTGACTTGAGCACGTCCTGTGGTCTGCGCGACATAACATCTGATCATCCAGCTAGTTTTCACGCTCTAAAGACTAGCTTGAAGTTAAATTGCGAAAGTAATTGCGACTACCTTACTTGGCGCTCCAACAAGCGTCGCGAAGACATGAAATATTTCAAATTTTTGTAGTCAGCCAAAATCAGGAATAGGTTTTTCAGTCCTAGCAATTCACTTCTCCACTCATTAAGGCGTCTTATTATTGCCAAAAGTTCCTTGTCATCAATATTGTAGTTGCATTTGGCTGGCGATAACTTCTTTGAGTAATAAGCGATAGGTTCAACTTTCCTCCAGTAGCCCAACCTGACGTATCCGTCGCTAGGATGGTGGAACGGTCTGTGTCCTGGACAGCTAGTATGGGCGCTGTAACAAAAAGTGATTTTAACTTATCAAACACCTCCTGGTTTTCCCGTGATCAGGTAAAGATAATGCCCTTATTTGTAAGCTTCTGAAGATGCGCTAATATTTGCGCAAAGTCTGATATAAACGCTCTGTAAAAGTTTGCGAATCCCAGATAGCTACGCACCCTCCAAACATCTTTTTTGGGCTTCCCAAGACACTGTACCGCGTACTTTTGCTGGATCCACTTTCATTCCTTCCTCAATTGATGATGAAGCCCAAGTATTATATCTCTTTTTTAGCGAATTCGCACTTGTTCGGATCAAGCTTTAGCCCTGCTCTTTGCAATCGCTCTAATACTTATCTGACCTTGTTCTGGTAATCTTTCAACTCGGCATTCGTGAATATCACAACATCATCCACATAAGCCAAGCATGTCACACCTAACAAGACCTCCAACTCTTGTGTAATCCACCTCTATAAAGCTGAAGGCGCCCCAGCAAGTCCAAACGGCGTAGCCATCCACTCAGATAATCCGTAGCGTGTTCTAAACGCTGTTTTCCATTCAACGCCTGTCGGTATCAGCCGGATATCTTAGAAAGACAATAGTAACGTACACGTAAACGATGGGAATTTTGTGTAGGCATCAATTGAATTCTCTCCCGCAGTTTTTTCAGGGTCAGATTTAAAGATACTCAGATCACATAAGCGTAAGCCAAATTTTAGGCTAAGCCACACTTGTACAAGCGTAATACCCACATCGCCCTCAGCTTTTCTCAGTCTATGAAACGCCGATCTGACATCTGCTTTGGTCAGCTATGACGCTCCTAATAGTTTTTGAGTTGTATCACAAATTAATGGCAAAGGTTACCGACCGCGTTCCGAAATTGCGTTCAAGGCTCGGTGGTCTATGCAAAATTTTAACCCTCCTCCCGGGGTTTTTTTTGAACCAAACTGATGCTCCCCTTAGCGAACTGCTAGCTATTACCCAAATCTTGTCCAATAGCTCGTTAAGGGTTTTGCGTAGCACCGACGATTCCCCCCGAGACATGCTACATAATGGCTCCCATGTTACTTCCTTGTCCAGCCCCTGTTCATCTTTCTGCAGCCGAACCTTCATATCCACTCTTGGATAATGAGGAGGCAACGTATCTTCCTTAATAGTCCCATCTTCTAGGAATAAGCTGTTATATTTTCTGATATTTACTGGAAGGAGGCTTTCTATATCCTCCCTACGTGCCGGAGCTTTCGGTTCCAAGACTTTCCTGATGTTATGCATTGATATGGCTCATAGGAGTTTCCCGGCCTGTCCTATTGGCCACTTTTCTCCATGCCTTAACAACTTTATTGACCACTTTGAAGACACCTGTGCTATATTATTTAGCTCGGAGGTCTTCAATTGGTGCACTCTGTGCCGTGATGCAGACTTCTCTAACCAGCCACATGCCCGTACACACAATCTGTGTTCTACATCCCCTATCCGTGTGGATTGACTTTTGGCCGAAAACAACATCTTGTTGTGTTCCATCGATGGCTTACCCAAGATTATTGCATTTGTCAACCTGGACATCACGTACCCTCATAGTTGTTTCTGATGACCGTCTATATCGAGCTTCATTCTTGCTATATGCGTGATTTTTATCACTTTGATTTCGTCTGCTAATTTTATTTGACAAATAGGTATTGGCACAAAACTATAACCCTCCGACGATCACGCACCTTGACGTGAAAGCATCGACGTCTACATGATGGATTTTATCCAGGTTTCCCAAGCGCCTCTGGTGGAAGAGGCCCCAGCATCTCATCCCCCATCAGCATAGCTAGCACAGCCAGCACCGTCATCATCCCCAATTCCTCTTCCGCCATCACCTCACCCTTCCACTTCTCAAGTCACCAGCACTGTTCAGGCGAACTGGCCAATCTTACAACCAGTTCCTCCCTCAAAACGTGCAGGGCCGCAGAGTACATTCTCGGCCACCAATATATTAGAAAGCGAGCCTGACCTAGCTCCCGCGTACCTACCCAAGGAACTTGTTGAAATAATCAGGTCCCGTCAATGTCAGGAGAGAGCCTGGCACATACGACTTTCGATTTGTTCAGGCTTAATTTGCAACATTGATAGCACGCTCTCCTCCTACAAAGGAGAGTTAGAAAAAGAGGAAGCCAAGACTATCCGCAGCTATTTGCATCAAGCTATCGCTCGTCTCGTTGCCTCGGAGAAGGCCCCGTTGCCCCCTCCTATTCCAACACAATCGAAACCCCCCCGAGTTATGAAAAATACAGGTAGCAAGGAAAAAATAACACGGAATCCGGTACCAGTGGCCACACCTATAATTAGCCCGTTTCGCGGCCCAATTCACACAACTTCATAACCAGGACCTGATAAACAGCCTATAAGTATTCCTCCAACAGAAAATACTTGGGCAAAAGTAGCCCATAATGGTTACATGAGAGCTAAAGCAACTGCTGTCTTACAAACACCTCCATCATCTTCTCCATCTTCACGGGCTAGATGCCCACCTGCATCGTCTATGCTCCCCACAAATGCCAAAGCTAGCCGCAGCAAACTTAAAGAGAAAATTGACAACATACTTTTTATTCGCCTCCCATTAAACCATGGTTGGCGAAAACTATCTCCGACTGGCCTCCGCAATGCAATTATCGAACGGATGTCGGTCTCAACCACCACCATTGGGCTGATAAAACCAGTACGGTCTGGCTTTGCTCTCAGCCCAAGTAGTGCACAGGCACGCGAAGAACTTCTCAAGGCCTCTGGTGGACTTTTCCTATCAGGAGCTACCTTGGAGCCAGCTACCAACTGGATCGGTCTTCTTGTGCCCACAGTTCCCAGGATCATCTACAATTTAAAGGAACAGTTGGAAGTCACGGGCGCTTTGCTTGCGTTCGAAATTGAACGGGTATCATCTATACGTCCCGCCGCCGTCAAACCATACGGTTTGAATAATCCGGAGGCTCCTCACTGCACATGGCTAGCCCTTTTCACAAAGGCTCCACGGCCGGGTTTCCGAGTATTCGAGGAATCAGGAATCGTCAGGCCGTTCAAGAAGCAACGCCCCTTGGACTTCTGCAAACGGTGAAACGGACACCACTCCACCAAATACTATTCACGAGCTCCCTCGTGTGGTAATTGCGGCTCAGCCATACTCTGCCAGGAGTCTTGCCGAGCACTAACCAAACGCAGAAACTGCGGTGTTCCAAACCGCTCAGATAGCCATAGATGCCTTGCCAGACCCACTCGTGCTGGGCCACCATCAAAAGAACAACTTAAAGTCTACCGCCAGGCAGGTGAACGTGAATACCAAGCATTTGCCAGAGCTAGAGCAGCAGAAGGAAGAGCTACCGCTGTTACTGATCAAACCCCAGACATTGAAGCTGATAACACTCCAACACCACCCGACGAGGATTTGTCGGGTGATCAAATGCGTTTATGAAGAGCCCCTCACAAGCCCGTCAACCACTTTTTTATTTTCTTAAGTTCATGTCCATAAATATAGGAAGAGGAGGATCTGCACACGATATCGCACTAGCCCGCGCATGAGACCTAAAACTTGATGTTCTATTGATTCAAGAACCATGGTGGTCAGGGCGCACCAAGTCGCATCCTTATTTTGACCGCCATATTTCTTTCGGAGGTGCTCACGTCAGCCCGCGGGCCACAACTTATACCCGAAAGGATTCCAAACAATTGATAGTAGTTCAGAAATTTCCCCTTCATCCCACTGGCGATTACTGTTGGGTGATAGTGAATGGCGTCACGTTTCTAAACATGTACAAATCGCCACAGGATCCTTTAGCCGCCAAACCCTTGCTACAACGGACCCCACCATCAAAGTCTATTGCCATCGGTGACTTCAATGCAGTACATAGGACTTGGCAACCCGGTGCTTCTAACCCCCATGACCAGGGCAAAGCAATCGAAAAGTGGGCTGAGCACCATAATCTGACCTGCTTAATAGTTGGTGAACCCACCCACCGCGCTGGAAATAGTCTAGACTTAGCCTGGACAAATATTAGCGGCACAGTTTCATGGTAAGACGTTGGCGTGCCTTTGTAGGAGTTTTGGAGTTGTTCTCTGGGTTTCATATAACCCGTGTGGAGTTATTATTACGATCTCACTTAGAGATCAAATGTACATATGTAGACCTGACGTCGCGGGGTTTTCTCTCCACGCAACGTCTTCTGAATATAATTTTATTCTTCGATTATCCTCTTCCTCTGCGAAGACCGCTGTTTAATTGCACTTCTCTTCTGCTCCGGAAGACCACTCCCACCGCCCATTTCTCTTCTGCTGTGAAGAGCACTTCCCGCTGCTCGCCCCTCACCTATACCACCATCTCACCTATTACCTGACACACCCTCATCTCACTCCCATCAAACGAGCTTTCTAGTCCCGCTTCGTACCCCGTGGAACAACTGCTCCTTATATCTGTGAGATTACGTTGCGTCGTTCTCCACGCCGTACGAAATGACTACCGACTATTCCCATGGCTGGACATGCCCCGGAACCCTTGAACTATTCAAGCAACAGTTTGAGGAAAACGATCAACTACTATTCAATTACATTATCGCCCATCTGAATAGATATCGGGATGAAAGGAATACATGCCGAGGCCAGCTTCTCGCTGCTAATCAGACCATCACTAACCTTGAAGGGGAAAAAGATCAGCTAAATCTTGACCTGAATATGGCACGTGCTGGACACGCCACGCCAGCGACCAACCTTAACTCAGCAGACCGCCCTACCGACGCCTTTAGTTTTCGGTCCGAAAAATTTCCTGACCCCGAAAAATTTAATGGTACCCGATCAGAACTGCCTGGCTTCATTACTCAGCTTAGGATGAAACTTGAGGTAAACAACGATAGATTTCGAAACGAAGCAGCCAAAGTTATTTACTCCGTAAGTCGATTAGAAGGTAAAGCTCTCGACCAAGTTGTACCACTGGTAAATGCCAAGCCAACTGCCCCATTTCCATCAGTACAGGCATTCATTTTGTATCTCGAGTCATCTTTTGGGGATCCAGACCCAAGAGGAACAGCCCGTCGCGAACTTAAAGTGCTAAGACAAGACAAAGGAGACTTCGCCGGGTACTACTCCCAATTTCTACGTATAATGGCTTACCTGGATTATAACGAAAGTGCTAAAATTGATGCGCTGACGGAAGGACTATCTGACGAACTCCAAGATGCTCTCTCATATAGGACGGATCTCCCGAACAATGTTAACGCCTATGCCGCAATGCTAATGAAAATCGATAACCAGGTTCGTGGCCGAAAAGTAGATAAGGATATTCGGAATAGAATGGGTCGTTCCTTGATGCCCATTGAAGCTATAGCCCACCCTTCCCACGTCCCTGGTGGCCTTGTTCCTATGGATCTTTCAGCTCTGCAGACCAGGTCAAGCCAACGACCCCCGGTGGAGCAAAGGTACACGTTCATCAATGGACAACGAAGAACGAGCCCAGCTGAAAAACAGTGGCGTCGAGACAATAACTTGTGCATGTACTGTGCTGGATCTGGTCATACGTTTGAAGGATGCCCTTCGGGAAAGCGCCCAAGAGGCAAAAATGCATCCATAGCAGGGGCTGTAATATCACCGAATCTCCCCAGCAACACTGCAGCGGAAATCCCTGCCAACTCTCAGTCGGTTTTTCACTGAGCCCAGATTTGAAGGATGGCCCTGATCTGGGACGAGAAAATGTTTCTTCAGTTCTTGCAATTTCTATCTCTAGCTTTTCGATTTCATGTGTGGAGGAGGGATTGGATGGTGACCACTTTGTTGCTGCCTGTATTTTAGACAGTAATCACACATTGATTCAAACTCACACATTAGTTGATACTGGATGCTCCGGATTTGCTTTCATTGACGAAATGTTCGCGCGCCACCATAAATTTCCCTTCTTGCCTCTCAATTCCCCTCGCACTCTCCAAGTTATTGACGGAAGACCTATTTCTTCTGGAAAAGTGACACATTTTTGCCGGTTACCCTTACTCATGCAATCTCACCAGGAAACTATTACCTTTTTTGTCACTAAACTTGGCTCATACCCACTTGTACTTGGAATACCCTGGCTCCAGCTGCATGATCCGGTGATAAAATTCAAAGATAATACCATACTCTTTAGTTCGGACCATTGTAAATATCATTGTAATCTAACAGCAGATCAAAAGCCTATTAAGGGGATAAAGCCACCTCGGCAACGATCCCTTAAAAGTTCAGCAACTCTTCCTCACAAGGCTCGAAAAAATAAGCTGCATACTTATGCCACGGCTGTTACCGCAGGAAAGAATAGGATAGAAAAAATTCCGAAGGAGTATCATAAATACCTGCCAATGATGGACGAGCAACTAGCAAACGAATTACCACCACGCCGTGCATATGACCACAAAATTCCACTCAAAGAAGGTGCTGAACCACCCTTTGGACCTCTTTATGGTATGACAAGAGAAGAATTGACGGTGTTGAGGACTTATATCCGAGAAAACCTCGATAAAGGCTTCATTCGAGCCAGTTCGTCTCCAGCGGGTTCTCCAGTGCTGTTTGTCAAAAAAGCTGATGGAACCTTGCGCCTATGCGTCGATTATCGTAGATTGAACGAGCTGACAATAAAAAATCGATACCCACTTCCGTTACTTAGAGAGACCCTTGACCGATTATCAAAGGCCAAATACTATACAAAACTGGACCTCCGACAAGGTTACAATCAAATCAGGATGGCTGAAGGCGAAGAATGGAAAACAGCTTTTCGTACTAGATATGGCCACTTCGAATATACAGTGATGCCTTTTGGTCTGACGAATGCACCAGCAACATTCCAACACTTCATCAATGATTGCCTCCGTGAATTTTTGGATTTATTTTGTACTGCTTATTTAGACGATATCCTTATCTACAGCGACACCTTTGATGAACACAAAATACACGTTCATAAAGTTCTAGAAGCTTTACAAAGGAAAGGAGTTTTCCTAAAGCCAGAAAAGTGTGAGTTTCATACACAGAAGACAACATACCTTGGCCTTATAATCGAAGCGGGTGGAATCTCGATGGATCCCAGAAAAGTCGAAGCAATTAGAAATTGGACAACCCCTAAAACAATAAAAGATTTGCAAGCATTCCTTGGATTTGCAAACTTTTATCGACGATTTATTTATGGGTTCTCGTCGCTGGTCTCTCCACTCACTAGGATGACGCGTAAAGATGTAGGGTTTAGCTGGAATGCCGAAGCCCAAAGAGCATTTGAAACTCTTAAAACTTCCTTTATTACCGCACCAATACTCGGCCATTTTGACCCAGATAAAGAAATAGTCGTTGAGACAGACGCGTCAGACTATGTCGCCGCCGGTATTCTTTCCCAGTACGACAATAAAGGAATCCTTCGACCTGTTGCGTATTTTTCGAAAAAACACTCACCGGCTGAATGTAATTACGAAATTTACGACAAAGAGCTGTTGGCAATTATCCGTGCGTTTGAAGAATGGCGGCCTGAACTGGAAGGCGCTGCACACCCCATTTCTGTCATATCGGATCATAAAAACCTAGAATATTTTATGAGTACTAAACAATTGAATCGAAGACAGGCACGCTGGGCAGAATACCTTTCGCGGTTCGACTTTGTGATAAACTATAGACCTGGAAAACAGGGAGGCAAGCCAGACGCTTTGACAAGACGTTCACAAGACCTTCCAACCGAAGATGACGATAGGAGACTTCACCAAAGTCAGACAATTTTAAAAAGAGAAAATTTAGACCAACGGCTTGTTTTGTCAGCAGCACAAACAGTCCCAGAGTCACCATCGTTGGACAAATTATTCGATGAAGGATACAACACGGACCCGTTTCCGCAAAAAATTCTTAACTTGCTAAGCGCAGGTGAAAGGTGTTCGAACGAAATATCGCTAGCCGAATGCGCAGGGATTAACGGAAAGCTAACCTATAGAGGGCAATTATTTGTTCCAGATTATGACCCACTTAAACTTCACATACTTCGGCTCTATCACGACAACCCTTCAGCGGGTCACCCAGGCCGCGAGAAAACATTCGAACTCATTAGCAGGGACTACTACTGGCCGCACATGCGCAAATACATCGCAAGATATGTTCGTAACTGTCATACTTGTCGAAGAAGTAAATCCAGCAACCATGCGAAATTCGGTGTACTTCGACCACTGCCAATTGCTCAACAACCATGGCAGGAGGTATCGATGGATTTTGTAAGTGGTCTTCCCAAAAGTGAAGGGTATGATTCAATCATGGTGGTAGTTGATCGACTAACTAAAATGCGTCATTTAATTCCATGTACCACATCAGCCAATTCTCACGACGTAGCCGAGCTGTACCTCAAGAACGTCTGGAAACTTCACGGGTTACCATCACACATAACATCAGATCGCGGCACGCAATTCACAGCTAAATTCTGGAAATGTTTATGCAAGTATCTCAGTATCGACGCTAGGATGTCCACCGCCTTTCATCCGGAAACCGATGGCCAGACCAAAAAATTCAATGCGGTGATGGAACAATATTTGCGGAGCTATGTTTCTTTCCAGCAAGATGATTGGGCTAAGTGGCTGCCAATGGCTGAGTTTTCAGCTAACAACCAGATTTCATCCTCGACTCAGGCTTCACCATTCTTTAGCAATTACGGCTTCCACCCTCGATTTACAATCCAGATCAAATCGATTGCTAGACAAGCGCTCAATACAGACGCTAAAGCCTTTGCTGCAAAAATGAAAGACCTGCATGAATTTTTACGAGCTAACATCCGAACTGCACAAGATCAGCACGAACAGATGGTCAATAACAAGAGGAAACCTGCTCCACGTTACCAGGTGGGAGATCTGGTATTCCTCTCAGCGAAAAATATCAGAACTACGCGTAACTCGCAGAAGCTAGACTGGAGAAAACTTGGCCCGTTTCCAATCAAGGAAATAATTTCGCCCTATGCCTACCGACTTGATCTCCCAAAAAATATAAAAATCCATTCAGTATTTCACGTTTCATTGCTTAGTCCTACAGCTAATGATCCAGTCCCGGGCCAAATTCAACCACCACCACCCCCTGTTGTAGTAAACGACGAAGAAGAATTCCAGATCGAAGAAATTTACGACTCCCGGATCAGTAACCATAAAGGCCTACAGTATCTTGTCAAATGGGTTGGAGAAAATGATGTAACTTGGGAGCCTGCCATTAATTTGGACGACACTGTCGCTGTCGAGATATTTCATTTACGCTATCCGGACAAACCTGGACCACTGCATCGAGTGTCCAAATCTCAGCCTCGCAGGAGCTCGCGTTTAAAAAGGGAGGCTACTTTCACGGATTGACATGTTTCATGTTAGGGAAGTGTCAAGGCCGTTACAAGGGGTTGATATTTGACAAAGGATTTACCAGGTTTCATGGTAAGACGTTGGCGTGCCGTTGTAGGAGTTTTGGAGTTGTTCTCTGGGTTTCATATAACCCGTGTGGAGTTATTATTACGATCTCACTTAGAGATCAAATGTACATATGTAGACCTGACGTCGCGGGGTTTTCTCTCCACGCAACGTCTTCTGAATATAATTTTATTCTTTGATTATCCTCTTCCTCTGCGAAGACCGCTGTTTAATTGCACTTCTCTTCTGCTCCGGAAGACCACTCCCACCGCCCATTTCTCTTCTGCTGTGAAGAGCACTTCCCGCTGCTCGCCCCTCACCTATACCACCATCTCACCTATTACCTGACACACCCTCATCTCACTCCCATCAAACAAGCTTTCTAGTCCCGCTTCGTACCCCGTGGAACAACTGCTCCTTATATCTGTGAGATGTAGACAGCGGACAAGAGCAAGAACAAGACAAGACCCGTGATGCCAGGCTATGGATGCTGTCCTACAAAATACACGAGATAGATGCATTACCACTTGGCTAAAAGACCAGACCTGAAATCATAGAACACTATGCTTTGGCTATCTCCATATATATATATATATATATATATATATATATATTATACAACAGAGGCATTCCTGACACGCTCCTCCTGGGGCTTTGTCTTACAGCGTGAGGGCATTACATTCAAGACGGGACATGGTACCCTACATGGTAGAGAAGTCTATGATGTCGAATTCTACGGGGCGACTGCTGCTCTAGAAGCAGCACTATCCGTGAGGGAAAATAACGAAAAGATTTACGTTTTGCTAGATAATCAGGCGGCAGTCCTAGCCTTAGAAACTGGGAGAATATCTTTTAGCCTCCGTCTCACGCGTGTTTTTCAAGAAATTGCCAAGAAAGCCAATGCTCACATTAGGTGGGTGCCAGGACACTCGGGGATAAGTGGGAATAAGGAAGCGGATGCAGCAGCCAGAGCTGCACTCCAGGAACTTCCCCCTCGCCATACACAGCCTGGCTACATTACCCTGGCATACCTTCGTAGGCTTATGCAGCAGTATTGGCAGAATCTAATAGATTGTTGGTGGTCATCTGTTTGTCCAGCTCAATATAAAGATCTATACCCTCAAATGCGTCGCCACAAGCCCCAAGAGTTAAATCTCCCTCGGTTGCTTCTTCAGAGGATAATTGCAGCAAGATCAAGGCATGGCGATTTTTCGGAATATTATTGCAGGTTCCATCACGAAAATGCAGTTCTTGACTGCGCCTGTGGGCTGGAAAAATCTCCCACACATTTTGATCGTTGCCGAATACACGTCAGTCACACGCGTAAGCTCAGGAAAGGTAGAACCATCAATGATTTTGTTAGTCATCTTCTTGGACCAGACAGTCATGAGAAGTTTACGGAATTTGCAAAGACTACAGGTTGTTTCGGGAACATACCTGTAGACTTGTTCTCTGCTGGACGCGAGAACAGTTAATTTTAGACTGCTAGGTCGTAAGAGCGGCGGGTTAGACATAGTGTGGGAAGCACTGGGCTGATCCTTTTATTACTGTGTTGTGGCTTACTCTATCTTTATTTTTCAGTAACTCAGTTACTTGTATTAATATCTATTAATTTGTTTATTTATTTACATATCAGGTGCGAACGAGTTGGGCACGCCTTGAGGTGTGATCCCTGCCGGTTCCACCAGTCCTGCACATTTAGATTTAGGGCTTCGGCTTAGGACCTTAAAATACAAACAAACAAACAATCAAACAATTCGAGAAGAGTGCCCTATATGCCAATTTCCCTCCCTTATTCCATCTCCAATCATTGATACGGTGATACGCCCGTACGTTCTCGTTGTAAACCGCCAAACGGCTCCCCAGGATGCCTCCGGAGAGGACAAAAAATCAGCCGGTGCCAACATCAAGCAACCCGATCTCTTCTGCTAGTAAGCAAGTATCTACGGCTATAAACAAAGGAAAGACAAGCAAAACCTCTAAAATCAAAGGTCTCGCGTGTTACAATTTAGGTATAAGGCTGAACGGTGTTGCACCGAGGAGCAGTGCGAGGCTGAAGCACGGGCCATCTGGTGCACCCAGCATAACAATGGGTGACAATACCTTTGCGCTCCTGTAATAGTAGATTCCTTCTTTAGCTTTTAGACACTCGTATGAAGCATTCTCTTTAGCCCATGTCCATTTGTTGATCAGCTGAGAAGAGCCGTGACATTGCGCAAAAAATTATAAGCGCAAATGCATCTGAGGCCTTTTCCCAAGGGAAGGATATACACCTTCCCGATAAAGAGATGACTGATACTGAAACCCATAGTTCTACCAGCTATGTGTTAAGGGCTGCGCCCTGGATGTGTGACTGGTCTGGTGACTAAGCCCAGTCTGCCCTAATCAAGGAATAACTATACGCCGTTAAATATGTATAGTTATGCAGTGCTGGTCTTGGTTATGCTTTATGCACAAGGCTGCAGGTTTATGCAGTCAGTCCACGCTAAGGAAAGGGGTTGAGCTTAGTCCTGTAGAAATTTGGAAGGGATTAGCAACAGTTTGTTAAGACTGATTAGGCACTTATCACAATCTTGCAGATTTTGGAATGTAAGAGGCTGTTAATTGTAAGCTGTGGAGTTCTTTATTACTCCAGCTTAGAAAACAGATCGCTATATATATAATATCTATCTAAAGAAACAGAAATCTAGTGATTTGTGTTAATATGGTTTAGCGTATTTACCAGCCTCACAACTTTATGGAAAGATTGGTACGTGCAGATCTACGTGAGTGCAAACGACTATCACATCCAAAGTTGGACGTCACTTGTTTCATGATAGCAATCATTTCAACAAGTCCTTCGGTTGTGAGTTAGAAATAGCCAGAGGGATTAGGTGAGGAGTGTACGAGCGCAGGTATACGAGCATGCATTCGAGCTCATGTGTACGAATTCATCTACACGAATTCATGTATACTAGTTTATGGGTACGAGTTGGTTTGTACGGGTTATAGGTGCGAGTTCATGGGGATGACTTCATGTATACGAGTTTGGCATATCAAGGAGTTGGTGATAGAGGAGGTATAAAATAGCCCATTCCCTCGTACATTTGAATCTACATAGATAGAATATATACAGATTGTGGCACTCGCTTGTCGTGCAGTGACCGACGCCAGTTACCCTTCACACTATAGCCCTGAAATCATTGAACGTCAAGAACAGGCCCCAGAGGCCTCGACCAACCCCAAAGAAGCATCTATTTCCGAAATAGAAACGACGCGACCTGCGAGCGTGTCTGCAAGAGCAATGGCTCCAATGCGCCAAAGAGCACCTGGCATATTAAGGGTCAAGATAGCCACCCTCAGGGACTTACCAGGGACACCAGCCACCCAACCTGCTACGACTACGATAATCCACGCTAGTCAAAACACCCATCAGCAGGCGTCTACTTACACCAGTAGGGTGAATAGGACTGAAGTAGTTCCACCCGAAATACTTGCGCTGATGGAGGCGGAACAGCGCCGAGCGGCAGATACTGCTGTAAACTTTCGAATAGGTACTGCTGCTATGAACGGTACAGACAGCGCCCTTAATCCTATGATCAGTGGTCAGAATAAATCTTGCATAGATTCTATGAGAACCTATCTCCGAGCAGCTATAGCTTAATTCATATCAAAGGGACCAGGTTCATCCGCGCCCAGCTGGTCCCATTCCTCGTGATACTCCCCCGGCTGGTCAAACCAATAGACTACCCAACCAGGCAGTCAAACCGGTGACTTCTCAGCCAACAGTCCAAAAAACTTGGGCTACAGTAACCAAAAGAGGTCAACAACAAACTGCTCAACCAGTAAATTTCGGCCGCACCCCAGCAAAGCACACAAACTTACCCAAAGCAACAACAAAGCCCGCAGCCCCCTCCCGACAAGACGAAAGACTCTTTTTCCGACTTGGTAAGGACCACAACTGGCGCCAATTCTCCCCGGCAGGCATACGAGAGGCCGCAACCAAACATCTAGGCCTCCCACCTACCACTATCGAGCATGTTTACCGTGTCCCCACTGGTTTCGCAATTAAAGCAAAAGACGAAGAAACGCGCCAGTCTCTATTAGATTTGGCCGAAGCTTTTACTCCTTTGGGAGCGAAGCTGGAAAAAGAGTCTGATCTGGTGGTCCTACGTTTCTCCACGGTCCCTGTTGCTTTAAACACGGCGATGGGCAGAGTCATAGTCACAGAAGAGCTGATCCGAGATGAAATCATAAGGAATACCGATATTACTCCCCTCAAGGTCCGCCCACACGGGAAAAATCGACTAGGAGCTCCACAACAATCTTGGCTGGCATACTTTGAAAGGGTTTCTGCGCCCCGACCCGGTTTCCGTCTATTCGACGAATCTGGTGTTCCAGTACGACATCAACCAAAACGTACTGTACAGCAATGCAAACGATGCCTCGAGTTCTATGGAACTCGTGGGTGCTCTCGTGCACCAGCTTTTTGGAACTGTTCATCCAAGATGCACTCCATTTCTAAATACAAGGCCCACACCAAATGTTGAAACTGCGGGGACCTCACCGCTCCGACAGCTGTAGCTGTCTAGCACGCCCGACTCGATTTGGCCCGGTCACCAAAGAACAACTGGCAACAATCCGACAAGCCAGTCAACCCGAGTTTGCCGCGGTAGCTCGAGCAAAAGCCGCTGTTAGGCGTGCCGAGGCCGCCGCTATTGCTGCTGCTATGCATAAACCAGCAAGCCCACCTGCCCTCTCAACTTCAAATCAATTTGAGGTTCTGGCAGAAGACACAATTTTACCTGACGCTGAGGCTACTGGGGAGACAAACCCCGAAACGCACTCATGGAGGGTACTCCCCGCCCCCCACCTACCCTTAATTTTATGTCAATCAATGTAGGAAGGAGGAGCAACGCAGGATATCGCGCTTTCCCGAGCTTATGAGCTAGGCGTTGATGTTTTGCTAATTCAGGAGCCTTTGTGGCAAAAGCGCACAAAGACTACAAAGTCACATCCGGGATACACATGCCATATACCTTGTGGTGATATTGATATCAGACCAAGGGCTGTGACTTACACACGAAAATGTGATAGGATATTGTCAGCTACGCAGATATTCCCCTGCGCAACACCAACCGGAGATTACTGCTGGGTAGTAGTCAACGGAATCACACTATTCAATGTATACAAGGCACCAAATAACCCGAATGCTTTTCAACCAATAGTCAACTGGGCACCAACACAGAACTCGCTGATAGCAGGCGACTTCAACTCAGTGCATGAGGCCTGGCAACCCAACACCACTAGCCCTCATGGATAAGGTGAGCAGATAGAAAGATGAGCAGAAAGGCACCACCTGTCCTGTCTCATTGTCAGTGAGCCGACACACCGAGCAGGAAACACACTGGACCTCGTGTGGACCAATATCAGTAGCGCTTATGCCTGGGTGGACCGCAGCAAGTGTGTGACTAGTGACCACCTCCCACTCCGAGGGTATATACCAGTGAAAAATGCAGCTGTTGACCCAGAGACATCAAAGATCAGGGTTTCAAGAAGTAATTTACCGAGATACGCTCACGCTATTGCACAATGGACTCGCCCTCCTCCCCTGCTGGATTCGATTGAAAAGGTCGAAAATTACGCACAGGATCTCTGTTTCCACCTCTGAAACGCGATCAAGGCTACTGGTACTCGGTCCAATAAAGGAAAAGGGAAAGCCGCAGCTTGGTGGACACCTGAATGTAAGATTGTGCATACAGAATACCGCGCGGCCACAGATCCAGTATTACGTAAAGTAGCGGAGAAGAAGCTCAGATCTACAATCGCCGATGCTAAAAAGGAGCACATGACTCGAAAAATCGAAGGCATGACTACACCAGACGATATCTTCAAGCTAATGAAAGCATCTTCTCCTCGACAAGCCAGTGTCTCTCCCCCACTCATGTACTAAGGTAGACTAGTCACTGACCAGGCCGAAAGAGCATCGATACTTCGAGATGCCCTCCTCGCACGTAACCAAGCATCTGATGATCTCCCTCCATGCACCCTTCAAAGTGATGATCGCATTCCCTGGAACATCGAGGTCACTGAAGAGGAAGTTCGTGCCTGTACGATTGAGTGCGGAAATACGGCACCTGGGGCAGATGGAGTATCCGTAGAGCTTTTAGTAACCTGCTGGAACACAATTGGGCCGTATGTGACTGAACTTTTTCGCTCCTGCATTCAACTTAGCACTCACACAAACTGCTTCAAACTGGCTGAAGTGGCCCTTATAGAGAAACCAAACCGAGATCCAACCACAATTAAAGGTTAGAGACCAATAGCTCTTCTATCTTGTCTTGGAAAAGGACTAGAGAGACTGCTGGCAAAACGAATGGTGCACCTTGCGGTCATACACGATGTCATCAGCAAACAACAATTTGGTGCATTACCGAAGCGATCGGCAACCGACCTTGTCTCCTGTGTGGTGCACGACATCGAGGAAGCTCGCTCCCAGGGATGGGCAGCAACGTTTGTAACTCTGGATGTACAAGGTGCCTTTGATGCTGTACTCCATAACCGACTAGTAAAAAGGATGCAAACCCAGGGATGGCCTACTTATATTCTTCAATCGACAATTTCATTTCTCTCACATCGAAGGGTCCAAGTGCGACATTCAGGAGGAGTAACCTCTGAGAGAGAACTTGTCTGTGGTGTGCCCCAGGGGTCGCCTATCTCTCCACTATTATTCATCCTGTAGATGGCAGAACCGATGCGAAGTGGAAACGCTTTATCCAGATTCAGCTATGCCGATGACGTTGGTATTCTTGGAATTGGCCCAACTATTGCTGAATCAGCCGCCGCGGCGCAGAGTGAAATAGATCATCTCCTCGAATGGTCTTGCCAGAATGATGTCGCCTTTGACACGAATAAGTCTGAGGTGGTTCAATTTCCTGGACGTCGACGTCAAACTGCCATTAACATTAACATCAACGGGACGCTCATCCAACCGGCCGAACAAATCCGCTGGCTTGGGGTTTATCTAGACCCCCGACTCAGCTTCAAACACCATGTGGTAACATGTTGTGCCAAGGCATTAAAAGTTGCTCACCACATGCGACGCATCAACTCGAATTTCCGAGGAGCAGCTCCCGGTGCTCTGGTGAAGGCTGTTGATGCATGTATCACACCAGTCGCATCTTTTGGAGCAGATGTCTGGTGGCCAGGCATCAAACGTCCGACACAGTGGGGAATAGTCATGTCTTTCACTACTAACCTTTGCAGCATGATTGACAAGGCTATCCTAACGGGACTAAGGGTTGCCCTCCCGACAATGAGGACTGTATCGACGGTGGTGATTCATCGCGAAGGAGGAATCCCGCCTGCTAGAGTACAGCTCGAAGGAAATCGATTGAGACTAACAAATAGGCTTCAAACTCTTGACGATCGCCATCCTCTGAGGACTCGCGCCGCGGTATGCCCCAACGTGGGCACGCAGAAATACAAGAAAAGATGCAAGCTGTCGAAGCAACCGGAAATTCAGATGTCGCGTGTTCAGCGTGCCTATCGACAACTCCCGCAAGCTGAAGCCGCTGGATCGCTACTGCCAACAGTCTACTACAAGATTCCAGGCACGAAACAATCCAGACCAAATTTATGGCGACATGGGATAGAAAGTATCCCTGACTCAGTTATCTGCGCTGTCGTGACTCCTTGTACTTGGATCTTGATGGTTTAGCTTGGGCTTGATCTTGGTGAGCAATCTCTTGAAATACTGAATACCTGGAACTCTGGGACACTGACGATACCAGATAATGTCACGTAAGCTTTTGTAACAAATGACAAGTGTAGATGTGGATAACCTGACTTCTTGAATCCTGACTAGACTAGATGCGTAGAATAAATACAAGACTGAAAGCTGGAGAGCTTTCAACTAGAAGGCCTAACCACTATTTATACATGAGTCTACCTAGTACATTCCCTAGTACTGGTTAATAGAACCCCATCCCATCGAACGCCAGCGAACACTGTAGAACACCCAAAATACCGTCGATTGAAATAGAATTCCATAGAACTATGCAATGCCTGGAGTTCAATCGTTGTTAATAACGATCAACAGGAAAAGTCCAACAATTATAACAATATTAAGTAATTAGTGACAATCGGCAAAATAATTTATCAACGTCATTGAAGCCATTGATGAAGATTGACAAAATGCATGAAAACTCACGCCAATTAATTAAAGACAATATGTGAATAAAATTTATGCAAAAGAACTAAATGAATTCAAGCCGAAACGACTAGCTTCAGCGGGCCGTTCCGTGACATTACCCCCTCGCTAATCTCGCCGAGCTCCTGCGAGGCAATTTCTTTGATTTTCTTTTAGGCTTTGAAGCTGGAGGAATATCTGTTGGCTTGGGCTCAGAAGGATTTAGATCATGGAATTGTTGCACTAAGTCTTGAAATCCGCTTGTTTGAGTAGCGGGGATGCTCCAGTCGTCATCAGGACCATAGCCTTTCCATCGTACTAAGTAGTGTAGAGAGCCATCGACCCAGTGTGAACCTATAATCTTTTCCACTTCGTATTCAGGATCATTATCCTCAGCTTCAATCATAGGAGGTGGACCCGATGTTTGGCCAGGCAATGGATCATTCGCAGTGGCTCACAGCAAGGAGACATGAAATACCGGATGTATCTTCATCGATTGAGGTAACTTAAGCTTGTAAGCGTATTTTCCGATGCACTCTAGAATTTCAAAAGGCCCTCCATTTTTGAAGTCCAACTTCTTACATGGGCGGAGCAACTTCACGTTTTTTAGATTCAGCCAAACACGGTCTCCAACGCGAAACAAACGAGCTGCAGTCCTTGATTTATTAACCTGATTTTCGTATACTGCAGAGTGAAAAGTTATATTATCCACTAGGAACTTATCAATTTTTCGAGCATTCTCAACAAGTTCCTCCGCATCTCGTCGCTGGAACTGAATCGATGCAGGTGCAACGGGTCCCGTGAGGGGTGCAGAAAGCTCTGATCCAGAACGAGGGTATTGATGTTTTACTTAGTATGTGTGGGAATAGTGGATGGTGGAGCAGAAGAATGGAAGACAGCTACTTAGGAATATGTGTGTGTAATAAAGTGTGTATCAGAGTTAATAGTAAGATAGATTCAGATAATTATCTACAGGTGGAAGGTGACCTAGCTATATACATGCCAGGCTGATCTGTGCTTCTACAATCCGTGTTAGGTAGACTCAATAACTTAACTTAACTTGTTGGGTGGCTCGAACAATGGCGTGCATACATCGACGTTAGTGATCAACCAATTGGGGATGTCCGATTCACGGGTAATGATGTGGCGATCTCCGATCGTAAGTGAAGATCACAACACTCCCTCTGTCGATATGCTAACTTGGAGCATTTAGATTTGTGTTTGAGTGGCTGTTAGCTTAGCGGATTGTAACCTGCGATTTAAGTTTAGTCAGAGCATCTGACAATTGTCTATCTGATGGGATATAGACTATTGCTATCTGTTCGTTTTGATATTGTTCTCTGCAGTAGTGGTTCCTAAGGGCTATGTGCTTTGATCGTTTGTGGTTGTCGTGGTTCTTGATCAGAGATATTGCCGATTGGTTATCTACGTGGAGATTGGTGCATCTTGCTCCCTCTATAAGACTCACTAGTTCGAGTTCTTGGAACAGAGACTTAATCCACTGCAGCTGTCTGCAGGTTTCGGTTGTGGCTAGGTATTCCGCCTCGGTTGTGGAGAGGACTACCTCCTTTTGAAGGCGTGATTTCCAAAATATTGGTCCTGACGCAAGCCTTATTAGTGAGCCTGATGTTGATCTGCTGGTCGTCATATCTGCAGCGAAGTCTGCATCTGAGTATGCTTCCAGGGTTGGTTTATTAATGCCTTTGGTGAAGGTTATACCTTTATCTGGCTGTTTTGCTATATATCGAAGAATATGGCGTGCGGCCTGGATTTGTTCAGTGGATGGGTTTGCTAGGAAGCGAGCTAGATGATTCACTGCAAACGTGATGTCAGGGCGAGTGTTGTTGGAGAGATATTGCAGTCCTCCGATGATCGAGTTGTACTCATGATTATCTTCCTTGGAGCATTTTGAGGTGTTGGCATCTGTAAGTTTATTCAGTGGTGTGCTTGCTGGCTTGCAGTTTTCTAGGCCATGCCTCTGCAGCAGTGTGCGAGCGTATTGACCCTGGGAAAGAGTGAGCGTATTATCGCTTTGTGAAATATTGATTCCGAGGAATAAGTCCGTGTTGACAGGTTTTAACTTGTACTTTTTGTGTAGAGCAAACATTAGTTTGTATATTTTGTCGCGATTTGGTCCCATGACCTGAAAGTCGTCAACGTGCAGGAGTACAAATAGATCATGTGGCTTGTTGGTGTATAGGCACACGTCTGATGTTGTTGGGTGGAGCCCCAGCGCTGCCAGAGTTGCTTTGGCGTCATCATACCAGAGTGCGGCAGCTTGCTTTAGGCCGTAAAGTCCCTTCCTGAGTCGAATAATGTATCCATCCTTTTTGAACCCTGTAGGCATTTCCATGTATAACTCAATGTTCAAGTCTGGATTTAGAAAGGCTGTGGGGACGTCGCCTTGGCATCTGTGCCAATTAAGATAGTGGGACAATACAAGCATAATGCTTCCTGTTTCCGGTCTGGGTGTCGGTGCAAATGTTTCATGATAGTCAATTCCAGGTCTCTGTGTGTAGCCCTTTGCGGTGCATCGAGCTTTATATTTGTCGACACTACCGTCTGCCAGAAATTTCTTTTTAAAGACCCATTTACATTTCATTGGTCTTCGACCTTTGGGTAACGCATTGAGGTTTATAATTTCAAAGGTTTTTGTATTTATAAGTGATTGAAATTCTTCTAATGCAGCAGTTTTCCATAGGTGGGCATCTGGGCTTGACATAGCCTCTTCCCAAGTTTTTGGGTCGTTTGATGTAAGTGCAGCTTTACCGTGGTGTAATCGATGATAGTCAATACGTTTTACTGCTCGACCTCTTTTAGTGCGAATAAATTCTCCCTCTGGCGAGTGGGCTCGTTTTTGGCCAGCCAGAGATCTTATGGGATCCCATCCGGTCATTATTAGATCATCGTCTGGTGAATTTTCAGAGTGTGGTGTGGTTTGTATCTGTTCGATTTCTGTGTCATTGTCCGAGTCTTCGTAGTTGTTCCTGATTGCTGTGTCCTGCCCATTGTTTTTATTGACTGGATTCGAATCTGGTGAGTGAGCTCTCTTCTGACCGGCTATCTGTGGAATAGGATCCCAGCCGGTCATCACTTGATCGTAGCGAACTTCATTTTCATTTTCAGTGGGTGAGATAATGTTTTCACATGTTTGATGCGGAGTGTGGATTTCATCATGCTCCGGTGTCTTAATTAGATCTGTCTCAGTGTTTGTCGAGGAAAGGGGGCTTGGATTGGATTCGATCCATGTTGAAGATGGAATAGGTGGCGTTTGCGGATGTTGCGTGTTTAAGTCTTGTTGATGATTGCTACTTGGAGAAAACTGGTTATGTGAGATGTTATCCAATATGACTGGCTCGGTTATATTTGGAGTGTCATTTGGATGCAGTGAAGATTGCGTGTTGTCATTGAGAGTTGATGGATTGTGATTACTTAAGTCTGCAGTGAGAATTGGTTCGTTGGGCTGGGCAGTTGGGAACGATGTTGCTAACGTATCATTTGTCCAGTAGCTGGTGGTTCGTTGCTTGTCGATCGAGTCCATTTCGTCTCCAAACATGATGTCTTCATTAAAAGACGCGTGAGGGGTGAAGCTCACCGCCCATTTGAGCCCTTGAACTGGTGTTATGTGGGGATACAATATGAGGAAGTTCTTGGATGTATTTTATTGAAATCCTAGGAACCATCCTTTGTCCGCTCTCGCTTCAAACTTGCCTGGCTTAGGGCTTATTAGTTTATATGCACGGCATCCGAATCGTGGTAGCATTCTGAGATCAACTTTCTCCAAATGCGGTTGTTGTAGT
Source organism: Podosphaera xanthii (assembly GCA_028751805.1). Lineage (NCBI taxonomy): Eukaryota > Fungi > Ascomycota > Leotiomycetes > Helotiales > Erysiphaceae > Podosphaera > Podosphaera xanthii. The sequence goes on along the minus strand of JAPWIX010000006.1, from coordinate 312,914 downwards.
CCTGATAGGAAGTCAATGATGGGTAGGTTCTTAGTTCGGATGCAGTATAATCGATTAACGACAAAGCATGCGTGTCGAACAGCCCAACTCCAATAGCATGGTGGCATATTGGCGTCAATTAACATTGACCTTGCAACTCTGAGAATAACCTTATTTGCGGCTTCGGAGGGTCCATTCTGCTTGGGTGTATATGGGGCTGACGTGTCGGTTCGAATACCTTGTTACTCACAAAATTGTTTGATCTTAATGAACTCGGAGCCTTAATCTCGGAAAATTGTCCGGACGCGTTTGTCGTATTGGTTGTGCATGCTTTGTACCCATTTAACTAGTGTTGGTGCTATCTGATCCTTGGTAGTAGTGGTGAGTACCCATCTCATCCAAGTTTTGGCATCGGTAATAATCGTGGCATATTGCATATTGTCAGTGGATGGGACTAGTTTTCCAACAGTGTCGATGAATACTTCATCGAGAGGATGTTTAGGTGTTGGCCGTGGTTCTCTAGAGACGAATCGTTGTGCTTTGCTCAGGTGACATGTTTCACAGGTTTTCAGCTCGCTGGTGTCGATTCCTTCGAGACTTAATTTGAGATCTTTGGTCCGTTTTAGAGTCTATTGACCGATGTGTCCGAGTCATTGGTGCCAGCATTGAGTGCTGTCTGTTGTTGGTATTTGGGCGACACCCGGTGCTGCAGTAATGGTGGTGTCTAATTTGCCCGTGTGAAGAGGTCGGATGTAATATACGTCATTGTGAAGTGTCAGTCGGGCTATAGGTTCATCTGATTTACCATTTATGTGTTTAATTAGCATTTTGTTCTAGTAGTCAGGAAATATGTTTGCTAGTCTTTGTAGTCTCCCTGCAGAGATAATTCCTGATGATGATTTAGGAGAAAATAATGCATCGTGAAGTATGAGAGTGTGATTTCCATATTTTACGCGTGCTGTACCTTGCTGATTTAAAGATGAGATTCCTACGGCTTGGTCAAAGTGAAAGGGTTGGTGGCGCTTGGAAAGATTGTCAAACATGGATCTCACAGGAATAAAGTGGTGCGATGCACCAGTATCATAGATTGCAGAAAATTTATTAAAACAAGAAGACGATCCTGTCGCTGCTATTCTGTCAGATTCTTTCCGACGTCCTGTTTTCTTATCATATAATGTGTCCAAAAACTCCTGAAACTCCTCAAACTGTTCTTCATTATCACTAAAAGTTTTATCATCATCACCATTGGCAGCTGCTTTTCCTTTACCCTTCTCATCAGTTTTGCTCTTGCCATATCTCTATTTATCGCCAAATCTAGCGTGGGCAAGGTTAGGGTTCTGTTTGTAGCACTGCTTATTTTTATGATGGTGTTGACATAAGCGGCATCGTGCTTCCGGGTCAGGTGCGGGAGTCGATGTAGCCGCGGAGGCAGGAGTGTTGTGTGGGCGACCAATGTGGTGATTAGACGCTGCAGTGCGGAGTGAAGATACCATCGCTTGGAGTGGGATAGGCTTGTCCGTACTTTTCAGTGCCTTGTGGGATCTCCATGAGCTGAGCCATGGAACGTGCAGAGTGCCCACAAGAAAGAGTGCGGTGGCAGTGGCCTCCGGGATGGAGCAATCCGTGGGAGTTTTGTCTGTGGCGCTCAGATTTTCGGCTGCGGTGATGACATTTTGGTATGCTGTTAAGAAGGCGTCGCAGTACGCTTCTACAGTTGTAGTAAGCCTTAGAGATTGGAACTGTCGTAGGACGTCAAGGTATGGTGCAGACGCTGTTTCTCTCCTCGACTTGGAGACGCTATCGTAGAGGGCTTTGCCAGATAATCTGACATAGTCGCGTGGCCAGACTTTGCTACTGAGCCTTTCTAGTATAATGTTGCGCGCCTCAGTTTCGTTGTTCTTCCATGTGAGAACTTCTCTTCTGTGTAGCTTCCAAGTGACTTCCCATGAAGCGTCGGTGGTGTCTTTCCCTCGAGCAGGGGTGCTTGGACGTTTGACCGGGTCGACATCGGGATCGTCGTGGATGACGTGGCCAGTTAGGTCCCGTTTCGCAAGGCGTGCTCGAAGAGCAGCATCCCATTGACTGAACGAATTGGTCTCTCCAAGGATGATGAGGGTGGTGTTTTTCGACATGTTACTAAAGTTTGTTTAAAGAGCTGACCGGGGTCACAACCTGTTTTACTTAGTATGTGTGGGAATATTGGATGGTGGAGCAGAAGAATGGAAGACAGCTACTTAGGAATATGTGTGTGTAATAAAGTGTGTATCAGAGTTAATAGTAAGATAGATTCAGATAATTATCTACAGGTGGAAGGTGACCTAGCTATATACATGCCAGGCTGATCTGTGCTTCTACAATCCGTGTTAGGTAGACTCAATAACTTAACTTAACTTGTTGGGTGGCTCGAACAATGGCGTGCATACATCGACGTTAGTGATCAACCAATTGGGGATGTCCAATTCACGGGTAATGATGTGGCGATCTCCGATCGTAAGTGAAGATCACAACAATTGACCGTATACCGCTAAGAAAGGGGCTACCCCTGTGGTGTGTGAGTCTTGATTATTCATGGCGAATTCAGCAGATGGTAGATAACGGACCCAATCATTCTGTGAAAATCCAACATAAGCTCGTAGGTATTGTTCTAGTCGCGCATTCATTCGTTCCGTCTGGCCATCTGTCTGCGGATGGAAGGCTGTTGAAAGGCGGTGATCAATCTGTAGGAGCTTGCATAGCCATTTCCAGAATTCTGAAGTAAATTGAGCACCACAATCCGTAACAATCGTATCGGGTAGACCGTGAAGCCTAAAGCATTCCTTGTAAAACATAAACGCGGTCATTCGGGCCGAGATGTCGTTGCACGGAATCAGGTGAACCTGCTTAGTCATTCCATCCACTACAACCAACACAGCAGAACATTCAACACCATGCCAATCTTTACTTAACGGCAAATCAACGATGAAATCCATAGCCACATGTCGCCAACGCTGAGTTGCTACGGGTAGAGGACATAGAAGACCTTGATTACCCTCTCTAGATGCTTTTATTCTTGAGCAGGTGTGGCAATTTCTTACATATTTCTTTATCTGCTGAAGCATTCCATGCCAGAAAAAGTTTCTCTGAATTACCGCATAAGTTGAAGCCGCTCCTTGATGTCCTGATGCTAATGTGTCGTGATGACTTTGAATGATTTCTGTCGTCAGAGTCTTATCTAGATCACATTGTGGCACCACAATTTTTCCACGATAAAAAAGTATACCGTCTTTAAATTCGCACTCAGTCAAGGTAAAGTTAGACACTCTTGGCATATTTTGATCAATTAGAGCTTTTGAAACTGCCAATAACGAATCATCATTCAGGGTGGATTGGCGGATGCGTTCCTCAAACGACAAATGACTTTTATCATCCTCTCTAGATTCGTGAGGAACTTCAAGGCTATTAGCCAGTAGACTTGTTTCCCCCATACCGGGCGACAAATTCTGAGGTTTTAACAAGCGCTGCTCAAGGAATTTCTTGGAAGATGCATCTGGAGTTCCAGTAGGCCGAGATAGGGCGTCTGCAGGTCCATTCTGATCACCGGGACGATAACAAATCCTGAAATTAAATCGAGATAGAAACTCGCTCCACCTAGCCTGACGTCTACTCAATAAACGAGACTTCATGAAATACTCTAAAGCCTTATGATCCGTTACAAATTCCACTGGACTTGGTGATCATTCCAGTTCAGGACGCCATTCTTCAAAGGCCTGTACAATCGCTAGAAGCTCTTTGTCGTAGATTTCGTAGTTCGACTCCGCCGGGCTCATTTTCCGAGAAAAGAAAGCTACCGGCCTCCAGCTCCCAGAGGTGTCTGGTTATAAGAGAACACCTCCAGTTCCTCTGTCCGATTGTTTTACTAGGTATATGATGGGGTACGTACACTTGCGCAGAGTTACTAAAAGGATTCGGATGCTTGAGTAGAACAGGCAATTGCGCGTATGGCATGAATGTAAGATTGAATTGAAAGATGATGAGAATGATGATGATATCTAACAGAAGTGGCGAATCTAAGCCTACTTATACTTCTAAAATCATCCGTGCGCCAACAGAGCAAACAATGCAAACATCAAGTCTTGTGGGACCCACACCTCGCCTAACTAGTCCCAACACTTCATCCTAGCCTCTGTGGTGTCACCTCATCTGCTGCTTATGCAGCCTTGCCATGTCCACTATGCTCCTAGGCACAACACTGATGCATCAGTTTCTAATCGCGCAGGTTGATCCCAGTTGAAATGCTGAAGTATAACGTCTTTTTTGAATTTCGACTTAATTTCACTGAAGGCTGCTTCCTCGGTGGAACCCCATTTAAAGGGAACATTCTTCTTCATTAGATCAGTCAGGGGCATAACAATGGAACCAAACCTGTGGATGAATCGGCGGTAGTAATTGGCAAAGCCAATAAATCTGAATACATCTCTAGTACATTTAGGAGTTTCCCACTTCTCAATGACTTCCAACTTCGAAGGGTCCATCTTTATGCCCTCTGTTGTGATGACAAGACCGAGAAACTTGACGTGGGTTACGCTGAACTCGCATTTTTTAATGTCTATCTGAAGTCCTGCTTTCATCAGGTGAGCAAGTACTTTCTTGACATGACTCTCGTGCTCTTCAAGGCTTTCGCTAAATATTAGAATATCGTCAATGTAGGCTGTACAAAAATTATCTAAGTATCCCCTTAGCGTATCATTGATATAATTCTGGAATGAACTGGGAGCATTAGCTAAACCAAAAGGCATAACCAGATACTCATACAGCCCAAATCGGGTCCGGAATGCAGTTAGATACTCATCCACTTGGGCAATGCGCATCCGGTTAAAAGCAGAAATAACATCTAACTTTGTGAAAAACCTCGACTTCCCTAAGAGCGACGAAGTTTCATGGATACGAGGTAACGGATACCTGTTTTTGATAGTCACATCATTCAGTGCTCTGTAATCTACACAAAAACGAAGACCTCCACCTGGCTTTTTGACAAAGAGAACCGGAGAAGATGCAGGTGACGAACTAGGTCTTATGAATCCCCTTTCAAGATTCTCATGAATATATTTCTTTAGCACCTCAAGCTCTTCGCGAGACATGCCATAGAGGGGTCCCCAAGGTGGCTCGGAACCAGGTTTGAGAACAATCCGGTGGTCACTAGGTCTATGTGGAGGTAACTTGTCGGCTTCGTCCCTTGAAAATACAGGTAGATAATCATGGTAAATTTTTGGCAATTTCTCCGCCGGGTTAATTCTAGGCTTATCTCTGAGGGCTTCCTGAATATCTTCAAGTGACACGGACATAACTTTCAGATCTTCTTCCCTAGCATAATCTCTAAAATCCTGATAGCTACATGAGTCAACATTTGTTAGGCGTTCAGGGCATTTTGGTCCAGATAAATTTCTTCTTCCATCATCAATTTCATTTGGCGAGACGGCATTAATCTTGATGGGAAATCTTTCTGAATGTCTTCTACAACTGTCCTGATTGAATTTGAGATTCCCCTTAGACCAATCAATTTCTGGATTGTGGCGTTCAAGCCATGGTAGACCAAGGACAACATCAAAACTGGCTAAAGCCGTAACGAAAAAGTAAATCCGTTCAATATGGCCAGAGATTGAAATATTAGCTTTAGCCATGTGGGTTATCTTTCCATGAGCTGACTCCGTTCCATCAAAGACTTTCAAAGAGCGAGGTCGAGACATAGGGACAAGATCAAGATCAATAGCGTGCGCAAATTGAACGTCTACAAAGCCATAGGCAGAGGCTCCACTGTCAATGAGAGCAAAGGCTGGAACAACAAGAGACTTTCTATTTTTAAGATAACATCTGATTACAAAGTGACTTGTCTGATTCCAAATTCCTTCCCCAACGGCAATCGACGAGAGTGTCAATACAGACGACACGCCCTTTAGGCGACTTTCTAAAGGGCTAAATCTTTTCCCGAATAAGGATCATCCTCATTAGCGTTCCCCACCCCAGCGACCTGAGCCTGTAATAATGGCTGCGATTTCCTTGTTGTTATAGTTATGAGCTTACGGAGGACAGGATGTTGGCTACTGAATCTGTTGCAGTATACACAGAGGATGGTGTATACTGATGATGGGAATAGATATAGAATGAATACTGTATGCGTATTATAATGAATGATCTGATAATCTGCCTTATGATATGATGAGAGAAAGATATGTCTTATATACATTAAGATTATAGTTTCACACCGTCCCATTACTCCTGATCATGACCTCTGGAATCTTCTAGCATCTACTTGTGTTCTCTATAGAACAGATTCGATGCTTCTGCTGACTTCCATGAGGTTCCATGTACTTCCATCTCATCCAAGCACAATTATCATTACTGATACCAGCACCTCAGCCGAGCCAGCACAACACTTGTACATTTAAAAGATCGGTGGCCACGCTCAGCGCAGTAATAGCATAACCCCAGTTGCTTGCGTCGTTTTCTTTCCTCCTGAGAGATTGGCCCTCTTTTTTGAGCCACAGTCGCTGATAAGTCCATAGGGTCGTCAATAACAGCTAGCGATGACGGCTGAGTCGATTCTTGAGGCATAACTGGCGGTCGGTTTAAACCAGCATAACGAGATCGAAATCGATATTCGGCATGAGAAAAAGATCGTAGACGATTTTCGATGTCTTGAAGACGAGACACTGCTTCGTCGAATCCAAGAAGGTCAATCTCGCGCTCGTGAACAAGGGCTTTCTTCAGTTCCAGACTCATGTTATTGAGGACTAAATCCTTGAGGTAACGAGAATTACCCTCGTATCCGGCTATGGCTGCATCACGACGGATTTCTGCTATCCAGGTACTGAAATTCTTGTTCTTCTGCGGGTTAGAATGGAGACGTGAGGTAGCATCACGTACTCGATTAGGATCACCAAAGATCACGGTTAATTGATCCATCATGTGCGTAAACGAAGGGAATGTAAACGTTCCATCCTGGATCCAAGTCTGCAGATGCGTTTTACTTTCGGAATTCATTCTTGAATAAGCGTAAATCATTCGAGATTGCTCAGTAGGATAGTGGTCCAGATTTCCCTTGATCTTCATTAGGATTGACTCCTTCCACGTATAAAAATCCTTCTTAGCTCCCGAGAACACATGGGTATCTGGAACTGGTGCCGATCGTGCAGTATTCCTAGCGTCTAGAATATTGACTAATCTTGACGCTAAATTCTCCTCGGCCTGTTCACTTACTGCAGCATTCCTGAGGCTCAATGCTTCGACTAACTTCGCCAATAGGTTCTCATCTTGCTGCTGGGGTTTCTGGGAGGCAGGCTTCTTTTCTAACTTCTGAATCCTTCGATTTGCCGCCTCTAACTGTGCTTCAGCCACTTCGCTTCTAACTTTCAAGGCCTTGATCGCACCAATGACCAGGGCCGGGTCAGACTGAACTCCTTGGATAAACTGCGAGACATCTGATATCTCGGAAATCTGTTCTAAAACCTGACGTTCTTGACATGGGAAGTCCTGAGTGCTTGAGCTTGGGTTCATGATGAGTTAAAAGTGAGCTTTCAGTAATGTCGTGACTCCTTGTACTTGGATCTTGATGGTTTAGCTTGGGCTTGATCTTGGTGAACAATCTCTTGAAATACTGAATACCTGGAACTCTAGGACACTGACGATACCAGATAATGTCACGTAAGCTTTTGTAACAAATGACAAGTGTAGATGTGGATAACCTGACTTCTTGAATCCTGACTAGACTAGATGCGTAGAATAAATACAAGACTGAAAGCTGGAGAGCTTTCAACTAGAAGACCTAACCACTATTTATTGTTGGATTTTCAGGCTCGTTGTTTTCCTGAGCGTACATGAATTGATTTTGTGATATGATCAGCAAGATCATCACCGAGGACATTTTTAGTCGTTTTAATCCGACATGTTTTTTCTTAAAGTGATCGGCAATATCAGGGGAATAACCAGTATGCGAACCACTGAGAGAATAAAAAATAAAAGGGGTCATGGGGGTCTCAGTATTATGTATTTAGATGAGTTTTCCTTACTATCTATAATCTGTAATCTTCTTAGGATTTTATATATACAATCTTATTATATCTGGTCAGAAGAAAAACCGATATTCTACATCAGCTTGCTATTAAAGTGTTCTTTTTGTGTTGTAACCCTTGTTCTTCGAGATATTCCTCTTTGAACTCTCTACAACATTCAACATTTATACATGAGTCTACCTAGTACATTCCTTAGTACTGGTTAATAGAACCCCATCCCATCGAACGCCAGCGAACACTGTAGAACACCCAAAATTGTTTTACTAGGTATATGATGGGGTACGTACAATTGCGCAGAGTTACTAAAAGGATTCAGATGCTTGGGTAGAGCAGGCAATTGCGCGTATGGCAGGAATGTAAGATTGAATTATAAGATGATAAGAATGATAATAAAATATTTACAATGTGGCAGACTTCAGCCTATTTATACCAAGAATATGTCTGTGTGTGACCAGATCAAATGCAGCAAACACAGATATTCTTTGTGTGCCGAACATCGCTTAACTTATCCAAACACTCCAGCCCGACTGCAGCCGCATCGGCTCTTCCGTGACCCCAGCGTACTCTGCCGTGTACCGCTCCGTCTAAGCTCCTGCTGCCGGAACGAGCACGTTCACCGAAGCTCGGCATAACACTCCCTCTGTCGGTAACGACTATTTCTCAGCTTCTCAGTGAATTTCCACAGGTGACTTGACCTTTGTCAGTGCGTCAGCAAGCTGAAGATTTGATGGGACAAAGGTGACAGTTATCTTCCCATTTTGATGCTGCTCGCGGCAGTAGGAGTTCCTGAGCGCTATATGCTTAGACCGCTTATGATTGTCATAGTTTTTGATCAGTGAGATTGCTGATTGGTTGTCGACGTGAAGGTTGGTACATGCTGCCCCATTAATGCGGTTAGTGATATCTAGTTCTTGAATGAGTGACTTGACCCATTGGAGCTGGCGGCAGGTTTCAGTAGCTGCCAAGTATTCTGCCTCAGTGGTGGACAGGACCACCTCCCGTTGCAGATGTGATTTCCAGCTGATAGGACCTGATGATAATCTGATTAGCATTCCAGATGTCGATCGGCTGGTTGATGGGTCGGCTGCAAAGTCTGCGTCCGAATATGCTTCGAGAGTTGCTTGATGGTTGTTTCGAGTGAATTCTATACCTTGGTCAGGGTCCTTCGCAATATACCGGAGTACTTGACGTGCGGCTTGCATGTGTTCGTTCGATGGGTTGACCAGGAATCTTGCGAGATGGTTTACCGCGAATGCAATGTCTGGTCTCGTGTTGTTTGAGAGATACTGTAGTCCTCCAATGCATGAGTTGTACTCTGTCTTTTCATGCGGAAGGCACGTCACGTTGTTTGGTTCCATCATGCGTTCCAATGGCGTGTTTGCTGACTTGCAGTCTGAGAGACCGTGTCTGTTGAGAAGAGTGCGTGCGTATTGTCCTTGAGAGAGCTTCAGAACCGTAGTTGATGGGTGTCTGATCTCTATGCCAAGGAACAGATCAGTGCTGACAGTCTTGAGGTTATATTTACGATATAATGCACTCATTAGTTGGTCTATTTTTGACTGATGTGGACTCACTACTTGAAAGTCGTCAACATGCATCAGTACAAAAAGATCCTTTTCACTGTTAGTGTAGAGACAAATGTCAGATGTGGTGGGAAATAAACCCAGCTGGGCAAGTGTTGACTTAGCATCATCATACCATAAAGCCGCTGCTTGCTTGAGTCCATAAAGGCCTTTGCAGAGTCGGATGACATAGCCATCTTTCTCGTATCCTTTTGGAAGTTCCATAAACAAGTCTATTTTAAGGTCAGGGTTAAGAAATGCAGTTGGTACGTCACCTTGTTTTCTGTGCCAGCCTAGTTGGTGTGCAAGAATGAGAATGATTCGTCCTGTTTCAGGTCTAGGTGTGGGTGCGAAGGTTTCATGGTAGTCAATGCCTTGTCGCTGAGTAAAGCCCTTAGCTGTGCAGCGAGCCTTATATTTTTCTATGTCGCCGTTTGCGAGAAACTTCTTTTTAAATACCCACTTGCATTTCATGGGCTTGCGGCCTTTGGGTAGTTGCGAGTGTGGGATTATCCGTATGGCTCCCTTCTGCTTCAGAGATTGGAATTCTTCTTCAGCTGCTCTTTTCCAATGTGGGGCTTCTGGGCTGGACATTGCTTCGTCCCATGTTTGTGGGTCAGTTGATGCTTGTGCAGTCATGCCATGGTGTAGTCGATAATAGTCAACACGCTTGACTGCTCTACCGCGTTGTGACCTAGTAATGCCGTCTTCTGGTGAGTGAGGACGCTTGGTACCGGCCACTGGTTGTACTGGATCCCATCCAGTCATGACGTGGTCAAGATGTTCATCCTGCTCAGTCGATTCTGCTTCATCGTCCGAAATTTCCACAGCGGGTATCTCCCTCTGATCCGCAAGTTGGTGGCTTGGCCTTGAAACGACTTGCAGATCTGTTGAATGCGAAGGAAAATTATCAGATTCTGGCGAATTGGGGACAGTATGAATATCGTGTGAATCTGATTGATGGTTGATGATAGAGTTTGGTGGATGTGAGTCATGTGAGTCATATGACTCTACAGATTCCATGGTGACTGTGGGGTGGTGAGGTGTAGACGGCGGATGCTCCCTCTGATTTTCTGCAGTGAATTGATGGGGTGCCGATGGTTGTGAAGTAGGTTGAGGCCGTGATGGTGTGTTGTTGCTCGTATGGTCATGCGATGGATATGGCGGCTGGGTCGATGGTGGCTCCGAGAAGATGGAACTGAGATTTGCCCAGTAGCTGGTAGTATGCTGGCGTTCTATAGAGTTTAGTTCATCGCCAAAAACTGTGTCTTCGTTAAAGGATGCGTGAGGGGTGATGCTTTCAGACCATTTCCACCCTTGCGCTGGTGTCCAATGGAGGTGATAGATGAGAAAGTTTTTGTTAGTATTCTTTTGAAATCCTACAAACCAGCCCATTTCTGCCCTTGGCTCGAATTTGCCTGGTTTAGGGTCAATGAGTTTATATGCACGACAACCAAAGCGTGGAAGGTTGGTAAAATCAATTTGGTCTGAGTGAGGCTGCTTCAAACCTTTGAGAAAGTCTATTAACGGCACCGATTTTGTGCGGAGGCAATATAGACGATTAGTGATGAAGCATGCGTGTTCGACCGCCCACGGCCAGTAACATGCAGGCATTCGTGCATCTATGAGCATAGATCTTGCTCTTCTCAGAATGACCTTGTTGGATGCTTCAGATGTCCCGTTTTGTTCAGGCGTATAAGGTGCGGAGACGTCTGTCCTAATCCCGTGTTGTTCACTGTAGGATTTTATGCGGAAGAATTCGGAGCCCCCGTCTCTAAAAATAGTGCGGACTCTTTTGCCGTACTGATGATGTTGATGCTCGACCCATTTTACTAACTGGGGTGCAATTTGGTCTTTGGTGCACGTGGAAATGGCCCATCTCATACGTGATTTTGCGTCGGTAATGATAACAGCGTACTGTTGCCCATTACATGCCGTGGTTAGTTTTCCAACAGTGTCAATGAAGACCTCATCAAGGGGATCAAATGGTGTAGGCCTCGGTTCTCGTGAGACATACCGTTGTGCTTTGCTGAGGTGACAGGTCTCACAAGTAGATAATTCACTTGTGTTTAATCCTTCCATGCCTTTAGAGCATTGTGCTGTTTTCTTTAGAATCTTCTGCCCGGTGTGACCTAATCTCTGATGCCATCTCTGTGCACTGGAAGTGTTGGAGACTCTGGCCACTCCTGGGGCTGCTATAAGTGGTTGATCATGATGACTAGGCAGGGAGTGGATATAATACACATCATTCTTCCTAATTAATCTGGCTATTGGTATACACTGGCCTTGTGGAGTTCTTCTTGCGAGTGTTGTCATATTATCGTCACGCGTTATAGAGCCCAATCTTTGGAGTCTTCCGGCCGATATGATTATACAGGAGGAATTGGGGGAATATAAACAGTCATGGAGATCAAGGGTAGTACTACCAATGACGATGCGTGCGGTACCTTGTCTTGTGAGTGATGTTTTTTCTACTGCTTGGTCAAACTTGATGGGCTTATGCCTGGTAAATATGTCACGGAACATGGATTCACATGGGACAAAGTGGTGCGATGCACCGGTATCATAGATAGCAAAGCGTGTATTGGATGAGGAAGATGCGGAGGCAGCTACTGCTACTCCGTCCTCAGACTCACTATCACTATCAATACAGGAATTGGCGACAGAGATAACGTTAGACTTCCCCTTCCCTTTGCCTTTGCCAATAGCTTTCCGAGCTAAATATCGCTCACCAACTGGTCCGACAGCCAATTCGGGATGTTGTTTAAAACACTCTCTATTGAGGTGTCTATGCTTACATCTCTTGCATTCGGCGTCAGGGTCATTGGCTACATTTGAGCCTTGGGCTGCCATAGCGTGGTTAGTTTCGGCAGCTGTGGTGGTCCTATGACCATCAACAACCCTAAGAGTCGACATCATAGTTTCCAAAGACGTGTAAGAATTATTGTCGTTACATGCCCTTAGATCTCGCCATGTACCTAACCATGGCACATGCTTGGTGCCGAGAACAAAGACGGCAGCGACCTGGCCCTTGGTCACATGGTACTCAGTCCCGGTGGCTGCATGTAGAGATTCGGCAGCCTCGTTGAGAGACTGAAGATGTACCTGGAAACGATTAATATAGTCATCTGCAGTGTTAACAAACCTTGTCCTCAGGAACGTTTCCAATGCGCGCGCGTATGGTGCGGTGGCTGTTTCCTTTCGGGTGTCGGCAATGCTATTGTATAACTCGAGAGCCGTCATCTGATCATATGATCTAGGACACATCGAGGGATCGAGTCTGCTGATGATTATGTTCTTTGCAGAAATTTCTCCAAGAGTCCATATCTCTAGAGCCCTGAGATGTTCGTCAAGTGCGGTCGAGAAACCCGGATCTTCAGGGCTCATTTCCGCAGTGGTGTCGGCGGGTCGAAGGATTGGGCGGATGCCAGGGAAATTATGGAATACATGTCCTATGACATTATTCTTGGCTAATTTCGCCTGGAGACAACTTTTCCACTTTGGAAGTGGAACGCCTTGAGAGAGAACAACCTTGGAGGTGTCGCGGTGCATGGATTGGAACATGGTGGTGTGGAACCTGGAGCAATCTATTTACTATTAGTAATGCTTCTATGCGTGGTACAGCGCCGGGCTCATAACCTGTTTTACTAGGTATATGATGGGGTACGTACAATTGCGCAGAGTTACTAAAAGGATTCAGATGCTTGGGTAGAGCAGGCAATTGCGCGTATGGCAGGAATGTAAGATTGAATTATAAGATGATAAGAATGGTAGTAAAATATTTACAATGTGGCAGACTTCAGCCTATTTATACCAAGAATATGTCTGTGTGTGACCAGATCAAATGCAGCAAACACAGATATTCTTTGTGTGCCGAACATCGCTTAACTTATCCAAACACTCCAGCCCGACTGCAGCCGCATCGGCTCTTCCGTGACCCCAGCGTACTCTGCCGTGTACCGCTCCGTCTAAGCTCCTGCTGCCGGAACGAGCACGTTCACCGAAGCTCGGCATAACAAAAATACCGTCGATTGAAATAGAATTCCATAGAACTATGCAATGCCTGGAGTTCAATCGTTGTTAATAACGATCAACAGGAAAAGTCCAACAATTATAACAATATTAAGTAATTAGTGACAATCGGCAAAATAATTTATCAACGTCATTGAAGCCATTGATGAAGATCGACAAAATGCATGAAAACTCACGCCAATTAATTAAAGACAATATGTGAATAAAATTTATGCAAAAGAACTAAATGAATTCAAGCCGAAAAGACTAGCTTCAGCGGGCCGTTCCGTGACACCCAGCGCCCCTCCCACAACCTCACGAAAACACGGCATCGCCAGATGTCGAAATAGTCGATATCCGACCCGCCAGCACCATCGCGACAAACCCTCCTACGCAACCGCAGAAAGGCTCTCTCGAGCAGAGCATGACAGACTACATCGACGCGGAAATTTTGAAATTCCAAAAATGCGTCAAATAGGCAAAACTCATCCTGAGTACGTTCTGCAGACTGTTGGACGGGATAGAGGACGAAGAGCTACGAAGCTCAACCGAAGCCGCAACTGCCAGCCTTAGGGATAGGATCGCAAACATCCTATCGGGCAAGGCAAGTAACACCCAGCCTGACAACCAGCCACATCTCATTACCAGGACCAGAGCCAAGCTAGGCCCTACGCCAGCTGCCCAACCCCCTGTACAGCACAAAAGGCCTGCAGCAAATGCGGTAGATACTACAAAGCCCCCCCAGGCTGCGGATACTTCTCGTGGCGCCAAACTAGGAGCCGTGCTATCGACAATAAGAGCTGAGCCAACAGAAGGCTCAGCGGTTGTCCGCAAGAACAAGAAGCAGACAAAGCAAGCCCCTAAACCTGCAAAAATGACTATTCCCTCGCTCAACCCACCTCGGGGGTCGGCAAGGGTACACCCACCCCCGTCGATCCGCCCCGACGAGAGGCTATTCCTACGACTCAAAGAAGACCATCTGTGGCGAAAAATGTCGCCATACTTCGTAAAGATGAGCCTAGCAGCGAAACTCCGGGTCGCCAGCTCAGCAATTCAACAAGTCACGATTGTTAACTCGGGATTTGCCGTCACTGCCACAAACGAGGCAGCCAGAAACCTATTCCTCGACGAGGCGTATCGCCCAGGGAGCAAGGAAAGCGATTCTGAGAATAACAACCTCATCCTGCAGGACCTCAAGCTGGAAGCGGCATCCAAATGGACATCAGTTCTCGCCCCAAATGTCACGGACCACCTGCAAACTTACAATATTCCCACAACTGTCGAGTCTGGCACACCAATCAGTCTTCAGCAAATATCAGTACCAGTTACTAGAGAAATGGTCATAAAAGAAGCCACTCTCAAAACTGGCATGGTATCAATCTCAGCGCGACCCCTCGCATCTAGCACGGATCGACCCGCAACCGACTGGGTAATCCACTTCCCAACCGGCACCCCCAAGCTCGGAGAGCGACTCTTTGAGGAAAGTGGGCGTCTTACAGAGTTCCACCGCCGGCTACGAATAGCCCAATGTAATCGCTGCTGGGGGCATCACCCAACCAAAACCTGCTCCAGAGCATCGCGATGTATCGGATGTGGCTCTCTAGGGCACTAAGCAGAAACATGTAAGCAAGAAATCCCCCGCTGCATCAACTGCCACGGCCCGCATAGAGCTGATGACCCCTGCTGTATGGCACGCCCAGTACGTGTAAAAGGAAAGACAGTGCAGCAGACCCAGGATCAGCTTACTGTCATCCGCCAAAGAGGGCAGAAGGACAGAACCGCGAAAATCCGAGAAGCAGAAGGCTGCCGAGGCGACTGCAGACAACAACACTCAGTCCCCCTCTCAATGCCCGTAAGAGACCACAACCTTCCTGGGACAACCATTCGACCAACAATCACGTTTCTCTGCGCAAACCTCGGCAAGGGAGGCCCCGCGAATGACATCATCTTGCAAGCCGCCTGGGACGCAGGCACAGACGTTCTACTCATTCAAGAACCCTGGGCCTCGAAACGCAACGACAACTGGCTTATGAAGTCACATCCTGGTTTCGACAGATACTCACTAAGCATCGGGGGAGCAGATACGCCTAGGCCAAGATCTTTAATATACGCTAAAAAGGGAAGGAAGACAAGGCAGCTTTTCACATGCGGCACATCGTCAGACATCGCAGCAGCGGTGATAGACGGTGTGAGTTTTGTCTCTATATACCGGGCCCCAGGGGTAGCCCTCCCACCTCTTCTATCATGGAACCCCACCGGACCGACAGTAATCGGCGGCGACTTCAATTCAGTGCATCCAGAGTGGCAACTAACAGCAGGACGCTCGCACGGAGACGGCCATATCCTTATTGAATGGATGCTTGAGCACGGCATGGCCTTGGCTTCGAGCCCAGGCGTCCCAACGCACACAAGAGGTAATACCCTCGACCTAATTTGGTCTAACGTCGGGGCTATTGCCGACGTCGCACCAGAGCTCGATTCTACTTCGGACCACATGACACTCGCAGGCGACGTCCCACGGCCAGACGCTGGCGGATTGGCAACTATCAGACTCAACAGTCCCATACGGGTAGGCGATGATTCTCTAGAGGACTTTGCCAAAGTAGTGAGAGAATGGAGTGGAAACATAGGAAGACAAGAGTTAAGGACGGCAATCGACGTGGAAAATCTTGCCAACGGCTTAGTGGAAACCCTCAGCAACGCAATAAAAGCAACCGGCAGGCGAGGCTCCCCTCAGCTTAGGCAATCGGCACCATGGTGGACAGACGAGTGCCGGGAGGCTAAGAGCTCATAAAGAATAATTGGGGACGATGCCAGCAGAAAAGCATTTCGACAAGCAGTCAAGATCGCCAAACGCCAGTACTGGCGCCAAAAGTTCTCCGAAGCTAAGAAAGACAGCGATATTTACCGAATGGCTCGATGGGCGAAACCGCAGCAGCAAGGAAAAACTGCCCCTCTCAGAACCACAAACGGTTTCGAATCTGACCCCCGCCGCCGCGCTACTCTACTCCGCGATATGCTACTCGCCAGGTTTACGAGCGAAAATGACATCGAAGCCATTACGGACCCCACAGACACTGAACCCGGAACTGATCATCTACCTTGGACAATAGAGGTTACAGAAGAGGAAGCCAAATGGGTAGCCACATCGTGCCAAGACAAGGCCCCAGGCGCTGACAACATCACCGTCCGGCTGGTACGTGCAGCATGGCCAGCGATAGGACAGGCAGTACGAGCCCTTTACGAAGGATCCCTCCGCTACAAGCACTTTCCGACTACTTTCAAACTAGCCGAGGTCATCCTAATCCCCAAACCAGGCCGCGACCTCAGCACAGCAAAAGCATGGCGACCTATCGCACTTCTCTCGTGCCTCGGTAAAGGACTCGAGTGTCACGGAACGGCCCGCTGAAGCTAGTCGTTTCGGCTTGAATTCATTTAGTTCTTTTGCATAAATTTTATTCACATATTGTCTTTAATTAATTGGTGTGAGTTTTCATGCATTTTGTCGATCTTCATCAATGGCTTCAATGACATTGATAAATTATTTTGCCGATTGTCACTAATTACTTAATATTGTTATTATTGTTGTTTTTTTCCTGTTAATCGTTATTAACAACGATTGAATTCCAGGCATTGCATAGTTCTATGGAATTCTATTTCAATCGACGGTATTTTGGGTGTTCTACAGTGTTCGCTGGCGTTCGATGGGATGGGGTTCTATTAACCAGTACTAGGGAATGTACTAGTGTGGACTCATGTATAAATAGTAGTTAGGCCTTCTAGTTGAAAGCTATTCAGCTTTCAGTCTTGTATTTATTCTACGCATCTAGTCTAGTCAGGATTCAAGAAGTCAGGTTATCCACATCTACACTTGTCATTTGTTACAAAAGCTTACGTGACATTATCTGCTATCCTCAGTGTCCCAGAATTCCAGGTATTCAGTATTTCAAGAGATTGTTCACCAAGATAAAGCCCAAGCTAAACCATCAAGATCCAAGTACAAGGAGTCACGACATCGAGCGCCTGGTCGCCAAACGCATAGCACATACGGCACTCAGCAGCCAGAAGGTACCTCAGCAACTAATTGGAGCACTGCCCGGCCGGTCAGCCAACGACTTGGTCGCATGCCTTATCCACGACGTGAAACATACACTGAGCTTACGACATAAAGCTGTACTGGTAACACTAGATGTCCAAGGAGCTTTTGACGCGACTCTTCACAGACGACTCCTGCGAAGAATGAAGCAGATGGAATGGGCGCCGGAGACCATTAGCTGGACAGCCTCCTTCCTGCAGGGGCGCTCAGCTCGTGTCAGATATGATGGAGGCGTAACCGACGCAGTAAATCTTGAGTGTGGCCTCCCACAAGGGTCACCCCTATCGCCGATCTTATTCCTTCTGTACATGTCAGAGGTCGCAGGGGGAAGCTACCGGAGGTTTGGCTACGCAGATGATCTAGCTGTACTCGCAGTAGGAGCAACAGCAGCTCTGGCAGCGGAAGCCGCCCAACGCGAAGTGAACGCTATCATGGCCTGGGCAGAGAGCAACGCCGTCACTTTTGATCCAGCTAAGGCGGAAGTCCTGTACTTCCTCGGCCCCAGAGCAAGAATCACAGACCTATCCCCAATAATGATCGGAGATTGTCACGGTTCGGGATATTGAGGCAGAAGCACTGTATATCGTAAAGTAGTTTATATTTATCTATGAAGAGAGGAATTACATCTGCCCAGGTAGCATCTACTTATAACACTTCCGATGAAATGCCACCAGGCTCTCAATGCTACAATAACACCATGGCATGTAATACCCCTTGCAACATGAAACATAGGCAAGTTCCGCCAAGCTGAGTCCAAGCGTCATACCCTGCCGATCGCTTGACGGGAAGCTAGCATACCCGGATAGGGCTGCATTAGTCTGTGCATATGATGACCATCATAAGCTACAGGAAAATATCGGCTTATCAGCCGTCACATTGCCCTCTCTTCTTCCGGAGGTTGCCGTGGTCCCCTTTAGCTTTTCTTCTTTGCCATCTTTTTTGAACCGTTGATGACTCGGCAGGGCCAACGAACATGCCAGTTTCTGATTCTGCGGGACCATCATTGGTTTCAATTGGGCCATATTTTTCCTCAAAATCATCTAAAGCTGTAGTATCTTTAATATTATCAATAGGCTCCCAAGACGGACTTTTCCAACCAACCCATTTTACCATTGCCTGTCTGAATGTACCACGTCCCCTTTTTACTGTTCGTGGTCGAAGAATTGATTCTACTTCGTATTCCGTCTCTCCTAACTCATCAAGGACTGGCGGATTCTGCGCATCATCCCGTATTTGGCTTGGATAAGGGTCATTTCCTGCTCTTTTTACCAGCTCAACATGAAATCTTTTGTGGATGTTGCCCGGAACATTCAGTTCAACAGTCAAGGCGTCTGGTACATTTGTCACTTCATATTTAGCATGCTGCCACGCTAACTTCTTTGACAGCTGGGGTGTTTTGACGTTGCGCAAGTCTAACCATACCTTGTCTCCCACTTGAAACCGATCTGGCTGTCGACGAAATTGATTAGCGCTACCCTCATTTCGCTGCTGTGCCGAGGCCATGGCTGCTTGTGCGAATTCTTGAGCATCTCGTAGTCGTTGTACATATTTTTCGCCTTCAATAGTCCCTGGATGTCGGAGCCTAGCTTCACTGTCCTGAATTGGTTCTATTAGCGGATCTAAATCATAGCCATTTCGGAGGAAGAATGGACTCAGTCCACCAATAGCAGAGCTTGGTCTCGAATTCAATGCTAATTGGGCTAGGGGGGGCAATTCCATCCAATTATCCTGTGCGTAGCAAACAAATGATCGTAAATATTTATATAGCTCCTGATTTGCCCGCTCACTTGCATTGGACTGAGGGTGATATGCAGTTGTCAATCGTTGAGTAATGCCTGTCAATTTGCAAAACGTTTTCCAAAAATGACTTAGCCAGTCACTTCCCCTATCGCTTGTAAGAAATCGTGGAAACCCGAAGTATCGATAATAACGATCCACAAACAATTCTGCGCAATCCTTAGATTTCATTGAGCTTGCCCCGAACAAGAAGATATCCTTGGATAAACGATCAGTGATAACCATTACGTTCTTGCAGCCCTTTGATTCGGGAAGATCGGTGATAAAATCAATTGTTAGCTCACACCCAATTCGTTCCGGAATCGGTAATGAGCGAATAAATCCCGCCTTCGCCTCTCGCCACACAGTAGTCCTGCCGCAAACATCACAATTTCGGATAAAACGCCTTACCGATTCTCTGAGTTTCGGCCAGAACCATCGGCGTAGAAGCATTCCTATCATTGTATCTCTACCCGGATGACCTGCCAAATTGCTGTCGTGTATTCTCTGCATAATAGCCGTTCTCAAAGGCTCAAAATCCGGCACCCAGATGCGGTTCTCTCTACCACGTAAAATGCCATCTGCGGCTACCGTACACTCAGCAATGTTGGCCTTTAACTTCTGAGCTAAATCTGGTGGGAATCCCCTCTCTCCAGCCTGGACCGAGTCACGTGCTCTTCTCCAATCCGTATCCTTTTCTACTCCTTGTATCCACAAAGCTTGCATCTCATCTTCCTCAAAAACTCGTGCTTGAGTAGCTGGATATTCTTTTACACTACCTGCCGTTTTTTCTACCTGCACATCCACTGGGTTCGTAATCACTTTGGGCAGTAACTGCATTACCCTGCCGGCTGTTTGCTCATCGCTTAGCCCTCTTGGCTTATCTTGGTCACGACGCGAAAGCGCGTCTGGTCTTTCACAAGCACTTCCAGCGCGCCATTTGAGTAAGAAGTTGAACTGCTGCAATACGTCATTGTATCTTGCTTGGCGCTCGTTAAGCAAACGTTTGGACGCAAAATAATTCAGATTCCTATGATCACTCAATATAGTGAAAGGTTTACTAACTGATCGTAATTCTGCCTGCCATTCCTGCAAACATGCAACAATTGCTAACATTTCCTTATCATGAATAGGATAGTTAGCCTCAGCGCCGTTTAGTCGTCTTGAAAAATAGGCCACTGGCCGCATCCTGTCTCGGTCGTCTAGCTGAGATAAGCATCCGCCTAATGCGTATCCTGAGCAGTCAGCTTCCATTACTGTATCGCGTTCAGGATCCCATTGCGCCAGCACCGGCTCTGATGCGAAAATCCTCTTTAATTTTTCGAAAGCTTCTTTTTCTGCCGCTCCCCATCGCCACAATGTCTGCTTTTTCGTCAAATTTATCAAGGGCGCCGCGATATCAGAGAATCCATCAATGAAACAACGGTAGAAATTTGCAAATCCAAGAAATGATCGCACGCCTTTAACCGATGACGGGTCCTTCCACTCTAGGATTGCTTTAACTTTGACTGGATCTACCGTCACACTTTCCCCGGCCCTAACAATGAACCCGAGATATTTCACTTCTTGACATAGGAATTCGCATTTATCAATGTCTAGGTAAAGTCCAGCGTTATCCATCTTCTCAAGAATACTCCGGACTGTTTTCCAATGATTTTCTACACTTCCATCAGTATACGCCAAAATATCGTCCATGTAAGCAGTGGCGTCAAGGTCTAAGTGTTCTCGCAAGTGCTCATTCACATATCTCTGAAATGTGGCTGGTGCGTTGACCAGTCTAAATGGTGTGACTAGCCATTCAAATAGCCCAAGCCGACATCGGAACGCTGTGAGCCACTCATCTCCTTCTCGAATTCTTATACGATGAAAAGCTGATTTCACATCTAGCTTCGTAAACCACTTTGCCTTGGACAATTGCCGTAAGGTCTCTTTGAATAAGGGAATAGGGTACCTATCTGGTATCGTAATTGCGTTTAATCCTCGATAGTCAACACAAAAACGCAGTCCACCGCTTGGCTTCTTTGCAAATAAAACAGGTGCTGCTGCTGGCGAGGAGCTCGGCTTTATCCATCCCTTATTAAGAAGATCAGTTAAAGTCTTCCGCAGAACTAGCAGTTCTTCGCGCGACATATTGTACAGCGGTCCCCATGGTGGTGTCATCGGTTTCCCATTCTCTTGCTTGAGATTAATCGCATGATCTAGACTGCCTCTTACGGGAGGTAGCACGTCAGCACCACTACTATCCGCAAATAAATGTGCGAAGTCTTTTACTTGCTCTGGTAAACGTTCCCTAGCTTGTCCAAATGTTAATTTAGGCTTGGGACGTAATGCTTTGCTGATATCTTCTAGCGTAGCCTTACAAACTGGAACTGATTCAATCATTGCAACCATCGCCTTCACCGGAGTACAACGAGGACGGGCGATGTTTCCCAGATTTTGCCGCCACTTTCGAGAACTGAAGATAGAGCCACCACTCTTCCGTAACTCAAGTCTCTGCTCTATTGAATATATCACTGCATCCTGGTCTTCCAACCATTTCTTTCCGAGTATTAAATCGTGTGCGCTATTTGGGACCACGTATAGCCACAATTTTGGCGTAACATATCCATCCAAATCCAGTGACAAGTATGTAATCGAATCAACTATCGGCTTATTTATCGACGAGTCTTCTGCGGTCTCCAAAACCCTGGGAGATATTGAGGAACGAGGGAGCTTTAGTTTTGCGGTTAGACCTTCATCGATTATGCCTGAACATAGACACCCATTATCAACAAGTGCTTGCACCATTTTCGCATCGTTCAAAAGCGCATTAACCAGAAATGGGGTTGTATTCATATTTTCCTCTTCACGCGCACCTTCTTTTGGGACTTGAGAGTTACTGTAATTGGGGGTCCTTGAAATATTTTCTGATTCTAACTTATCTGGTTTGTCCCTGGCGTCCTGTGTAACCAAATTCTGGGGTGCTTGTCTCCGTGCTGGTAACAGAGGACAAAAACTTGTATGGCATCCCTTTCTCTCACAACGGAAGCAACGTTTTTCCTTCCTAAATCTAGCAAGTTGATCTCTTGTCTTCCATTTGGCAACAAAAACTACACCATCAATTTTCGGCAGCCCGTCGGCGGTTTTACCTTGAGAAAATGGCATTCTTAATATACCTGATAGGATTCTGATTGATATTCGCCTATACCCAATCTCTTATGACTCCAAACACTAACTTGCGATGCTGCTGAATATTTTGAAGCCGCTGTGGCTCCGGAATCTGAATTGAACTTGAGCTGATTATTTCAGAGCCGCTGTTGCCCCGAAATCTGAACTGAACTGAAAATAAAGTTATGAGATAGATAAATATATGTCACGGTTCGGGATATTGAGGCAGAAGCACTGTATATCGTAAAGAAGTTTATATTTATCTATGAAGAGAGGAATTACATCTGCCCAGGTAGCATCTACTTATAACACTTCCGATGAATTGCCACCAGGCTCTCAATGCTACAATAACACCATGGCATGTAATACCCCTTGCAACATGAAACATAGGCAAGTTCCGCCAAGCTGAGTCCAAGCGTCATACCCTGCCGATCGCTTGACGGGAAGCTAGCATACCCGGATAGGGCTGCATTAGTCTGTGCATATGATGACCATCATATGCTACAGGAAAATATCGGCTTATCAGCCGTCACAGAGATACAGCGATACAGCGATCCAAGAATCCGAAACTGTAAGATGGCTTGGTGTCTTCCTAGATAGAGGCCTCACATTCCGCCATCATGTCGCCGAGTGGACAAGGAAGAGCACCCGTCTAGTACAACATCTCCGCCGGCTCACCAGATGCACCCAGGGACCCCCACCTGGACCGTTAATCACAGTCATCCGCACAGTTGTGATGCCCATTGCACTCCACGCCTCCGAGTTTTGGTGGCCCGGTCTCACTCGGGAAACAACTAGAGGCAGAGTTCAAAATTCTTGCAGAATGCAAATAGAGCCAATTGACCGAGTACTTATGACAGGCATTCGCACCGCACTACCGACCTGGCGCACCATGCCGAAAGCAGCCCTCTGGAGAGAAACAGGAATCCCACCGGCAAAGATTCTGCTTGAAGAACGGCGCCTTATGTCAGCCGCCCGTATTCGCCCCCTAGACGAATTCCACCCGCTGCGACTCAGAGCTTTAGAAAATACTGAGGCCGCATAACACCGGCTTGGCCTACGATCATCCAACCGGGGCCGGCGCCCAGGAGATAGAACCCATGGCTCCAGAGTTCAGAGAGCATTTAGACTACTACCCGAGACAGAGAGCCCACCTCCTCCCAGAAGACCCATTCCGTCACCCCCGCGGCTCTGCAACACCGACAAAGCAACAGCTGCCAGAACCACGGTGAATTGGCTCAGCAGACTTCCCCAAGATTGCCTGTGTGCCTATAGTGACAGATCTGGTGCGGCAGAGTCCCGCTCAGCCTGGGGCTTCGCAGTCTACTTTGGCGGCATGACTACAACCCTCGAGCTCAGCGGTTCTGGCCCCTTGGCAGGGGCAGAAGTCTACGACGCGGAAGTCCACGGCGCCATGGCAGCTCTCGAAGCGATCATCACGAACCTTGGCAACCGCAACATCTCAAAAATCTACATCCTACTGGACAACGCTGAAGCAGTGCAAGCTCTACGGACAAGCAAAACAACGTCATCCTGCTGGCGTGCCCGTAGATTCCGAAGGCGGGCGGAAGGTCTAATAACTCCAGTACGCGTGAAGTGGATACCGGGCCACGAAGGCATACCGGGAAATGAGATGGCAGATCAACTAGCACGTGAAGCGCTAGACCAAATCTCAAACACCGAAGACATAGGAACCCTCACCATAGCCTCAGCTGGACGCAAAGCTCGAGCATTGGCAAAGGACTTATGCATGGATTGGTGGATCTCTGCCTGCCCGAGAAGATACGAAGACCTCGAGCTACAAATGCGCCGCAAGAAACCACCTGAACTCGCGCTTCCTAGGGCGATTTATGCGCGCCTTATCGCAGCCCGAACCGGCCACGGAGACTTCGCGTCTTACCACCGCCGATGGAACCACGACACCGCACCACTATTGTGTGAGTGCGGCAGGGAAAAGTCAGTCGCCCATTTAGTCCAGTGTCGAAGGGCGCTGAATAGATGCGCGGGAGGTAAGCGGAAGACGAAGAGCCCCATCGCTTCACACTTTACTTGGAGCACACGGGTGGCAGATATTCGCGGAATACGTCCGAGGTAGTGGCATCTACGAAGAGACAGTCCTCGGTATGGCGGGGGTCAGAGCAACTGAGAACAGCTAGGATTTGCGGAGGGGGCGCGGTACCTGCAAAAATTAGCAGAACAGGATTAAATAAGCTCGGGTGCGTGGTGGCCGAGATTGAAGAACTACGAGAAAGAGTGCTCAAGGGTATAAAGGCGTAAAGGCGCGAGAAAGTTTTATTTTTATTAATTTTTATCTTTCTTTAAAAAGTTTCGGTTGTTTGTTTCTCTGGGCTGCTGGGGTCAACATGTTCAACACAAGTATGTACTCTAGCATGGTTCCGGTCATTAGCGTGAGACGAGGCTGAGCAGTCAACCTGATTTCATGTTAGAAAGAAAGCGCATTGATATCTATATATTTTATAAGAGTTATCTAAAGCGGTATGTGGTCAGTGCATAGTGGTTAGACTGGCGTCATAACAAGTCCGAGCTCTGACATGTCCTCGCATTGGCTAATTTCCTTTGTTTCTAAATAAACATGTATGTTATGACAATGAGAAGGATATATAGAGAGACCTAGAGTCAAAGCTAGAAGAGAGAGGTTGAATACTTTTTAGACAATATACTTATTTTTGAATGTCATCCAACGATTTAGTAATCAAATATTTCACCCGGCCTCACTCGTATCTGACCCACTAAGGATGTTATGGCACGCTAAACAAAAAAAAAAAAAATAGTACATGCAAATTTACTTTACATAGCAGATTTAATATTTTACAGGCCCGCCTTGAGCAAATATGACTGCCCCACTTCTCGTGGGCATGCTTCTGATAAGCTTCTCAAGCTTATCCGGCTTAGTCGCGTCATTCCATGTTTCTTTCACTACTCCTCGGAGTTCATCGTTGGATCGCTGCCTTCCCCTTTCCAATCTCGGGTAATGGTACTGTATGTAATCTTTCATACTATCCCATACGTGCTCAATTGGATTCAGGTCGGGAGAATACGGAGGCTAGTCGATCGGAGTAATGAACCTTTCCCGGAACTCTTCGATTGTTCCAGCTGCGCTCTGTGAAGGAGCATTGTCCTGCATCACAGAAACCCATGGTCTCATGCTCACCATTCCATCAATCAGCGGTACAATTCTCTGAGAGTATGATTCTGAGGTAATAGACCCCCATTCCTTCTCCCAGAAAATGCAAGGACCTTCCTCTATCCCTGCGGAACTTCGCCAAAACATCCAGTCAAGACTCTTTCTCACCTTTTCCACTACGCAGGTGGCGTTAACTTCTTCACCTATCTTGAACTGAGAGTTAGATCGGTATTTTTTATTAGTTGAGGTACAAAGATACCAACCTTTCGCGTTACCCATTCTCTCTTGTGTTGGCCACCTGTGGCCCAGGTCTCATCAGTCCAAAGAATCGCCATCCAATCTTCAACAGTCCAGTCCTTGTGGGCTTCGGCCCACTCCCGACGCTTCCTTTTAACCTCTTCAGAAAGGGGAGGCTTTTTCAGCGCTGGATTACGTCCGCAAACCCTTTTTTTAGCTCGTTTTGAATAACCCTTTCACTCACTCCAAAATCCCGAAAGGGACCATGCGGCAAGTTCAAAACATGACATTCGACGACCTTCAGAGGTTGATGTTGTGAAAGCCTCAATCCGGACAACGTCAGGAGAGGATAGTGTTGGGGGCCGACCTGCAGGTTTCTTGGGTTCAATGTACGGAGTACAAAGGGTGTATCTGACCTGGTTTCAAGAAATGCCGAGTTGTTTTGCAATATTTGTCTGATTTATTCCCGAATCGTGGAGAGTTTTGATCTAGACGTGTTACCTCAGATATTTGTTTACCATGAAAATTGGGCTTACCTGGAGACGCTGATCTCTGTTTGATCGTTTGGCGTTGTTTGTGTGAGCTGCTGGTTGTACCTGGCTCATCTTTTAAAGAATAATTGGCCTATGAAATATGCTAAATGTTAGGAGTCACGATTTATTGATTCTCTTAGATGAAAATGCTGATGATGATGATTCTGTAAACAGTGAAAGCAACGATGTCTATTAAAATGCATAGGTGAGGAAGGGGGAGAAAGAGATCAAACCGGCAGTCCAACAAAAAGCCTGATCACTCAGGCCAACATTTTCAATTTCTTTTGGTGTGAAGACTAGCAGGGATTATGTAAGACTAGTGGGGATAATATTCATAAGCGAGGTTTTAGTGCATGCTGAAAACTTATCCTGGGGGTAGAGTACTCTCGTTGATGGGTACTGAATGTCAAACCCACCTTTTGACCAGGGTCTCGCCATGCAAATTTCTATAAAATATATTTATCTAGGCCTACTGTGGAAGGGAAACTCCAAAATTTGTGTGTATTACGTGTACTCGAAATCAAGAATGTCAAAAGGGAGGACCTTGGAGCTTTCATGAGACTAAGCTTAATCTGGTAAATTTTATAGCAGATTACGCGCTAAATACGACTAAAGTTAAAGCTAGTGACTAGCCGTAAAAATAAATCTTCAATATCTCGTAGCTCCCCCACCAGCTACAATCACCGCCTGACATCGCGCCGGCATACTTCCGATGAGATACTGCAAAGAGTCATGACTTATAGAATCCCATGCTTCCAGTATGATAATGCGAAACTCAGTCGAGGACCGCTCCCGCCCATCCTCGAGTTCAGGATATTGATTTTCAATATAATCCTTCATCTCGCTCCACACAGCCTCAATAGGGTTAAGGTCTAGGGAGTAAGGAGGCCAGTTTATGGGCTCAATATTTTTAACCCTTAAACTTTCCCAAGTGAAGGCCGCTTTATGTGGCGGTGCATTATCTTGCATGAATTGCAATTCGGGATTCACCTCCATGTAGTCAGCCACATGGGGAACAATGTGTTCGCAATAACTCGGGCCTGTTATTGAACCCCAATTTTTTTCCCAGAATAAGCAGGTCCCTTTCTGAGTTCCGTGAAAACTCCCCCAGAACATCCAGGCTGTGCTCTTTCTAGTCTTGTCGACGAGGCAGGTGTATTCAAGCTCGTCACCAGGCTTTATATTATTAGCCATCTAAATCCTAGCTGATGACACGCACTACAAACCTTTCTCGTTATGTAGGCATCTCGATGTCTACCATCTGTTACCCATGTCTCGTCGCTCCAAAGGATCTGACTCCAATCGTCAATGGTCCAGTGACAATGATTTAGAGCCCACTCTAACCTTTTTATCATGTTGACCTCGGATATAGGTGGCTTTGCTCGAGACAAACTCCTGGAGTAACCTCTATCTTTGAGCGCACTTCTGATCGCATAAACCCCAGCGCCCCAGCAACTAAACTCCATGGCAAGCTCTATATACGTCATCTGGCGATTCCTTCGAGAGAGTCGCACAAAAGTTTCTAGCTCATCAGCTTGGGCCTGATCCAGTTTTCGTTTTCCACCCAGATTTCTTTTGGGAGAGGTAGTGCCTCTATTGATGATGTGAATAACTTGTTTGTAGCTCAAGTCGAGGATAGATGCAATTTCGCCTCGTTCGTTGCCAGCATTGTGTAAAGTAATTACCAGGAGTTATTTAGCTGAGATCTTTCCAAATCCAGTAAAGAATGACCTGAAGGCACTTATCTGCTGAAGCTCTTCTCGAATAGCTACGCCTCGCAGGAGATGTTTCCTCGCTGTTAATCTATCGCTACAATTGGTACGATATATAGCGTTAGGGTCATTTAAAGCATGCCTCACTTTCAACAACGATTCAGTGTAAGTCGCTCGGATTTTTGACTGGTGTAAAACTAGACGTTGGCGATATATTCTTGTTGGGTAACTGGATGAGGAGCAGGCGTTAAGTCAGATGAATGGATAATTACTGTAAATTAGCCCGTAGATATTACTAGGGGTAGACCCTGTAGAAAGCCCAATGGACAGGGAATACCCTTTTGACATTCCGGACCCACGTATGAGAGTACTATGTCACTACGATAAAATTCGTCTCCCTGTCAATTAGAAGTGGATCTTATATAAAGTATCAGGGTCAATTAGTTTTACTTGCATGTAGTATTGCAGCCCTAAGTATTGTTACTAATCAGACATAATTACGGGTAGTTAGCAACAATATCTAGGGATGCAATACTACATGCAAGTAAAACTAATTGACCCTGATACTCTATATAAGATCCACTTTTAATTGACAGGGAGACGAATTTTATCGTAGTGAAATAGTAGAGCCCCTCTTAGCTAGTAGTGGGTCCCGGTATAAGTGTTAAAAATATTCATTATAACTTGGACTTTTATATTTTCAACACTTACCCTTACAGGTTATTTTGCGTGCAGGGGTAAGTATTACAAATATAAATGGTTGAATTTCAATGAATATTTTCAACACTTATACCGGGACCCACTATCGAGTTAGAGAGGGATGACTGTAGTCCCTGAAGCGATATGTAGTCCCGCATAGTCCCACAATCAAATTTCTACACTTGCCATAGGGTAAAGGGTCGCGGGGGTAATGCTTTGCCCGCATAAAGTGAGCTCTGCCACTTTATGCGGGCAAAGTATTACCCCCGCGACCCTGTACACGAATGTAATGCGATCTACGCTAATACTAATAGGAAATGATCACCGCCTAGTCACATGACTCCTCAAATTGGGCAATCCATCACAAGTCGAATGTCGACCGTCACGACATCAGGTGATGCCGCGCTTTCATGGGGAGTGGCCGCTAGGCAGTCTCGTGAGAGACCTGCGCAGTCATTGTCGTAGTTGAAGTATATTGCACTATCAAATTTTTTAGGGGCGTCAAAATCCTCAGACAAACTAATCTAGGTTTGGGGTATTAGGTGTTTTGTCTAGAATGGGTTGGAGCTTCCTTTCCTTTGTCGATGTTATTAGAATTCTATCAATGTCAGCTGGCTCGGATAGTGTAGTGGTACACCGTCCAGGCTGTTCCTACAAGTTGGGTCTAGGTAGCTTGGACACATACCCCACTTGAGGTAAGAGAAAGCTATTCGAATACGGAAAGATCAGGTCACCACTTCTCTCGCGGTGATACAGGGATTCTAAAACAATAGGAGCATACTCAGATAACCATGAGTTTTCTCGCTTTTCTTTGTGGTGGGTATTCGCGGACGAAGTTGCATACCGTAAGGGCTAACATTGTAGTGATATCTGCAAATGAAATCTGAGTACGAGTATTCCTATCGTTAAAACAGAGCCATTCTAAAGAAAATTACGTATCTTTCGAAAAATGCCTGCATGGGCCTCAGGGCACCGAATCAGGTCAATTAAAAACAGCAAAACAGTTGTAGTAAGAAACGTCAGCTCAGGGCTTTGAATAAAGTTACGCCGGTATTAATATGGTCCGGTTTCGGCGGCGCAGCCTTCTCAGATGCGTCTTGAACGGAGCGGGCTTCTTGGCGGGTTAATCCGGTAATTCTAAATACCTTTTCCCCCAGAGCTCAGTGTCGGACTCAGCGAATGATTTCAAAGTTTACCAGCGTTTCCATGACTCTAACCTCTCCTCCATTGAGACTCAGCTCTTTTTTACCTTCTGATGATCCGGATAAATGGTCAGTATATCACTGCGTTACGTCATCCCGAACTAATAAAGTTGTAGGCGAGTTTCACCGCTCTTAACATCGTCCCAGACGATCAAGCGGAAGATGAGGTTGATAATACCAAGGAGATACAGGTAACTTGCATTATTGGAAAAGATTGTATTAAAATATTGACTGATTCTTCTTAAAGATCGAAGACGCTTTGAAGCTCTATCAAGTGGCTTTGAAACTTCACTCTCAAGGCCCAGACCATTATGCAAAAGCAGCAACTGCATACCAGGAGCTTCTTAAATCTGAGATTTTTAGATATCCCGAAAGTGAAACTGAATTTCAACGGGTCTACAATCATCCGGAACTTGAATATGTCGATGCGACCATTGCCATGGAAATGGCTGCTGCTCGTGCAGATGGGGCACCGAGCACTTTACCACAAATTCTATTTCTTTCTTATAAAAACCACGGTCAATTTATATTAGATTGTGTCAAAAGTCTTTTACGAAAAACGACAATCTTACCCGAAGATCTAAGGTATCAAGGCATAGCAGCTGTAGAGAACTTTTCCCTGGCCCTGACCAGTGATGAGTCTGACACAGACTTATGGCGACGCACAGCTCGAACATGTGCGGCCTTAGGCTCTAGACGTCTCTCAAGGTATTGTCTTGAGGCTGCAGTTGAAGTTGATGATGATCCTACTGTAGCAGAAGTGGAGCCAGCGTCACTCGAAGAAGGCTTCGCTGGGGAACAACTTAAAAAATTACTGGAAATTCTTGAAGATCAAGTTGCTTTGTTACATCCTATCATGGCGCCTTTCTTAAAAAAATTTATGCCCCATTTTCTATTGAAGCACATGGACCCGTACCCGTATCTACCCGATGTGACAAGAACATTAACAAATTCTGACCGAAAGACTGATATTTCATTACCAATTCTTAGAATTGAGGTCCATCACCAAAGTTGGTCGGCAACGGGAAATGTCATTTGTGAAATCTGGCTATCTAATAGATATGGGCCGCCTGGTGCAGGAGTTAGATTTCAGCTCCCGCCTAAAACCCCAATCACCCACGATATTGAAATGACTCTCCGAATAGAATCTCCTGAACACACTGAAAAGCCTGATCTTCCATCGGTGAATAATGGTGAGGCTGGAAAAATCTTACCTATTTCTACTAGGTCTGACAATATAACGGCTGAGATTCTTACTACAGTGACAACTGCCCAGCAGTCTCAGGACCAGACACCATCACTCTTAGCACAATCTCCAAGGAAGCGGTCTCATTCCACCGCTGGAATCAGAGAGCCTAGGGATGATGATTTCAGTATTCATAAGAGAAGCAAACGAATCAAAAACCGTGATAATATTAGCGAAGAACTTATAGATCCTGCTGCCCAGTGCTCTGAGCAACTAGAAAACTTTATTCAAGCCGATGAAGCTGTATTTAGCCTTGTCGGAGGCTTTTTAGAGAAGATCGATGTCAGTGACCTTGGTACGATATCTGACCTCCAAGCAGCTTTTTGTCTCGAAATTCCGACTCAACAAGAAGAAATAATCACTAATACTGCCATGAGAGATTTGCGAGACATCTTAAAGACCTGGGATGAAACTAAAGCTTCGACTTTTATCAATGCAAATGCCGGCGATATACTTGGCTTCTCTGCCGGAAGCGAAAACGCTGGCCTAGTTGCTTTCTTAAATCAACGTGATATATCCGCTCCTAAAGTCAGTAATTTTCCCTTGCTAAACGAGTTTGAAGGCCTAGATGAATTCGTAGCTCGCGTCAACTCCAGCTGGATGTCTTTACAAGACGTAATCATTGAATGGCTTTTTACCATTCTTCCAACTTACTTCTCTACATTATGGCCAGAAAGTTTCAAATTAACAGTTGTGCGACTGATCAACTGCGTAGATGCAGAAATCTATACTTGTCTTCAGCATGAGGTTGAAAGATCCCACTCTAATGAATCAAGATTCACTCATATAGCAAAGATAATTCAAGCATTGCTTGAAATTCACCTCGATATTTACGCCCAAATAACAAGCCCTGATAGTACTGTTCCATTCAATACTAGATACTTGGGTCAGGATAGACTAGCTCGCTGGCTGGCCTTTGCAGGTAACCTCTTCGCAACTCAGATCCATGATCTTATCGATGAATTTTCACTGCGGTATCTGTGGACTTCGGTATTTTTCGCAACAATGGCTGACGATATCCCACGAGAACATAAAGTCATCTGCTGGTTAGATTTAAAACACTTGTTACATAAAAATGGAAATCCAACGTACGAGCTTCAAAATAATTTGATTATTCCAGAGATATCTGTTGACGCTGC
The DNA here is from genome assembly GCA_028751805.1 of Podosphaera xanthii. Taxonomy (NCBI): domain Eukaryota; kingdom Fungi; phylum Ascomycota; class Leotiomycetes; order Helotiales; family Erysiphaceae; genus Podosphaera; species Podosphaera xanthii. The sequence continues at coordinate 280,385 of JAPWIX010000006.1, read as the reverse complement.
AGAGCGTGAAATCTCTAAACTTAAAACAATGCAATTCTTCTTCAATCTTTTCAAGGCGGATCAAAATGATCCATTCGCTATTATTGAAACTTTAGAGCCAGTCTTAGACCCTGAATCTGCTGTTCAACCTCAGTCAGAGACAGAAAATATTTCAGAGTCAACTTTAAAGAGTCAAACTGCACTGAGAGAGATGTGGAAATTTTTGAAATCTGGAAGCACTCCTCTAAGATTGTTCCTTTGGCAGAGACTTCGCGAGGCTTACCTTAGTATAGATTATACGACGAGAGTGTTCTCGTGTGACTTGAAGTGTATAGAAATTATTGTGGAAGACTTACGCTCAGATGATTATATTGATAGTCTTCAAGACTCGCGTCAGCATAAACTTTTAACGTGGTTGAAAGCCTTAGACGATCTACTTGTCAAATCTCTCACAATTGCCTTGAATGACTCTACAGCTTGCTTTGAAATTATTGATGAACGCCACCTTAATTCCACTTGCTCAACGATCGCTCAGCTTAGCCGAGTCCTCCATGCCACTGCTATCTTCGACGATAAAGTCAAATTAGGATTAGTACAGCTTCCAGTTAGCGTTGTCCTCAATGAACGTGGATCTATTAATTCATTCCTGAGCAAACTTAGAGAAATGCAGGTCCGTACTTGGGCTCTGCAATATACTATGATTAAAGAAACCGTTTCTCAATACCCAGAACGATTTCCCACACCTGAGACAAGCCTGGCCGAATATCTTCAAAAGGTTCATCATGCTCTTGGAATTCGAAACTATTGCAAAGTTTCTAATAAAATATTTTTGAAAATGATGAAAGTCGAACTAACTCGCATGAATAAAATTGAGAACTGGGAAAATTATATCGGGCAGGTGTTATACGATCTCTATGGGCTAAAGCTTGGCATGGGGACACATTTAATCGAGGAGCATGGCTGCCCTAATGAACAGCTCGATAGACGGACTGCCTTGAGCATCTTAGACTGGGTAATTTCTCACGCGAAAATGCTACCATTGAAAGATTTGCTCAAACATGAATTGCGACAAACGATTGAGCGACTACAGACGGTAATCGGACAAGTTAAGCCATCAGTTCAAATGCAGCACAACCTTCGCAATTATAATCATTATCTGAAGACCTCTATACGCCCCCTTGAGCTGCACCAAGCTTGGAAAGGTCAGCTACAGGTTAATTTCTTACCCGTCACACATCTAGATTCTTCATTAGTTAAATCTGGTTGGTACTTCTTGCTTGGCTTGATATCGTTGACTAAATATCGCTCTACCAAACGTTTAACTCCCGGCCTACAACTAGATGACATACGTGCCACCACAACTTTCATGCGTTTAAATCTGCAACTTGATGTTGACCATTGGGAATCATGGTATCATTTAGCTCAGTGCTTCGATTATGAAATTGAGGAAGAAGTTCTGTGGAGCACAGAAAAAATAAATAACCATCGAGCAGATCTCGTAAAACCCCAGAGAAGCGCGATTCATTGTTACACGATGGCTCTATCAACAGCTCATCGAACCGCAGATAGCTCCGCTACGACTGCCGGGAAGTTATCTGAAATGTATTATAACTTTGGTATGCGTCTCTATTCCTCATCTCGTGATCCTTTTCTCATGGAAGCTTTTTATGTGGATGACTTTGAGAAACACATGAGCGGCTCACTTGGAATATACAAAAAACCGCTACACACTGAAATGACAAAATATCGGGTTTGGAAGTATGCCGCAAGACTTTTTACGGCTTCCCTTAAGGAACATTGGGCTCACTGGATGTTAGTAACAGTTACCCTGCATTACTCTTAGCTAACAATCAGAATCAGGAACCATTACATGCTAGCCAAATGTCTTTGGAAGATGTACTGCCACTTTGATGAAGAGCAAGACCCCAAACTAAAGGAGCACAATCCACCAACTGTGGAGGGGATTCTCAAAGCTTGTGTAGATGCGATAAGTACTGTTCCAAAACCTGCCAAGTCCTCGATTGAACCAATTATTGAACCACACTATAAACTTATTTCTATTGTACATAAGCTTGTCACCATGGAAGCAATGACAGCACAGGCTGCAGCAGATTTGATTCAACAGCAACCTTATGCCGCCAAAAAGGGTCAATCAATTAAAATTGAAAATCCTGATGAAGATTGGACTCCATACATAATAGAACAAGTTCGTTATTTGAGAAAAGAAGACAAGCAGCATTGGCAGCACCGTATGATTGCACGTGTTGCAAGTTTGCTCTACGATGAGGGAAGTACGCTGTCTGATTGTGCCAACGCAATCGCTGCTAAAAATGAGTTTCGTGAGAGCATGTTTACTAAAACTATGCACATTCAAGTGTGGAAGCCTGATACAGAGAGGCCGGGTCGACACTGCGTGTATATGGAGCGTTATACTCGCTGGATGGTTCGACTCTTGGAATCAACGAATGATAAGCCAAACCTTGAAGCACTTGTCAAGCGCGTAAGGAAGAAAGGAAACGAATTCTTTCACTTCTTTCAGGTTTGGACTGAAGCCTGTACCGCATACTTGCGGCTCATTCGACGCGCAGGCTGCATTCCATCTAGTGTTGACGATATTTTTAAAGCTATTCCTGCTGACGAATTTGAATCGTTATCAGATCGCCTAACATCCCATATCACCGATCCACTTGTGCAACATCCTGCCCTTGAAGCTTTACGTGAGACTAGTGAGTTAAAGAAATTGAACGCCAACCTAATGAAGCCGGCTCCAATCGATGACTTAATTAACGATGCTTGGGCCGTTCTGTACACAGAGATTGCTAAAAATCTTCCAATTTCTGATATTCCACAGAAAGATAATGCAGCTACAGCAGATTCCAACAAGGCTTCTGGAGCAGAGAGTCTCAGTAATATGACCGACACGGACGAATCCAAAAATCATGGTTCAGTGGGCGCTAATACGGAGCCAGTAAAGGACCGACCCAAGAAAATCGGTGTTCCACGACGAGAGGTTCTTCGTCGAGCAGAAACTGCGGTTAATCGAATAGCCGATCAGCTTCGAATTTTAGCCCTTGCAAATAATGGGAAGGTGCCGGCATCTGGCTCAAATTTGGACTCCAAGAATCACAAGGACAAAAGCGGACCCGGCACACCATGTGATATGTCGAATAATTCTCATAATACTATTGGAAAAGTAGACGAAGCTTACTGTATTTCTAAAGATAGAGCTGCCCGCCCAGATGGCGAAGATGACGGCGATAGCGAGAGAGGAAGCACGCAAGACAGCGCCGAAATGGACAGTGAGCTCAGCGATGTTCCAGGGATGGATGATGTCGATTCATCCTCAATTTTTCCTAACCTAGTTCGGAAGATGACTAGTGGCTCTTTCAATTAATCATTCTTTGCAAGGAAGATATGTTGTTTTTGTTAAAAATAGGCGAGGCTTAACTATTACACCATGTTGCACTTTCTGTACTTTTACTATTGTGCCAGTACCCTATAATTTCTCTACAAAAATCTTCGATGGCGTTGGAATTTGGCGTTTATATGTGTGCCTGGGGAGCGTTATTTGATAAGATCTCAAATTTTTGTATAACAATAAACGTTTTCAAGACCTAAATTTTTGTCACATGATATAATCTTGGATTCTTTGATGTTTGGCTATTAATTTAGGACTATCAAGGTCCTAGGAAGGTTGGAGATAGGTGTCTGGAGTTGTTTTCGCTAAGAATTCCGTCTCGGTTTGGAGATAATTTTGAGGCTTGAGGAAAAGCGTTGTCAGTACAAATATTATGACTAAGAATTTTTATCATGGCCCCCTACGCTGAGTCTTTTGTCATACCTCCAGTGAAATTCGACTCTTGCTAATATTTTTCATTTCTCCAATTTCTATGGGTTGATGGGGATATGGAGTGTTCGGCGACTTGTCTAATGATGTACTGTTCTTCAATGGAATAGTCAATGGTGCGAGTGGATGGGAAGTGCGATATAAATGGTTATACTGAATGCGTATAGTGGACGGAATATCGCCTTGATGGTCACGATGGAGACTATTGTTATTGCTGCTCTGACTATGGCAGTATCTTAATATTTCTTTCCTCCAATATCAATACCCGATGCCAACTCTGAAACTAAAATGCGATTTCTACTATTGCATAAAGAAGATTTTATACATGACCCATTAGTTTCAGCAACTCTGTCACTTGGCACATTATCCATAAGCTTTAGACTCCAGATATCCTTGAGTGATAACCGAGTCAGCACAACACCAATCTCTCATCACTAATTAAGAGCTTCCTCACCCTTAAGATGAACTGTAGAAGTACTACTTGGAGTATCGTGCTGATATTTTTTTTGGACATGATTGGAAATACGAAGGTTGGAAAATCTAAAACCTCAGACTATGATCAATTTGTTCAGCGCAATATCCCTCTCTGTCTCTAAGCTCTTTGCGACCTCTGGATGTGAATTTACAAAAATAAATAACTCTCCTGTATACCATAGGTCAAAAGGCTATCGATTATCCCCGGGATGAATACTAACGGCATTATGAGCCAAAATATGATGTCCAAAGTTGCAACCTTTTGTGAAGCAAATGTATTTCACCAGAATTTTTATTTTATTTTTATATTACTCAGGCGTTGTGCCTCCGCACTGCAGCGTGAAACTGTGTAACATGTGCCAACCTCACAAGATATATTTGGACTAAACAACTGAGTAATCTCGAACGGCTGGCAAAGTCGAACTCTTCATCTTCACCTGGTGCCGCCTGTAAATGCTGAGTTTGCTCGCATATCTAGGATGGCCAGGAAGCAACGCGGAATCAAGTGGCAGTCGCACCTAAAACTCACCCTCTGCTTAAACCATTCCGACACCTATCTGACATCCTCCGTTTAACAACACAGTTCTCAGACCGACGCACCATTCTGTCGCACCTCGTTATGATCATATTCTTCCTTGGATCAACGTGACTTGCTCACCGAAGTTTTCCGCGCTCACGAGCATCAACTAAACGCCCTTGTTGTTATGAATACCCGCGTAGGACTTAAGACCTGGTGCAGAAAGTGGATGTTAGTCTTAAATGTTTTGGAAGCAAATTTATCTGGAAAGGCAAATACATGAAAAAGGGGACAATTGATGATGAGGGAAGAGAGGTTAGCTAGAGGAGGAATAACGCTAGATTGACGCGAAGGTTATCGGCTCTGGGGTTATTGGTCACCAAGAACAAACTCAACGAAGGATGGTGTGGTAGTCCGTCATTCTGGTCATGTTCGTACGGAAGTTCCTGTAGCCCGAACACCTGCTATGAAGTCAAGATGATCAATGTGAAACTAATTTCCGCGCGGTCGATGCAGTTTGGTGATGAAGCATGCCGGGGTAAAACAAGGCTTTTTACATGTATTTTTCCCCGGAGTGGGTACTTACTGTTAAAGAAAGGGGTGCGAGTCTCCAAGGTGTGACACCCTCCAGTGGTATCAGCGAATATACCCACAGTATGAGTCCCCCCCTTTTTCCTAAACCATATTCGCGTATATAGCCTAAGACTATGACCCGAATGATTACGGGGGATACGTATATTTCAAAGAATGACTCTGTTTGACGTTTGGAACACACATACTCAGATTTCATTTGCAGATACCACTACGAGGATAACGCCTTACGTCATGTGCCCTCTTCCATGAATACCCACTCTATGGAAAAGCGAGAAAAACCTATGGTTATCTGAGCATGCTTTCGTCACCCTACGAATACAATATCACCGCGAGAGAAGTGGTGTGCAGATCTTGCTGGATTTGAACCAGCTTTCTCCTGTCTCAAGTGGGACATATGTCCAAGCTACCCAGACTCTCCAGGGTATCAGGGGCAATTAGCTTTACTCGCGAATAGTATTGAAGCCCTAAATATTGTTACTAATCAGACAAAATTGGTGCTATTTAATAACAATATTAAGGTCTGCAATACTACATGCAAGTAAACCTAATTGCCCCTGATAGCCTGTAGTCTGCGGTCATTTAGCCCTGAGCCCCTGTATACAATTACCCCACAAACTACCAGGATTCCTGTTCTCCATTACCGATTGATTGTTACAGTACACTCTCGTCATAGGAATGTGGGGCAAGACTTATATATATTTTCTCGTGATGATTCATGTCCTTGACACAAATATTTGAAAATTAAAATTTACTACAACTTGATAAAATGGCATTTTCATCTGATATCGGGAGGCGGCAGACTCGATGTAAAATTTGGAAGTTTCTGCAAACTTAAACGCCTTAAGCAGTTTGTAACCTCGCAGGATACGAGGGACACAAATTCAACTGTCCTAGTATTTGTGCATACATGTAATCTATTGATCGGATTGGATGGTGCAGTAGTATACCGTTCAGCCCGTTCTCTCAAGTATAGTCTGGGAAGTCGAGACACGTGCCCCACTTGAGACAGGAGAAAGCTGGTTCAAATCCAGCAAGATCTGCACACCACTTCTCTCGCGGTGGTATTGTATTTGTAGGGTGACGAAAGCATACTCAGACAACCATGGGTTTTTCTCGCTTTTCCATAGAGTGGGTATTCATGGAAGAGGGCACATGACGTAAGGCGTTATCCTCGTAGTGGCATCTGCAAATGAAATGTGAGTATGAGTGTTCCAAATGTAAAACAAAGTCGTTCTGCGAAATATACCTGTACTTCATAATCATTCGCGTCATAGTCCCAGGCTGCATACGCAAGGTTGATTTAAAAAGAATTAACTGATCAAATTAATAATCGGAGTATGCCGTGATCAATATACTCCGGTAGTTATTGTATTGTTGTAGTTGCAGTCTCTCGTGCTATGTTGAGTCCAAGTCAGTTACAACACTAGGACTCCTTTTGACCCAGCTCACACTTGTTATAGTGCCCCTATCCCCCTTTACCCTGAACATAAGATCATTGATACATTGACCCATGACGGGTGGCCATTTAGCCCAGCAATCACCCGTAGAACTCAACCACCTTTTCTACGGAACCTTCTGCTCATAAAAATTGAAAAAGAGTAGCTATGGAAACTGGTACGCGGGAAAAAGTCTCAAAAAACCCGTAACTCCAGCCAGGCGAGGCCTAGACACCAGAGCCACACGAGGTGCGTATCCCCATCTGTATCTCCCTGATATCCCATAGTCCAGATATCCTCCTTATACCGACACCACCAGCGCTCAGGTAGCGTTGCTCTTTCCTCGAGAGACAGTATAATGCCAGGATATTTGTAAACAGGGAGTATTCATCTTCGTGAATAGGGCCAACCTATTCCTCTCCATCACCGCCAGAACGGGAGCTGGGCACGTCCCAGGAACACATCTGGGTGACTTTTCCTCCGTGACTAAGTATTGCTTGTTCTGGTTGGCTCTGAAGATAAAGTCCAGGTTCGTAGGAGACATCACTGACAGGTAGAAACGCCGTCTGCGACCCCCTAAGCTCCGGTACAAACATGATCTTTATATCCGGGCCAATAGAAATTTGTGCGGGACCAGAAAGTACAAAGATCATGCATGTACAGGAATAGACGAGCCCCATTAAACGGTATTAAGTGCTCTTTTATCGTATAGTTATGAAGTGTATGCAATGTTCAGATCACCCCCGAAAAAGCACTATCCTTTGAGGGACGTCAGGTCATGCGTCAGTGTCATTTGGCACTCCAATGCCAACTTGCTAGTAAGCGAGTCTTCTTGCTCTGTATCGATATATCCGTACATCTTTGCGCTGTCCTCAATTATACATGAGTCTTGCGCAAAATAGTTCAACAACTCCGCCAGACGAAGTAGCAAAGTCGGTATTATGCGGGATCAAACCTAAGCGTACAGAAACTTCGCGTCCGGCGTCTACCGTAAGAAAAACGAAACAGTATTAAATCCCGTAGATTAATGAAGCCGGAGAAGATCATCATCTGATAATCGGGCGCGGAAGAACCATATGATATGTTCAGGGATGTACGCACATTTCGACGTGAACATCTACATGTATCTCCTTGAATGAATTCAGGGGCTTCTGGTCATGAGATAGACCAAGGTCGAGTGCAACATGGGCTCGGTGCCAGTTAGAGGACGGGGGCGTGACCCTTGTCAACCGCCAAAATTAACAGTACTGCGAAAATATGTATCCGCCTTCACTCCATGAGGGAATGAACGACACTTGATCACAGAAAGCTGTTAAAAATCAGCCAGCTATGGGCTACAACTCAGGAGTGCAGTCGGAAACCTGGTGGGAACTCAGTTTGCTGGTATTGGTGGGTGACTTAGCTCCATGTATGAGCTAGTCGATGCTCTAGAGCCCAGAAATCCGTCTCAAAAACATGTTCCTGTTATTTTCGTGTGCTGATCATATAAAAATTAGGAATAGACTCGAGTAGTAGCCCGGCAGACAGTAAATTGATAGGTACAGGGTATCAGGAAAAATTAGTTTTACTTGAATGTAGTATTGCAGCCCTAGATATTGTTACTAATTGGACAAAATTAGAGCTCTTTAGGAACAATATTTAGGTTTGCAATGCTACATTTAAGTAAAACTAATTGCTCCTGATAGCCTGTACACTACAGTAGAACCCGTCTGAGCCGATAGTGGGTCTCGATCTAATTATTGTTAAGGTTCATGTTATTATTCGTACATATTTTTGCAATATTTACTCCTACACGCCATTTTGCTTTCTGCAGTATGTGTTGCAATAGTAAGTACTAACGATTCCATACGTCTAAACAACATTCAAACCGGGATCCATTATCGGCTTAAACAAGTTTTACTTTAGTATTTATAGTCGCCTCTCGTTGTAACGATGTGGGGCAAGACTTAAATAAGGCTCCTCATTGAAAGATATTTTTAGATTGGCCAATGAGAGCCCTTTTTTAAGTATTGCCCCACATCGTTACAACGAGAGGTGACTGTACAGTGGTCTAAGGGTAAGTGAAGTCTTCGCTTAATCGACATGGGTTGGCGTGCAGGGGTTTTGTCAGACTTAAACAGCAGGCGGTGAAGGCACGGTGGAGTCCTTAAAACAGGGTTTCCCTGTGCTATTACATAATTTTCTGTGCCAAGTTTCATTTCCTCCAAAGTATCCATTTAACTCGTGTCTTACAAATCCGGACCTTTTCAAATTCGCTGACCTCATATTTCACTAGATATTTGGAGCAATATTTTCTTTCATTACACAAACTTTACCAAATCTTAAGCGCGATAGAAAATGCAATAAGCTTCATTCGTTCAATACAAATTCGTAATTTCCAATCAAACAGATAAATGTACCTCATTGCTAACAAAAACCTTAGCGCAATGAATACTCAAATTACTCCACCTGTTAGCAGATGTGCCCCCTATCTTACTCGAGATCAAATATTACAGGCGATTACAGGAATTCAATTATAAGAAAACTTTCCCCATAAATTAATTACATTTAGATACTCACACTCCACAGAGCCGGACTCTCTATTAGAGAAATAGCAGATCAACTTGAAGTCACTATCCTTCAAGTTCAGAATACGATCAGATCTGGTCGTGCCTCTCTCCAACTTCGGACAGGACGTCCACAGCTCTTAACCTCAACCCATGTTGATGAGCTGGAAGTATTTGTTTGTCCTTCGCGGGAAACTAGGCAAATGTCGTTTCTTGAACTGGCTCTCCACTTTCGTCGTTGGAGTGCCGAAGAATACGCTATTCGGAGTGCGCTCAGAAAACGAGGTTATGAGCGGCAAATTCCACGTAGCTCTCCCCCACTTTCTGAAAATCATCGTGCGGTCCGAATACGGTGGAGTGAACAGCAGCTGAATTGGCGTCAAGGGTGGTCACGAGTTCTTTGGAGTGACGAGACATGGATAAACGATAGCCGAATAATGTCTGGGCATGTTACCATAAAAGTTAATCTAATCATTTTCATTTTCAAAAATATCTCGGACTCTAATATCGTTAAAAGAGAGGCCAAGACTTTGATGACACTTGTGATATCGATCGTTACAAGAAGAACAACTATTGGATACTCTGGGGAAGCTTCGCGGGAATCGAACGAGGTCCTTGTGTCTTTTGGGGGCGGGAGTGGGGAAGTATGATCTCTGAAGGATATAGTGAACATATCCTCCCAAGGATAGGTAATTGGATCAGAGACAAGAGAGAAGAGACGGGCCATGATTATAAGTTAATGCACGACAACGCCTCTGTTGATAAAGGACTTTCGGCTAGGGAGTCTCTCGATGCCAATGGAGATGAATCTATGCCCTGACCTGCTAACTCTCTTGACTTAAATCCGATCGAGAATGTATGGAGTAAGATGAAATACTACATACAAGAACGATACTCGGAGTTTGAGCGGACGAGACAGCGGAACAGGGCAGAGATTCGACCCATTGTGCTAGAGGCATGGTACCATAGCATAACAGAGGAAAACCTCACACAACTGATTGGGAGTATGGCTAGAACATGTGAGAAAGTATTGAATGCAAAAGGGGTCCTATTTCATATTAGACTTAAAAATCTGTATCAACAGCAAACCTGAATTACAAGTTTTAATTTGACGTATGAACTCGATTTTTTAGGCTTAGTGCGAAACAAAGTGGAGAGAGACAGGCGGCTTCACATTTGTCGACCTCAATTTCTCCCACCTAATTTTTGAATAGAGTTTGAAGCTTTACCATATTTGGCCTCGCTTAATCGTAATCGTCACAGTAGATTACTATGTTTGGGTAAATATCGGCAAAAAAAACCCTGTTAATGACAGGCCACTTCACTTAACCTTGACCCCCTATACTAACAGAGAGATCATTGATCACTAGACTTTCATTGAAATGTTATTTTCACTTTTACGTTTCTAAAGGACAACGGCGGGAAATTGATGCTTCGTAACTTTTAATCCCCGGGAATCAGTAACCTCCTGTAAGACAAGGACTAAATTAGGTGCTTTAGATCACCTTATTGTTCTGGAGGGGAAAAAGGAGAAATTATCGTACTTACACTACTCTGTTGTACGGAATTGCGCTAATAATAATAGTAATTTAAATTTGCAAGTTTTTCCTTTACCCTCACTCCCGCCTTTTTGGTGACGCCACTTATTTCCACGCTCCAGAACTATAAAATAAACGTTGAGGGTATAAGTTTGGAAGCAAATGATTCAAAAAAAAAACGCCGGCTCCTGAGCTAAAATAGTTTGAGTTACATAAATCCCGTCATGATATCTTTCTTAATATGCACAATTTTTGACATAAATGGTGTTATACGTATCACACCTGTACAGGAAGTCGCATTCTCTCCTTTTTTCCCCTCGCGAAAAAGGTGCCTCCTTTTCGTGTGGTTGTCTTAGTTATGGTCGTTCCATATGTGGGTGTTGTAGATGTTCCACCAGTTGCCAATCTCTCGCGCTCTTCAGCATAGCCACGCCTCCTTTCTGCCCTACCACGCTCAATGTCGTTCTGACTTAGTTTGACGAAGCCTCCTCTTCGTTTAAAGCAAGCTTCCATGAGGCGGTTACAATCCATCATACCCCGGGGAATTCCCTGTACGACCTGAAATATTTCCATAGGATCATGAACTGCCCTAATTTGCGGTTCACCAAGTTTAAATATAGTAAGTGCAATACGGAAAAGGGTCTTCGATCCTTCATAAAAAAATGAATCCCACACTCTTAGTGTAGACTCGATTGGAAGTGTACCAATAAAGCAGGACATAAACCACGCGGTGGTACAAAGTGTAACTGGTGGGAGGCGCATAGAATTGTCTGCAGAAGGAGGAGCTGGTTGGCCGTCGAGTTCATTGCCAATTTTGGCCCATATAGATGGCATCATTTCTCTGACTGATGACATCAAAACTCCAAGATCTACATTCGCTCCTTCGAGGGTCACTGAATGAGTTCCAGGGAGAAATATTCGAGTGATAATATTAAGCATCCAGAAAGAATTTTCTTCTGGCATGAATAAAAGCAGGAGACCGGCAAGAAAATTGAGAGATTGACAATAACCAATCTTAGGGTGATAGATAGAAAAGGCCTGTAAAACACGGCGGAGAGATTTTAAAATAGGCGTCTCAAAAGTTTCTGTGTCTGGTGAAGATGATGAGTCTTCATCAGGCTTAAATTTAACATTATCGGGAAAAGTTCGGTTGAGATCGCGTTCGATGATTTCATCGTCTGTTTCAGTCACTTCGCCTGCACTTGCTCGCCTTACTAAATCATCGTATACACCTGGATTTCGAGCTACGATTTCTTGGCCACCAGCATAATAAAACCAAGCAGCTCCACGCCAGGAAGGTGGGATACCTTTGCGAACAAATCGTTTGACCTTATCTGATTTGGGAGGAAAGCGTTGTGGACTAGTGGTGGGAAGGTCATACTGCTTCATCAATGCAATCCACTTCTTTTTGCGGCGGGCAAGATAAGTCACATATGGCTCATTCCAGGCTTCATACTCTTCCAGAGTGTGGTACTGCGTTTTCTTCTTGAATCCGTATCGGTCCCGCGTATTATCAAATTGTGCGGAGGCTGATCTGGAGATCGGACGACTTGCTGAGGAATCCTGCGCAAAAATTCCTTGGTTCATCGCAGACGGAAGTTCTTGAGTTTTGCTTGATCCCCAGTTCCCTTGTCCTTGAGTCTTTATGGTTGCAATTTCTATGGGATCGCTTTGCGGTTGCGCTGTACCTTTCGATGAAGCTTCTAGCTCTGCATTCTCGTTCTTCTCAAGCCTTCTAATATTTGGCTGAAGAATTGAGTTTTTGTCGGAACATGAGTCAGGAAAGCCCTGCTCATACATCTCAATCGCATCATCCACGCTCATACCTTCATCCCGTATGAATATTGAAGTTCGTGAGCTTCGTTTAGTTAAGACACTACTACGTTCGGTTCCATTTGTCTCAAGGTAGCTCGAGTTTGTCGTTATCGCCGAGCGGAAAGAAGAGCGAACTTCTTCTTCTTCGCCCTCAGTGCCAGGAAGGATTGGATCATGCTTGGCTGAATAGCTACTTTCACATGATTGATTATATTTTGATTGACCTAATTCTTTGTAGGGCTTCAGGATAGAACTATTAGGGACATGTGCCTTAGCATAATTCATATCTAACTTTTGAGCTCCGGGCATGGAAGAGTTGTATCGTAGACTGGCCGATAGTTGATGCATGGCAGGCTGCGAGGAATTGAAAGACGAAGCCCTGTCAGGGAATCTGTGCGAGCCAATTTTGGAATTATCTTCACTCCGTGGCAGGAGTTCTGGGAGGGCCTTATGAGCATTAATTTCTTTCCGCAGCCCCTTAATGCTAGAGGGGGTGAATCCCACGACATGATCCGTTTTTGTCTCTGAGATCTCAGATGTAAGCCGATAGTTTGAATGAGAGCGCTGATATCCTTGGTTAAAGGTTCGTAATCGTGAAGCCTCTGAACGTTTTTTTGATAAACTTGGGAATTGAGCCATACCAGGCATAGATTGGGCAGTCTTTCCATATAAAGGACTCAATGGGGGGTCTCTCGAGGCTGAGGGAAGAGGTGGTAACTGTGCGGTTGGTGGTGGAAATGCAGGTGATGAATGAAATTGACTAGGCAAAAAAATCTGGCCATCTTGATGCATCTTGAGCTGTGAGTTGCTTTGGGAAGTAGGTATTCTGTCAGTACTGACATTTTTGATGCTATTTGCCATTTTTTCCCTGTCGAGATGTTACCAAAAGAGAGAGTAGTTTAGCGCTTCGACTTGCCAGTTTTGCTATACAGGTCCAGCCTAAGTAAAGTGGTCGAAAACTTAAAGGAACGTCCCAGCTTCTCCTTCACGAATGAGGAATCCTTTCTCGTACAGAATATCTAGTCCACTTCTCAATCAGGAATTGAAATAGATTATTAAAGCTGCAAGACAGGGGATTATTTAGCGTTGTTAATGTGAATGCTGATCTTAGTTCAATCGGCTGCAGACCTCAAGCCGACCTGATCTGACTCGAGACAACATCAGGGTCCAAGCAAATGTGTAACCAACACTTAGTCTTTTGGCTTGGTCTGTGATGAAACAATTGGGTCAAAGGTGATACTTTAAATTTTAATTCTACAAGCACAAGCATAGATAACTCATGAATCAGTCTCAACAGAGTACCATCAGTATCTGATTTATTAGTGAACGTTATACTGTAATATCTCTAGCCCATTTGTAAGATAAAAGAGTTATATTTTCATTTGATATCTTCGCAAATGATATACTTGAGTTGCCAACCAACATTTAGCCAATGTTACAGGCAAACTATTACCTAGATGAGTATAGTCATGCATCGACCAGCAGGCCTTAGTGAGATGGGCCGAGTAATATTCCATGAAATTAATGTATTCACCAACTCCGTCAATTGGATCTACCTCCTATTCTCTCTAGGATGATTACTCTGCCTTCTAGACTTCGTTGAATAATTACAATTACATTCACATGTAAATGTACTCATTTTATTGCATACTTTTTAGTGGTCTTGGCGGCTTCTTCGTCAAACCGTTTACGGTCATTCTTATATAACTCAGCTATGGATGTCTCGACAGCATCATCTGGAGCAGGCTCTAACAAGAGCTGCTGCGCAGCTATCAAGACATTTAAAATCTTCGAAGAAGGCTTCCAGATGTCTGACTTAAGGATTCCGATGCACATGCTACCATTTTCGTCAAAAGTCACATTTGGATGATAAATGCGAGTTTTGAATGAGAGTTTCGGTGGCTTAAAAGGATATTCTCTAGGTAATGTGAGAAGTAATGTGAATTTACCACCCTATGATTTTGGTTAGAAAGCAATAAGCAAATTCTGAGGGTGAACATACAGCGTATGGTGATTCTTGTGGCCCAGTGAGAACGATATTCCAAATATGGAGATCTGACTCGTTCACGAGGCTGACCTGTATTCCCGCTGGCGGGTTCTGGGAGACCTCTGCAAATTCCTAAGATGCTATTTAGAAAGTATCTTGGTGAAATGGCATGTCTCACTTTAGATAGCCGTTTCTGACTATTTCCTGCCATACTTAAATTGATGTTTAATGTTCGATTAGAATGATGCACTGGCACAATTCAGGGAGTAAATGTCGCAACTGATGCGCCTCGAGCCTCTCACACCGAATTCGGGCGAGAGCCCGGCAAATCGGTGGAAGCCAAGGCGACTAGTTTGTCTGTTTCAAAAGACAAGTTCTAGTTCTGGTAGATATGCCGTGACGGTAACAAGACATGAATTACTGTAGCCAAATGAAATATGTTCATATTTGCTTTCTTGGATTTCTTGCAGATAAACGAAGAGGGATACGGTGCGCGAGAAGGAAAAACATCGGATCAAAGGGATTGCCGAAAAAACATGTGTCTCCGAACTTCATTAACTTGGGTCGTGGTCATGGTATAGAATGCTGCTGCTCTATTTAGCCTTACAATCGCATTCTATCTCAACTTCAATCTATCCGCTAGATATTACATCTTCTACATCATTATTCTCTCTGTAGTACTACTAATAATCCCATAAAACCAAGCATTGCTGTCTTTAACCATGGATGTTCACTGAGTATGATTGTCACATAACCAATGAAGGGAATATACCCGATAACACTACCCATAATATCTTTTCGTTCGATATAGTCTTGGCCAGGAGCGTAGAGCTCGGTGTCATCGGCAGAATTGTTATCACCTTTCGTTAAAAGTTTTGCGTCGGCGCTGCAAGTTATGTCAGCTCCTATCCCATAACGTTTATACAACTCCAGTTAAACTGCAAAATTATTCAACGAAAGCAATTCTCACCTAGCTCCATACTTCCTCACAAGTCGATGCACGATAGGTATTTCTTTTCCCTTGACTGAGTACACAACAATTTCACCAACCTTGGTTTCTTCCATTAAATTTCGATTCCAGAGAAATAACAGATCTCCTCGCTGGAAAGCAGGCTCCATGGATCCAGAGAGAACAACAACAATGGGTGAAGGAGAGTCTGATATTATCGAGAGGCCTTTCCATAGCATAAATGCAGTTGAAAGAATAAGCCCAAAGTTCATAAATTGAGCCGCGGCCTGCCGCGGGTTTTGTAGAGCGGCAAGCATGTTCGATACCTGGAAGTGAGAAGAATAGTTTAGCAGGTAACGCGACTAATTTTGTGCCTCGCGACGAACCGTTGATGATGTGGCCGATTTTGACGATTAAATTACTAATAAGGCTGTGTTCAAGCACTCGGCACAAATCACGTAGATTATTGTTTTACGAGGTGTCTGATTGGGAGCATGCACTTGCCTAAGTTTGCTAGATTGGTCACTGAGGATGATAGAATTATGATTGTGGAAGCGAGTGTATTATGGGAGGCTTTTTAATAAACTGAAACCGGGGGGTCCCTTGAGGAAGACACTACCTTACTATTTATACATAATGCTAGCCGACCAAACAAAGCAAATATAAATCAACCTGAGCTAACCGAGCAAACCGAGCAAACCAGACTTCTCACGTGGCCACTGCCAGCCTTGCTCCATCACTTGGTCATCTCACTAGCGTAACTGTCCGCGTACCCACCATACCTAACCTTGGCTGAGCACAACAATTATCACGAGTAGTAGTAGTAGTAGTAAGCATTTAACGCCAAGTAGGCTCACAGGATAAACCCGGCCTCTGAGCCCTCGGGAGGGCGCTTGGCGCGCCTGCGTAGCCTAAGGCTACCAGGCGTCTCCGTCGTCCTATGGACGCCTATTATATCTACATCAGCAGCTCGGAATTTTACCCAGAGTCTGCTGTAGCCAAAGCCTATTTTACTCCAAGTGCCTGGTCGCACCTTGCTCCTCCTTCTTTATTTTGTTATTAGTGTCTTTTTTTTTTTTTTTTTTTTTAAATATATTAAAGTTATATACGCCCAAACTCCCTGACCACCTTAACCCGCGTCCCCTTGCTTAACCCTCAGATTGTGCCTTTTTACACCAATTTCCAAATGCTCGAGCCCCGGCGACTGACCCAAGAGTCCACTTGATGTTGCCTTCTTGACCTCGCGATTTTTTGGGACGGGGTCTTTGAATACCGCTAAGTCTGCAGCAGACGAAGGGATGATCGGGAGATTTTTCCTCGCCGCAGTCGCATAGCAGGGCCGCCTCTTCGTGCTTAAATCTTCTGTGGTACGCAGCAAAGTCGCCATGTCCTGATCGGGCCGCAAGAAGTGAGCCGAGAATTCTTCGAGAGAGGAATCGAAGTTCGTCGGGTATTCTACCCGTCATCTGGATCCCGAGATACTTATAGCGCTCGGGAGCATTACTCTGCCAGTAGGTCCTTATGCTTGCCTCATATCTTTCATTAAGGAGCCTTGTGGCTCTTGCGACCGATGCCTCGGTGCGAATGCTGGGTTCGTGGCAGGCAATTTTTGCTAGCGCATCGGCCCTTTCATTCCCTGGAATACCTGCGTGGCCTGGTATCCACCGGACGCTTGCTGTTCCAGGCAATATGCCTTGCACTCGGTTTCTCTTGTACCATCCTTCTCGAAGTGCCTGGAACTCGTCGATCCTTGTCGAGCTTGTCGGTGTTGTGTGCCCGGAGTGTAAGCGCAATGCAGCTTCTTCATTGTCCAGACAAACTGTGACATTGGTGGCAAATTTTCCCATGACATGCGCGACTGCCACTTTGAGACCTTCAGTAGCGCCGATTATTTCCGCGTCGTAAACTTCCACAGTTCTTCCTAGGGGGACTATTCCGCACGCAATTTCAGTATTTGGCCCGCGGTAGACGCAGTACCCTGCTCCCACGTTTTCTTCATCATCCATGGAACCGTCCGAATAGACTATGAGGTCCAGGATCCCTATTTTTCCTGATGCCGCCCATCTTTGGTGTTCAAGTATCCCCTCTCTGCGACCAACAGCGCCAATTTCTTCCCTAGCTTTGCTTCTGTCAAACTTGTGCCACGGTGGGGTAGCTGTGTCGAGTGAAAGTTCCAGCTCTTGTCGGCGTCTGATCCACTGAAAGTGAGAGGAGTTCCATCTTTTACGTAGTGGATGCTTAGGGTCCGCCGCAGCGACTCGCACTGCTAGTCGATCGTGAATTCGTTCCAGCCACGAAACAGCGGGGCCCCACCCCGTTTCGCGTAGGAGCGCCGGAATCGGGGTGGTCTTGTAAACTGGTAGGACGGCTCGTGCCGCGCGATTGATTGCTCCCTGAACTTGGTTAATGATCCAAGAGGAGGTTTTTGGGCCAAACCATGTCTCGGCCCCATAGAAGAGCGTTGCAAAGCCCACGCCTTGAATCGCCTGTCGGAGGAGGGCCGGCCGAGCCCCTTTGATCGTGTTGTTTAGTCGCCTAACATGGTCCGTCACCACTCGGCACCGCTGACAGGATCTGCGGACATGTTCTTTGAACGTTAGTTTCCTGTCGAAGAGTACGCCTAGCCATCTCGTGTGCTCGTTCGGTTCGATGACACTTTCCTCCACCAGGAGAGGAGGTTCTGTGAACTTCCTCTTGTTGTGAAAGTACTGTACTTCTGTCTTTGCATTATCAAATTGTACGCCATTTTCGCGTCCCCAGAGTAACGTCTGATCTAGGCTCGCCTGTAACTTACGTCCACATTCTTCGAGACTTCTGGCTGTCACCATGGTTGTGATGTCGTCCGCGTATCCGTAACGTCGCCTGGATAATCTTAACACTGGTTCTACATAGAGCAGGAATAGAATTGGAGAGGCTGGGGAGCCTTGAGGAAGACCACATAAGATTTGGAATGGTTTCGAGGTTGTCTGATCAAGTCGGATTCTTGCCGTGCGGTCTATAAAGAAGGAGCCAACCCAAGCAATAATATTTTCTGGCCATCCCTGTGACCTTAATCGGTTTAAAAGGCGATTTCGTAGTACTCCGTCAAACGCTCCCTTTACATCCACAGTCACCATGCCGGCGACTTTGCCCCTTGCGAGTGCTTCTTTTACATCGCATAGTAGCGCCGTCGTTAGATCTGTTGCGCAGCGTTTTCCAATAGCACTACATTGATCTCTGGCTAGAATGTCACATTTTAGAGCCCAGTACGAGAGTCGTCTTGCGATAAGGCGTTCTAGACCCTTTCCTAAGCAGCTCAGAAGGGATATCGGGCGATAGGATTTCGGTAATGTCCGGTCACGTTTCCCTGTTTTTGGCAAAATGACGACTTCAGCTCCCTTGAAGGTTCGCGGGTGTACGCCGAGTGACGCACACTTGTTGAATAAGCTTGTGATACGGCTTCCCATGGACGGCCATGCTAGTCGGAGGATTGGGGCTGTTATTTCATCTTTTCCGGGTGAAGATGAGGGAACCTGGCAGGTCGCTCGGAAGGTCTCTTCCTCGGAGAACTTTTGCCAAGGTATATTTCTTCTGGCGACAGTGGGTATTTCTTGATGCGTGTCTGAGGTTTCTGTGTGCCGAGAGAGAAGCGTTCTATGGAGAAGTGATGCCTTTTGTTCAGGGCAGTAGACATCGGCCACACCGTTATCTCCCTTAAGGGGTGGGGTCTGTAGATTCGGGGCTGTATTATGCCAGTTCACTATTTTGTAGACGTCTGTTAGGGACTCTGATTTCTCAATCCGAGCCTCCCAATAGGATTTTTTGGCTCGTCTGACAGTTTTCCGGAATTCTTGTCTTTCATATTCACATCCTCCTGAGCGTTTGGCAGTCTGATACCTGCGGATAGCCCTCCTACAGTCTTCGTTCCACCAAGCGGTTCCTTTGGAGTTGCCAATTTTTCGGGGGCACGAGCCTAGTAGTGCTGTGTGAATGGTTTGCATGATGTTCTCAGCTTCCGCCTCAATGTCTGCTGAGGTTTCTATACTTGGGGGGTCCTGTCTGCCTCCTAACAGGCTTGTAAAGAGTGTTTCATTAAGAGATTCGTACCGTAGACGCCTTGTTGAGCACTCGCTCAGGTATCCATGGAGAGGAATCGTTGTGACCAAGGTTTCGTGATCGGAGGTTGTGTGGAGTTCACACGAGATTTCACACTTCGCTCCCTCTATAGAACAGAAAGCAAGGTCCAAGGTGCCACCTCTGTTGTGGGTCGGGAGGTCTGTCGGGTTGAGGAGGCACAGGTCTTTTTCCCTAGCCCAGTCGATTAGGGTGGTTGCCTGTGTGGGGTTAGAGATAGCAAATGAGTCCCACGCTGGGTGCCGGAGATTGAAATCTCCCCCCACAAATCCGGGTGAGTCCAGAGATTCTACTAGTACTTTTAGACCATCGTCAGCACCTACGCAGTTAGTAGGAGCATTATATACATTCCAGACTCCTATCATTCGTCCGCGACCGCTAGCAATTATCACGAGATTATCATGGCAAGCTCAAGTAAACTGATTGTATGTCACGTGTTATTGTTATTACTGTCACAATGGATACGGCTCTGTGTACAGGACTTGAAAGTAAAATGATATTTTCTTGTTAACTTCGTAAATGTAAAACATATTGTCAGAACTTTCTTATCTATGTGTATTTACTGTTGATGCCTTACCTGTCTTGTACCAACTATGAATACAAGTGGACGTCAACAGCCTGGAGCATCTTGTTCACTCGCTTAGAGCACGAAGTCCCCATCATTTGTGTAGAGTCAGGCTACATATACTCTCATGATAGGGTATTGTTCGTTGATCCGCTTCTTATAGGGTACAGGGGTTAAAGCGGGGATAAAGTGGAGATAAAGTGGTGATATTCCAGGTTACCTCACGATAGATCCACAGTATCCCTGTTAGCTTCAAATTTTAAAATCTTATGGCCTAAGGCATAAGAGATATGCATCTGTATATGAAGTCCAACGCCCACCTCCATGCCTGCACCTTTCTTCACTCGCGCACACCTGAGGTCGTTTCGTTTAAATCATTGTCAGCTATTTACTATTATTTTGCTCAACGGCATACTTTTATTTCATTCATCTATCTAATTTTTACTTCATGTGAGTGCATCTGAACCTTAAGTCAACTACTTTAGAAGATTTTAATTTACTGTACTAGATTGCCGCAAAGATGGATTCACCTCAACAACCTTCTCCATCATCAGCATCTCCTACTTATGCAAAACGCCTAACACAAACTCAACGTATTCAAGTAAGTCTGAAATCTACAAATTGATAAGGTTAAGAGAGTAACATGTGCAGGTTAGAACCTTGGCCAGTGAGGGACACAGTTACGTCAAAATCTCTCAACGCCTTGGGATTACATGGCGACAGGTACAATACACCATGAGCGTTGAAAATACCGAGCCTCAGTACTCCAGTGGTAGGCCACCTATTCTAAGTAGTTCCCAGGTCGATGAAATAGAATTTTTCGTCTGTTTATCATCGGAAAATCGTCGGATGTCATTTTTCCAACTTGCACATTTTATATTTCGGCACTGTGGTGTGAGCGAGAATGTGATCCGACGTGAACTGGCAAAGAGGGGATATGCACGCAGGATTGCACGATTAAAACCTCCTATCTCTTCAGTCAACAAACTGAAGAGATATGAGTTTGCCAGAATACATCTCCACTGGCGGAAGGAACATTGGATGAGAGTCCTCTGGTCCGACGAGACTTGGGCTATGAATGGTCGGCAAAGTGATCGTTGGGTCACAAGAAAGGTCAGTAGTCCCTTAAAGGCTCCTAAGATTTAGAGTTCCCTTGAGCTAAGTTTAAGTCAAAGATTGGGGAAGAGTACGAAGATACCTGTGTCCTAGCCAAGACGCGGAGGAGAGTTGGGTGGATGTTCTGGGGATCTTTCTTTGGACGACAGAAGGGGCCTTGCCTGATTTGGGAGAAGGAGTGGGGCCATATCACTGCGGCCAGTTACTGCGAGAGGATAGTGCCTCTCATAGAGAGTGCGGTCTTTCGGGAACCAGGACTAGATGTGATGCAGGACAACGCCCCTCCTCACAAGTCGAGGCAAACTATGCGTGAGTTTGAAAGGAGGAATATTTCTCTAATGGAGTGGCCGCCATATTCTCCTGATTTAAATCCGATAGAAACTTTGTGGAGTTATATGAAAGCGTACATGGAGCGTCTTTATCCAGCGTTGGATCAAGGTGGGCAGCGGAGTCAAGGGCATCTTCGTCAAATAGTGAACGAGGCGTGGGATCTGGGGTTTAATGGGGATGACTTGGAGAAACTGATAGATTCGATGCCCCGAAGAATCAGAGCCGTTTACGAAGCTGAAGGCGGATATGTAAATTATTAGCTAGATAGAAGTATAATTTATTTATGAAATGTATTAATGAATTAAAAAGTGAATAGAGGGCTATAATGGACCAAAAAAGCAAAACCAACGAATATTTCGTTGTGAAATTTTTGCCATACAAATTTAAAGTTTAGGTGGGGAGATCTACTTATCGTCATGCTAATTCAAGTTAGTAAAAGCCTATATACCCTGTAAAAGTCGAATTTTAGCGCCTATACACGATTAATACCGTAGTATCAGAGTACAGAGAGTTGGATCTATATCCTTGGCGCTGATCCTTATCTCGCTTATGGACTGCATTAATGCATAACAGACATTAGTCTGCTTACACCTCCTCTCAGTCCCATAGCGAGATTCAGTTTGTCATACCCAAATGTTCTGTAAATCGTTTGAGGGGTTCTGAGAGGAGCGGTTTTGTAAGGCCGTCAGCATGATTGACTGATAAGAGTAAACAGTCCTCGACAGATCCAACATGTGATAGTGAGATCACTACGTCATAGTCACATGAATGGGACGATGCACAGATACCAAGATGTTTGTACAAGTATATATATATGTGTATCTATAGATCTTTAGAGAGTGTGTCGAACTCGTAACTGACCTTTGAATGAGATTACTTTATATTCGCTGACATCGTGCTCTATCGTTCTAACAATCGTTATCAGCACCAAATCGGTGATCAGTGAAAGTTTAAATTAAATCCATCTTCATCAACAAACATGTCGAGCAGTGATAACTGGGACAGCTATCCTGAGACCGTTAGGTCCGGAGATAAAGCTGCCTAAAATTGTTTCTATAGTTATGGCGATGCAAAGCTTAAAGGCGGTGACAATTGGCTGGCCTGGAGCGATATCGTACAAAACGATTTAGATGTGTTCGACTACTGGAAGTTTTTTGATGGCTCATATCCTCGTCCACCAGATTTAATCGAGACGAAAGAATTAGTTGCTAAAACAAAACGATCAAACCAGCAAGTTGCATGGGACCGAGAAGCACGGCAAGCACATCATTACCTCAAGAAAACAATTCACCAAGATCAATGGGGCAAGCTTGTTAAAATGCGACCAACAGATCCTGTTGGGGCATTGAACCTCTTGAATAATATATATCGACCAAGGAAGGCAACAACCGTACTTCTTGCCCTAAAAAATTTGGTCAAGGCCAATTGTCTGGAAGGATCAGACGTTGCAGATTTTGTCACTAGGCAGGAGACATCGAATGAAGAAATAAGTAGGCTTGGAGAAGATTTTCCGGATGAGTACTTTGCACTACTACTTCTCAGCGGATTGCCCCCATCTTGGGAAACATGGCGCTCTACAATCTTTGCTCGTTTTCAAAATGTTCAAGATCTCCAATTGACAGAGATATCTGCCCTCATTCGAGAGGAAAATGACCGACGAAAGAGTCAGGAAGAAGAGGATGTTCAACTTGCAAATATCGCTCGTAGTCTTCCAACAAGAAATAACTTTAAAGATGATCAAACTCAAAGACCAGAACTTGATATTGATGGTAAATGTTATAATTGCCACAAAGCTGGACATGGGTGGACATCGTGTTGGTCAACTGGTGGCGGTTCCTATGGAAAGGGCTCAAGACAGAAAAATCAAAAAAGAATCAAAGGCAACCCAAGTCAAAGTATTTCTCAGAGTAGTATTAACCCGGCAATATCAACAGCAAATGAAGATGATGAAGTATCTGAAGTCAGCTACGTGTTTTCAACAATTCCAGTCAGTGAAACTAATAAACATGACATAAAAAATACGTTGGCACATACAGTGCAGATTATAGCAGATACTGGGGCATCTATTCATGTTGTTCCGAGTCGCAACATGTTAATCAACTTCCAACCTTGTAGAGAGAGTATTAGCGGCATTGGTGGAATTTCAACCACGTCGGGGACTGGAGATGCCGTAATCGAAACAACAGTTGGGAACCGCAAATCAAGACTTATACTGAAAAATGCTAAATGGGTGCCAACTTTAAACAATGTTCTTCTCTCTGTGGGAAGATTCACAAGTTCTGGAGGGAAATTTGATGTAACTGGAGAGGAATGTAGACTCATGGCTCCTGATACAAAATGTTTGGCAACAGGAACGCGCAAACATAATATTTATTTTCTCAACGGACAAGTCATGTTGCAAAACACAAATCATGTTGTTGGGACGGCTAGACAGCTTAACTGGGACGAAGCACATAGAAAACTCGGGCATATATTGTTGACATCAATGAAAAAACTCGTGCTAGGAGATCATGTAACAGGTTTATCAATTAACCCAAAACTACCTGCTATAATACACTGCGACTCATGCCGCGCTGCCAAAACAACAAGACTCCCGTTTAGTAATACAATTGGTTCTCGATCGTCAAGCCGCGGAGAATGTTTTCACACAGATCTTTGGGGTTCTTCAAGTATCCAATCACTTGGAGGTAGATCGTACTTCATTTCATTCACAGACGATATGACCGGCTATACAACGATCGAATTCTTGAGACAAAAAAGTGATGCAATTAACGCAATAAAAAATCATATTGTATTGATACGAACTCAGACAGGACAATTTCCTAAAAGTATGCGTAGCGACAACGGAGGTGAATTCATGGCTGTATCAAAATTTCTAAAGGAGCAAGGGATTGAACACCAACTCACTGCTCCATATTCGCCTCAGCAAAACGGAGTAGCAGAACGCCTTAATAGAACACTAGTTGAAGGTGCGAGGTCGATGATGATTGAGCGAAATTTACCAAAGTTCTTATGGGCAGAAGCTTTGCTACATATGAACTTTATCAAAAACCGAGTTTCTACGAATTCAAATCCAAATGGCAAATCTCCATATGAGATGTGGACAGGACACAGACCAAATCTGTCAAATTTGCATGAATTTGGCGCTAAAGTTTGGATACTTGACGAAAATAGGGTTTCAAAGCTTAATCCTAAAGCTCAAGGCTTTATATATACAGGATTGAATGAAGGATCTCGCTCAGTCCGATACTATAAACCTAATGTAAATAAAATCATGATTTCCCGCAATTTTCAATTCGAATCCCCAACTAATGGTTATCTTGACGAAACGAATGTCCAAAACGAGCATCCTCATGATCTTTTGGACAATAGTGATCCGTCGATTGAGGGGGAGACAGAAAATAATTCCAATCTCGAATCATCTACAAATGATATTAAAAATAAGGAAAGTGACCATTCTAAAAACTCGAGATGTGAAAATATCCCCTCACATATGCAGAATACTGAACACACAGACACTCAGGATCCAATACAATTACCTATCAGAACAGGGCTTCGTGAGCGAAAGCCAGTAGATTATAGGGAATTGAACGATCCAGGATATAGTCGTCGTCATCAAAAAGCTAATGCTGAACAGATTCCCGATTTGCATGCCGGCTACCTAGAGATTGTAAACATGGCACGTAATATTGTTTGTGGCTTCGAGGCATATGACCCATATGTTCCCGATAAAATAGAACATGCAAAAGAATCGAGTGAATGGCCAAGCTGGGAAAAGGCTATAAGATCTGAGCTTGAACAACATCAAAAATTTGGTACTTGGGAACTATGCGACCTACCAACAGGAAGAAAAGCGATCGGTAGTCGCTGGGTGTTCGCCAAGAAATTTGATGGAAAAGGAAATCCTTCTAGATTCAAAGCACGGCTTGTCGCACAGGGATTTTCACAGATACCAGGTCAAGATTACTCAGAGACTTTCTCTCCCGTAATGAGACTGGATACTCTACGCATTCTTTGCGCAATTAAAGTCATCAAAGATCTCGAAGTAAATCAAATGGATATAAAAGGCGCTTACTTGAATGGCATAATAACCGAAGAAATTTACATGCGACAGCCGCCAGGTTTTGTAAGCGAAGATAATAAAGTATGTCGTCTGCGTCGATCTCTATACGGATTAAAACAAGCTGGACGCGAATGGAACAGAAGATTAAATCTTTTTCTTAGCAACATTGGGTTTCAGCGAGCAACCAAAGAACACTGCTTATACTTCAGAACAGAACAGAACAGGTTCGATGTCATAGGCGTGTGGGTCGATGACCTACTAATCCTATCAAAATCACCAGAAAATATGAGTAAGATCAAAAATCTAATCAATCAAGAATTCGAAGCCACCAATCAAGGGACTCCAAAATACATGCTCGGTATTGAAATTGAAGTAGACGTTAAAAATTATGCAATTCGACTATCACAAGAGCGATATATCAACAAAATTATTGATCGATTTGATTTAAACAATGAACGTCTGTCAGATATACCAATGACACCACATGCTAAATTTTCTCCTTCTAAAGATGACGAAAACTTGGTAAATATTACACTATACCGATCAGCTATTGGATCACTAATGTACGTTGCCAACGTAACTCGCCCAGATATTGCATTTGCAGTGAATAATTTAGCCCAGTTTAACGTGAAACCCTCTCAAACACATTGGGATGCCGTCATTAAAATTTTTCGATATCTTAAGTGTACAAAAAGCTTAGGTCTTTATGATCAATCCAAAGAGACAAGGACCTTTGAAGTAACTGGATTTACAGATGCGGGAAATGGAACAGATATGACAACAGGCTGTCCAACATCCGGGGGAGTATATATTCTTGCCGGTGGTGCAATTAAGTGGATTTCTGAACGACAACGCGGCGCAACGCTTTCGGAAATGGAATCCGAGTTTATAGCGTCTTGCAAGATTTCTCAGGCTGGGATTTGGATTAGAGATATTCTTGCAGATCTTGGATTAGCCCAAGGACCAATAAATATTTGGATTGACAATTCGGCATCTGCACGTATAACTGAGAACCCAGAATCACACAAGCGAGCGTTGCACATCCAAAGAAAATTTTTCTGGATTCAACAACAGTGCGAACAAGGCAATATAAAATTGCATTAAATAGACACAAGCAAAAATGTGGCGGATATACTAACTAAACCGTTGGCACGACCTTCTTTTGAAGCACATTGTAAAGGGCTTGGACTCTCGGACTGAGGGGGAGTGTTAAGAGTAAACAGTCCTCGACAGATCCAACATGTGATAGTGAGATCCCTACGTCATAGTCACATGAATGGGACGATGCACAGATACCAAGATGTTTGTACAAGTATATATATATGTGTATCTATAGATCTTTAGATAGTGTGTCGAACTCGTAACTGACCTTTGAATGAGATTACTTTATATTCGCTGACATCGTGCTCTATTGTTCTAACACTGACCTCTGATGCAACTTGGAGTACCTTTATGTTTCCTGATTTTACCTCCTGCACGACGTAGTGGTATTCAATGCGTACATGACGACGACCGGACGTCATAGAATCATCAGTTGCCCATTTGATCGCGCCTGTAATGTCCTCTAAAATTGGTATGGGGCCGGAAGGCATGTGGTCAAGTTCTGTAAAAAATGATCGAATCCAAGCACAATCCTTCGTCGCTTCAAATATTGCCGCGTACTCTGCTTCACACGTTAGCGTAGAGACAGTTTTGTTGAAATTAGTTCTACTAATTGGTGTGATCTGCAAGGAATGTAACTCGTAGAGACATTACCACTCTGGTTATCATTCTGCGCTATGACCGTTGTATGTCATATTATACGCTAGTCCGTATTGACACACAATCACCAACTAGTTTTATTAGATAATTTTGTATATAGTTAGGGCTATAGTTTGGGGTGGGAGTAATAAATAACTCCCACTTTACTCCTCTCTACAGCCACCAAATTGTTCCAACTTCATATACAGTGAAACACCAAGCCTAACACGCGTTAAGATATTCCTCAATAGCGCATACAATATTTTTACAAGTTTTCTGTAACTTCGATCTCCAGATAACTGAGCACCCAGCCATGAAAACGACATATCCAGTTGTAGATTTGGCAGAGTCAAAATCGTCGGCGAAGCTTGAGTCCACGGCGCAATGAAGTCCATATTTTCCGAACTTTTCGAGATGTCAATGATCCTTCTTGTATATTAAACCTTTACCTGGGCACTCTGAGAAGTATTGGGGAATCCTTAAGGCGTGCCTTGAGTGTTCAGGCGATGGATTACACATGAATCTTGCCGTCCGAGATGTAGCCTGAGCAGTGTCACACCTTACCATACATGACGAGAAGTTATATTTACCAATAAGTCGCTGGTAATCGTATAATTCAGCTGTAGTTGCCTTTCCGGAGTGCTTTTTCATATCTAGCTTGCAGCTCGGTGCCATAGGTGTAACAGGCGGTTGCATTCCCGGTGTCAATTCTGTTCCTACAAGAGATCTCTTGAGGTACTGTTCCTGATCTAATAGAACGGAGCCAATGGGTGATGGTCTCCGAATTCTAACACCAAGGAACCAGCTAGCTTCCCCTAAATCATTTAGAGGGACTTCCTTGTTTAGAGATCTGGTCAGTTCTTGTAGGTCGTGTTTATTTGGCCCTATCAACAGAAAGTCATCAACGTAAGTGTCACGGTTTGGGGTATAAAGGTTTAGAGCAACTATATACTCAATGGTAGTTAATTTTCTATCTAATGAGAAAAGCTATGTAAAACAATACAAATTATATTTATATCAATACGCTCCGTATTCTAGAAGGTTTTAGCACACTACGTTGAAGAGTAGTCTAGTAGCTTCCATAGCGTTCTAATAGTGCAAGGTCCAGAAGCCCTTCCAAGGGACTTAGCCTTATTTGGAAATATGTAATATCATGTGCAATGGACTATCGTGTGCACATTTACGTCATTCGTATGCCTAGGCTGAACAGCATAGGCTGCAGGCAAACTAACGGCTAACCAGCTGTCACAGTAAGATGCTACAATTATCCTTGTAGCTTTATTATGATATATAGCATTGTCTGAGGCTAGATGGCTAAATTTGTAATTGCTCATTATTGACCTAATTTTTGCTTGCCAACAGTTTCCAGACTGTTTCAACCCGTATAGGGGTCTACTCAACTTGATAATAATATTTCTAGTATAGTCAAACTTTCGTGCGAGCTTTTCGTTTTCACCGAAAAATTCTTTTAGCTCTGGAAACTGCTTCATATAAATAGTCTCCTTTAGGTCGCCGGCAAGGTAAGCAGATATAAAATCAGCTTACAGTATATACCAATTATTCAAAGCCGCCAACGCCATAAGGGTTCTCCAACTTGCCGACCTCGCGGTAGTGGATGATGTCTCATTGAAATCCACTCCGGGGGTTTGGGTGAAGCCTCTTGCTACGATTCTGGCTTTATACTTATCGAGTTCCATATTTGACTTAAATTTTTTCTTCAGGACCCATTTTGACGTGACCAGGCTCTTTACATGCTCGGCTGGAATGTGCACAAACTTAAAAGTGTTGCGAGACAGAAATCCTTCGATCTCTATGTTTATGGCCTTTACCCAATATTCTTTTTCTGGCCCTTTCATCGCTTGGTTGAACGCGGGCTCATCAGTTGTTGCCAAAAATATGTAGCTCAATGGACCATGGGTAAAGCACAACGTTCTAAATAGTACCTCACCATCACCATGTTGGCAATACTGGTCTCGGTCTATTGCTTTTCTGACCATACTGGAAGAAGAGGTATCAAGACTGACATCCCAACCATGTAGAGTTCCAAAACAGCGCCCAGTTATTGCATCACGAAAGTCTTCAATTATTGTGTGCTCAGATTTTTGCATCCCATCAACTACAGGTAATAAGTGTGTCAGTTCCTCATCAACCTCGACTGGCGCTTTCAGCTCTAACACTTGTAGGGCCTGGTGTTCGAAAGGACGTTGAATAATTCGTCTGGGTTGTTGGAATTCACAGAATCACAGAGTAAAAATATATCCAGATGTTTCGTATTTTTATTCACTTAACTTCTTGATCAAGTCTTTATAGAGGTACTTAAACTAATTACAATAGTAATAGATACAGCCACACCTAATTCATGCAATACTATCGAATTGTAAACAGCTTTCTAACGTCACGTTTGACCTTTAGCGACCAGCACATCTTTGTCGGGAACATCAAACATAAAACAGAAGATTCTACTCCATGACACAATACGTTTCCGTTTTCTAACATGGGTCGGCCTCGTCCCCTTGGCACCACCGTCTCTGGTACATGGTTATCGGGAGCGTTGTAATCTTGGTTCCTGGCGTAATCCGTCTTACGAGATCTTAATCTGTCTTGGACGTGCTTTGGTAAAGATCTGATTATCTCCCTAGGGTCAGCACCCCATCCAAGCTCCGAACTTGTATTTTCGAACGCAATGACGTGGGAAGATGTGAGAAATCTTCCACCGTCCAAAAGCCAAACTAACTTGTGCTTAGTACCTCGGTAGCCGAAAAACACGCCTCTAGTCCCATTTGCATCCAGTTTTTCACCTGTTATTCTGTGATTAGTGTCCACATGAGTTATACACAATGTTCCAGAGATCCACAGGTAGTCTTTCCTAGCACTAGATTTATCAGGGTCAAACCGTGACCAATATACTTGCCATGGTGTTCTATGACCATCAACGGAGCTCTATTGTCACGGTTCGGCAATTAGTGCATGAGCGACGGTATGCTTTAATGTAGTTTATATTTATCTATGAAGAGAGGAATTACATCTGCCCAGGTAGCATCTACTAATAACACTTTCGATGAATCGCCACCAGGCTCTCAATGCTATAATAAGACCATGGCATATAATACCCCTTGCAACATGAAACATAGGCTAGTTCCGCCAAGCTGAGTCCAAGCGTCATACCCTGCCGATCGCTTGACGGGAAGCTAGCATACCCGGATAGGGCTGCATTAGTCTGTGCATGTGATGACCATCATATGCTACAGGAAAATATCGGCTTATCAGCTGTCACAGCATTTTTGCGAAAAGCAGCACGGCATATCAGTTCACTGGATGGACATATGTATGTGGACATACGTGGCTCTTACAAGAGGTGTATTCTAAAGACGGAAGTTGCAGATTTGTTGTTAGAGGCGCATGACAATAGTGGGCATTTCGGGGTCAATATCACAATGAAAAAACTAAAGTCCTACTATAGGCCTAGCTTATCGAGGGATGTTCGAGATTACATTCAAGGCTGCCTAGTCTGTGCTAGTCACGGGACGGCAAATCAACCGCAAACAAGAGCAAGGGTAGCTGTAAGCGAGCCAATGGAGTTGCTAGGAATCGACTTTGTTGGCCCTTTTCCAAAGTTCAATGGGACAAGATACCACTGGGTGCTGGTGGCCATCGACTACTTCAGTCGATATACCTGAGCCGAGGCCACGGAGAGAAATGACTCAGAGACCGTTATACGTTTTCTGGGAGAAATATTTAACAAGTTTGGTATTCCAGTTGGAGTATATATGGATCCTGGTCCACATTTCGGAGACCGAACTCGCAAGTTTGCAGAGAACGCGGGGGTAGTCTGGTGCAATTCTCCAGTCGCTGCTAAGACTGCAACCGGAATGATAGAAAAAGCAGTGGATATTTTTTAGCGAGTTCTAAAGAAAATAAGTTTATCACCAAGTAAGTGGCCCGAGAGTGTACCGCAGGCGGTATTTGAAGTAAATAATCGCGAAATCACCCATTTACTCTACTCCCCAGCACAAATTTTCTTAGGATTTGAGCCGGTCGGGGCAGTAAAAACTCGTTGTCCAGGATTTCAGAGACAGTCACTATCCGGAGCCTTATTGTTAGATGAAGATATATCTCTAGATAAGGATGAACATATAAGGTCAGTGATTGAATTTATCGAGCAGCGAAATGAAATCAGGCGGAAAGCCCTAGGGCGCTCCGATAGAAAGAAAGATTTAGCAGCACAACAACATGACATGGGGGTGCGGGCTACTCAAGAATATAGTCCAGGTGACCTGGTAATGTTGTGTGATAATTGAGAAGCTGGAAAGAAATTGAGACCTTCCTGGAGAGGGCCATTTGTCATCCGAGGATTTGGAGGAGATATGGGTAAATCATATCAGCTAAGACAGATTGACGGAACCTATATTCTCCGGCACTTTCATGGTAATTCCCTTAAACCATTCAGACTTAGAGAAGGTTACCTGGTTTCGGGAAAGGAGGAGAGGTTGCCGACATTCCAAAACATAAGATTGGGAAAAGCTGCGTTCAGACCTCCGAAGGTGCAGAGAACAGTGCCTGGCGCATTAGTTCGGGATGATTGAGATCGGCGTAGCACATTTGCTGTATTTTACTTTACTTTTTTTTTTTGGATCGCGGGGGCGCTCTCGTTATGCCCGGGAGTAGAAACATAGAAAAGGTCCCGTGATTGTCACGTGTTTCTAGGCTACATAGTCGTGTTGTAGGACGCGTAGGAAAGAAAAAAGAGACATCTCAATTCTTTAACAGATCTTTAACTCCTTTTACGTCTTCGCAGGACACTTTCTGGTGACCTACGCAGGGGGATTATCAATCTACAATCGTGCCTTTATCTTTTTATTCTTGGGCATACCGTCTTTCAGTGCACTTTGTGGAACATAAATAAAGGATTACAACCTTTTGTAGGCAAAGTACAGTTTCTGATCACGCGTATTCTCAACTCACTCCAACTTATCTCTCGCGTTCCGGAAGTTGTTCTAGCAGGAATCTCTTAGAAAGTGCACCTTTCTAAGATTTCTAATACAAATCTGAATCATCTTCACCAGCGTTTATTTCAAAGTTCAATTACGTGTTTAACGACGGGAATTAACGTTGCTTCACTCGATCAATTCTTTGACACGTCTGTCAATACCAATATCCATTTCTTGTTATCCTCTGTCAAGAATTCCTACTCTTTAAAATCTCTTCTACTCTACCTAAAGCCACTTTATTGGACAACTTATTTTCCTTTTCCACACTGGATCCTTATCTCCCATCGCTTTCTGCCACGTCTTTAGAAGAGAAATTTGGTTACATCCCAGCCCCTAACCTTCCCCAATTTCAGAGAGTACGGCAGCATAAATCCTCTTTCAGCACTTCTTCGACAGCTCCAAAAGCCGAACAAATCCTAGACTGGATTGGCCATTCATCGGAAGATCTAATCACCTTGTCTGAAGCTTCTAACTATAATAACATGGATCAAAAGAAAATCCCCTCCCCTAACGAGTGCTACTTGGACTACCTTCCCAAATTTAAAATAGAGAAATTTCATGGAGACGGAACCCAAGATGCCCGGAGGTGGCTGATGGATTTGAAAGCTGAATTTAGAGATCATAATCTAAAAATTCCAGTAGAGCCAAGTCTATGGGTTGAGGCCTTGTTCCGAGAAACTGATAAAGATGCCGCCAAATGGATGGATAGCACGCCCCATATTAGAAGGATTGTCGATAATTATGAGAATGCCACAGTCAACGATGCCATATTTCTTGAAAAGTCACTCAAGGACAAATTCCCCTTGGTAGCCCTCACTGAAACAACAAAGATAACAAATGAAATTCTTGCAGAATTTTCTCAGATAAAAGCAGAGCCACTTTCTGATTATTACGGGCGCGCTGTAGCGTTCTTGCGACTTATAAATGTCAATGATAGACGCGGTGATATTTCCGGTGCTAGTTTATCTGGTGCTGAAGATATGGTCCTAGACATGCTAATCAAATCATTTGTTGCAGGTCTAGAAGATGAAGAGTTACGCCTAAACTCCATTGCTCACGGGGCTACCAGCACGGGATCACTATCGAAGACATACGATCTGGTGTCTGAATCTCGGAGGGCTATGGGAGAAATTCAAAAGCAGTTAGTCCTTTACACTACCAAACAAAAAGCCGAGGCGTTCGATGAAATATCTCGTACACCTCAATATGCAAACTCGATTGTGGCCAGATTCTCTGACCAAGCTCCACGACATTTAGACCAGCATGGGATTCTTCGCCCCCAAATCAGCCGTTCTTTTCCTAGATCTCTCTCTACGGACAATCATCAAAAGGTGGCTCAATCCCAACCTTTGAATCCTTCCCCTAACCACTACGGGAGCTCTACAACTGCCGCGGCAAACGGTTGTCTAGACCCCCTCCGCAACCGCCGCGCAATAACTACCAACGAGGAGGATACCGAGGTCGCTTTGATAATTCCAATGAGACAAGGTCGCCACATCAGATTGAGTCAAACAGAAGCTCTTCGAAAAACCCAATAGTAAATGGCTTAAAAAAATTTACTACTGAATGTACAAAGTGTGGTCAGATCGGCCACTATTCTAGGTCCTGTCAGAATCCAGAACTTCAAAAATGGGAACAAGATATTAAGGCAGCTTGCTTTTTCCCATGAGTCCAATTCTGCAACTCTAAGTGCTCAAACAATTCACGATCTAGAATACAACCGATCCTGTGATTTTTTCTTTGCAGGACTCTTACCTGAAGAGGCTCACTCCTCCAGGCTACCAACATGGCCAGTGCCTCTTGGATGGAGATCAAAGGCTCTAAGAGAATTGCATGAAGCCAATAATTTGTCATCTTTGAAAGTGCCTCGACCACCAACACCACCAGCCGGGAAAACTTCTAACTTGGCATCCAGTAAATTCCCTCCCCTTTGTGATATTGATGACTTTGTAGGCTCAGAGAACGATGAACCTAGGACAGTGGGGTTCCAAATAAATTTGATTCAACTTTCAGAATCCCTTCCTGATGCTCCTTTAACTTTGAAGCCATCGCCTCAAATAAGCTCATCCCTCAACCTAGCTGAGGACGATACCTCTTCGTCTTTAACCGTTGATTCTGTAGCGGTAGATTTACAAGTGCCGGATATGCCCCTTAGTTTTCCTTCAAGTCCATCCGATTCTTTTGCCGTGCAATCCTCCGAGGATCATGCTCAAGAAACTGTCTCGTTCGATGCGAACCTGCTAGAGGCGAATTTAGCGGAGGCAAGAAAACGGCAGCGAATGGACCGAGGAGATGGGAAAAATATTTTAGATAATGATTCTTCTACCGACGATATCACTCACACCTCAAGATCAAAACCCCCAAAAGCTCCAGCAAATAATTTTCATCCATCAGACGCAAATGAAGAACAGAGCACTTCAAAACCAATCCGTCGAAAAAAACTCCCAAATATACACGCATTTTCGGGCCAACCTCCCATAGAGCCTAGTTATTTCATTGAATTACTCTCACGAGTCAAGCTCCCTCTTTCAGTTTTGGAGATTGCTCAAATTTCTCCAGAAGCAGCCTTGCAGTGGAAGAGGCTTATGACTAGAGAGAATTCCAAGAAAAAAAAATCGGCTGGACTAGAAGGGCACGCAATTGAGGTTGGAGAGGAGTTACTTGAAAACCTTTATGAATTTTTGAAGCAGCAGGCGGAATCCAATAAAGCCTCAATGAACACCACTACGCGACTGCGCGATACCTCCAGCTTAGGATCTATGTCAAAAGTCTCTCAAAATAATAATTGGCTTGCAGATCGTCCTTTTAGAGTACCTGTCATCGTGAATGCCCACAAGCTTGGCAAATTATTTCAAGTCAAATTAAAACCAGGAACTACTCAAGCCGACCAAGGATCGGATATCAATATAATCTCAGCTAAACTTGCAAACGATCTGCGCATCAAACCTATCAAGCTAGGTCCTCACATATCGCTCACCATGGGGACCACAAACGGTGAAAGTACCCCCTTACATCAATATGCAGAAATTACGATCTGTGTTGAAGAATTATGGCGAACTATCCAGGTTTTCGTTCGCCCGCCAACTAACAACGACCGTTCAACTTTAATTTTAGGCCTTCCTTGGCTCTACGATGTAGACGCCAGTATCAAAATTCGGAAGTTTCAACTAAGAATAGGTGACAAGTCAAAGGGAGAAAATCGCAGGACAATTCAAACCAGCCTGTTTAAACCTGCTATTCATCATAAGTTATCGCTAATTCCTCTTATTTCCAAAAAACACGATCTCTTACATAGCCTGCCGTCGAGAAAAAAGCAACCTCTCGAGCCTTCCAGCGAAAGTGATAGTGAAGCATTGCAATCTTCGGAAGACGAAAATCTTTCGGGAAACGACAACGTCTCCAACGCGACGTTAAAGCGTTAATAAATAACTGTAATCCCCAATTACATAGCATTGATCAAAAAACAACTGATATAGAGCTTTATTCTAATGGCTCCAGATTTATCCAATCTCAACAATTTTTCTTCGAGCCTAAATTCGACCATCTCCTTCACATAATCCCCGGAGAAGAGTTTCTCAGATCATTACCAACCAAACCCAGCCATACATCTGGACATTCACTTAAATTTGATTCTTGTCAAATAAACCTGTCGCTCAAAAATTCTCACTCTTTTCCGACACTACGCAGGCCTACCTTCAGACCTCTTTCTGATGACCCTATCGAAAAGATCGAGTCTTGGTTCAATACCTGTCAAGCTTCCATAGGAGATGTGTGCTCGGATGAACACTCCCAACTCAAAGTAAAAAGGCTTCTCTACACTTATCGGGATCTTGATGCCGGCTCCATTGTTAACCTACCCGCTACCGATCTTTACGTCCATAAGGTTCACCTTAAACAGGGGACCAAGCCTTGTAATAGGCCAAAACAAAAAAGATGGCCTAAGGATCATCAGTGGTGGCTGAACAAGATTGTCACCGAAAGTTGGAAAAGCGGAATGCATGAACCCACAGTGTCAGCTACCGGTGAACTTTCAGAATGGAACGCGCAGGCGAGGTTGGTACCCAAAAGTGACAACGCCAAATGGGGAGACGAGCCACGTGTTACGTTTAATTACCATTATGTTTACGAGGACCTTCCTGGAAGCTACATGCCGCTCATGTCCGAATGCCACGATTTCTTAAGTCATACTTCCTTCCGTTTCTTTTGTCAATGGGATTGCAAGAATAGTTACTGGTCTATTCCACTTCATCCCGAAAGTCGGCCTTACTTTGCATTTACTCTTACAAATATGCCCCAACTTCAACCGACCAGAGTTCCTCAAGGATCACAGAGCGCTACTTTTGGACTCACAGAATGCATGAACATTATGTTGGAAGAAATACCTCCATTGCCTGATGGGGAGTTATTACCGGACGGCACCGATGGTAGTTTTCCTTCGCTTCTTACAGGAGCCCGGATTGAAGATCTTTCTAACACCCATTTTTATATGGATGATATTTTTAACGGATTTACCTCATTCGATGAAGGATTTAATGTAATGTGGACAGATCGGAGATGCGAGACGTCAAGATATCTGTGTAAGAGAAGCAGCGTAGTGTTTGAGATGAGTGAGGCTATTATAGAATAGGTGAGATGACAAAGAGAGAGATTCCTTCAGAGATATTCAGCAATGTGATTGACTTTATTGGGCTAGCTACTGGGTGAGATCTTACCTTCAGAGATATTCAGCAATGTGATTGACTAAAGAATTCTGAAGGAGAAGAGAGCTCGTTATATACAGGAGTGTAACCCTTATGGGACTTTAATTAGCATAATTCATGATAGACATTGATGTCCCAATCTAACAATATTATCATGGTATGAGTAAGTCCTAAACCTGAATGTTTCCCCCAGAATACTTAGGTGTAAGACGCTCATATGTGTAGCTGTTAGCTCGTACCATCCATAGTTATATATGATATAAATAGACATTAAGTGGGAAATCTAAATATAACATATGAGATGATGACGATCGCGTGACAGTGTACGAGTCGGTGTGAGACGCGCATCGCGTGGGATGCTGGACTGTTTATTTTACAACAGGATTTGAATTTTTACTTCATCACTTTCTCCCCCGCATTGCTTGGGGTATGTTCAAACTTTCCTTTAAGAAATTACATTTATTTTGTTCATGAATAATTGCGCTTGGAGGGGAACACTATGGCGGAGGTATATCCCGAATCAAGCACGCCCGAGGAGAGAAAATTAAGAACTGGCCCACCCCAAAAGAGAATTCGGCCGTTCGAAGCTTTATGGCCTCTATAAATATTACCAAATCATGGATCAAGAACTTCGCGGAAATGGCCGCTCCTCTAAACTACCTGACTGATAATGTACCCTTTATATGGGGCCCGGTTCAGCAAGCTAGTTTTTCTCTCCTTAAAGAAAAATACTCTTCGGAGGTAGAAAAACATGGCCCATTACCCAACAGGCCGTGCCGGATGTACTCCGATGCCAGTAATTGGTGTATAGGGTGCGTAATCACCCAGCTTCAGGAGCAAGGATCTATTAAAAGAGTGCTGGAAGTTCCTATATTGTATGACTCAATTAATTTAAGTTCGTCACAGCGCAATTACGGTACTTACAAGCGTGAGCTTTTAGCCATTGTTACATTCGCGCGAAAATATGACCACCTATTCCGATCCCAGGATGTCAACACGATCTTCACAGATCACAAACCTTTGTCATTCTTTTTAGACTCGGCGCGACTGGATGGCATATATGCTCGTTGGAATCATTTACTTAGTGAGCTCAATGTTGAGATTGTCTGGATCTCCGGAAAGAAGAATGAGATCGCAGATGCCTTATCCAGAACTTTATTCCTGGACCCTACAAAGGAGAGAGACGCAGTTTTGGGGGAGCTTGGCCAAGTGATGCAAGAAGGAGATAAAGAACCTGAATGGGTTTGGAAGGATGGAAAAGGGGGGTATGTCGAGCTGATCGAAAGACATCATAAAGCACGTCAAGCTAAAGCTAAGGACACTATTAACTCATTGGATTCTGTTGAATATCAGTTATGTCAAGCGACTTCCCACACAGCTGAACTCTCCCCAATTAATCAAAATCTTCAATCATCAAATTGGTTCGGCCAAGTCTATGAATTCCACCGCACCAATATAATTCCAACAGGTCTTGATCGGTTAAAGAAAAAGTTGTTTTTAACTCAGGCTCGCCGTTATCGAGTAATAGAAAATAATCTCTTTATAAACATAAATGGCATCTGGAAAAGATGTGTCCCCGAATCCGAAGTTAGTACGGTGCTCTTCGCCGCACATGATGCAGCAGGCCATTACGCCGCTCGACTCACTATGAGGAAGTTACGGGAGTACTATTGGCCTAGACTTGCCAAGGACACTTACGACTATATCCTAGGTTGCTTATATTGTGCAAAGCACGGGACTGCAAGACGGAGTCAATCACAATCTCCTCCATCAGTATCAGAAAAGATGGCTCTTCTAGGAATGGACTTTATTGGTCCCTTGCCACAGGCTAGACTTTCGTTTGAGGAGTCAATAAAGTGTTGTTTTCCTCAATTTTCGCAATACAGTGCAGAAGTCGACCAAGGTCCTGAGAATTTATTTTCAGGCTCGGTATTCACCCATATCTTTCTTGTAATTGACTATTTTAGTCGATTTGTTTGGGCTTTTCCAGTGTCGGCAACTGCTCAGACTGAGGCTATTCGCTGCCTTATTTGGCTATTCGAATTATGGGGCCCTCCTGTCGCAATCTATGCCGATATTGGCAGTCACTTTACCGGGGCAATCATGCAGAAGTTTCTCGCACAACAAGGGGTTCTTTGGATGCCAGCCCCTTCAGCCTCAAAAAGATCAACTGGGATGGTCGAAAAGGCTAACGATCTCATCGAACGAATCCTCAAAAAGATTCCAAATCGCGAGGAATGGCCGCTTCGGGTTCAAAGGTCCGCCTTCGAATTAAACCGAAGGGAAGTTAGGCCGTTGGGGTTCTCCCCTTATGAGATAATGTTTGGGTATCAGCCGCCCTCGTGTCTTGAAATAAAGATACCCATACTACGCCGCTCACAACTCCATTTTCTCCTCTACAATACGGACCTGACCACACTGGATGCAGATGAGCATGCATCAGCAGTTCTTGCCCACATGGCTAACTTAGAGGTTAAAAGAAATAAAGTTGTTCAAAGGGATTCTTTACGACGGGAGTTACAAAAAAATCGCCACGATCTTGGAGTCTCCAAGATCTTATCTTATAGTCTAGGTGATTTAGTGATGCTCTACGACCACAGCGCAGCCAAACGGAAGCTCTGCCCCTCATATAGAGGCCCATTTGTTATCGCAGGCTCAGCCGGAGATCATGGGAAAAGTTATTCACTACGCCAAGTAAACGGGGAACCTATCAGAAATACTTTCCATGGGGATCAGTTGAGACCTTCCCGTCTCAGAGAAGGTTATTTGGTCACGGGTGAAGAACTTGGCATTAAAGTCTACCAAAATATCAGACTTAGTAAGGGACGTCATAAACTGCCAGCAGGTATTGAATTTATTCCAGGAGCCCATTGCACCACAAACACAGTCGATTTGGCATCAAGTCTTCCAATATTTGAGCCAACAAGTTTCTAAGCTACCCGTATCAAAATTATCACCGGCTATCACTCCGAGCTTTTAGCTCCACAATCCCTAATGTTCGTCCTTCTTATTTAACTCATCTAGAGCTTCATCCAGCCCTATTACTTCTCATCATTGG
Organism: Podosphaera xanthii; assembly: GCA_028751805.1. Lineage (NCBI taxonomy): Eukaryota > Fungi > Ascomycota > Leotiomycetes > Helotiales > Erysiphaceae > Podosphaera > Podosphaera xanthii. The sequence continues at coordinate 240,030 of JAPWIX010000006.1, read as the reverse complement.
ATTCTCACATCAAGCTTTAAAGCCCACTCAAACATAACTATCATTTTCGACATGTTTAGAAAGTCAGAAATGTCTCCGAATAAACAGTCTACACATGGTATTACATTTGACAAGCTTCCACAAACTTCAAACTACTCGGATAGAACAAGTAACTGGCGAATCTATAAAGTCTTTCACCTGAGTTACTTTCTTGAAGGCCAGAGCTCATAATTTAAGGTACTGAAATGCTAAAAAAAAATGGGCGATATGGAGTGTGTTTCTATTTGGGGACGCAGCCACCTGCTTCTTGGTCTGCTACTTAATAGCTTTTCCTGTATCGCTGGTTATTACTGCTTTTCTGGCTTTTTATATAGGTCGCGCTCCGGAGAGCGCTAATGCTTGATGGGGAGTAGAAAAGGTCCCGTGATTGTCACGTGTTTCTAGGCTAGATAGTCGTGTTGTAGGACGCGTAGGAAAGAAAAAAGAGACATCTCAATTCTTTAACAGATCTTTAACTCCTTTTACGTCTTCGCAGGACACTTTCTAACATGTTTCTAGTTGGAAGGGATGCTTTTCAGTTGTATGGGCATGTTTGGTTACAGAAGATTTAAATAACACTATCGTTACAGATAGGGGTTTTGGCGTTGGGGATTGATCATGCCGTTCTACATGCTAAACATGCTAAACATGCTAGTCATGCTGGAGCAGCTGTTTGTATCGATGATGATGATTTGAAGGAGTAACGGAATTGGCTATATGGGGGAGATTTCCAGATGAAAGAGAAGGGGGGGAGGTCATTGTGACTAATGTTATTGTTATTCTTTTAGGCCAGTGTGGTCATCGCAAGCAGACTCCGTTGGAGTAGAATCTATGTCGTCTTTTTACAGTGTTTTCGTGGCTAGTGAAGTCCATTTGTTATTATCACATTTATCTTCAAACATTTATCTCCCAGCGGCACGCAAGTATGTGTCGATCTATAAACGTGTCGACTTGTCGACCTAAATTAAGAATTGCATATTTGTACAAAGCCAGCATAAATATGCATGTACCCCTGGGCGCTAATGATGCAAGGGCCTCGACATGCGATCAGACGAGCGCCAACGCTAGTTCGTACTAAATATTTTTCTATTATTATCTCGTTGCAATCTTCTGTAAATTTTTACATGTTCATCTTACCATCTACGTGTTGTCAGTTTGTACTGGTATTGTTTGTGTCTGCGGGCTATGTCTCACGGATATAAGGAGCAGTTGTTCCACGGGGTACGAAGGGGGACTAGAAAGCTCGTTTGATGGGGGGCGATACGAGGATGTGTCAGGTAAGAGGTGAGATGGTGGTATGGGTGAAGGGTGAGAAGCGGGAAGTGCTCTTCACAGCAGAAGAGATATGGGCGGTGGGCGTGGTCTTCCGGAGCGGAAGAGAAGTGCAATTAGACAGCGGTCTTCGCAGAGGAAGAGGATAATTGAAGAATAAAATTATATTCAGAAAACGTTGCGTGGGGAGAAAACCCCACGACGTTAGGTCTACATATGTACATTGGGTCTCCAAGTGGAATCGTAACAATAACTTAAGACGGGTTATATGAAACCCAGAGAACAACTCCAAAACTCCTGCAATGGCACGCCAACGTCTTGCCATGAAACCTTGTAAATCCTTTGTCAAATATCAACCCCTTGTAACGGCCTTGACACTTCCCCAACATGAAACATGTCAATCCATGAAACTATGGGTTATGGGTTGTAACATTGGCGCTTATCATTTTTTTATTCTGTGTGTAAAATTAGATCACATATTCGGTTTGTAAGACAGCATGGGGAGATTACTTGGTTGAAGGGAGAGGCGTCAACAAGAGACGGGGAACTTGTACTTAAGAATAGAGGAGATCCGTCAGAAAAAGCCAATCGATTCTTCTTCTCTCTTAGAAATTTATCTAGGAATCAATTCCAGTCAACAGTATGTGATACAGAGATTCACTGAGATATAGCTGCTCTCAAAGCCATCGTGGACAATAAAAGGCACCGAGGTAGATCAACAATGTATGTAACACTCAAGAATCTTGACCCTATGCAAGCTCTCCGGTCGGGATCACGACCTCATCGGCATAGTGTTTGCAAAGATTCATACACTTGACCTGTCAGGCCACGACGCCAGTACAAGTCCGCGGGATTCTAGGCGACAAAGAGATACGAGGAAACAAGGTAGCAGACTGAATCGCCAAAGAAGCCTTTGAGTGAGGTGCAGACCCAGCAAATGCCGGAGAGTACTTGCTTGTTGGCGCACCAACAGCGTGTGCCGGAGGCCGCTGGCACTGAATGAGCTGCTAGGCCAAGGAGATTGGCAAACACTCGCGGACCGCGCGACAAGCAGCAGGATTTGTAAAATTCAAGCCTAGACATGACGGGAATAGGCGAAGAGCACACAGAAATCTAGGCGGCAGGCCAAGGACGAAAGCCAAGCTATTTTTGAGATATGAGGTCGACTCGGGTGCCTGGTGTCCGAGGCTGAGAAGAGTGCCAAGAGGAGCTCAAGGATATGTAAAGTTTCTTTGGTTGAACCAGAAGGCAAACACGCCATGTTCAACACATGTATGATTGTAATACAGTTTCTGGACATTAGAGAGAGACAAAATATCGGCTGCTAACTGGGTCCGACCCGGCCTCTCCCGTATCGAACTCCATTAAGAGTATAGAGCCAACAAAGGCCTGTCGCGTAATTCTGGGGGAAAAAAAGTTAACATTGATATCACCTAGTCGGAAATATCACCTGGCTGAGCACTTGTGTATTGGTACCCGGATACATATCGTCCAAGTGGTCTACCGTAACCAATTTGCCAACAATCGGAGGGAAGTTTTATCGTTGAACTTTTCTGAATGCCAAGTCTCGGTGGACATAAAATCTTGCAGTGATTGACTGGTGCAAGAATAAATCTCTCCCCAGTCTCTGGCAAATTTATATGAGACGGGGGACAGAGTATGATCTTGCATTATAGTATTAGCTTAAAATGTTCTGTCTACCGAGAGTTTCTAATCACACAAGCTCAACTGAAATAGAACTGGAAAGCAGGGGTTAACCTTATTAATTGCTAATATCAGCTGTAAACGTCACTGAGATTAAATCCAGAACAACGACGTAAAATTTTTATTTCGGCCACTGAGAGAGCTGGTGCCTACTCTCGAGTATATATAACAACCGATTGGACTCTAGTAGACCACTTGTAGACACTGGACTAGTCCTCTTAGGTATGGGCACACAGAAATCCTGGTCTCTGGGCTCTTTTACGATTCTGTGGAGTATATGTCTAACATAACCGAGATGAAATCCAAGAGGATTAATAGCGCTCAAATCAAGACATGTTGGAATCTACAAGCCACAAGGACCGGAACTCTGATATCCGTAGTGGCCGAATGCCAATCCTCGTGACTGTAGAACTCTTATGTTGTTAGGTAGAGAAGTAGAAAGAGAGTGAATAGAGATACAAATATTCGCCGTGCGCCTCATGACCGAATCACACCAGTGTAAAAAGTAGCTGGGGATAACGAACAATGTTCCTTATTCATTCACCATTCCCCTATTCGGGGTCAGAAGGTGCAGTGGTACACTGTCCGGGCCGTTCTCCTGAGTAGAGTCTGGATAGCTTGGAGACATGCCCTACTTGACAAAGAGAAGACTGATTCGAATCTCTTATGCCCCTCAACTCACATTCTCTCTCGATGACACTGAAATCTTATTATGATAAAACCAGATTCAGATAACCATGAGTCTTTCGTACCACTCTCTATGGTGAGTTTTCACAGAAGGTTCATGCCGTAAGGGCTAAATTGGTAGTGATATCTGCAAATGGAACCTGAGTATGAGGATTCCAAACATCAAAACTGAGACATTCGACGGACATTACGTCTCTTCCGAAAATGCTCGTGTGGGCCAATAAGGTGCCACATCAGGCTGGTCAGAGAAAAAAGATCAAGCAGACTGGCTAAGGATGAACTTCAAAGATGCACCTCGGAATGAATATTCCGACTTAGCAGGGTCCAAAGCAACATGACCTTTCAGACAAGAAGTACACATACCGGGCTTAATTCCTATCTCTACCGAAGGAAATTTCTTACAGTAGGGACCTGTCAGGATGATGGGCGACCGAGTGAGTAACGGGAAGGATACTGAGTAAGGTAGGTACTAAAGAGGTCTCAAGAGACGGTGGGAAGTGCTGAGGAAAGTATTGAGGTACTAAAGGGTTTACTAAAGGGAACCTGAAGGTTGTCTGAAGGATGTCAAAAGACTTTCTGATGGTTATATTTGTGACAAAGAACTAAGCGTGAAGAGCGCTATCTACTGAGAATCTTTCTCTTTATATACGCCTTTCCTTCCTTCAGTAGTTGCCGCCTCGACTTATCTTACTCTTGTCATAGAGACGTAAATAGAATACATACGCGGCCTATTAATAGCTGCTACAAGATGATTAACTAGAAATGAGATGACTACAATGAGTAAAAATAGAAATGACATAGTAATATAAATAGAAATGAAATAATGGTATAAATAGAAATGCCATAATGTTATAAATAGAAATGTGTATTCTTAGGGCAAAACCTTACATTACCCTCCCTTTTTTCAGGACGCGAGGTCCTCCGAGCGAGGTGCTTCTGGGTATGCATTATGGAAATCTTTTAGAGATTCTCGACAATTATCCAGATGCTCATAGGGTTCCCATGTGGTATCGTTCGTGCCTGTCCATCGCACTAGGTATTGTACTTTATTTCGACGAATCCGGGAATCCAGTATTGCTTCCACTTCGTGAACTTCGTGACCAGATGGAGCTATTTCAAGTGGTTCTGGAGACTCCAAATGTTGGGATGGGTATCCAATGTAAGCAGGACGAAGTAGGCTAACATGAAAATTATTGTCGATTCTGAACTGAAAAGGTAAATCGAGCTTTGCGACAAGAGGTGTCTTCATAGCCGTGATCTGCCATGGGCCTGCGCGAACGTTATCAAGTTTTTTAGACGGTCTTGCTAGAGCCAAATTTTTTAAGGATAAGTAAACCATATCTCCAACCTTATATCTGGGTGCTGGGAGGCGTCTTTCGTTTGCGTATGTCGATTGATAGGCTTGTGCGAGTGTTATTTGTTCCGTGCAATGTTTAACTAGGCTCTCCATGCGTTTGACAAATTCTGGGGTGTCACGAGGCTCGGCATTTTCGGACTCTGGAATAAAGTTCATCCGGGGATGATGTCCGAAACTAGCGAAAAATGGCGATACTCCTGTCGATGTATTTACGTGATTGTTGCAACAAAATTCCGCCAGCGGTAGGTATTTAACCCAATCATCCTGGTGATAATTAACATAATGGCGCAGATATACTTCAAGCGTTTTATTAGCCCTCTCTGTTTGTCCGTCTGTTTCAGGATGATAAGATGTTGAGAGTTTGTGGGTTATTCTAAGCCGAGAACAAATTTCTTTCCAAGTTTTATCTATAAAGGCCCGGCCTTGGTCTGAGACAAGGGAGTCTGGAAGACCAGCAAAACGAACGACGTTCGTGATGAAGGCTTCTGCTGTGTCCTGGGCAGTGGGCCGTTCTGTCGGGATGATCCAGACTCGTTTCGTGAGTCGGTCTACTACTTGAAGGATATAGCGGTACGAAAAGTCACGAACTTTGCATGTTGGTAGAGGTCCGACAAAATCAAGAGTGAGATGACGGAATGATGCTTGTGAGGCTGGGAGTGGTTTAAGAAATCCATAGGGTTTTTGGCTAGAAGGATTGTTCTTCTGGCAACTTTCACAACCTCGGGCATATTTTGTTACGTCTTTATGGCATCCAGGCCACCAATATTGACGGCTTACCATAAAATAAAGCGCAGCTGCTCCACGGTGTCCGTACAGAGGAGATTCATGAAGCTGTTTTAAGATTACTTCACGAAGTATTTCGGGTATATATTCTTTTCCGTGTAGAGTGAAAGAATGTTTGGTGAGTGTGCAATTTGAAAGCTCGAGGTCTGGTCGTGTTTTTCTTGGATTTTCCAGAGCTGATCGTATTTCCTGGCAGTATTTGTCTTCTTTACAATGCTTATCCCAGTTATCTAATGATACGCATAATGTATTACTACTTTCGGATACACTACCACATCGAAGGGTTTGGTGAGGTTTTATTAAGGTTTGATATTGGTGTTGGTTTCGTTTGTCGGAGCTTTCTGTGGGTCGATCAGAATGAATTCGAGTCAAGGCATCCGGCTTTCCTCCGTGTTTCCCTGGTCGGAAGACTATTTTGAAGTCAAAATCGGCCAGCAGCTCGTTCCAGCGTGCTTGCCTTCTATTTAACTTCTTGGTGGTAGTGAAATGTTCAAGATTTTTGTGATCTGTGAGAATTAAAGTCGGCATTTCCACCGATCCAAGTTCGGCGGTCCAAGTTTCAAAGGCATTTACAATAGCCAACAATTCCTTGTCAAAAGTCTCGTAGTTGCATTCGGCTGGAATCATTTTCTTGGACATAAAGGCAACTGGTCGGAGAATTCCTGCCTTGTCATACTGAGAAAGTACTGCCGCTGTCACGAAATCTGAAGCGTCGGTTTCTAGAATGGTCTGAAGTGTGGGGTCAAAGTGAGCGAGCATGGTTCCGTCTTTGAAAGATCGCTTAATCTTAAGGAAAGATGATTCACAAGTCTCATTCCAGGCAAATGGAACGTTCTTTTTCGTCAAATTAGTGAGAGGTGCTGCTAGTCTTGAAAATTCTGGAATAAATCTGCGATAAAAGTTTGCAAAACCTAAAAAACCTTGTATGTCCCGGACACAGCGAGGAGTTGGCCATTCTTGTACGCAGGCAACTTTATTGGGGTCCATACGTATACCTTCAGTTGAAACAATGAGACCCAGGTAGGTAACTTCTGTGGTCTCGAAGTTACATTTTTCGATATCGACCTGTAGCCCATGCTCTCGGAGACGCTGTAGGACAATTTTGACATGTTTTCTATGGTCCACTAAGTTTTCTGAGTAAATTAAAATATCATCCATATACGCAGTGCAAAAATTGTCAAGGAGACCCCTTAAAGCATGATTTATGTAGGCTTGGAATGAGGCGGGCCCATTGCAAAGCCCGAATGGTAGTACGACTGGTTCAAAAAGTCCGTATCGACAGGTAAAGGCGGCTTTCCATTCATCCCCTTCTTTAATACGGAGTTTATTGAAAGCTGATATTATATCTAGCTTCGTGTAATATTTGGCGTGAGAGAGCTGGCTAAGAGTTTCCGTTATTAATGGTAACGAGTGTCTATTCTTGATTGTGACTGCATTCAGTCCCCTATAATCGATGCAAAATCGGAGATCGCCATTAGGCTTTTTAACGAAAAGTACTGGGGCTGCAGCGGGAGAACGAGAGACGCGGATAAATCCCTTGTCAAGTTCTTGATGAAGGTAGTCTCTGAGAGCTCTGAGCTCACGCAGATTCATTGAGTAGGGTCGCGACGCTGGGGGATGTTCGTTAGGCTGTAGATCAATGGAGTGATCCCAGGGGCGATGAGGCGGTAGTTGATTCGCCTGGTCACGATTGAATACATCGAGAAATTCATGATAGTGGGAAGGTAAGTGTTCTTTAGGGTTTGCATATTTTTTTCGCAACTTGGGGATTCTGTCCATAGGAGTATCGAGAGATTGCTCCGTGGTGTCTTTAGATAAAAGATCGAGGTCATGGAGGCTAAGGGCAAAGTTAAAATTTTCCGGCTGATGGGCCATCATTGCGAAGGTGGGTGCTGGGACAATCTTTGGTTTTTGATAAAAAGGGGGTTGATGATGACTCTGAGCAACACGATTTGCTAAAACAGAGTTTGAGGCTCCAGAATTGAAATAAGGTATGGTAGTTTCAAACTTGCAACAAGCTTTTCCTAAACAGTTTTCACCGAAAGTAAGGGTATTCTCCTTCCAGTCTATATATGGCGCGTGTTTTTCTATCCAAGGAAGGCCCAAGACTAAATCTTGTTTACATTGAGATATCACATAGGCGGTCGTGATTTCGGCATGTCTGCTTAGGTATAGTGGGAAAGATACTTTGTGGGTTATTTGAGCTCCTTGCTTTCCATCAAATCCAAAGAGATTAATAGGGCGCAAGAGTTTATGTGGGTTTAGGTTAAGAGTTTCACAGAGGGATTTTGAAATGAAAGCATTTCCGGAAGCGCCAGTGTCAACAAGAGCAATTAGAGGTATATCATATATTTTTGCGTTTATATACATGTGACGTGAACTTGAGACGTCCTCTGAACTCACTTGTCCTACTGATAACGACTCCAACAGGCGACTTACTGCTGGAGTTGGTCTTTGCTCTACTTGATCAGGCATTTCAGTTATTGCAGCGGACGCAATAGTGCGTGAGCCTAATGGGCAGTTTTTTGCTATATGTCCTGGTTTATTGCACCAAACACATCGACCTAAAGCTCGACGTGCATCCTTGGCTTGTGGAGTAAGGCGTCCGTCGGTGCCTTTTTGTCTTGATATTGTATCAAGATCCATTGCCGATCCTCCTTGAGAGACGGTAAGCTCAGGGTTGAGAGACCTCCATGGCGTCGTCAGGGGTGTACTCGGCGCTTTATAGACTGAGGCGGGTGAAAAGGTTGGGCTTGGCTGGTGGGTTGGCGCGCTTGGGAAGGCGGTCCTGAACTCATGGACACGAGCATCTTTAGCCCTTAGGTAAGCCACGAAATCGTCATAATTTTCTGGAGCATCTGAAGCAGACAGTAGAATCTCCGAAAGTTTCTCAGAAAGCCGTAGCTCCAGCATCTTCTTCCAGGTGATCTTGTCCACATTGGCGTAGGTGGAGTCAACCATGTTATCGTGAAACAAGGTTATAAAATCATGAAATCTCATATTTCCTTGCTTCATTTTTTCCACAGCGCGGGTGGCCTTACCTTCTCGGCCGGGGTCATCACATTCTCGCTTGAGCGCCGTCAGGAATTCGGATAGAGTTGTTATTTCTGGCTTAACTGCTAGATCTTCGAGACACCTGAATTGGGACCTCATCTTCCTCAGAGCTCCTGGCCCCAGACATTGGTAGGCATAGCGAACCTTGGAGATTTCGTCCGGGAAAGAATGGTTTTGATCTTGTAACTGATTGACAAGTTGCGAACAGAAGGAGCGTAGATTGCTCGGGGATCCATCGTATAGGGTGATCGGAGGGGCAGTGAGTCTCATCAAAGGTGTAGAGTAAGGAATGTGAGAAGGAGGTGAGAGTGGTTTTTGAGCATTGAATAGAGCTGCTACTCGCACGGAGTCAACTAACAAGGCGTTATTCATGGCTCCAGGAACCTGAAGGAGGTATGGAGTACTCCAGAGTTCCGGAGGAAGGAAATTTAAGGTCGGTATCTGAGTTGTAGGCATGGGAATATCTTGGTCTAGTTGCGGGTTCGAGGTGACTTGGATGCCTTGCATGTTGCTGCTTGTTGTCTCAGCCATTTCAGATCCTGAAAGACTGAAAAAAGAGTTGTCGGTTGCTGTTGAATGAGAAAGAGTATCTGGTGAATCAGGTACTCTATAACTCATGTAATTTCGACGCTTAGTAATGTCAGGATGATGGGCGACCGAGTGAGTAACGGGAAGGATACTGAGTAAGGTAGGTACTAAAGAGGTCTCAAGAGACGGTGGGAAGTGCTGAGGAAAGTATTGAGGTACTAAAGGGTTTACTAAAGGGAACCTGAAGGTTGTCTGAAGGATGTCAAAAGACTTTCTGATGGTTATATTTGTGACAAAGAACTAAGCGTGAAGAGCGCTATCTACTGAGAATCTTTCTCTTTATATACGCCTTTCCTTCCTTCAGTAGTTGCCGCCTCGACTTATCTTACTCTTGTCATAGAGACGTAAATAGAATACATACGCGGCCTATTAATAGCTGCTACAAGATGATTAACTAGAAATGAGATGACTACAATGAGTAAAAATAGAAATGACATAGTAATATAAATAGAAATGAAATAATGGTATAAATAGAAATGCCATAATGTTATAAATAGAAATGTGTATTCTTAGGGCAAAACCTTACAGGACCCGAAGTTGCTTGTGTGGATATCCCTCGCTAAATGTAGAGCGTATCATCATGGCTCGCCCACGATGATCAAAAAGTAGAGCTACAGGGTGGAGGATAGCGATAAAATAGGTTCCGAGACAATAATGAGGAGCCCCAAAAGTAATAGCAGGGCCACCTCATGGATTCTTAACGAAGGATAACCTGTACAATTCCGACTCGTCGGAGATATTAAAGCCACTAGAGAAGCACAAAAATCAGGTCAGAAAGGGAGGGGCGCATGTTAAAAAGAATGAGAAAGGAATCCATATGCGGTTGAGCAGCATTTCTTGCACTTCCTGGCGGTAAGTCATTGACTGATAAATAAAGAAATAAATCAGGCGAGCAGGCAGCAGCAGGGGCTTTTATCGAAAGGTTTTCTTCAAATATGTAGAGGTAAAGTAGAAGATAATAAATTCCGATATGGGCCAATAAGGCGCTGAATCAAGGTAATGAAATGAAACTAAATAATCACGACTGACGTGATCGAAGAGTGGGCATCATGGTCCATAATCGCTGGCCTATCGAAGTAGCGCCACAAATTCATCTGATCCAATGCATGTTTCTCTTATCCTTAACTCTGAGCATCCAGAACCTTCAGAATTATTATAGAATGCTTTGGCCATGGCTCGGTGACGAGATGTCTGTCGTGTGCCGATAGGGAGATGAATCATAATACCCCTAGAGATATAACCTCACAAAGAAATTACGATAGATCTCTGTAATGTTGCTGAAAAAAAGCTCACGTCCGTAAATATCTTCTCTGACAAAGCTCTGCATTTTAGCTTTATCACCATCCTAAATTTTGAAATCTTGTCTGCCGTCACCATGCGTCAAATAAATCACCAAAAAATGTTGCGCAAGCTTGTACTGGTTTAACTGGTTGGACTATGGGGTAACTTAAATGAGCCCAGCGAATGGGGATGAAGCTGTGGTCATTTAATCAAGGTATTCAGTACGCGACAAAACACTCTGAACATCATGACTTTTGCCACAAAGATGCCATACAGAAGGGCCTTCCGAGGACCTTCTGAGGGGGAGTAAACATGAATTGGGGCCAATTAGAACAGGACCTTGCGTCGCTCTCTTAAGGGATAAAATGGCGGTATTATTTGAGTCTGGAGAATGGAGCTGGGTACTGGTCACCAGGTCATTCATTGAAGTGTTTGATAGGCTCGGCAGAGGATTATGATCGTTCGAAGGACCCCCGTATTCTCATTTCACCACACTCTTCCAAGCGCTCTACAACTGACTCCAGAGTAATCCGCACTTTCACCCGGTAGACGGAGCCTTGCGGAATACATAGATACGATGTATACCTGAAAGAGGGCTTGAAGAAGCTAACCGAACTACTTCCGCGTGTTGGGATATTTCACACTGCTCATCACAACAAGCGATCCACATGGACCAATCTGAGTTGCAAGAGAGACTTCATGAGACCAATTCAGTGTGCGCAGGAGACTTTACCACAAGGAAATGGATAGCGCAGAACTGCCTGTCCGAATATATAGTCGATGAACTGAAAAGAAGCTCTGAGGCGCAGAGAACAAAGTCAGATGGGAACGGACAACAAGAGGAACCCTACCTAGGATAGAAACTCTTTGATATTATCCATCACGATCCGGGGACAAATTAGATTTTCTGAGGACCTGTAATGGGCCTTCACCTAAATGGTCGAGACAAAGTAGGCTGGTCGCAATACAGTCTCTTTTCTGTCTATCTACGAAAAATTCTCGATCCAGCTTGAAGAGAATCTACACGTGCAACTCCGACCTCAAGGAGATTCATCTCTGTCGGATCGCAGATCACCCAATATCCTGAATGTATCTATCGGCATTCGTATTCGTCGGGTTAGAGATCTTTCACAATTCGAAAACATCTGTCGACGATTCGTATGCGGACAAGTTTCTCAGACACAGCCTGTGTAGGGACCTAGTAGATATCTGTAAACTCGACAAGAAACTACTGTAGCTCAAAAATCCACAAAAATTGACGAAAACGATTCCACAGGGATACCACCGTTTGCTAACTGAGATGTACAATAGGGTAAATGTTTGCGAGTAAGTGGCAAGCGGATGAAAAGAATAGGGACGATTCAGAAATGAAAATATCAACACTCAAATTGCCCTTGGATTTCATACAAAGAGTTCTTGTAGAGTGGTACATGTAATGGAGAAGTCATATTTTACTATTCTCACTTGAAATCTCAACAATAAATTTAGCAGGAGACCAAGCCGACTCAATTTCGAGTAATACTCATTAACAGACCAGGATACCATGTTGAGTAATCTCGTTCGACGTGGAAATAGCACTGAGACTTTCTTAGATTTGCGCAGCTGGTCCAAAATATGTTGGAGATGTTGTAGCGCCCCAATTTGAATTTGTGGGAAGTGGAGTGGAAGGTTCGTGATACACTAGGCTCCCACCGCCTGATGGATATAGCACTCATAGCGATCAAATCGACAGCCATGTGGGAGCGTGTGGTAGATCTTTTTTGAGACGCTGATAATTTTTCTAGTGTGCTAATAACGCTAAATACAAAATGAATGAAAGTTTTAAGGTGTGAATGGGACGTGATATTTGGATTTGAATATGAAAATATTGTGATTTTGGTCAGAAGTATAGATGTGGGGCTTTTTCTCACATGCTTGACATTTATTAATGTGATGGCTCATCTCCCAGATACCTTTCGTTCATACCAACGAGCGGGTATGTAGATGATCAAGGTCAAGGCACCCGAGAGAAAGACGCCAATATCGCCACCTTTGTCGCCAAATTTCTTGGCTATTGGGCCTATGAGTAAAATTAGTTCTTTTTCTTCGGTCGTTTCGTCCTCATAAGCATACCAACAAACCAAGTCTGCGCCATGCCCGGAATACCACCAGCAAAATAACTGATCAAAAACGCTGCGATAGCTGCTACACCCCAGGGAAGCTTTGAAGGCACATCCCATGCGTCAAGATCATATCCCACGTGCCGTCGAAATAACCTGTCTTCGGTAACTAGAGTTACCGTGAAAGAAATGGCCCAGTAGCCCAACATACCCACAAAATTAGATACGATCCGGGATAAGTCTTCGCGGCCGACAACAGCTAAAATGGTGACGAGCAATGCAATTAGAAATGACCAGAATAGGCGTGGAATTACTCGGAAGTATTGCGAAAAGAGCTGGATTGATAACCCGGAAGAGTAGTTCACGGCGACATTATTACCAACCACCGAGAAGACATGAATGATAAGCATAGCCTTCGAAAATGCGAGGGGGTGAGCAGCTTCGCGCAAAAATCCCCCAAGACCATGCTTTTGATAAGCTTCGGCTAGCACTGGGTAGACGAATGCTCTGCCCTCAGTACCGGGCGCCGTGGACACGTGGAGGGCAATGTTACCAATACAAGTACCCACCGCTACGGAAAATATGGTCGGACTCACGATTCCGCAGTACGTGTACAGCCAGATTTTCCATGTTGAGGTTTTGGCCGGATAATTGCACAAGTAGTCAGCAGCGACCGAGCTCCATGATGCCGCAGTGGAGAAGTTGATGGTGAGAAAACTAAGGAATGCGCCAGTGTTTGCCAGGCTGGACAAAGTTGCTGGACCGGACGAGTCAATTTTGTCCCAGATCTGACCTAGAAGTATACAGAATACGAGAAATGACGCGATCCATGAGTACTTTTCAAAGGTGTGGATGAGCTTGAAGCCAAACATAGAGACCACATAGCTGATTATGCCAATAATAATACATCCCAGAGCGAGAGAAATTTTATAGTCTGACACAGCCGACAAGATCTGGCCGACCACGACAATATTCACAGTCGCAAAGCCGATTCCAATAATTACATTTAGTAGCGAGCATAGTTTCGCGCCGTAAAAACCGAAGGAATATCGCGCAGTGGCAATCGCACGTAGTCCAAGCTGGGAGACATTATCAGAGAGAACTTCGAAATTTTCAAACTTGTGTACCTGTGAAGATCTTTTCCGATAAATCTTGAAAAGCAAAGATGAATAATTTTGTAAAAATTTCTTCTCACCTTCGGGCCAAGCGTTCCACAGCAAGCTGCACACACCGCGCCAAGTAACGTTCCCGTCACAATAGCGATGATCGACTGATAGAGCGACAAGCCAAGTTCCGGACCTAAAATACCAATGGGTAGGGAGCCCACGTGACAAGAAAACGACCACCAGATGAGAAACATGTTTAGCGGCGAAGGCGGTTGCTTGTCTTGTTCATTGATACGATCTGCACCTTGCGTTTCGATGCCAATTTTTTCGTCTAGCCAGGCCTCGCCATGTTGCAGACGACACAATATGCCATTCTGATGCACATGAGTCCTTTCACGAGACGAAGAGTTTTCCTTGGAGCTTGGCACGACAGTCGGTCTCTGTTGATCTTGGGCATCTTGAGCAACATAGTTGGAACTAAGGAGTGTAGCCATAGATGCCAACTTCTAGGAACAGCATTCCTTTTTCTTCTGATTATGCTTCTTGGTCGATATGTGTTGATAAATCCTGTTAAGTTTAGATTTTGAGCCACTGAGTAAGAGTGAATATCCACGCCGTTACTTTTGCAGTATTCTTTATATATCAAATAAGTAAAGAAAGAACGGTGAAATCTGTATCACTCGGTCAGTTTAGATGTACACATTGTCCTCGTAGAAATGAGACATCGCACGTGGATGGACTGGGCAATTAGCTATTCCAAGGCAACTTATGGCTCACAGTGTGAATTACTTGGTATCTGTGAAAATTAGGCTACTCAAGATCGTCCAGCCGTTATTGATACATTGCTTTGTACCGAAAGCTTTCCATTCTTCGCTCGAAAATACGGATACATGTACCGGTCGCTACGTAAATTTCTAAAATGTCCATGTACATTATCATCCTTGTAGAGATTAGCTCATGAGCTTTCGTCGATATGTAAATGAACCCTTACCTTCTGTTTTGCTATGACAGACCTAACCAGCCACCCAAGTAGTCACGAATCAAAATACACAACGGCAGATTTAAGCACGGCCCGAAAAAAATTTACTGTAAACGAACATCTTTCTCCACTGTAACCTGTGATTATCTGTAAAGAGATGCCGTGTCTCCTTGTTTGTTTTGATAGTTATCGCACTGTCGGAAATTCGACTCTAACTTACGATTGCATCTGAAAAATACGAGTAAGCGTCAATTCCCACTTAACCATCCCGTATCCTGTACAATGTAGTATGGCTAATTCTCAGCATCAGTCACAGTAATTCTTGTAGGCTGCCATCCAAAATCTTGGTCAGGTGCTGAGCAATACTTGTAACGTTTTTTTGTGAATACAGTCGCCCCTCTCTAGCTCGATAGTGGGTCCCGGTATAAGTGTTGAAAATATTCATTGAAACTTGCACTTTTATATTTACAACACTTACCCTTACAGGTCATTTTGCGTTCAGGGGTAAGTATTGCAAATATAAATGATTGAATTTCCATGAATATTTTCAACACTTATACCGGGACCCACTATCGAGTTAGAGGGATGACTGTACTTGAACATGCACCCCTCGATTCATCTGTCAGATTATCGCCTAGAGTTGAAACTCTAAAATAAATACGTAATTTTGTTGACGGTTGAGACAAAAGTCGGGATGAGAAATTCTGAATAATTCTTCAATAATGATTGGATCACTAGAATTTTGAAGGGGTCAGTACTGGTTGTATATTCCGGTACATACAGTCGTCCCTCTCTAACTCGATAGTAGGTCCCGGTATAAGTGTTGAAAATGTTCATTGAAATTCAACCATTTATATTTGCAATACTTACCCCTGAACGCAAAATGACCTGTAAGGGTAAGTGTTGCAAATATAAAAGTCCAAGTTACAATGAATATTTTCAACACTTAAACCGAGACCCACTATCGAGCTAGAGAGGGGCGACTGTATTTAAACATGTACCCCTCGATTCGCCTGTCAGATTATCGCCTCGAGCTGAAACTCTAAAATAAATACGTAATTTTGTTGACGGTTGAGACAAAAGTCGGGATGAGAAATTCTGAATAATTCTTCAATAATGATTGGATCACTTGAATTTTGAAGGGGTCAGTACTGGTTGTACATTCCGCTACATACAGTCGGCCCTCTAACTCGATAGAGGGTCCCCGTATAAGTGTTGAAAATGTTCATTGAAATTCAACCATTTATATTTACAATACTCACCCCTGAACGCAAAATGACCTGTAAGGGTAAGTGTTGCAAATATAAAAGTCCAGGTTACAATGAATATTTTCAACACTTATACCGGGACCCACTATCGAGTTAGCGAGGGACGACTGTATACTCAATATTTGTACCTGTCGTATGTGTATTTACCGATCATCTTTGATTTGATTTCAATTAGCCCGTTTAGGTACCCAATGGGCCCATGCAGGTGTCTAACTTTTTATTTACACAGGAGGAAACCCTTCGGTGAAACCCCATAAACCTACCTGGTAAGAATCTGCTGGTTTCGAAGTTAACCTTCAGGAAGTGCTATGTACCGTTCTGTCCAGTACGGATATCCTCACATCAAACTCCTACCCCTCGCGTTGTTCATTTCTCCTCTCGCTCCTTCACCTCTCTTTCCACTTCCACAGCAAATCGGAACTGCTCTAACCATCCCTGGTCTAAGATCCACTGCGTTATTCTTCCAATATTTTCCGGGTTGTTCATCATTTCTTCGAATAATAGGCTCTTGGACTTTCTCCACACCTCCGCTCTTCCTTTGGCCCATTGGGGGCAGGCCATGGTCGCATGTTTGACGTTTTGCGAATGATATCTGCACAGACAGTTTGGACTGTCTACTCCAGGGACTTTTCTTCGGTACAAATAAGATTTGAGCCCGATGTGCTCGCTTCTTATCTGCACGGCTATGCTGCTCTGGGCCCTCTTCAGGCTTTTACCGATCATCTTGTGATCGCGACAGATATAAGGTATAGCGGCTTAGTATGAATCGATATATGTACATACCTGTAGTTTATGATTCAGAGCCGACACTTTCTTCCAGTTATATGCATCAAGTGAGGGTGTCGGCATCTCCGCCAATGACTTGAGCGACCGGATAACTCGGAAACTTGACCTCACGGCAAGTGTTGAAGTCTAAGCATTAGGCCAAATGGTGGAGTGGTACACCGTCCGAGCTGTCCTCCCAAGCAGAGTTTGGGTAGCAGAGGCATATGCCACACTGCAGATGGGAGAACGCTGGGCCGAATTCAGCAAGACCCTCTCGTCATATTTTCTCGTCTGGTCATGAATGTGACAATGGCGAAGGCATACTGGATAGTCGTCGAAAGCTGAAATACGTTCCTACGTCAGACGTAAACGATTAAGAGTGGAAGGGGCTGTAATGCGATTCGGAGTAATATCTGCAAATGATGTTCAGGTATGAGTGCGCGCTCCTGCCAAGTTGAGGCATTGCCCCATGTACCGTGCCAGTATCATTTGTGTCATTTTTTTTTTTTTAAATCAGATTGAATTCAGCCTCATAGCTATGACAAAAGATTTAAATACATTTTTTTTATTCACCTTTTTCCCGGTATCCCTAACTCCGCCCTCCTTTGGCACTGGGCTTGGCTCATAACTTAATGAAGACTATCCAACATTTGTTTTATCCGGTGGTTGCACTCCTAAGCAAACATTTAGCAATACAATAATTTTTTTTTTTAAAAATATTTCTTGATGGAATGGTTGGGCTGTTTTTTGTTAAATAGAAAAATAAATTAAATTATGACATAAATCAATTTTAAATAAATAAATAGAGAGATGATGTAGATAAATTCCAAAAGGAAGCATTATAATTTTGTAACGTGAATTGATTCATAGAATGTAATTGTGCGATGTGTAAGTTTCAATTTGTGGGCATTTATATTTTGAAATGCACTGACTGGATTGTAAGAATTTCAGAAGACAGAGTCTACCAACTTTGGTATTGAAGATAATGGCCAGATTTAATGGTTCAAGTCCATCAAATTCCTTTTTCTTCTCTCCAACAAAATAGGTGTAATCAAGTATCAGATGTGGCATAGTTTGTATCTCCTTGTTATAGAAGTTACAAATGTCACTATTTACTTTCCCAATCTTGTAGAGATAGGCCAAGTTGTTCCCAATCCCAGTTCTTGCCTGAAAGTATGATGACTGAGCGCCTCTACTGAACAAGTTCAGATTCAAAGCCTTAGACTTGAAGATAGGTATAGATATCCTTACAGATGTCCTATAAAATCTGCCGAGTCCAATGGCCTTTCTGCCTTCTTCTTCTAAGCACTTGCTTTGTCCATTCAGTTTGCCAAGTTATAAGAATTTGTTTTCTTATTTTTTCATCTAAAAACCAATAAGACGTAAATATGTCTTTGGATAAAATTGGTTGGTCCAGACCTTACCTTTCAAGGTTTTTGGCTAGTTCATTGCCCTCAATTCCTTGATGGCCCGGACACCAATGTAGTTGTAGATCGATCTTATTACTCTCAGATCTAACCTTATGCGAAAAGAAATTAGGAGCTTTAGAAATTCTAAGTAGAGCAGCTTGGCTGTCAGAAAAAAGGAAACAGCTTGCTTTGGGTATTGTTGCAGAAATATGACTTAAAGCCTTATAAATTGCGTGGGTTTCTGCGTCAGTGATTCCAATGCATCTACCAAGATTGAATGAAAGACATTTAAGCTCCCGGGTATAAGGAAGATAGATAGGAATGCCTATGGCAGCACCTTTATCCTTGACTAAGGAGCCATCAGTATATACATTAATTGAGGAAGGAGGGATAGTCTGTAATAGATTCTTATGATAGTTTTTTGCTATAGACTTATCAAGTTTGCTTATAGTAATATCCAAGGAGTTACTCATCCATGGCGGAGACCACTTGGCATTTAGAGGCTCCAACTTAGATGTTATGGAGAACTTCTTGAGTAAAAGAGCTAATCTATGAAGTTGACTGCTAGGATTTTCGTCCAAGGAAGCAAACATACTCAGATCTATTGAGTGGCAAGAAGGAAAAGGTTCGTTTTGTAATTTACAAGATAATCAAATGTAAAGAGGGTGGTGAGCTTGCATTTTCAGGATACGTAACACGTAGAAGGCAGCCTGTTTGAAATGTCTTACTCTGGTTGGGAGAAGGGCCGCTTCAACTTTCAAGGCCTTGCTCGGGCTACTTCTATAGGCACCTGTGATTGAAACAAAGGCTTGATTTTGTAACTTATCACACATGTGAGTTAGTTTTGCTGTGCCATATTTAGCATACCAAAGCACTAAGCCGTAGTCTAAGACAGGAATAATACAGGACTGATAGAGTTGTCTCAACGCATTTAAGCTTAGTCCCTTGGGTTTAGAAGAAAGTTGGAAAAGCCTCTGCATAGCCCCTTGTGCTAGATTGAGACTTTTTTCCACATGATCTTTGAATGATAAGTTGTGTTGCAGCCAGATCCCTAGCCACTTCACTGAAGTTTTGGGTTCCAGTGAGAATTCTTCAAAGTGCAATGGCTCCAAATAGGCTTGTCGTTTTTTTGATAAATGTAATAACTCGGATTTTGATATTTCAACACAATTGAGAGTGATTGTGCTTTATCGACGAGGGTTTTAAGATAGGATTGAAGTTTAGAAATATTTTTCTTCACTGAAGAAGAGGCATAGGAAATGCAAATATCATCAACATAGGAGATTTCTAGGAATTCATTCAATGGATCGATAGAGAATAACTCGCTTATTGAAAGGAGAAAAAGCAGAGGAGAGATAGGACTACCTTGAGGAGCCCCAGTAACAGGATAAGGGTGACTCAGTTGTCCATTGAAAAGAAGCCGAATTGTTCTTTGGGAGAGAAATGAGGAAACCCGTGAGATGAAGTTAGCGGGGAGATCCTTCCTTCTCAAGACTTGTATCAGCTGACTCGGCTGAAGTCTATCAAAAGCCCCCATAACGTCTAAGAAAACACAAGACACATCTCTATTATTCGATATGTGATATTCGGCAAAGTTCTAAAGGAGCATTACAGCGTCTATGGCTGATCTTTGTTTTCTTCCTCCCATCTGACTAGGATAAAGAAGGCCGGGTGAAATATGCGCAAGGTATGATATTCTTCTAGAAAGGATTCTCTCCAGGAGTTTGGATAAACAAGGGATTAGAGAAATAGGTCTGTAGGCCTTAGGAGCTGAGTAATCGGGCTTACTTCTATTGGGAATAATAATGCCTATGGATTCTTTCCATACTGATGGATGTTCACCACATTCAAATAGAAAAGTATATGCTAATAGAAATAATTTAGGAGTGCTTTCAAGTGATTTTTGATCATTGTCCAGTCAATATTATCCTTCCCAAGAGCTGTTTTCTTTTCTGGTACTGCCTGAAGGAGTTCATCAAGGGAGAGTTCAGGCCAGTCTCACTGGGAGCTGGCCTTTGGAGAAACAAGTCTCCGTGAAGCTGACGTTAAATGAAATGTACTTTCGTAAACATTTGGAGCAAGTACATTATCGGGGTTTGACAGGGTAGAAGGAGACATTGAAAATGAACTATGGTTACTGCTTGAGATTTCTTGGGTAAATAGTGTGCTAACTAGAGCAGTGCACTTGTCTGCAAAAGTTGATGCTACTAGGTTCTGGCCTTGAGAGTCTCTGTACTTTAAAGTTGGTATCAAGGAAGGTTGGAAGAACTTGGGATTAGAATGGTTGAAAGCTTTGAATATACTTTTTTCTTGAGCGCCAGCGAGAAAATCTTCCCATTGTTTCTTTTTCGTGAAACTTATTGTTCTGAAATAAGTATTACTTGAGATCCTAGCCTCCTCAATGTCATTAGAAAGCCAAGACTTTTTGGCTCTCCTCTTTTTTGAGTAGTAGTCTTTTCTCATGCTGGTGAGTTGCTCAGTCCACCATGTTTTGAATTGACTTGATGGCTTGGACATTGGAATGGCACCTTTAGCCGACTTAATAATGAGGTCTTGAAGGAGACAGGCTACTTGGTCTGGCTCCTTGACTAGTTTTGCGTTTTAAATGAGAGATGTATAATGAGATTCAGATAGTGATAGGCTACGGGTAAAGACCTCCCATTTAGCCTTTTTGATGTTAAATCTTGCGGATAAGCAGGGGCCAGGATTAGTTTTTTTTTTAAAAGTAGGTTATGAGGATGAGCAGGATGACTATTACCTGAGAAGGAGGATATATATGACAAGATGAAGTGAGCACTAGAATTCGCGGTGAACAGGAAATCACTTAATGGTATAGATAAAAACTATCCAACTAACTGTCACAGATACATCCTTAAATACATTTGTTTATTTAAACTGGTAACTTCTTCCCACTTCCAGAAGATTCCAGAGTAGTCCTCCTATTTCGTTTCTATTCCATCTACATGTACTTATGCACTGATGGAATTATGCATATTATGCAAGTCCCACTTTAAGCTCCAAACCAGTACATCACGGTGCACAGACATTTATTTGCATCAGATAGCAATATCATAACACTCCCCCTGACGACGACAAACGTCATCCAATGGTTGAGCAACCTGTGATCGAAGAAGCATTGCTGTAGACCCTTGGCTATTCAAATGTTACTGAATCTGGATAGTTGATTTTGGTTTGGTTAGGCCATCTGCCAGTTGCTGATCGGTTTGGACATAGACCACCTTAATCGCTCCATTTTGGTACTGCTGACGACAATAGTTATTTCGAAGCGCGATATGTTTTGATCGCTTATGATTATCATGGTTTTTAATTAACGATATGGATGATTGATTGTCAACATACAGATTAGTGCATTCTACTCCCTTAACACGATTGTGAAGTCCTAATTCACTGAGTAAGGACTTCACCCATTGCAGTTGTCGACATGCTTCTGTAGCAGCTAGATATTCGGCTTCTGTTGTGGATAAAACAACCTCTCGCTGAAGATGAGATTTCCAACTCACTGGCCCAGATGCAAGTCTTAAAAGTAATCCAGATGTTGATCTACTAGTCTCAGGATCACCAGCGAAATCTGCATCGGAGTACGCTTCCAATACTAGGTTGTCCTTACTGGCTGTGAAAGTTATACCTTTATCTGGCTCCTTAGAGATGTATCGAAGAACTCTCTTTGCCGCGTGCAAATGTTCATCAGCTGGATTGACGAGGAATCGGGCGAGGTGATTCACAGCATGAGCAATATCAGGGCGTGTATTGTTGGCTAGATATTGTAATCCTCCGATTATTGAATTGTACTCTGCCTTCTGTTGAACTGAACACTGCGAACTGTTGGGTTCCATCAGCCGCTCAAGAGGGGAACTAGCTGTTTTGCAATTTTGAAGACCATGTCTAGCAAGCAGTTTTCTCGCATACTGACCCTGTGAAAGCTTAAGCGTATTTTTATCAGGGTTACTAATGTGTATTCCGAGGAAAAGATCCGTCTCCACTGTCTTTAGCTTGTATTTCTTATGCAGAGCCTTCATCAATGTCTCAATTTTCCTGACGTTGGGCCCCATAACCTGAAAATCATCAACATGTATGATCACAAAGAGATCTCTCTCTCTATTTGTATAAAGACATACGTCCGTCGTAGTTGGGAACATTCCTTGCGTGGCAAGGAAGGCTTTCACATCGTCATACCAAAGGGCTGCGGCTTGCTTAAGTCCGTATAAACCTTTTCGAATTCGAATTATGTGTCCTTCTTCTTTGAAACCTTCTGGCATTTCCATGTAGAGATCTACATCGAGATCCGGATTTAGGAACGCTGCAGGGACATCTCCTTGTCGCCTATGCCAGCCGAGTCTATGAGCTAAAGCTAGCAAAATTCGACCAGTGTCTGCTCTCGGAGTGGGTGCGAATGTTTCTTTGAAATCTATTCCTGCACGCTGAGTAAAACCTTTGACAGTACATCTCGCTTTATATTTATCAAGAGATCCATCTGCTAGAAATTTCTTCTTAAATACCCACTTACACTTCATTGGAGTCCGTCCTTTAGGAAGTTCACTTCGTTTTATGATCTGAATCGCACCTGTTTCCTTCAAGGAACGACATTCTTCGTTTGCTGCTTGACGCCAGTGCTCTGCCTCTCTACTATTCATGGCTTCTGACCACGACTTTGGATCTGAATTAGATACAACAGCCTTACCATGATGTAGCTTATAATAATCAACCCTTTTTACTGGTCTTCCACGTTTACTACGCGTTATCTCAGGCTCAGGCGAGCGATGCCGTTTCTGTCCAGCGACTGGGGGTACTTGTTGTAACTCGGTTATGAGCAGATATAGAATTGTGAATAAGCTAGGGATAACAGAGAAGTGCAGAAGATGATACTCAGAGACTGAGGATATGAATAACTTAATTAGTGTGATCAATGATACTCCTAAGGTAGACAGGACTAATACATATACATATTACATTTTCAGGATAGTCCATCATATAACCAGAATGTCCGATAGCCTAACATCCTATCCTGTCCCATTATGCTACCGTCTCCCGTTATGCTACCATATCGTATAATGCTACTATGTCCCATAATGCTACCATGTTGTACTAGTAGCACTAGGCTCTTAGTGATGATCGTAATAGCGGCTGTGCAGGGCTATGTAATCCCTGTACGCTGTTCTAGGACTAGTACATGAATATGCCATATCCCTGTAGATAGACAAGGGTATGCGCATAGCGGGTCCGACATTCATATCACAACAGTACTTCGCTCCACCCTGTCATAACCTGATCATAAGCTTCTTGCTCTAATCCAATAGGATTATGATTTGACTCCAACTCCCCGTGATCATACTGCTCATGGATGATATCTTGTTGCAAGGTGACTAACTGTTCGTTTTGTGGATAGTCCTCATCGTCAAAGTCTTCGTTAGGATCTAAATGGCCAGAGTGTTCAGATGGGGTTGACGGTAAGTATTCACTTTCATAATCACTTAAGTCGTCTGCCTGATATGGTTGTTTGGGTGATGAGTTTGATGGTCCTGCCAAATTATCTTTTTCAATTGACTGTTGTGGCCACTGTTTTTCTAATATTGTAGGGACAGCCGGAGGTTCAGTTTGTGGTAAAATTGGCGGCACTCCAATCGCACTATGCTTCTCTAGCTGTGGTTTTTGTTGATTCAGTAATGTATCCAGTACCTGTGGTGGGAGCTCTGGTGAATCTACTGATAGGTTTGAGCTATTTTCAACTGTCAATTTTGGAGCGACGAGCGGTGCTTCTGATGACTGTCCTGATATTGGTCGTGTTTCTGACTCGGTTACTTTTGGTTGTAAAACAGGAGAAGAAGAAGAGACAGCTTGCTGTCCCAGGGACGAGGATGATCTCTCCCCCTCAAGCCCACTTTCGGTTTGATAACTCCGAGGATACTGTGAAATACTTGATGAAATGTCTTCGACAGGTAATGGATTTTGACTGGCCCAATAATTCACAGTTTTCTGCTTATCAAAAGTATTGAGCATATCACCAAACATAACATCCTCATTAAAGGTGACATGTGGAGAGCAACTTTCTACCCATTTCCAGCCACTCTTAGCTGTCCAGCGAGGATGATAGATTAAGAAGTTTTTGCTAGTGTTTTGGGGGAATCCAACAAACCATCCTTTCTCTGCTCTAGCTTTAAATTTCCCAGGCTTTGGGTCAATTAATTTGTATGCCCTGCAACCAAAACGGGGTAGGCAAGAAAAATCAA
Organism: Podosphaera xanthii; assembly: GCA_028751805.1. Lineage (NCBI taxonomy): Eukaryota > Fungi > Ascomycota > Leotiomycetes > Helotiales > Erysiphaceae > Podosphaera > Podosphaera xanthii. The sequence goes on along the minus strand of JAPWIX010000006.1, from coordinate 215,415 downwards.
CCTTTTCATGATGCGGCTGCTTTAGACCTTGTAAGAAATCAACTATTGGTACACTTTTAGTACGGAGGCAATATAGCCTGTTGGTTATGAAGACTGCGTGCTCAACAGCCCAAGGCCAGAAGCATGGCGGCATTTGGGCATCGAGTAACATGGACCGTGCTTTTCTTAAAATTACTTTATTGGAGGCCTCCGCTGCGCCGTTCTGCTCTGGTGTGTGTGGTGCCGAAATATCTGTACGAATTCCGTGCTCGTCACAGTAATGTTTGATCCGGTTGAATTCGGTTCCCCCGTCTCTAAAGACAATTCGTACCCTTTTTCCATATTGATGGTATTGGTATTCAATCCACTTGATCAGTTGTGCTGCAATTTCGTCTTTGGTTGCTGTGGTTATAACCCACCTCATCCGTGTTTTTGCATCGGTAAGAATCACAGCATATTGATGAGTATTGAATGCGACGGCCAATTTTCCTACTGTGTCGACAAAAACTTCGTCTAATGGTTCACCTGGTGTTGGCCTAGGTTCCCTTGACACAAACCGTTGTGCTTTACTGAGATGGCATGTTTCACAGGTTGTGAGTTCAGAATAGTCGATACCGGTCATTCCTAGCGAGCACTGTGCAGTTTTCTTCAAAATTTGTTGACCTGTATGTCCTAAGCGCTGGTGCCATCGATGCGCATTAGTAACACTCGGGACTCTCACTACCCCCGGTGCTGCAATGTTCCTTGTGCCACTGAATTTGTCTACAGGTCTTAGAGGCTTGATGTACAGAACATGGTCGACTGTTTCTAACCGTGCAACTGGCTTGTTATCTTTAATCTGGACTAATAACTCGTTGCCATTAGCTGCAACGAGCCCATGCTGTTCCTTAAGTCGCCCAGCTGAAATAATTGTACAGGATGATTTTGGTGAGTAGAGAGAATCACGGAGTTCAAATGTATGATTTCCAATGGCGATTCGACTAATACCTTGATGTACTAAGGATGATGCGCCTACAGCTTGGTCGAATCTAAATGGTTTATGGAGTCTCTTCAATGAGACAAAGTCACTTTTGCAACGAACAAAATGGTGCGAGGCACCGGTGTCATACAATAGAGGATTTTTCATTAAACTAGCTGACGCAGCTCTGGCTAGCTTGCAGATGGAAATATCGTCTCCTTCACCCTCTGTCCCGCTATCTTCAGCTGCGATTCTAACGCTAGCTTTCTCACTACTTTTTCCCTTGTAGTCCCTATTGACTCTTGAAGACTTTCGCTCTGGGTGCTGTTTGTAGCAATGCTTATTTTTATGTCTGTGCCAGCAGAGCGTGCAATAGTCGTTAGGTCCTCCAGTTCTCTTTTTCTTCTCATTTCCTTCACTACCTTCTTCTGAACCTGTAGCAATAAAGATCTGTCCAGACGAATTCGACTTCGATTTCCCCACCTGCCGAAGTGTGGACATCATATTTTCGAGTGATGAATATCTATTCTTTCTATCGACAATCTTAGTTTGCCTCCAGGTTTCTAACCAGCTGACATCTTCGGTACCAAGAACAAAAAGAAGGCTTGCAAATCCATGTGGTACTAGATATGGGTTATCCGAATCTGATAAAACATCATGTGGAACCATTGATTCTGCTGCACAATTCACGCTTAAGTAGTGCTGCATAAACTTATTGCAGTAATCTTCAATTGTCGTAAACTTGGTATTTATCAAATTTCTGACAGCGGTTTCATATGGTGTCGCAGCACCTTCCTCACGTGTTGCGGCTATGTTCTCGAAGATCTGTTTTGCCGACATCTTTCGAAAGTTTTGTGGTCGAACACTCGAGCTAAGCCGTCTGAGCAGAACATTTTTCGCTTCGATTTCACCCTCCTTCCACCTTGCCAATTTCTCCTCGTATTCCGCGGACAATTTGTCGAATACTTCGGTGGATTGCTCTTCATGAGGAATTGGTGGTTGAGGTCTTATCGCTGGCTTGATCTCGTCCAAATCGTGAAATACGTGAGCTAGTCGTCCCTTCTTGATTAGGGCAGCTTGAAGATCCGATTCTCAGTCAGCAAAGCTGACTCCATCAGCCAAGATAATCGCTGAATCTTTCGACATGGTGAGAAAGGAATATATGTGCTTTTGGTGAGGTAAGCTATAATGTCACAGGGAGAGAGCCCGGGCTCATAACCTCTTTTAAAAGTAGGTTATGAGGATGAGCAGGATGACTATTACCTGAGAAGGAGGATATATATGACAAGATGAAGTGAGCACTAGAATTCGCGGTGAACAGGAAATCACTTAATGGTATAGATAAAAACTATCCAACTAACTGTCACAGATACATCCTTAAATACATTTGTTTATTTAAACTGGTAACTTCTTCCCACTTCCAGAAGATTCCAGAGTAGTCCTCCTATTTCGTTTCTATTCCATCTACATGTACTTATGCACTGATGGAATTATGCATATTATGCAAGTCCCACTTTAAGCTCCAAACCGGTACATCACGGTGCACAGACACTTATTTGCATCAGATAGCAATATCATAACAGTTTTGTAGGGAACCGATACTTCAAACAGAATTACTTCATGATCTGAACCAGTGCTTTCTCCATGGTGCCAGTTGTGCCATTGTATTTTCTTGAATCCAGCAGCAAAGGCCAGATCTATGATAGACGTGTTCCGGGTATTTGATCTATGGAAAGTCCCTCCAAATTGTTTTATAACTTCAGGATCAACAAGGAGACTTGCCCTTTGCATTTCCAAGAAATAAAAGAGTTCAGAAGCCGGCAAATTCGGGCTTGTAACCATAGAATTACACCAAGGATGGTGTAAATCCAGATCACCTAACAAAATAAATGGCTGACTGAAATTAAGATTTTCCAAGAAGAATCTTTGTTGTGTTGTCTGGATGTACCCTATTATAGTCGATTTTTGATTGTATATATGGAATATCGAAAACTTCTCAGAGACTGTAGTTGTCTCAAAAGCCTGCATGTCTGGGTCAGAAATGAGATCAGACCTTGCTGATACATCATAGGTGGAGATTTTATTTATGCAAGTTACAACTCTTGGTTTAATATTTGAATTGTTGTGAGGCAGGATAGTATGATATGCTGGATGAGAAAGTGTAGAGTAGGCAGCCAAAACAGAATTCCAATATACTTACGGTTCTTGAACAAAAACTAAATCAGAATTTTGTGATAGGGGAACTTCAAAGAGTTACTGTGTTATGTCCTTGCCCTTGGCAACATTGTGTTGGCATATTTTCAATTGTCCTAACACGAGAGTGTCTTGTATAATTCATAATTTAGCTTTTTAAGGGCATTATGGCTGGTGGAATTGCAATTGTGACATTTTGTTGGGTGATGTTGGCAATTGTCAGAAGACTTACATGTAGGGCAGCTATGCTCTGATGTGATATGTTTGCCCGAGTATATTGCACACACTGGTGGCTTTTTGTAGAGGAGGTGATGGTGTCCATATTTTAGACATTGCTTGCATAATGTCTTCTGTGTGCTTGATTGAAAGTTAACTACTTTCAATAGAAGCCCGACAATTAGTACTCCCGATCAGATGACCTCCGACTTTTCAGCTTCAGACCCGACCGTGAGGACTAGGGAGCCATGTGCAGTCTTGAGAGGGCCTGTGAACCATCTTGGCTTGCCTTGGACATTCATGTTTGGGTTGAAAGATGTGATCTCTTCTGCCATGTCAGGAAGAGGAAGATATGAAGGTAGCCCATGGATAACAAGAACCGGATAGATCTCAACTTTCTGTGCCTTACTGATAGGCCAGTCAGCGAAAACTTTGTTCCACTTGGGTTGTTGCTCTAGAAACTCTTCTGGGGTGGATTTGTAGCAAGTTAAGACAATGTTATTCCTTGGGGAGGTATGAACTCTAGAAATTGCTAACTTGCCCATAGGTTTGTTGAACTTGTCTCGGACTTGGTTAGGCTGATACACTGGTACCAGGCTTCCCTTGTTCAAGACAGATGTTATTACATCCTTACTGGGGTCAACAGAAGAGAGGGGTACGAGTCTTTCCATGCCCTTTGGTGGCGTAGGTCAATAGTGGCATTAGCAGAGTCAGGAGCTTTTCCTAGCGCCTGGAGGTAGTTTCGGGTTGGTTGCTGACGAATGTAAGCACCTTGGGTGTTTGGGGCTGAGCTGGGGGGAGTAAATTCCCTGTTGTAAGACTGCATTATGTCCGGAATCGGGTGCGCTTGTAGATAGGTCATTGGGGCCTTTGGTAGAATGGGATCACAGGGTCGCCCATGTCTTGTTGGTAATCGTGGGTGGCTGGGCTTTTTTGTTTGACGGAATTACATCCTCCAATGTAGTATAGCCCTGCTCGGTATATCTTCGGAATATATTCAGAAAGTCTATGAGTTGTATTTGAATGGTCCTATTGGATGTCAGCCTGTAGGCTTTAATAATGTTATCTTTAGCAGAGTGGAGTGCCTCATCTGCAGCGGTGAATTTCGTCTTGCTGCTAAACTCTGGACAGGCATTTTGGGTCAGACCGGTAGTATTGGAAGTGGCCGTGGTTGTTCTGGGTATTGTTTTGGGTGTTGATGGTGAATTGGCTTTATTAGGGCCGGAGGGAGAGCTCGAAGTGTTCTTGTCGTGTAGGAGACAAATGCAATTGCATTTTTTAGTGTGCTCCGGCAAGGATTTGACTTGGATGATCTTGTGTGGTGGTTGTAATGGGTGGCTATTTGATTCAGTCCTTTTTTGGTTGTCGTTGAATATAGAATTGGTATGGGTGCTCTTTACAGATGGCCCCGAGGTGAAGTCTGTCGTTGTGGTCGAGTCACTGTCTAAGCTAAAGGTGATAGAAATCATGCTAACATCGTAGTTTTGGGGTAATATAGGAGTGAGCTTAGGAAAATTTTTGTCTCCCCACATAGAGGAGTCAAGCCTAGGCTGGGCTGCTAGATCGATTTCCGGAGAACTGAGACAGCTAGAATCAATGTCCATCGTTAGTAGTAGTGGTAGTAGTGCATTCGTGTCATAGTCTCAATGCTGAATACATTAGAATGATTCAAGAAAAAACTCAGGTTTTATCTGTAGATATATCTACAAAGTTAATCCTCGTGGTATGTTCTTACTTCCAGAGATGTCCATGACTGGTAAAAGTGCAGCGTCTAGACTGGTGCTAAGGGCAGTTTGGGAGCTAGGAAGGGTCAGGGGTAGAAACGAGAAATGTACTTTGATCTTGTGTGAAAGCTCCTAGGCTGAATTAAACGTCCTAATGAATAGAGGAGAAGCGCGAAATCCTCATGACCGTGTGAGCATGCTTTCGTCATTCTCCAAGTATGATATTGCCGCGAGAGAATGTGGTTTGAAAGCCTCGCTGAGTTCTATCTAGCTTTCTCCAGGTATAAGCGGGGTATGTGTCCAAGCTACATAAAGGGTATCAGGAGAAAAAAAGTTTAATTTCCTTGTACACTATGGTATAGGAAATCGCAGGTCCCTGTATTACCCTTTGGTTAATATTTTTGTCACTAGTATCCTAAAAATTTTGATAAAATTCGGGACAAAATTAATCACAGAAGAGGTCTACAGGGACCTTAGATTTCTTCTACCATAGTATACATGGAAATTAAATTTTTTTCTCCTGATACACTGTAAGTAGCTTGGACACATGTCCCACTTGAGATTGGAGAAAGCTGGTTCGAATCCAGCAGCACCCTCACATCACATTTTCTCGCGGTTAAATCGTAGTCGTAGAGGATGAAAGTAGATTCAAATCCATGGGGTTTTCTCGCTTATCCCTGTGGCAGTGATTCATGAAAGAGGGTACATGCAGTAAAGTGTTATCCTCGTAGTAGTATATGCGAATGAAATCTGAGTCATTCTGCGAAATATATCTATCTTCCGTAATCATTCGCGTCATAGCCCTAGGCTACTTACGCACGAGTGGTTTTAAAAAGCTCCCCAAAATAGTCAGGAAGAATTACATATTTGATCCTTGATCAGAGTTGATTTGAGCAACTTCGATTAGTTGAGGAGGTTGAGGGGCTAATTCGGGGGAGAGGGGAAGCGAGAAGAAAGGAAGGATAGAACAAAGGAAGAGAGAGATGGGAAATTGTGGGGAAGAATCTACACTGGGTATATACTGGGTGAGTGCTCCTCCTGTAGCTTAATCGAAAAACCGAATAGAATTTGCCAAACAGGGTAGGGGGGTTTTAACGGGAGGCTCCCACCTGTGTACAGTCGTCCCTCTCTAACTCGATAGTGGGTCCCGGTATAAGTGTTGAAAATATTCATTGTAACTTGGACTTTTATATTTGCAACACTTACCCTTACAGGTTATTTTGCGTGTAGGGGTAAGTATTGCATATATAAAAGTCCAAGTTTCAATAAATATTTTCAACACTTATACCGGGACCCACTATCGAGTAAGAGAGGGACGACTGTAAATATTAAGGGTCAAGGTTAAGTGAAGTCGCCTGTCATTAACAGGGTTTTTTTTGCCGATATTTACCCAAACATAGTAATCTACTGTGACGATTACGATTAAGCGAGGCCAAATATGGTAAAGCTTCAAACTCTATTCAAAAATTAGGTGGGAGAAATTGAGGTCGACAAATGTGAAGCCGCCTGTCTCTCTCCACTTTGTTTCGCACTAAGCCTAAAAAATCGAGTTCATACGTCATATTAAAACTTGTAATTCAGGTTTGCTGTTGATACAGATTTTTAAGTCTAATATGAAGTAGGACCCCATTTGCATTCAATACTTTCTCACATGTTCTAGCCATACTCCCAATCAGTTGTGTGAGGTTTCCCTCTGTTATGCTATGGTACCATGCCTCTAGCACAATGGGTCGAATCTCTGCCCTGTTCCGCTGTCTCGTCCGCTCAAACTCCGAGTATCGTTCTTGTATGTAGTATTTCATCTTACTCCATACATTCTCGATCGGATTTAAGTCAAGAGAGTTAGCAGGTCAGGGCATAGATTCATCTCCATTGGCATCGAGAGACTCCCTAGCCGAAAGTCCTTTATCAACAGAGGCGTTGTCGTGCATTAACTTATAATCATGGCCCGTCTCTTCTCTCTTGTCTCTGATCCAATTACCTATCCTTGGGAGGATATGTTCACTATATCCTTCAGAGGTCATACTTCCCCACTCCCGCCCCCAAAAGACACAAGGACCTCGTTCGATTCCCGCGAAGCTTCCCCAGAGTATCCAATAGTTGTTCTTCTTGTAACGATCGATATCACAAGTGTCATCAAAGTCTTGGCCTCTCTTTTAACGATATTAGAGTCCGAGATATTTTTGAAAATGAAAATGATTAGATTAACTTTTATGGTAACATGCCCAGACATTATTCGGCTATCGTTTATCCATGTCTCGTCACTCCAAAGAACTCGTGACCACCCTTGACGCCAATTCAGCTGCTGTTCACTCCACCGTATTCGGACCGCACGATGATTTTCAGAAAGTGGGGGAGAGCTACGTGGAATTTGCCGCTCATAACCTCGTTTTCTGAGCGCACTCCGAATAGCGTATTCTTCGGCACTCCAACGACGAAAGTGGAGAGCCAGTTCAAGAAACGACATTTGCCTAGTTTCCCGCGAAGGACAAACAAATACTTCCAGCTCATCAACATGGGTTGAGGTTAAGAGCTGTGGACGTCCTGTCTGAGGTTGGAGAGAGGCACGACCAGATCTGATCGTATTCTGAACTTGAAGGATAGTGACTTCAAGTTGATCTGCTATTTCTCTACTAGAGAGTCCGGCTCTGTGGAGTGTGAGTATCTAAATGTAATTAATTTATGGGGAAAGTCTATAATATATTGCTTTATTTATGGACACTCAGGGATTAATGGTGACACGCTGGTTGGTCAGGAGGCCAGGAGGCGACGTCATTTAGCTGACCGCCCGAAAATGGCAGAACACGGACGGCAATGGACAGAGATGATTGGTCAGGGACGGAGAACAGTGGTACGTGCGGCTGACAAACACCCATCAGACTAAATGTGGATACCTTTTGAGAATCCGACAATGCTCATTGGGTGATCGTGAAACAATGCGCTAGGGCGACAAAATCCGCAAGAATGAAGCAGTACAATTGGTCGACGCAGCGTTTTTCGGCTGACTAAGACCCAGAAGACTAAATGTGGATACCCTTTGAAAATCCGCGAATGCTCATTCGTCGCCGCTAGCGTCTTGATTCAATCAAAGTGAAAATTTTTCATCAATTCCCATGACCCTTTTTCGCTTTCTTTCTCCACATCAACCTCTTTCAAATATCGTCGTCATCAAATATTCAACCACCGCCAACAAGTACGTCGTATGCACCGCTGATTGCTGACAATTACACAGGTCATCGATGCAGCAGTAACATTCTCCGGATTGGGTATGTGGTTCATATTTCATCGCCGACAATCTACAGGAAATCACAGGAAGCTTCAGGTAAGTACCCGCGACCCCATTCTTGAAATCTGACGATTATACAGGTCGTCGCAATGGAAGAATCATCGGCACAAAATCAGGTACGTCCTCCAACCAAACTGATAATTAATCACAGGATTTAACAATGGAAATCAGCAGCGACAGCTTCAAATGTAAGATACAGCGACACAGGTATCCCAATACTGACAAACTATGGTCGTCGCTGCCCCTCAAAGTCCGATATTCCTCACGTAACATTCAGAAAAGCGATTATAAGTATCCTCGAAGTAATCGTTTTTCAATAATCGTTTTTCAATTACAGGAGTACCCATGGATATCCCTGAAGAGGACTTTTTACAAAGTACTATACCGCGAGGGATATCCCTGTACAAACTATTTTAAATGCAACAAGGCAAGTTATTACCTCATGTACTGACATAAGCAAGGCATTCCCAAATAATATTCGGTTTTATGCAAAGAATTAAATATAATTGCTCCTTGGCGCGATTTGTTTTTCATGTACAGTAGAACCTCTCATAGCTAATAGCGGGTCCCGGTATAAATAGTGAAGAGGTTCATAGAAATTTTACCGTTTATATTTGCAATACTTACCCCTGCAGGCAAAATTACCTGTAATGGTAAGTGTTGCCAAACAAAGCTCCAACCACATAATAAATGTCAACAATATTTATATTACATAATGTTGATTTGTCGCAGCTAGCGAGGCTGCGTGGCATCCTACAAATAAATTTTCGATGTCTTAATATTGAAGCACACTTATCACCATCCACAATTCAACGTCTTTGTAAACGTATTGCCTCAAATATAAAAGTTTGTCCGTCGTTACCAAACAAATAATCGACAATAGGTACCTTTGTACATCATGTATATACAACTGCTTCTAACATGTGTCTAAGACTCAAATCAGACGTCAATACTCCTAAAGCGCTGCCAAGTCAATCTCACTTCAACAACGAAACTCCGGACGCCTTGAAAATTTACAACTACCGTCAGCTATCATCAGGTACGTCTGTAATTCGCGTTTTGATATTTGTAACTAACATGCTTCGAGGAGTTAGAGCGAAAGTTCACTCTCCAGATGGATTCCCTGGAGTCATATTGCTCTACGTGCAAGAGGAAGCAACCTCTTTCAAATTTTTCTCTGAACCGACAAGGACGCTACTATAAAACATGTGATCGTCATCGGGTATGTCTATCAATCGTGTGTTGATAACTTTAACTGACATAATTTATACAGAGGAACCGGGCCTTGAACCATACGATAGGAGAAATTGATGTACCAGCACCCCGACAGACACGCGATAGTGCAGTTGCCGGTCTTATAGATGAACCGCGGCCTGCCAGACGTCCATGGCGACCGGCTGCTCCAATACAAACTGCCCTGCCTGCGGCCGTAGCTGTTCTTCAACCTGCATATATCGGTCCGACTCTACCACATATCGCCAATGGACTCCCTGCCCCAACAACTCTGCCTCCTCTTTTTCCGTCTTCCGAACGTGTTACTCCTGAACCTGTCATTCCCGAACCAGCGATTTCGGTTCCCGCCGCTTTCAAATCCGTTTTTCGAGCTACGGATTCACACGATGTTGGTCGAATGGAAATCCTGTGTCGACATTGCCAGGCTCTCCACTTTGCCCAAGAAAAGGTTGCAGGTGGTGAGTTTGTGCTATGTTGCAAGAAAGGGGATGTAGCTCTCCCGCTCTTACGGAATCCGCCACAGACCCTGCTGGAGCTTTACACCGGACAGAATCCACGTGCGATCAGCTTCCGAAAGAAGATTCGCAGCTACAACTCTGCGTTGGCTTTTACATCTGTCAACACGGGAAAAGATGATCGGGTGGATTTGCGGCGTGGGCTCACAACATTCACGGCTCATGGAGAGCTATACAATTTGCAGGGGCCATTGGTTCCGGGCGCGCAGCAAACTCCGGCATTCGCACAGCTATTCTTCTACGACCCTGAATATGCGGCTGAACTACGTCGAGGGCGTGATCCAGAACTCGACTCGACCATTCTTCGTGATCTACACGCCATGATGATGGAGGTAAATCCGCTCATTCGGATCTACAAGACAGCTCGCGAGCGCCTGCAGACACAAGAAGGCAACTTTCGCACGGTCATTAGTCCACAAATGACCTTAGTCATTCAAACCGGAGCCGATCGTCGTCGTGAAAATCTTCCACTCACGGGCGAGGTGGCTGCTATCATCCCAGACGAATATGACAAGGCCAGCTTTCGAGATGTGATTCTAGCGGTCCGCGAACCGGGTCAGGACGGACGGCAATTGCACCGAGTACCCGTGACAAATCCTGCGTACATGCCATTACACTATGTCCTACTATTTCCGTTCGGTGAGCCGGGTTGGCATTGGAAACTTTCGCTGTTGATTGCTCATAACAACCGGCAGCAGTTACGTCTTGGCCAACAGCCATTCTATCGGTTCAGGCTCCATCAACGGGTCGGTGAAGAATCCCTTCTGTTTCTTGCTGGTCGCTTATTCCAGCAATACGTCGTCGACTCCTATGTCGCATGTGAAATTACTCGGCTTGACTGGTTACGGCTTAATCAGACAACTATCCGTGCGGCTGTGTATAACGGGCTTGCGGACGCTTTGATTCGGGAAGATCAAGCTGACGTGAACGGACGAGATGTAAGCTGACGTGAACGGACGAGATGTTGGCCGGCGCTGCGTTCTCCCTTCCTCTTTTGTTGGCGGTGATCGGTTCATGCAGCAATTGTTTCAAGACTCAATGGCGATTGTGCGCTTTTTCGGACGCCCAACCCTCTTCATTACCTTCACAGCTAACCCGAATTGGCCGGAAATTAGGTTGGAGTTGAGGGAGGGTCAGCATGCGACCGATCGACCTGATATAATTGCTCGCGTCTTTCACCTAAAGGTGAAGCAGCTCTTGCAGGATGTTCGCAAAGGTATTTTTGGTGAATACCAGGGGCATGTTTACACGATTGAGTACCAGAAGCGTGGTTTGCCTCATTTACATCTTTTGCTCTTCTTGAAAGATGCGAGGAGCTATCTAACCGCTGCCAAAGTCAACGAGATCGTCAGTGCAGAAATTCCGGCTGAGAGTACGGATCCGTCGGATAAATTGCGAGACTTAGTTCTCACTCACATGCTCCATGGGCCCTGTGGAATTGAGTATCCAAATAACCCGTGCATGGCCCGGAAGAACCCAAGCAGCCCCTTGGAATGTCAAAAACGATTTCCAAAGGGATTTACTAACGAGACAACCATCACCGAAGATGGTTATCCAATTTACATGCGTCGTGATACAGGTACGTTTCGTGATTTTATCTTCAATCATATCGAATTCTGACTAACCGCTCACCAAAGTACGTCCAATGTGCAGAAAAATGGTCGACAGGTCATCATGGATAACCGCTGGGTGGTGCCGTACAATCCGTATTTGCTCAACAAATACCAATCGCATATCAATGTCGAGGTTTGCGGACCAGTACACGCCGTAAATTACATTCACAAGTACGTTTACAAAGGCGCTGATCGGACAACTTTAGCGATTGCAAATACGGAAGACGAAATCACTCGGTACCTCCAAGCTCGGTACGTGAGCCCTCCGGAAGCAATCTGGCGATTGTTTGAATTTTGGACCCATCAAGAATTCCCGCCTGTTCAACACCTTCAGGTGCATCTCCAGGGGCAGCAAACTGTGTACTTCCCCGACACTCTGACAACTGAGCAACTCGCTGCAAAGATGAAATCCACTCGAACCACGCTGATGGGATACTTCAAGTTCAACACGGATCATCCAACGGCCGGAGACTGGCTCTACTCGGAGATGCCGGCACACTGTGTTTGGAACAAGAAGCTAAGGGAATGGACCATCCGGAAGCGTAGGGAAAACAGAATTGGACGAATGTATCACTGCAGTCCAGTTGCAGGTGAGAGATTTTACTTGCGACTTCTACTTACCGTCGTCCGCAACGTCAAGTCCTTTGCGGAGCTCTACAACTTTGAGGGTTCTACTTACGAATCGTACCATGCCGCATGTATTGCTCGCGGATTATCCCAGAATGACCAAGAGTGGTACGAGTGTTTTGACGAAGCAGTATTGTTCACCACCGGTAATGGTCTTCGGACGCTTTTCTTGACCGGACTTCGTCAAAGAGAAATTGCGGATCCGTTGGCTATTTGGGAAAGATATAAGCACTACCTCTGCGACGACCTGGCTCACAAGCTCCGTGGAATTTTTGGATATCCGCTAGACTTACCTGATCCTCAGTATGACTACGGACTTTTTTTGCTTGCAGCTGGACTTGCGGATCAGCAGCAGACTCTAACCGATCACGAACTGCCAATGAACGTTTGGGATTGGAGTCGCAGCCATGTCGAGTGGGCTGCCACAGTGCAGAGGGAAGATCTGTGTGCTCGCGCGGAAGCTATGCGAGTTCAAATGAATGTCGACCAGCAAGCAGCCTTCACGGAGATCACAACGGCGATCTCTACGGAACCACGGACGGCGCACTACTACCTGCAAGGTCAGGGGGGATCCGGGAAGACGTTTGTGTACCAAACGTTATGCTACTATTATCGTGGGCTTGGGAAGACTGTACTCTGCGTGGCGTCGACAGGAATTGCAGCCCTGCTACTACCTGAGGGGCGGACCTCGCACTCCCAGTTCAAGATACCGATCGAATTGAACGAGGGGTCTGTAAGCGGCATTGAGAAACAAAGCATGCTGGCTGCGCAACTCCGTAAAGTAGATTTGATCATCTGGGATGAGGTGCCCATGCAGCACAAGTACTGCTTCGAGGTGGTCCACCGGCTGTTGGTAGATTTGCGGGGTTCCTCTGATAATGATTTGTTTGGGGGCGTCCCAGCTATTCTTGGCGGTGACTTTGCACAGATCCTTCCAGTTGTGTCAAACGGTTCTAGGGATGACATCACTGCGGCATGCTTGCAGAAGTCGTTTGTTTGGGAGCGATTGAGACGGCTCAACCTCCGGGTAAATATGAGGGTCCGGGAGGGAGTTCATGGCGCGGAATTTGTGGATTGGGTTGGGAACATCCCGTACTCCGAATCACAACGCCACGGAGTTGAGATTCCGAGTTACGTACATCAACTAATCGATGTTTCCAGCCTTATTAATCGTATTTATCCGCAAGACATGATGACGCGAGCAGGGACGGATCCTACTGTGTTTTGTGGTCGATGTTTACTGTCGACTCTAAACACGACAGTTACGGAATTGAACGGGATGATTCTGGGACGACTTCCAGGGCAATTACGGGTGTATCAGTCAACAGATACTCATATAACGGACGCCGTCGTCGCCGAATCAGGTCTAGACGAGTTTCCCGCGAAAGTTTTGCGCAATATTGACCTCCCATCGCTACCGCCGTCTCAGTTGGCTCTTAAGATTGGTGCACTTATCATGGTCTTACGGAACCTTGCACCAGCTGAAGGGCTGTGTAATGGAACCCGGATGGTTGTGACCAATCTCAGGAGGCACTGTATCGAGGCACGAATTCTTGGTGGTGACAGGGACGGTCAAAAATGCGTTCTCCCACGTATCGAGTTAATTTCCGATGACAATAGTTAGGGAGTAAAGCTAAAACGGAAGCAATTTCCGGTCCGGTTGTGCTTTGCGATGACCATCAACAAATCACAGGGTCAGTCGTTCCACACCGTAGGGCTGGATTTGCGGACGCCGGTTTTTACCCACGGTCAACTCTACGTTGGTGTTTCTCGAACTTCACGCGTCGAAGGCCTGAGTGTTCTGCTACCTACCGAGAACAGAGGCCGTACCCAAAATGTCGTCTACCCGGAAGTCTTGACTGATATCCGATAGTATAAGAGCCGTCAATTCCGTATCCAGTGAGTTAACCAACATTCAGTGCGTAACATATTAAGACCTATTACTAACGTGATTTGAGAAGGTCACGCAACTCGCCCACCGAACTCCTTCCCGAAGTTCCACGCCCAGACTGATTTAGGTTGTCTTGATGAAATACAACCGGCATCAGGTACGTCTGTAAATGTGCCTTTGGGATTCTATCTAACATGCTTAAGACGGAGGTCCAGACCCACTTTCCCCGAAGAAAAGCCGCCCTGAAGATACTCCTCTACATGTATGATTCATATTTTCTCTTGAAATAATATTTAATCTACATGGTATGTTGATAATTCATGAACTGATAACTAATACTAACGAGTTATAGAGACTATCTCTCGGATCTGCACCACATCATACACTCAATAGTATAGTTGATAATCCCGCCGCGACAGTGCATAGTGTTTTGTTTTCTTTCCGTATTCATGGTTTGTGTGGTTGAATCCCCGCAGAATTCAGAGGTCGTAGGCCGCTTTTAAAGTTAGATCTATAATATATCAGATACGCTAACTACCTCATTCTCAAATGACAAACAATTTCCTTGCGTTATTCATTGGATAGTACTCATGCTCACACTGATTAATTGCTAAACATCTTCGGGTGTTTTAGCCCAACTTGAATTCCAAACGTGTGTCCCGTAGGAAACTAACACCTGTAAACCTATTGCAACCTGAAATTATCTCCATAGACTCTAAATCCACAGCCTATATCCCATCTGAAATATATTACCAGCCATAGTTCAAGTCCCACTTCCGAAGCGACGCGAGGAACCCTGCCCCGGAGCGAAGCGCAGGGCCGCAGGGCCAGGACCTAGTTTTCTTATAATTGAATTCCTGTAATCGCCTGTAATATTTGATCTCGAGTAAGATAGGGCGCACATCTGCTAACAGGTGGAGTAATTTGAGTATTCATTGCGCTAAGGTTTTTGTTAGCAATGAGGTACATTTATCTGTTTGATTGGAAATTACGAATTTGTATTGAACGAATGAAGCTTATTGCATTTTCTATCGCGCTTAAGATTTGGTAAAGTTTGTGTAATGAAAGAAAATATTGTTCCAAATATCTAGTGAAATATGAGGTCAGCGAATTTGAAAAGGTCCGGATTTGTAAGACACGAGTTATATGGATACTTTCGGACGTGCTAAACGGACAGTCCCAAATGCTCGCTGGACGTCCCTGCAAGTAGATTGCGCTTCCACGCTAACCAGATCTGCATTGATCAGCGATCTCGTCGAATATTTTTTGCGCTACTCCAAATTTGGTCACTATCGTTACAAGTATAGTAGTTACCATGATAACTTAGAGCCCGTGTTTAACAAACATAACATAAAGATACCATTTAGAAATATTGGTCCTGGAATTGCCTTAATAACTTTTCCAAATCGTCCAATTCTATATTCCAATTTCATCTTCCTCAGCTCCAACTTCGCCTCACTTATTGAACTCCAAATTACAATGGCTGAACTGAACTTTAATGCGCTATCAGCATCAATCAACATATCTCAAGATACTAATGAAAGAGGTATTTTTCCCTTTCTTTCTACTAAAATACATATTGGCTGATTTCTCCAGGAATGGTTACCGGAAGTGCTCTTTTAGAGGCCCATGATGGGCATCAAAGTATACCAAATAATGAGGATACCCGTATGCTAAGCTCTCTAAAACTAATTCATTTATGGCAAAATTTCCACTAATACGCAATTTCTTCAGTCGAGACCCAGTGCGGAAGTATGGAAGAAATAATTGGTGTCCGGATCGACCAAATGGAGGACTGTCGCAAATCCATTTTCGTTAGCTAGGTGCTCGACAGCTCTCTTACAGTCCTCCATTTGGTCGATCCGGACACCAATTATTTCTTCCATACTTCCGCACTGGGTCTCGACTGAAGAAATTGCGTATTAGTGGAAATTTTGCCATAAATGAATTAGTTTTAGAGAGCTTAGCATACGGGTATCCTCATTATTTGGTATACTTTGATGCCCATCATGGGCCTCTAAAAGAGCACTTCCGGTAACCATTCCTGGAGAAATCAGCCAATATGTATTTTAGTAGAAAGAAAGGGAAAAATACCTCTTTCATTAGTATCTTGAGATATGTTGATTGATGCTGATAGCGCATTAAAGTTCAGTTCAGCCATTGTAATTTGGAGTTCAATAAGTGAGGCGAAGTTGGAGCTGAGGAAGATGAAATTGGAATATAGAATTGGACGATTTGGAAAAGTTATTAAGGCAATTCCAGGACCAATATTTCTAAATGGTATCTTTATGTTATGTTTGTTAAACACGGGCTCTAAGTTATCATGGTAACTACTATACTTGTAACGATAGTGACCAAATTTGGAGTAGCGCAAAAAATATTCGACGAGATCGCTGATCAATGCAGATCTGGTTAGCGTGGAAGCGCAATCTACTTGCAGGGACGTCCAGCGAGCATTTGGGACTGTCCGTTTAGCACGTCCGGATACTTTGGAGGAAATGAAACTTGGCACAGAAAATTATGTAATAGCACAGGGATACCCTGTTTTAAGGGCTCCACCGTGCCTTCACCGCCTGCTGTTTAAGTCTGACAAAACCCCAGCACGCCAACCCATGTCGATTAAGCGAAAGCTTCACTTACCCTTGACCCCCTGTACGAAGTTGATACAGGGTATTAGGGGCAATTAGCTTTACTTGCATGTAGTATTGCAGGCCTAAATATTGTTACAAAAGAGCAGTATTTTGGACTAATTAATATCAATGTTTAGGACTGCAATACTACGTGCAAGTAAAACTAATTGCCACTAATACCCCGTAAAAAAACTCTCTCAAGGGTCCACAGTGTCAGAAGTCGAGGTGCTGATTTTATAAGATTACACCCCCTATGTTCTAAATTGGAGAACATAGTACAAACTAGGCTAGCTGAAAAAAATCAATGCATGCCAAATGATTTGAGGTAGGACCGATACGAGTTACTTACATGTCTGGCGCAATAGCATTTGCATGATGTACTGATACAGGTTAGCCGTGATACCTCAGGCCAATATATCTAGCTGCGCGGAAGTAGCTGATCCTCAGCCTAGATACTGGCTGAGCAAGTATCATCACTGTGAGTTGTCGTTCGCTCCATATGTTTTCACCTCGTCACTTTTACTCCCACAAGACCACCGATTCCCAGCTTACAACTACCTTCAAAGAATGATATCTAAATGAGAGAAGATTGTACAATCAGGTCTCTGGGTCACATCACTCTTAAACGTTTAATCTTCAAACCTGTTCTTATATCCATAGTCAAAATCTTGGTCGGTACTTGAGTCGCAATATCTATTGGCATACAATTCTTACGACTTATTAACGTTTAAATGAATAATATGTACTCTTCTCAGAATTGATGGCCGACATAAGGAGCAGTTGGAATGAGGACAGCTAACTTAAGGAGCAAGAGTGAAGACGGCGTCATGATTCATTTACATCTGACATAATAAGGTATTGATGACGTAACTACCCCTCGAATTTGTTTGACTCGTTCATAAATATCCTGATATTAACGATAAACACCTGTAAATATTCTAATACTCATAAAATCCAGAAAAATGGCATCCAAACTTTCCATCACAGATCGCCTTACCCTTCCAAATTCCGATGTTCAGATTCCGCGACTAGGCTTTGGGGTGTATCTGTCACCGGAGAATAAGTGTTTGAGCTCATGCCTGACTGCCCTCAAGGCGGGGTATAGACATATTGATAGTGCTCAGTAAACATATGCCTAGTAACGATTATTACCAACTCTAATGTGGCCTTAGATATTATGAGAACGAGTCTCAAGTTGGAGAGGCCGTTCGTCTGTCTGGAATTCCTCGCCACGAGGTTTTCATCACCACGAAAGTTCTCTCGAGCGCAGGAAGTGTTGATGCAACTTATTTGAAGCTGTTAGAAAGTGTGGAGAAAATCGACGGTGAAAACGGATATGTCGATCTTTTTCTGATTCACAGTCCGAGAGGGGGAAGTGAAACAAGAAAAGAGCTTTATCTCGCCCTGGAAAAACTCCTCGAAAATGGAAAGACAAAAAGTATTGGCGTTAGTAATTGGGGAATCGGGCATATCGAGGGGCTGAGAAGATTTGCCAAAATTTTTCCTCCACATGTCAATCAGATTGAAGTAGGTTTGGGTACCTTTGATTTAAAATAGAGCTAACCGCAACTAGTTACATCCGTTCTGTCAACAACGTGAGATAGTCAGTTATTGTCAGAAACTCGAAATGGTTGTTGAGGCATATAGTCCGTTGATTCGGAATCAAAAGGCTACAGACCCAACACTCGTATCCATTTCGAAAGCACATGGAAAAACAGTGTCACAAGTCTTATTAAGATACAGTTTGCAAAAGAATTGGGTGCCCCTTCCCAAGAGTGATACACCGAGCAGAATTGAGGAGAATGCAAATATTTACGATTTTGAGCTGTCTGAATCTGATCTGATTGCTCTGGATAAACTTGATAAGGGTCGCCGTGGAGCAATTGTCATGGCCGTAGATAACACCCTTTGATACTAGCACTTCTCGAACATATCAAAGCCAGAGGGATTTTCTGGTTTAAAAAAATTACCCTTGTCAAGACTAAGACTACAATCTTTATTTAATTGAATGACAGGCTAAGTTTCAAACTTCCAAGGGCTCACTTCAATGTACATGCAAATGTACACAGGACGACACCGAATAAATGAATAGACTAGTAATTTGTACTCCCCTTCCTGGTCTGCTGTCCATTTTTTTACGTAAATACTGTATAAGTTTTTTTTTTTTTAAAATCATTTTTGCGTATGCAGCCTGAGGCTATGACGCGAATGATTACGGAAGATATGTATGTGACGCAGAATAACTCTGCTTGACGTTTGGAACACTCATACTCAGATTTCATTTGCAGATACTACTACGAGAATAACGCCTTACGACATGTACCCTCTTCCGTGAATACCCACCACAGGGAAAAGCGAGAAAAACCTGTGGCTATCTGAGCATGCTTTCGTCATTCTACGAATACAGTACCACCGCGAGAGAAATGGTGTGAGGGTCTTGCTGGATTCGAACCAGCTTTCTCCTGTCTCAAGTGGGGCATGTGTCCAAGCTACCCAGACTCTACTTGGAAGAACGGCCCGGATAGTGTACCACTGCACCATCTGACCCACTGTATAAGTTGCCTGAACCTTAACAAAAGATAACCATATTAAAGTAAAAATAATAAATAGGTTACGGCTACTTCGAGCTCTCAAATAATGAAACTAATCTTACTGATCTTATTCAATGAAATATCTAAGGTTGGGCTAGTTCGACGCTTAATAAACATTGAAAAAAAAGCCCTTGGCATTTCGGTTTATATTCAACTGGACCTTACGTTTAGAGAAATGTTTCGATTCTCATCATGTAAAAAATTGATACTTTCTCTGGCTAAAGCATCTTTTTCCTTACACTCTGTATTGTTGTGTATCATGACATCTCAGATACTACAGCAAGGAATTGTTCGTCTATGGTTTCACAGCATTGATTGAAGCCTAGAAAGAAATTTAAGAGAAGAGAGGAAGAAAGGAAAAGGGGGGTAAGTCTAGAAGATGGACAATTTTTTTTTTTTTAAATCATATTGTATTCAGCCATTTAGCTATGACAAGAGATTTAAATACATTCAAAAAAATGATCTTCCTGACACCCTTAACTCCCCTTGGCACGAGTCTATCAGCTCATAACTTAGGGTTAGACTATCCAACATTACTGCTAATTCCAAATAAACCCTAAATACACGCTGAATCCCTGAAGTTGTGATTTTTATTTCCATTTTATTTTTCCTTAAATATGGCTTGTTCTTTGTTGTCCTTAGGTTTCAGAGTTTATCTGTTGTATAATTGTAGCTTCTTGACCTACAATTTTAATTAATTGTATGCATTTTGAATTCTTTGAGTATCTTAACAGTTTTTCTCTGCCAACTTTGGTTTTGAAAATAATTTGCAGGTTTCTGGGCTCCAGACCTTCAAATTCCTTATCCCTCTCCAATGAGAATTGTGGACAGTGCAGGAGCAGATGCTCCATTGTCTGCTTCTCCTTCTTACAGAAGTTGCAAATGTTACTATCTACTTTTCCTATCAGATAGAGGCGGGCCAGGGTGTTACCAATCCCTGTTCTTGTTTGAAATTGTATGTGAATTATATGAGGAAAGATCTCGAAGAACTATGGGAATAATTCAATATATATGACTGACGTTAGTTTGTGTTGGGAATCGATTTCTCTTCTCAATATAAAATAAATAAATAAATATATTTATTTATTTATTTATTTTTTGTGTCTACCGGGCGCTAGTTACAACTAAAGCCCCATCCCTGGGGGGACATGATGACTAATAAATAAATATATGATGATGATGATGATATTATTTAACGTCTGGGGTGATAAGTCAAGTGCCCCAGGACACGTGATATCTATCCTTGCAGGGATATAGGACGCTAGGGCCAGAGCCCTAGAGTATTTGACTACAGTCTAATTACACGGCTATGCAGCGTTATCTGAAACTGCGCACAGAGAATATCGTGGGCTCTAAGCAGTGACATACATGAGTCTTCCCCTTACTCGCGACTGGTGATCACTCAGTCCTTCTCCCCCGCTCCACCTTGCACTTCTAGGAGCCCCCGATCAAATATAACTTTACAATTCCTCCTAACGAGGACATATTTGCTCAAAAAATTGAGCCTGGCTTAGCCAGTTTGTTAATGTGACAGCCCCTTCTGGCGTGCCTAGTAGCTTGGGCAGAAGTTCGTTGATTGGCCCCTCAGGGCGGCCAGACCGACGTCTCAGAATTCTGCAAAAGAAGAAATGTCTCGGGGTTTTCAATGACCCGCATTTACAGTGTAGGTTTGCGCCTTGATGTTTAAAGCGGATATGATATGCGGAGAAATCACCATGTCCAGTTCTAGCAGCAATTAAACGACCCAGGGCTTTCCTATTAAGAGAGAGCTCCATGGGAATGCGTGGAGCGATTTTTATTTTAAGCTCGGAGTATGACTGGGGAATATTCTCGTCCCACCATTTTCCCCGCGTCAGTTTATTCTGATCTGAAATCCAGCGAGAGAGGGATGCATTTGATAGCTTCGAGATGAGGTTTGGGAAAGGCATTGTAGCGCCTTTTTTGGCTTCTTTATCTGCCATTTCATTTCCTTCTATTCCTGCATGTCCAGGGACCCATCGGACACGGATTTCCCCCATACTTGTGTGTGGTAGCCTCATCCGTTTTTTCCATGTCCTGTTGACCTCCAGGGCATCTTGGAAGACGGATTGAGAAGAAGAGCTGATTGTTTTGGTCAAAAATTTCCTTGCCACGTCAATATTATCAATAAATATCCAGAGGTTGGTGGCAAATCGGGCTGTCGGAAGAGCAGTGGCTACTCGAATTCCTTCAAGAGCTGCGTAAACTTCGGCATCTAGAGTCTCTTTGTGTTTTCCGAGAGAAAAGGCTTTAGTATAAATCTGTCGACCAAGCTGTATAATGACAAAGCCACCTCCTGTACTGCCATCTGCTAGTTTCGACCCATCCGAATATACTGTTAGGTCACTGGTCGGAACGGTCCTCAGAAATTCTCGAAAGGAATCTACTGCCGTCTCTGTTCTGGTAGACGCACCAATACGTTGGAGTGAATCCTGCAACGGCTCTTCGATTTCCCATGGGGGGTTAACTAGGGGATTAAAGGTTTCTGATAGTGGGATATCTCTGCAAGAACGCGCTAATCGGGTTAAGGCAGGCGTACGGAGAGCTCTCTGGGAGCGTACATAAAGAGGGTGACGGGGATCAAGTCTTCGTGTACGGATAGCTGCTCTCTTAACTATGTTATCGAGCGCAAGTTCCGCTGGTGCAAGGCCAGCTTCACGTAAGAGGGCGTTACTTGGGGTGGTTCGATAAACTGGTAAGATGATACGGGCAGCGCTGTTGTGCACCTTTTCTAACATCTTTAAGTGTATGCCTACTCGGTTACTCACTATCTTGCGTCCCTTGATTCGAGTTTTAACTGGCCACCAGCTCTGCGCTCCGAAGTAGGCGATTGGTAGAACGCAGGCTGTAACTGCTTGACGAGAGAGCCTTGGTATGACCCCTCGGTTAGTATTTCCAAGACAGCGGAGTGCGCTAGCAACTTTGCAGGCTTTAGCGGTTTGTATTCGCGCATGGTATTTGAAGGTAAGTTTTCTGTCAAAATGCACCCCCAGCCACTTCAGGTATGGTTTCTGTCTATCCTCAGAAATAGTGGAGAAGCTGGTCACTACATCAGGATGGACGTCTTTATCCTTGTGCCTCCTAGAGAAATGTAAGAGTCCCGACTTCCCAGGATCAAATGTGACTCCTTCTTCGGTGCCCCAAGCAAGAGCTTGTTCTACTGCATCAGAAATATTTTGAGAATTTTCGTCGAGAGATGGCGATGTCTTGAGTATTGCTACATCATCTGCATATCCAAATGCATCTTTTTGAAAACCATCCAGTTTAAATAGGGGGGAGATATAAAGCATAAACAAGATTGGGGAAACAGGAGAGCCCTGTGGAAGTCCACAATCAATTGATCGGGGGGCTCCAATTTCACCATCCAGTCTAATGCATACACTACGTTCTGTTGCAAAGGAGCCAACCTTGTTCCCTAAGTCTTCGGACAAGTCTTCCTGGAAGAACGCCGTCGAATGCACCCTTGACATCCAGCGTTGCCATGGAAGCAGTCCAACCCTTAGCTAGTGCAGCCTCGACATCATTGGTAAGGCAGGTCGTTAAATCTACCGATGAGCGGAGAGGCAACGCCCCAAATTGTTGTCGGGGAAGTACTTTATATTCAATGGCAATCCATGACATTCGCCTGGCGATCAGTCTTTCCAGCCCTTTACCAAGAACCGATAGAAGGGCAATCGGCCTATAGGAACGAGGTGAAGTCATATCTGCTTTATTTGGTTTTCCAATGATAGCCAAAATCGCAGTGCGGAAACATCGTGGGTGATAGCCTTGATCTACACAAGCTTGAAACAGTTCTTGAACCATGGACGTGATTAGCGGCCATGCCAGTCGTAGAACTGCTGTGGGAATCTCGTCTTTTCCTGGGGTAGTGTTCCCGGCGTTAAGTATGGCTTCCGAAACCTCTTTTGGCGTGATTGCGGGAAATGGGAGAGAGGCTAGAGCCACAGTCGGAGTAGAGAGTGGTATATCGACAGTAGTTGATTGATTCGACAGGAGATTTCTAGCTAAAACATCTCTTTTATCTTCTAGTGTCTCCGCCGGAAGACTGCCAGGTGAGGTAGGATCAACCAGAGGAGTGCGATATGCTCCTTTTGATTTGTGCCACTTTGTGATATCAAACAGTTCTTTAGAGTTGCTGACTGATTCTAGCTTTTTTTGGAAGAAATTGCTTTTTGCAGCGTAGATAACTTTCCGGTATTCTTTTCTATCTGTCAGAGTTACAGTTCCGCTGCGGGCTATCCTCCGATATTTTTCTCGTGCTTCTTTGCAGCACAGATCCCACCACGGCTGGCCTCTATTATGAGGCATTTTTCTCTTTGCAGATCCTTCGTAGGCGTTCTGTAAGACTTTTATTAACTCTTCTGCCCTTTCATCTATACAAACTTTGGACGTATTGGTAAATGGTGGCAGACCTTCAAGTCTATTACGTAGGAGCGAGAGGAAAACATCTTGGTTGATAGTAGCAAAGCGGAGTCTTTGTGTCGGGGGGAGAGTTCTATTTCTGAATGGAACAGTGATTAGTAAGGGGGAGTGGTCTGACGTCACATCTAAGTCTCGTTGAACTGCTGCCGAAGTCCCTTCAACTATAAGTAAACTTGAGGCAAAACAAAGATCTAAAACATTGCCTCGATTATGAGTAGGGACATCTATATCGGAGATAAATGTCAGACCTGTTGATTGTGTCCAATTGATGAAAGAATCTGCTTGTTGAGAGAAAGGGCCCCGATGAGACGGGTGCCAGTCTTGATGGTGCATGTTGAAATCCCCTACAAGGATAGTTCTCGGGGTGATATGAAGATTAGTTAAAGAAATGAGTGCCTGGACTCCGTCTCCCGGATTGGTGGCTCCAGGGGGGGCATTATATACGTTTACGATCAAGACACTGGACCCAGCTGGTGACTGGATCTGGAGAAGCAGAACATCCCTCTGTTCCCGTAGAGAAAAGTTAGTTGGACGGGTTTGTGTTGCCACAAGTCCTGTATTTGTTCTTATGTAAGTCAGAACTCGCGGTCGGAGTGACCAGTCGTCGATCGGAGTGAAGCATTGAAATGAAGGGCGCTTTTGGGTGATCCTCTGTGAGAGATCTCTGTTTATATATGGTTCCTGGATTAGCAAAATATCCGAATCAATTCTAAAGGCATTTTCAAGTGAGAGAATATGCGCCGCTGAACTGCGCCCTACATTGACGGAGAGTATTTTTAATATTGGGTCTCTAACACTCATATATTTCCATGGTGTTGTCCTCACAGTGCTCTTGAACGGAATGCTCTAGACATGCAAATTTATTTTGGGAAGCGGAAGGGGAGTATGGAGTGTTGCTAGCTGCAGGAGATGGTTGAGGTTGAGATTGTGGAACTGGAGCTTTGTCTTTGTCTTTGCTGTTTTTTTCGGTGGCTGGTGCACCCACGACGACACAGTGAGCTGCCTTGAGGCGGAGTCTTGCCGCTACTGCTGCATGTCGAATCTGTGCTGTTTGGGTCCTTGAGGGTAAGGCATTATTTTTTCCTGGCCTTAGAAGACATTCAAGTGAGTCTGCGGCATGAGGTCCATGACAATTGGCACATTTTGGAGGACAGTTATGTACTCTAGAGGGATCACAGCTTTTATGGTTGGCTTCGTTATGCTGAGTAGATCCACATATTCTACAGCGAGGCGCTCTGGCACAAGCGCGTTCATTGTGCCAGGCGAAACACTTCCCGCACTGAGGAGTTTTCATCCTCTTGGGCAAGAGTTTTGTGGCAACTCGTACGCCAAACAAAGGCAGGCTTTTGGAGAGGTGAGAGCCTTCGGGAAATAGTGCTATCCAATTCTTTTGGTGTGTGTACTGGTTATCAGTTTCGCCCTTGCATTCTAGTATATTAGCAGGTGTTACGTTGGTAAGATCTGTTAAGGCGCTAGCTATGGTTGTCGCCGTAATTTCGTTAAGGACGACTTTTGTTCCATCGTAGCCCATAAACGAGCGCGGCACTCCGGAAAGTTTGAATGCCGAGTATTGCACCGGCTTTTCAACTTTGCATTCTCCCTCTGTTGATAGAAAGGCCTGGATTTCACTCATTCGGCTGAGCAAGGTTTCATGAGCGGGGGCGGAGGCGGGGCAGATTGCAAATCCAGATCTGATCTTCTGAACTTCACGAACAAGCTTCTCCTTGAGGAACATATTTAGTTGCAGCATTACTGCGTAAGGTGACATTGCCAAGCATGTATGGTCAGGATGAGCACGAACAAAGATACGGTCATCTTCTTGGAGCTTTTGGGGGCTTGTATCTTTGGGGGGTTTGGGCTGGGCTTGATTACTGTGCGGCCGCTGCCTCTGTCTTGGAACTGCCACTGCAGCTGCAGCTGCGTACGAAGTTTGTTTTTCCGCTGTTTGTTTGGCATTTGCGTTTGTAGCTCCATGGAGTGGGTTTTTTGAGTTGATTTTTTCGCCTACATTTGTGCTATAGGGGGTCGATGGGCGAGGTAAATCTCTGACATGGCTTTCAAAGTGCCTTCGGGCTACAGTATTCAGATCAGATATGAAGTCACGAAAAGATTTCTGAAGATGTTGGGGTAAAACAATCTCGCAGATTGCGTCGTCGAGTACGGATGCTATGTTCTGGAACAGGAGAGTAGCTTCCTGGTTCCTGGTGTTGGCAGCGGAGGTAGTTGACAATAGCAGTTTTGTCAGCGAGCTCTCTCCAACCGCGGGAGCGGATGTAGGTGGGCGGGGAAGGGGAGGGATCAATGGGAGGGATTGAGACATATCGGTAAGAGCTCTATGGAATGAGTAAAAGATGCTCGAAGGGATGGAGAATAGATAGAGGTGACCTGATAAATAAATATATATAAAGTGTTGAAGGTTAAAGGTACAGAGCATATCACGTGCTAGTCGGATGACGCGGTATACGGAAGGAATGGTGATGAACGAGTAAGCGCCAGACTAACGCGTGTACTATAAAACGACTCGCGGACGCGCACAGTAGAGATTAAGTCCATTAATTCAATTCTATGATTCAGTTCGCAATACATAGCTTCCGTTCCCTCTATTGTAACTCATTCTTACATGCATATTAGGGCTCTCGTTTTAACAGGTTATGAAGTCCGGATGCACATGTATTGAATTGTTATCAACTTTGAATTATTACTGACTGCAGAGACCGTGACTTGGTCAATCTCTGTGCTGCTTCTCCGTTACAGTGAAAGTATAAGAAGCGAGCCAAAGCGACCTTTCCTCCGGTGCAGCGAAAGCACAAGGAAAGGATACAGAAAGTTCAAACGACACGACACAACACGACACAAACAACTCACAATCTTATAATTTCTACATTTATTCCCATTATCTTACTGATCATACAAGTCCGTTTTCACTTGTAAGATCCAATCATGGATGAATCAAGCGAGAGTCTTTGGGGAATCCCGGTCCTAAATGGCGAGAACCACGACTCTTGGTTCCGACGGTATAAAGTAAAACTTCGCGGTAAAGGGGCTTACTATGTTGTTGAGCAGCCAATGGCAACTGCGTGTGCCATAGCTTCTTTTCAAGAGATAAAGGAAGGGCTTGAGGAGGTTGACCTTAACAGTGTATCGCCCAAGATTTCTCCTATTGATAAGGTTGTTTTAAACATCGAAAAAAGGGCACAGTATCTTCGGGATGAAGCGACGGCAATTGATCTTCTATTCAGATCACTAACCCAAGACGATCAGGCACTGTACGATGAGTATGATTCAGCTTATTCGCTATGGTCATACCTTCAAAGTAAGTATCGACAAACTGATCCTTCAACAGCAAACAAATACATGACAAACATCCAGTTGTTCAAATTGGAAGACATGACCATTGTGGAAGCTTGGGACAAATTGAAAGACTACCGTCGAAAGTTGTGTGCTGCCGACAGTGGCCAAAAAGACACCTATCGAGATCCAGTCTTGCTACTAATCTTGATACGTGCTTTGCCAAAGGATTACACGGCAACCATCGACACAATAGACGCTCAAACCGGTCTTTCTGTTGAGGAAAAATTAAAGCCGCTGCGGCTCAAAGAAACTCGGATGGCGACCGAGGCCAGAAATGAAGGGGCATTTGCCGGATCCTTCAAATCTCGTGGCGGACAAAAACCAGCATCCCAACAACGCATGCTATCAGATGACAGTGACGAGCCTGGTTTCTCTCCACCATGCTACATCTGTGAAAAGAAACATTTCGTCAAGGCTTGTCCATTTGTGGATATAGCCAGAACTACAGTCCGCGATCATATTCGTAGGATAAAATCTGACCAGGAAAGGAGTGCCGTGAATCGACGTGCACAGACCCGGCCCCGTTCACCAACTCGGCCTAAATCAATCATCAAGCAGTCAAAGAAGGTTGATTTTAAAGGAAAGGGCAAGGCATATGAAGCCTTGACACTGACAGATTCAGACAATAATTTTGATTTTTCAAGTGATGACTTGGAAAATTGTGAGCATGCCCAAATTTCACGTGCTCTAATCAGTAAGGTCTCTCCTTCCACCTGGGCCAGTGATACTGGTGCATCTACCCATATGTCTGACCAACCATCTCTATTCAGGTCCTTAACTTCAATTCCTCGCCGTACGATTATGGTTGGTGGCGGAAAGCTCTTTGCATACTTCAAGGGCTCTGTCAAGCTCGCTTGCGACGACGGGTCATCTATGATATTACATGATGTTCTCTTAGTCCGTAAATTAGGCATTAACTTGATGTCTGGGAGGCAAGTTTGTCGAAGTAGTGGCCTAAAATGTGCCTTCAATCAAAATCGGATGTATTTTAAAAAGGGACAAAAAGTCCTTATCACTGCTACAATGCAAAATGGCCTGTATATAGTTTCACACATATCGAAAGCGTTGAAATGCGTCCAATCTTGTGCTTTTAATGCCGCTCCTGACGCCATGGATGTTTCTTCCGATAATGCTGACCTAGTGAAAGAGAATACACTATCAACAAGTGAGAAGGACCGATATATGCTGTATCATCGACGTTTTTCTCATTTGGGACCTCAAAAGCTCAAGACACTATCACGGGCAGCGTATGGATAATCAGATATTCAGGGTAAAGCAATCGTAGTTGCACGAGGAGGAAGCTAAACTACAGATGTGATATTTACATATACCAACGCGTACGCGTAATCATTAGCTCTACGTGTCACGTAAACATGTGACCATACCTATGGTGCCTGTGACAGACACTTCATCATGTAACCAATCTCTCTCGACCCATCAAAGTACCATCGTCTCTTGAAGAGCGCATTTGTGAGGTATGCTTATTGACAAAAATGAGAAATAAAACTTCCAAAGAATTGGCAAAATGAAAAACTGAAAAACTCGCCTTAATTTATCTAGATATCGCCGGTCCCTTTCCATTATCTTTACGTGGAAACAGGTGGTTTATATCTATTCTGGATAGTTGTACGAGGAAACTTTGGGTCATATGCTGCAAAACTAAGGATGAAAGTATTCTCGCGCTAGATCAATGGAAGCTCAGAGTTGAATTTCAGACTGGAGAGAAGATAAAAGCAGTCCGCTCTGATAATGCAGGCGAACTTCTTAAGGTGATTACTAAATGGAAATTAGAGCAAGGTACCCAAATGGAACCGACAACAATCGCCACGTCAAATCAGAACGGCCCTGCGGAACGTAATATCCAAAGCTGTGAGAATGGTATGAGAGCATTACTCAAAGATTCGGATCTTCCTTTGGAATTCTGGGACGAAGCTGTAGAGACTGACGTGTATATTCGAAATCGTACACAAACCGGACCACTTGTCGACGGCGTACAAATAAGTCCGGAAGAAGCTTTCACTGGTATCAGACCAGATATCAAGCATATTGCTGTTTGGGGAAGCAAATGCATATCTTACATAAATCCAGATACCATTGCAAAAGGATAAAGGACAGACAAGCTCGTTGATCGTGGAAGAGTTGGTGTATTTATGGGATATAGCGAGACAACAAACAAACAGCTCCGAGTCTACAACCCAGAACTTGGCTACACGTCACGAACAAGTCGGCTCACTGTTATGGAACATATAAAGGGAGGAACTGTTGACTTGAGGTTAAGAAATTGTGCTTCGGGCCCAAATGGAACTAAAAACGAATTTGACGATCGGAAACCACGTGGAAGGCCGAGAAAAGATGCCGATACAGCCCCTCCCATCATTTCTAGGCAACGGTGCCCTGGGGATATTTCGAATCTACCAATAATAACAGATATAGGGAAATTACCCGAAAAGACACCTACCCTAAATTCGCCTGCAATGGAACAGTTTTCTCCAACGTCACAAGAACAACAAACATCATACCAAGAAGCTTCGGACGAAGAAAATAGTCCTAAACAAATATTTCCTGAAAAGTCTTTGGACGAAGAAAATAGTCCTAAGCAAATATCTCCTGAAAAATCTCTGGACGAAGAAAATAGTCCCGAGCAAACACCTAATCAAAACGCTCTGGGTGAAGAAAATAGCCCTGAACTAACATCTCGCCAAAACGCTCCAGACGTAGAAAACAGTACGGAGCTAAAAGATATTATTCCGGGTCAAAAGACATCTAACCATTCAAAAGTGTCTAAATTTGCAGTCTCAGGCCTAAAGAAAACCAATCGTCAAGATTACGCCACCAAGTCCAAGCGAAGGATTATCGATGAGGATTTTGTTCCAGATGATGAGATCCGTAATCGGAAAAGACGATGTAACCAGCCTGAGCGACCGCGTTATTTTACTAGGTCCAAGTGAAGAAGAGATTTTAGTGATGTCTCTTCAGAAGAGGAAGAGCGTTATCAAAAAATTGCTAGAGCATTTGCTGCAAGAATACTTGATATAAATCAATTGGATGATAAATTAGAACATTCGTTTCCTGCTGGAGCAATTGCTGGTGTACGAATTCCGAAAACTTACGCCGAGGCCATTAGTGATGCAACATACAGTAAAGAGTGGAAAGCAGCAATGTTGCAAGAAATAATAAGTCTAGGTGAAAATGGGACATGGGAAGAGGTAGTCCCACCAAAGGGCGCAAATTTAGTTTCGACAAAGTGGGTATATACGGTTAAGCTCAATGCTAATGGTACTATTGAACGATTCAAAGCTAGACTTGTTGCTCGTGGATTCAGTCAGATTCATGGTAAGGATTATACCGAGACTTTTGCTCCAACAGTCCGAATGGATACTCTTCGCCTATTTCTCGCGAGAGTTGCCAAGGAAGATCTGGAATGCCATCATTTTGATATTAAAAATGCATTCACTGAGTCACATCTTAAGGAAGAGATATATCTTTCAGCGCCGAAAGGTATCCCGGTAAAGAAGGGACATGCATTAAAGGCTTTACGTAGCCTATATGGCCTTAAACAAGCAGCAAGAGACTGGAATTTACTTTGTAAAGCTAACCTTAAACGTTGGGGGTTTGTTCAAAGTCTTGCTGATCCCTGTCTATTCACCCACGAAGAGCGACACGTCCAGCTCCTAGTTTATGTCGATGATATAGCTGCAGCGGCAACTAAGACCGAAGACCTGCTGTGGTTTTTTAATAAGCTCTCATCTAGATTTAATGCCAAGAACCTGGGGGAGATTGAGAAGATCCTTGGAATGAGAGTCACGAGAGATCGTGCAAACCGCACTATTTTCCTTGATCAAGAACAGTATCTTAGGGCTGTGCTAGAGAGATTTGGGATGACAGCAAGTAAGTATAAGTTAAAGAAAATTCCAGCGGCTGACTACGAAGCTCTCCGTCCTGCAAATGCTGAAGATAGAAGAATCGATACTTCTGAGTATCAACAAGGAATAGGAAGCTTGATGTTTGCAATGGTACTAACAAGGCCCGACATAGCATTTGTTCTAGGAAAACTATCTCAATTTATGACTGATCCAGCTGAGCACCACGGCCATGCCTTAAAGGAACTTTTCCGTTACTTGCGATCAACCGTATCCCAGAAACTTCGCTTTGGTCCTGGGGGAGAATATGATCACTTTGTAGTATATTTTGACGCCGATTGGGCGAGCGACAAATCAGACCGAAAGAGTGTGTCTGGAAGTGTGGCAATTTTTTATGGTGGTCCAATATCCTGGTTTAGCAAGAAACAGAGATCAGTGGCCACTTCAAGCTGTGAGTCTGAATACATGGCACTTTCAGCTTGCGCAAAGCAAGGGCAATGGATTGCTCAGGTCTTTCGAGACCTGAGCTGCTCTCACTACATTGGAAACGACCCCGGGCTAGTACAAGTATTAGGTGACAATCAAGGTGCACTCGCACTCGTCAAAAACCCCCACTTGCACGAAAGGTCTAAGCATATCGATGTTTGTCATCATCACATAAGAGATTTGTTTGAACGAAGAAAGCTTGACGTAACTTATATTCCGACTGCTGATATGGTGGCAGATGGAATGACAAAGCCGTTGATGAGAATAAAATTTGAGAGGTTCAAATCGCAATTGGGTGTAGTCGACTAGAGTCAAATAGAGCACCGAGACAAGCTCTGTGGGGGAGTGCTGAAGGTTAAAGGTACAGAGCATATCACGTGCTAGTCGGATGACGCGGTATACGGAAGGAATGGTGATGAACGAGTAAGCGCCAGACTAACGCGTGTACTATAAAACGACTCGCGGACGCGCACAGTAGAGATTAAGTCCATTAATTCAATCCTATGATTCAGTTCGCAATACATAGCTTCCGTTCCCTCTATTGTAACTCATTCTTACGTGCATATTAGGGCTCTCGTTTTAACATAAATTCGATATACAGATAATACATGCCAAAAAGAACCTATCCTTATATACATATTTCTATGGTCCTGGTGATCTGGTACTTCCAGTAATCTAGTATCAACCAGCCTCTTGATTTCTGACTCATAACAATCCCCAGCCTCTAAATTTTGGGCGCGGCTAAATGTATTATTACGTGACCACAATAGAGACATCATCGATTAGACCAATCATGATCTTGATGGTCATATTCAGAAATTAGAATCTTTGGACATACTGGACCTTAATTTCTAACAGTTCTTGCCTGAAAAAAGGAGGTCTGGGTCTTTCTGCTAAATTTTGTAAGATTAATTGTCTTAGTATTGAAGCTTGGTATAGAAATCCTTACAGAAGTTCTATAAAACTTTCAAAGACCAATGGCTTTCCTGCCCTCTTCTTCCCTAAATACTTGCTTAGTCCATTCAGAGTCCCAGGCTTGTAAAATGTTTTTTCTTATACCTTCCACTAGGTAGGAATAAGAGGTTTATTGATGCTTTTTCATAGCAGGTTGATCCAGGCTTTTTCTTGCCGGATTATCAGCAAGTTCATTGCCTTCAATCCCTTGATGACCTGGACACCAATGGATCTTGACATCCATTTTACTACTTAGGGATCTAACCTTAAAGGAATAAAAATTGTTAGATTTAGAGATTCTTAAAATAGCAGCTTGACTATCAGAAAATATATAACAACGTGTGTTAGAATCAGTTAATATTGATCCGGTTCGGACCGTAATTCTACACCGAATCAACGCACTATGCGACTCGGCATCCGGATATCCGATTCATTACTAATCTGTACCAATCAGATAATCACTGGGTATGGTCACGGATAGTTCTGTCCGTAATGGAGGTATACACGTTCACCCCCTTATCATCCTCTTATCATCCTTTGGAAATCCTACAATGATCTCTTTGATTATTAACATTAATCATCCTTCAGGATCTTATGATAGTTTCTACCATATTCATCTGGAGTTAGAAGATTGGATTATGAAATGCACCCGGGCAAAGATGTATATATACCACTTGATAAACCCCTATGTAATTAATAAATTTAATACAAAAATATATCTTACTTCTGAAAACTCTACAACATGCATTTTTTTGAGTTTGATTAGTAAATAATAAAGCTTTGAATATAGCATAACTCTCCGCATCAGCAATGCCCATCCTGTCTCCAAGATTGTAAGATAGTGACTTGAGCTCTCTTATATAAGGAGAATATATTGTTATACCAATGACACAACCCTTTTCCTTGACTAGGGAGCCATCTGAGTAAACAATGAAATGTGAGGGAGGAATTGACTCCAGAAACTCCAGATGTTCTTTCTTTGCCTTTGACTTGTTTGATTTAGAAATTGATGTCACGGATCGCAGTATATAGGCTGAAGCAACTGTATACCTAATGGTAGTTTATATTCTATCTAAGGAAGAAATCTATGTTTGTAATTACAATTTGTATAAATGTTCAATGTCATGGTTTCTGGAATGTTCCTCAGACCACTGAAGTGTGTAGCCACAGATATAAATATACATACAACATGCTCCACAATTCTAGAAAGCTCCATCAGGTTTAGTATTGTGGATTAGTCCCACTTATATATGTCCAAGCGCTACTACTCGCCTATGCTAGTCGGCATAGGCTACAGGGTTACTGCGGCTAAACAGCCGTCACATTGCCCTCCCTTACGCTTTTTTTTGGGGGGGGTAGTTCCCATTTTCCCTCGCCGCTTCTCTCGACGTTTTTCAGTTATTTTAGGCCCTGCTGGACCCACGAAACCTCCGATTTGCGTTTCTTCAGGACCATCATTAGTGGTAATGGGACCAAATGATTTCTCAAAATCGTCAACAGCTTTTGTATCTTTTATACAATCTATAGGCTCCCAAGTAGGGTCAGCCCAGCCAACCCATTTAACTAAAGCTTGGCGTAATTTGCCTCGACCTCGTCTTATTGTTCTGGCTCTCAAAATAGATTCCACCTCATATTCTGGACCATCTACTTCATTAATGACAGGAGGGTTTTGAGCATCATCTCGTACCTGACTGGGAAACGGATCATCCCCAGCTCGCTTTATTAAATCAACATGGAAGCGCTTATGGATGGTTCCCGGCACGCTCAGTTCAACCGTTAATGCATCTGGGACAGCTATAACCTCGTATTTCGCGTGTTGCCATGCTAGCTTTTTGGACAATTGTGGAGTCTTTACGTTTCTTAAGTCTAGCCAAACTTTGTCGCCCACTTTAAATCTCTCAGGCTGTCGCCGAAACTTATTTGCATTCCCTTCATACCGCTGTTGGGCGGACGCCATCGCTGCTTGGGCAAAGTCTTGAGCATCTCTAAGCCTTTGCACATATTTCTCTCCAGCAATTATTCCAGGGTGGTGACTTTTATTTCCAGGTTCCACGATAGGCTCCGCTATAGGATCCAAGTCATAGCCATTTCTTAAGAAAAATGGGCTCATTCCTCCAATGGCTGAACTTGGTCGCGAATTCATTGCTAGTTGAGCTAACGGCAGTAAATCCATCCAGTTGTCTTGCGCATAACAGGTAAATGCCCGTAAATATTTGTAGAGCTCCTGATTAGCTCTTTCGCTAGCGTTTGACTGTGGGTGATATGCAGTTGTTAACCGTTGTTTTATCCCTGTAAGCTTGCAGAATTCTTTCCAAAAATGGCTCGTCCAGTCACTGCCCCTATCACTAGTTAAGAATCGGGGAAATCCAAAGTACCTGTAATAACGATCTATAAATAGCCCTGCACAGTATTGAGCTTCCATTGAGCTTGCTCCAAATACAAAAATATCTTTCGAAAGCCTGTCAGTGATGACCATGATATTTGAGCATCTTTTAGACAATGGAAGGTTTGTTACAAAATCGATCGTCAACTCACTTCCAATTCTGTCGGGAATTGGCAGCGGCCGTAGGAAACCTGCTTTCGACTCTCGCCAGACCGTAGTTCTTCCACATACGTCACAATTTCTGATAAATCTTCTGACTGAATCCCGCATCTTCGGCCAAAACCATCGACGTAAAAGCATACTAATCATTGTGTCCCTGCCTGGATGGCCAGCAAGGTGACTATCATGAATACGCTGCATGAGTGCAGTGCGAAGTGGCTCGTATTCTGGTACCCATATTCGATTTTCTCGACCCCTAAGGACGCCATCAGCTGCTACTGTACACTCGCTGAAATTGACCTTCATTTTGCTCGCCAGATCTGGTGGAAATCCTCTTTCGCCGGCTTGAACTGAATCGCGTGCACGTCTCCAATCTTTGTCTGCCGTTATACCTTTTACCCATAGATCCTGCAATTCTTTTTCTTCAAAAATTCCTATGGTTGCTGCTTTATCCGTATGAACAATCTCATTCATACCTCCATCGAAAGGAATTGCGACAGGGTTAGATGTAATTTGTCCTGATGAAGTATTAACTAAACTGGCAGTTATTGGAGTAAAAAGTTGCATGACCCGTCCAGCGTTCCGTTCATCACTAAGGTCCATAGGCTTATCTTGATCGCGACGTGAAAGAGCATCTGGACGTTCGCAAGCTCTTCCGGCCCTCCACTTAAGTTTGTATCTGAACTGCTGTAAAAACTCGCTATATCGCGCCTGGCGCTCGCTTAGTAAACGCTTTGTTGCAAAGTAATTTAAGTTCTTATGGTCAGTCCAGATAGTAAATGGTCTCATTACAGATTGTAACTCTGCTTTCCACTCCTGCATAGCAGATACTATTGCTAACATCTCTTTATCATGAATCTGATAATTTACCTCGGCGCTAGTTAATCGCCTAGAGAAGTAGGCTACCGGTCGCAATCTTCCTTGATCATCTACTTGTGAAAGGCAAGCACCCATGGCGTACCCTGAACAATCCGCTTCCAGTATAGTCTCCCGTTCTGGGTCCCATTGAGCTAATACTGGTTCTGAGGCGAAAATTTTCTTGAGCGTCTCAAATGCCTTATTTTCATCACGTTCCCACCGCCATGTCGTCTTATTTTTTTTTAGCACAGTTAGCGGTGCTGCAGTTTCAGAGAAATTTTTAACAAAACATCGATAAAAATTCGCAAACCCGATGAATGATCTGACCCCCTTTACTGTGACTGGAGCCTGCCATTCAAGAATTGATTTAAATTTAGATGGGTCGACAGTAACACTCTTCCCTGCCCATATATTGAAGCCGAGGTACTTGACTTGCTTACAAAGAAATTCACATTTATCAATATCTAGATATAGTCCGGCTTTGTCGAGCTTGGTCAAGATACTGCGCACGGTTTTCCAATGGTTTTCCTCACTTGCATCTGTATATGCCAATATATCATCCATGTAAGCCGTCGCATCTAAATCTAGGTGCTCGCGCAACTGCTCGTTTATATATCTTTGAAATGTAGCAGGTGCATTCGCTAATCCAAATGGTGTCACCAGCCACTCAAAAAGTACTAGTCTGGATCGAAAAGCAGTCATCCATTCGTCCCCTTCTCGTATTCGAACGCGGTGGAATGCTGATTTCACATCTAACTTGGTGAACCACCTTGCTTTCGAAAGCTGCCGTAAAGTTTCTTTGAATAAGGGCAATGGGTAGCGGTCCGGAATCGTTAAGGCATTTAACCCACGATAGTCTACACAAAATCGAAGACCTCCGTTGGGTTTCTTTGCGAAAAGTACTGGAGCTGCTGCCGAGGAGCTACTTGGACGAATACAACCCTTTTCTGAGAGATCTGTCAATGTCTTTCGCAGCACTAACAATTCTTCGCGAGACATGTTGTAGAGGGGTCCCCAGGGAGGCGATAACGGCTTTCCATTCTCGCTACGTAGGTTTATTGCGTGATCCAAAATACCTCTAGAAGGGGGTAAATCTCCAGCGCCAGCATTATCAGCAAATAGATGTGCAAAGTCTTTCACCTCTTCCGGCAAACGCTCTCGTGCTTGTTCAACTGATAGTTGTGGTTTTCTGCGCAGCGCCTTGCTTATGTCCTCAATCGAAGCCTTGCATACTGGTACTGTGTCAACCATTGATGTAATCGTGTTTACTGACGCATAGCGAGGTTGCGTTACACTTTTTAGATCTTCTCTCCATCTCTGAACACTAGATATAGTTATTCCGGCTTTTCTGAGTTCCAACTGTTGATCTTTCGAGTGTATTATAGCATCCTGCTCCTCAAGCCACTTTTTTCCCAAGATCATTTTGTGTGTGCTTTGAGGAACAACGTAGAGCCATAATTTTGAAGTAACGTGCCCATCTAAATCTAAGGAAATAAATGTGATCGAATCTATAATTGGTTTGGTGGTTGTTAACATCTCTGCAGTCTCAAGCGCCCGAGGTAAGATTTTAATTCGCGGCAAATTTAACAGGGTCGTCAGGGCATCACCAATGATGCCTGAACATAGACAACCATTGTCAATCAAAGTTTGCACCATCATAGTGTCATTTAGCAACGCATTGACTAGAAATGGTGGTGTATTCATCCTGATTTCTTGACCAGCAGCAGTATTTACTCTGATAGTTGGACTTCTAATTGGTAATTTTAAGTCTTTTCTTCCCGAGAAATTCATTGTTTGAACATCATCATCTAAGATTTCTTCATAGACATTCGGGTCGATTGGGCCAAGACCATCCCCATATGGATCCTCTTCATAAACAATCGGGTCGATTGGGCCAAGGCCATCCCCATATGGATCCTCTTCATAAACATTCGGGTCGATTGGGCCAAGACCATCCCCATATGGATCCTCTTCATAAACATTCGGGTCGATTGGGCCAAGACCATCACCATACGGATCGTCTTTACCAATACTCGTTCTGAGAGACAAACACTTTTTAAACTTCTGTGGTCTTATAGCTGGAAGTAGGGGGCACACTCTAGACATGCATCCTCTCCTCTCGCACCTGAAACAAAATCCCGCAAAACGAAGCCTTGCTAAGTCATCTTCTGATTTCCATTTTGCCCGTGAGCCCCCGCCATTTATTTCCTTGGAGGGAGGCTTCAGAAGCGCACTATTCATCTCTCCGAACTGACTGAACTGACTGAACTGACTGAACTGACTGAACTGACTGAACTGACTGAACTGACTGAACTGACTGAACTGACTGAACTGACTGAAATAATTGAAGA
The DNA here is from genome assembly GCA_028751805.1 of Podosphaera xanthii. Taxonomy (NCBI): domain Eukaryota; kingdom Fungi; phylum Ascomycota; class Leotiomycetes; order Helotiales; family Erysiphaceae; genus Podosphaera; species Podosphaera xanthii. The sequence goes on along the minus strand of JAPWIX010000006.1, from coordinate 177,117 downwards.
AGAGATAGAATATATGTCACGGATCGCAGTATATAGGCTGAAGCAACTGTATACCTAATGGTAGTTTATATTCTATCTAAGGAAGAAATCTATGTTTGTAATTACAATTTGTATAAATGTTCAATGTCATGGTTTCTGGAATGTTCCTCAGACCACTGAAGTGTGTAGCCACAGATATAAATATACATACAACATGCTCCACAATTCTAGAAAGCTCCATCAGGTTTAGTATTGTGGATTAGTCCCACTTATATATGTCCAAGCGCTACTACTCGCCTATGCTAGTCGGCATAGGCTACAGGGTTACTGCGGCTAAACAGCCGTCACAATTGAGATTAATAAATTGTCTTCCCTCCATGGTGGAGACCACTTGGCATTGACTATCTCTAGTTTTACATGTTTAGTTAATGGCTTTAGTAATAATGCAATTCTCAGTAGCTGCCCACTAGGCTCCTCATCTGAGAATGCAAACATGCCAAGATCAACAGTTTCAGAAGGAAAGTCAAGCTCATCTTGCAGCTTGCTTGATAAGGCTTGATAAATAGGATGATTAACTTGAAGTTTAAGTATTCTAAGTGCATAAATAGATGACTGTTTGAAGTGCCTGACCCTTGTAGGAAGCAGTGCAGCCTCAACCTCCAAAGCTTTGATAGGACTGCTTCTATAGGCACCTGTCATAAAATGAAGAGCATGTTTTTGTAGCTTGTCACACATCTTGGATAGCTTCTCTGTACCATATCTGTTATACCACAGCACTGAGCCATAGTCTAACACAGGGATGATACAAGTGAGATATAATTGTCTTAATGCATTAAAGCCAAGGCTCTTGGTTTTTGGTGAAATTTGGAGGAGTCTCTGCATGGCCCCTTGGGCTAGATGCATCCTATTCTCCACATGAATTTGAAATGACAGTCTATGTTGAAGCCAGATACCTAGCCACTTGACTGAAGTGCTAGGCTTTAGGGAAAAATTGTCTAGCTGTAAGGAATCTGTGTTGGGTATCTTCTTCTTGCTGAGGTGTACAAGTTCAGACTTGGACTTTTCAAAAACAGTAGATAAAGAATCTGCCTTAGAAAAGAGTGCTTGCAGATTTTCTTTGAGGGCAATTATATTTTTTTAACAGATTTAGATGCCACAGAAATACAAATATCATCCACATAAGAGATTTCCAGAAATGAAGGCTTGGGGTATGATGAGAATAATTCACTAATTGAAAGTAAAAATAATAAAGGAGAAATAGGACTTCCTTGAGGGGCCCCAGTAACAGAAAAGGAATGACTTAGCTAGCCATTAAATAAGAGAGATATTCTTCTTCCTGTTAAAAATGATGAAACCCAAGAAATAAACATGGATGGGAGCTTTTTCCTATGCAGGATTTGGAGCAACTTTCTAGGTTGAAGTCTGTCAAAATCTCCCATAATGTCTAGAAATATACAGGATACAACTTTGTTTTCTGCAACATTTTTGTCGGCAGATTGCTGGAGTAAGAGCACTGCATCTATTGCAGACCTCGGTTTTCTCCCTCCCATCTGACTAGGATGGAGAAGGCTAGGTGAGACTGTCTGAGGTTGTAAGCTACTTAGTCATGTGACAGGTGTTTGAGCCACATTGTGGCGTTAAATATTCTGGCTGTTTCTCTGTAGCTCTACAAACTTCTTTATTATCCCATTCTAGAAATATGTTTATGGGCCACAATGACCTGGGTAGTTCTGGTGGATTCTATGGTGTTCTATGGTATTCTATGATGCCCCTTGTTGTTCTATTTACCTGTGCAGGAGTTCTAGATGGTTCTTTCAGTGGCTCGTTGGACCATGTCCTAAAATGTATATATAGCTGTCCTTACTGTATCTCTGAAGTCTCCAGATCAGAGTCTTGTATTTATCTTTACTTATTGAAGAATCTGATTGAAATCTCAATCCTATCGATTACACTACCATTGTGGTTACTGTTCTTCTGGACCATTGTTATTGATATTGTCATTGTTATAGCTATTGTTGTCGCTATTGTCCTTGTTATTGTTATCGTGTTTACTGCTGTTGTTAGTGTAATTGCCATTTCCCTGTTATTGTTATTGTTGCTGTTACTATTATTGTTGTTGCTTATCAATCATTGCCTCAGTTACTGATATTAGTACTTATTTTCTATTGACAGCGTTGTCTTTGGTATTAATCCTGCACCGTTCTGACAGAGACATTTGCTAGATAAGAAATTCAGGGTGCAAAGATTCTTTCTAATAGTTTCGATAGACATGAAATGAGTGAAATCGGCCTGTAAGCCTTAGGCATGGAATAATCAGGCTTACTCTTTTTAGGAATAATTATGCCAATGGCTTCTTTCCATGCTAATGGATGTTTGCCACTTTGAAATAGAAGTGAATAAGTTTTAAGAAAATATTGGGGTAGACAGTTGATGGTTTTTTTGATCATGGACCAATCTATTCTATCATTCCCAGGGGCCGTTTTCTTCTCAGGTACTGTCTAAAGAAGTTCATTAAGAGAAAGTTCTGGCCACTCCCACTGGGAGCTTGCTAATGAACTATTACTTGCTATGGGTGTGATGAAATCAGTAACAACAGAGTTAGGAAAAGAATTTTCATTTGTAATAGGGACTTCTAATGGAAATAAAGTGCTAACTAGGGCAGGACACTTGTCTGCAAAGGTTGATGCTACTCTTTTATTGCCCATAGAGTCCTTGTAATTCAATGAAGGGATCAGTGAAGGTTGAAACAGCCTAGGGTTGGAGTAACTAAAGGCTGTGAATAAACATTTATCCTTAGCTCCAGATAGGAACTTTTCACGGATTGACATGTTTCATGTTAGGGAAGTGTCAAGGCCGTTACAAGGGGTTGATATTTGACAAAGGATTTACCAGGTTTCATGGTAAGACGTTGGCGTGCCGTTGTAGGAGTTTTGGAGTTGTTCTCTGGGTTTCATATAACCCGTGTGGAGTTATTATTACGATCTCACTTAGAGATCAAATGTACATATGTAGACCTGACGTCGCGGGGTTTTCTCTCCACGCAACGTCTTCTGAATATAATTTTATTCTTCGATTATCCTCTTCCTCTGCGAAGACCGCTGTTTAATTGCACTTCTCTTCTGCTCCGGAAGACCACTCCCACCGCCCATTTCTCTTCTGCTGTGAAGAGCACTTCCCGCTGCTCGCCCCTCACCTATACCACCATCTCACCTATTACCTGACACACCCTCATCTCACTCCCATCAAACGAGCTTTCTAGTCCCGCTTCGTACCCCGTGGAACAACTGCTCCTTATATCCGTGAGAGAACTCCTCCCAGTGAGCCACTTTAGTATAGTTGATTTTCCTAAAATAATTATTTCTAGAAGCTCTAGCTTCCTCAATGTCAGCAGTACACCAAGACTTCTTAGCTCTTCTCCTTTTAGAATGATATTCTTTTCTTAGACAAGTAAGTTCATCAGTCCACCAGGCTTTGGAGTGGCTAAATGGCTTACACTAAGGGATGGCATTCTGTGATACTTGAAAAATTAAATCTTGAAGGAGACAGGCTACTTGGTCTGGCTCCCTGGCAGAAATCGCATAATTAAGCTGAGATAGAAAAGTGGGTTCAAGGGATTGTAAATTTTTAGCATAGGTTCCCCAGTTTGCCTTTCCCGTATTAAATCCTGAAGTTAGGCAGGGACCAGAATTTTTTTGACATGGAAGGGATGCTTCAAACAGAATAACCTCATGATCTGAGCCAATACTTTCCCCATAATGCTAGTTATACCACTTAAGCTTCTGAAAGCCAGTAACAAAGGCTAGGTCTATGATAGATATACTCTTAGTGTTTGGTCTATGAAATGTCTCTCCATGCTCTTCTATTACTTGTGGGTCTACCAAAAGCCTTGCCTTGTGACTTTCTAAGAATTGACAGAGATTAGAAGATGCTGAAGAAGGGTTGGTAATCAAGGGGTTCCACCATGGGTGGTGTAGGTTTAGATCATATAAGAAGAGAAATGGTTTGGATATATTAAGATTAAGTTGAAAGAACCTTTGCTGGGTAGTGCTTTGTACCTCTGCCATTGGAGAAGACTTTTCAATGTAAACATGAAAGATAGAGAAGGTTTCAGAACATGAAGATACTTCAAAGACTTGCATATTAGTGTCAGATAAGAGATCAGTCCTTGCTGATATATCAACTGTGCTGTTTTTATTTATATAAGTAGCTACCCTTGGTTTGACATCTGCACTTGACTCAGGTAGAGCCATGTGATAGGCTGGATGAGACAGAGAAGTGAAAGCATGAATGGATGAGTTGAAATATACATAAGATTCTTGAATGAAAACAGTATCAGATTTATTAGAAAGGGCAACTTCAAAGAGGGATTTTGTAATTAACTTCCCTTTAGCAACATTGTGTTGGCAGACTTTGATATTTTCTATCATTAAAGTGCCTTATGTAATTCACAATCCTTTTTTTTGAAGAGCAGTATGGGAAGAAGATTTGCAATTAAAACATTGCGTTGAGTGGTGAGAGCAGTTATCAGAAGCCTTGCATCTGGAGCAACTATGCTCAGAGGATTTGTGGTCTTTCATGCAAATGGCAAAAACTGGCTTTCTCTTGCACAGAAGCTGATGATGTCCATACTTGAGGCATGAACTGCAAAGAGTTTTTTCATTGCTAGTTTTGTAATTAACTGCCCTAAGCAGCAGACCACCAATCAGTACTCCTGATTGGATTACTTGGGCTTTCTCAGCTTCTGAGCTAACTGTCATGACTATAGAGCCATGATCAGTCTTAGGTGGCCCAGTCAGCCATCTTGGCTGGCCTTGAACAGATATTTGTGGATTGAAAGAGGAAATTTCTTCTGGAATATCATTTAAAGAGAGGGAAGAAGGAACTCCATGGATGACCACATTAGGCCAGGTCTCAACTTTTTGAGCCTTACTTATAGGCCAGTCAGCAAAAGCCTTTTCACACTTGGGTTGTTGGTCTAGGATTCCTCTGTAGTAGAGTTAAAACAGATTAAAACAATGTTGTTTCTTGGAGATGTATGAACTCGAGAAATAGCTATCTTACCCATAGCTTTGTTAACTTTATCCCTAATTTGGGTTGCTTGGTATGTTGGGACAGAAGCACCCTTGATCAGGACTAAAGTAATGACTTTTTTGCCTTTGGAAGATTTATCTTTCCCCAGCTGGGTTTGAGCCTGGTGCTTTGCCTTGGGTTGATGACAAGCCACAGGTGGCTTGCTAGTCTTGGCTGGAGGCACAGGATTAGAGCTTGGTGCTGTGGTCTTTTGAACTGTTTGAGCATAGCTAGGCTTGGGAAGACTACCATTGTTTGTACATGTTGTAGATCTAGAGGGGAACTAAGTAGTGGGTTTAGGCCCTTAATGATGTTTTGCCTAGAGTTGTGTTCTAGGTCAGAGAGATGTAGATCAGCAGATAGATAATGATCCCTGTTTGGTGGAATAGCTACTCCAACTTGATCCGCATATGGATATAATCTTCGAGTTGTAGTAGGGTTTGGAGGTGTTCTAGCTGGGATTGCTAAGTCGTTATGCTTGATAAATCTTTGAATAGAACTAAAGCCCTTCTCTGTATAGGCTCTGAACAAATTTAGGAAGTCTAGCAATTGCTTTTGGCTGTCTCTATTAGTTGTTAGCCTATATGCTTCGAAGATGTTATTCCTGGCAGAGTAAAAGGCTTCTTCTGCACAGGTGAACTTAGGCTTTAATAAAGGTGTGACAGGAGCCACACTGGTGGTTGGTTTGGCAATTGAACTTTTATTAGGAAGTGGTTGGGAGTTTTTTGTTGCTCTTGAGGGAATGCTGGAGTCCTTAGAAGTATTCTTGGCCTGAATCTTGTTTGTTTATGTTGTAGGAACAGATTTCCCTGTGATTGGTGTTGGATTATGCCCTTGATTTTCTCCATTGTGAATGAAGCAAATACAGTTGCATTGCTTGACAGAGTGAGGAAGTGGTGTTATTCTGATGTTCTTACTTGCAGGTCAGTAACTATCATATGATGGCCTGTTTCTCTTCTTTGTCGTTTTTTTGGCCTTGGGCTGGGTTGTGGAGGTTTTTTTATTGGTGAAATCAATTGGTAATATGAAATCACTGCTTAGATAGAATGAGTTAGCTGTCTTATTTATTGATTGGCTTTGGGGTATATATAAAGTGGGCTCAGAAATATTCTTATCCCCCCATCTGGATGAGTACAGTCTTAGAAGGGTTGATAGATCAATCTCAGGAGAGGATGGAATACTAGTTGATTCCAGAATATCAGAATTGGAATCAATTTCCATTACGTTATTTGCCATATTGATAGGTCTGGGCGAAGATAGACAATTACATTCTACCTTGAAATAAGCTCTATTTTACTGCTTCTGTGCGAGGGTTATTATTTAAACTTATGTTAAATCCCGAAGCTCCCGATCCAGCCATAAGATCCGACATCCTGAATACCATCATCTACTCTGTGCCTCGCTATCATTCCCTTCTAATTTTTCATGCGGCTACTGGTGAAATTTTGCATCTTAAATCACCTTTGAACATCGTTCCTGCTAGTCGCCTCCCTTATTCTTCTTCCTGATACCCTCATACCATAAGTTCCAGTATCTTCGAAAAGTCCAAGGACATGAGAGAGCGTTGCTAACAGGTAAAAATCTGTTGTTTCTCTAATTTAAAAACTACCTAGCCTAGTGGTTACTGTTAGCCCCATTCAACATGTTCTTCTGCCTCTCATACCTTTGTGGCCTCAGGATAGGTTGTAATCCTAACCGCCAAGGACTCTTTCTAGACTACGAGATTCACGATTTAACAGGGATAGCGGGTACTCCGCTGATAAGTACGTGCCACTTCTAAACTGTTCAGGCTTCGGGGCTTCCTGTTTGACAGAAGATCTCGGGATTCCTGACAACTGTCATAATTATATATTATCATTGAACCTTTAAGAACCAGTAAGTTTTCCCGCTGGAAAAAAGATGCATTAGAGTTTCCGAAGATAATGCCTGCTGATTTATAGTTCATACTCATTTGTGCTGTATCAGTTAAATAGTTTTTACCTGATTGTATTTGTTGAGATACTCAGGCATCGATCGGTATCAGGAAAGGGATTCTGACAATTACTCAAGATAAAAGATCGGAATAGGGCAAGAGATAAGCGTCTTCTCTACAATCATAATCTATCTATCTATAAATGTTTTGTGTCCGCGACAAAAGAAATATGGATAGATAGAAATGTCAACGCTGCAACTCAGAGGCTAAGATTTCCAAGTCCATCATTCTTACGTGACGTCACACCTTAATCCTTGACAGTCGATATTGGTTTGTTATCTCATCTCAGTGATGGGGTTTACGGAGCAGAGTGTTGTGTCTAAGGGCAATGAGAGTTATAGTAATGGGATGACTCTGCTGTTCTTGGGTGGAATTACACGGGCTCAGAGTAGGACGAAGACGGCGTTTCCACCTGTACGTGGTGTCCCCTAGGAACCTGGAGTTTATCTTCAGAGCCAACAGAAACACGCATTACTCGGTCACGGAGGAAAAGTCACCCAAATGAGTTTTCGGGGCGTACCCAGCTCCCGTCACGGTGGTGATGGACTAGACTAAGTTGGCCCTTTTACCAAGATGAATTCTCACGGTTTACAGATATCTGGCATTATACTGTCTCCCGAGGAAAGAGCACCGCTACCTGAGCGCAGGTGGTGTTGGTGTCGGTATAAGGAGGATATGTGGACTATGGGATATCAGGGAGATACAGATGGGGATACGCACCTCGTGTGGCTCTGGTGTCTAGGCCTCGTCTGGCTGGAGCTGCAGGTTTTTCGAGACTTTTTCCCGCGTAACCGTTTCCATGGCTGCTCTTTTTCTATTTTTTTGAGCAGAAGGTTCCGTAGAAAAGGTGGTTGAATTCTACGGATAATTACTGAGCTAAATGGCTATCTGTTATGGGTCAATATATCAATGATCGTAGGTTCGAGGTAAAAGGGGATAGGGGCACTGTAAAAGGTGTGGCCTAGGTCAGAGAGGAGCCGTAGTGTTATAATAGTCTTGGACTCTACATAGCACGAATAAACACCATTACAAAAAAAACACGGGCTCAGATGCAATGACATGACGAGGAATAGCGCGCTCACGCTAGGTTGACGGCACGACGGGTACTAAGTGCGTATCACTGTGGCTGATGAGTGACTGTAAATACCAAATTTATATTACTATTAATCATAGCGATCTATGATAGAGATACTAGGTGTTCACTCCAACGATTAAAAAACGTGCTACAAACAGTGTCTCAGCCCTAAAGATTGTTAGTGGCTGATGTTAGTTTTGTATGATAAAATAAGTGGCTGCAAGGTGTAGACACACAAAACCAACGTCGGCCACTAACAATTTTTAGGGCTGAGACACTGTAGACTATGATCCTACCCGTCAGCAGTTCTCCATTAAATGCCATTGTTGTTTAGGAATCCAAATTTCGAAGGTCGGATGGTGCAGTGGTACACTATCAGGGCTGTTCTCCCAATTAGGATCTGGATAGCTTAGAGACATGCCCCACTTGAGACAGGAGAAAGCTGGTTCGAATCCAGCAAGACCCTCACACCACTTCCCTCGCGGTGATATTGTATTCGTAGGATGACGAAAGCATACTCAGGTAACCACAGGTTCTTCTCGCTTTTCCCTGTGGTGGGTATTTACGGAAGAGGCTACATGTCGTAAGGCGTTATTCTCGTAGTGGCATCTGCAAACGTCAACCTGAGTCATTCTGCGAAATGTACATGTCTTCCGTAATCATTCGCGTCATAGCCTCAGGCTGCGTACGCTAAAATGATTTAAAAAAAACTAAAAAAACTCCAACGATTGATAATACCTCCTAATGGATGATAAGAAGAATGATACAGTGGAACCCCTCTTAGCTAATAATGGGTCCCAGTATAATTACTGAAGAGTTTCATAAAGTATTACCCCCGCGACCCTGTACACAACTCTGATACTAGTCCGGTCCACTTTTTTTTAAATTGTTTTCTAATTTGAAGCCACGACAACTCAAGTGCTTAAAAGAAGTCACAGGTGCATATAAATCAACAAGTAGCAGATTAATCGAGCATGAGACCTCAGTGCTTCCAATAGAGCTCTATCTGATGTAAAGAGGGGCCCAACACGCCGGACCATGGGAAAAGCTACCTGCCGGAAGGATAATTACTTCGGCGTGCAATGGAATCAAGCTGCTCGTCCCAGGAACAGAAGAGATTCACGTTGTTACAGGCTACGCCTTACCCATAATGACCGGGGGCGCGTCTCACTCATCATAATTAAAACGGTCGCACCAGCCTACAGTCCAAGACTAAATACTTTGTTACTTTTACTAGGTACTATGAAGAGACAATCTATGCTGGGATCTAGCATTGTAAGAGAGGGAGTAGATGTGTATAAAAATACCCCCATAGATATGTTTTGCAGTCATAAAGAAAATAGACAGTATTTCGGCCACTGTCCTTTGTTACATTGTGCTCTAGTGATTCGCCTTTTACACACGTCAAAAACATAAGCTATGATGCGGCCGAATAGAACCGAATCTGCGGAAGAGAAGGGGATGTAAATCGACAAAAGGTGACTGGAAAGATAGCAGCATTCCAGGAATGGAAAAATTCTTGGATATCTCAGACGAACTCTGGGCACCCGACATCAGCGAACCCTGTAACTTGGAAAGCAGCAAACATGAGTATTAATCAGCAAATAGGACGAAATACGATGAGTCTAAGGGGAACGCCATCTGAAATGCATTACAACCTTAGCAGGGCACAGAGCAGCGTAGCAGCGTAGCAATGCAGATAAGAAGCGAGCACATCGGGCTCGAGTCTTATTAGTTCAGAAAAACATTACCTGGAGTCGACAAGCTAGAATGCTAATATGGATATCCGTCGCAAAATGTGAGGCAAATGCTCATGGTATGCCCTAAGTGGGCCAAAGGACTGGGTGAAACCCTGCGAAAGGCAGAAGAAAGGTCCTATGAGACCATGATTCAAAGCTCACGGAATGTGTCTAGAATCAGACAGTGGATTTTGGACGAAGGGTACTTAGAATAGTTTCGACTTGTTAATCAAGTTGAGGCGTTGATGCAGAAAACGAATAATAAAGCAGGAAAGAGATAAGCTGGAATTTACACTGGATATACAGTGTAATGTACTTTCTCAAGGTAAAACTGAGAACATGAAAGATATAAGACTACAGTTTTGGGGGGGTTTTACCGCAAGGTTTCCTCCTATGTTAGCAATAAAGATATGGTCACCTGCAAGGATCTATTGGGCGCCTGATCAGGTTAAATGAAATCAAATTTAAAAAGCCACGATCATTAAGTGTATTCTGATTATTCTTGTGTATGCAGTCTTGAGACTATGACACGAATGACACTGGCACGGTACGTGAAGCGACGGCCCAGCTTGATGTGAGGGGCACTCATACTCGAATATCATTTGACGACATCCCTCAAAGTCAGACGCTTTACAGCTCTTTCAACCCTAAACCGTTTATGTCCGCCGCAGGAACGCATTTCAGCCACCGACGACTATCCAGCGTGCCTTCGTCATCGTCACATACATGACCACGCGAGTAATGTGGTGTGAGGAACTTGCTGGATTCGAACCAGCTTTCTCCTGTCTCAAGTGGGGCATGTGCCTCGGCTACCCAGGCTCTATAAGGGGTGATCTCGAACGGAATGCCCCACTTCTTGCGAATGTTGAGGCGCTAGGCCTAATTTGGAAATGGTATCTTCAATTTTATTATGCGTTTTCATTTACTCCCCATCAAACACCATAATGGCAGCCAGCAAACGATCTAGAGATATTCAAAAGCCAGTTTGAAAGCCTCAGAGACTCCTTACTCAAGAGCAACGAGTCCAGATCTGTAATCAAGACAATTTTCTTCATACAGCAACAAACAGTTCAGTAAAGCCCTCAATATCAATCGCTCCAACTTACGAAAAGGACTAAATTCTGGATGTACAGCACCGAAGAAGCCAAAGACGAGAAATTGCTTGCTTAATACACCTCTCCGGCGCCGCCTCTTTCGAAGAGCAATTCTTAACGTCTACCACAGGCATCATACCTACGAAGAGATTACAGACCTCGAGGGTATCAGAGCCTATCGCCGTAGCCCCATCATAGGCTTTGAGAAAGAGCTATACCACCGCCGCGTTGCTATAGATAAACCACTCATTACAGATGCTCACAAAGAAGCGCGCCTGACCCGAGCTAGGACTCATGTTACTTGGAATGAAAAGACGTGGAAGCCAGTCATCTACACAGACCAGACCTCAGCCAAAACTAGGCTCTATAGTCAAGTCCAAATTACTTGAATGGTTTAAGAAAAGTATACGAAATCTTATTGTATACCCAAGTTTAGAGGGTATTCTTCTTGGATAATTTGGGGTGCTATTTTAGACGATTCAAAAAGACGCCTTGTAGTTTTTGAGAAAGATTGGGTCAGGTTCAATGGCAAGGTGTATAGGGAAGAGATTTTTCCAGCCATACACCAGCACAAGGTTGGGAGATAGGCTCATGTTGGCTTTGGTACATCACTAATTTTGATGGAGGATGGAGCTCCAGCTCATACGGCAATAGCTACACGAGATCTACTCCTCCGGCTAGGCCAGCTGGACCTATTGCGTATGAAGTAGCCTGCAAACCCACTTGATCTTAATCTTATTGGGAATATATGGCGGTTCTTAAAGTACAGAACTGGTAATAGGTTTCCAAAAACATAAGATCACGTGATGCGATATGCCGTGGAAGAATGGGAGAAAACCTCAATTATTGAGGCTGTGTTGTGAAACGGTCAGTGCGCAACTAAATCACATACCTAACTTGGACTAGTGGTCAAGTGATATTCAGGGGTAACACTGGATGTGCATGTATAATAAGTCTGACACACGCAAATGAAGAATAGTAGTCCACATAATCCCTATTGTTTCTTCCACCTAGCTTCCACACTAGAATAGTAATTCCACTGTGATCATTACATTGTAGGACATTATTTCTAATAGGCTGCAAAATATACCACTAAGATGAGAAAGAGATCTGAGGCTGTTATTGCTGCTGGTGGTTGTCATAAAAGCGATAGCAGTCCAAAGGCACAGTAAAATTGAAGGTAAAATTTCTAAATTAGGTCTAGTGCCTCAGTTTAAGCTGGACTTGGGGCACTCCGTTCATGATCACACTTTGTGTACTTCGACCTGTAAATCGCACCCCGGAAAACTTTTCCATTCCCTTAGGATTTTCATTTCGTCTTTGAAAATTTCTTGTTATGAATCTGTAAACTACTCTCAGTCACTGAAGTCGACAAATTCTCCACTTTTATGCGCTCAGACGATAAAGGATTGATATGACGTTGAATTAATGACTAAATCAGCTGCTAAATGAATAATAGCTGAGTAAAACGGAAAGAAAGGGGAAAGAATCTATGCTGATGAGTACGAAGACCTAGAATCTCGTGGAAAGAAAACAAATATTGAAGCCCGAAAATACTTTTACATGGAGAGACTCGAACTCCTGATACAAAAAATGCCTTTTATCTGGGATAAATCTTAATTTTTTGGCGACATTTGATTAATCGTGATCGATAATGGCAGACTAAGTCAATATTAGCCATATATTATTGCCAAATACGACAATGAGGAAGTCATCGTCAGCTCATGTTACTTCCACGACCACATTACTCAAAGATGGCATATCAACGCGAAAAATTGCCAAAATTGTCGGATGCAGCAAAAATTTTAGGAAAAACATCACAAGATGACGGTAACTGAATCACTTAAACCAAAGCCAGGCCAACTAGTTTAGCTGATGTCTAGAGATAAGCGGCTCATCGTGCGGTTGATGATAAATGGAAGCGCTACAACGGTAGTTGAAATGGTGAGTATTGCAACAAGATAGGATGAAGGAACGAGGCAATGAAAAACCTTGAGAGGAGTGAGGAAATGTATTGAATATAATGAGTCAGGAGATAAAATGCAGAAGGTTAATTGAGTATGGTCCCAAGATGCACAGTGAAATGTGGAAAAGTGAACATATACATAGGTGTACATGTTCACTTTTCCACATTTCACTGTGCATCTTGGGACCATACTCAATTAACCTTCTCCATTTTATCTTCTGACTCATTATATTCAATACATTTCCTCACTCCTCTCAAGGTTTATCAACGCCTCGTTCCTCCATCCTATCTTGTTACAATAATGAGGACATTCAATATTGACAGTGAAGATAAGTTTCACCAAAATCCATTCGGCGTGCCGTGAGGGAAGAAGATTTAAGAGCTTTTAAAAAAAAGAAAACCCCAAATCCCTCAGATGCTCACCGAAAAGCTCGTTTAGAATGAGTATTAGATCACCAATACTAGACCCTTGAAGATCAGAAGAGAGTTATTTAGTCACAAGAGACCAAAATAAAACGGATAAATAGGGATTAAATTTGGGATTTTTGGGGCAAAAACTTTCATGACCCTGGTACAGCTGCGGTTGGGGAGACGTTCGAATACGGGGAAATATGTTAATGATTTTAGGCCATATGTCTTGACTCAGCGCTAGCGGAATGGAACGCGTCTTTGGCAGGACGAATTTTAAGCAACGGATGGGCATTTTGGAGAGCAGTTTGATGCCAACATTGGACTGAGTCGCAAGCCGCATTTCTTTGTTGGCCAGAACTGACACTATTTTTAACAGAATAACGCAAAGTAAAGCTTTACAGTTCCACTGGTATTCTTCTAAAACCCTATAAACCATCTTTTCTCTTCTTCCGCTTCAAATTTACTGGGGTTTGAATCGATTAAGTTGTAGATCCAACGGCCAAATCGGGAGGCGGACCGGGTCAAATTTCTCATCATGTGGTTACTTTCACGGGGACGGGAATAGGAGGATGATCGACGATGTCAGATCTGATAGATAAGCTTGTCTACAAGGAAAGAAGGCACACACACACACTACTTCGTGAATTCTCACAACTCATCAAAGAACTCGATCGCGCCGTTATGACAAACCTTCCACCTCCTCCCCCTTCACTCTCCCCTCCACCCCTACATTCCTCTACCCAGAAGGGTGGAGAGAGGTCGCTGACAGAAACTTTACTGTCAACCACCTCCGCCGCAGACGCCAGGAACCGTGAGGCCACCCTCATGTTTCAAAATATTGCAGCCGTCCTTGATGAGGCGATTAGTGAAGTTACCGCTCTACCACAACACCTTAAAAAAAGATTCCGTGACTTTGTTGCGGATCTTAACTCTGTAGCACGGCGGCACTTCGAGTGCCATGTCAGAGGCTCACCTCGACCTCCGAAGCCGTACACGGAGACTCAATCAATACCAATATCGCAGCAAGTTCCAGAAACCAATTTTATGCAAGCCTCCACCACCAAACCCTCCACGAAAAAGCTCTTTGCCGCAGTTGTGGCAACCCCATCCCTAGCTGCAGCTCCTAAAGCCAGCCGCCCAAAAAATGTCAGCCCACCCATAAAGCCAGCACAAGCCACGAACAAAGGTAAAATCGCAAAGCCTCACGAAGATAACAGACTCCTAGTTCGTGTCGCTGCTGGCCATCCCGCTTTAAATATCTCTCCTTACGCGATAATGGAACAGTTAAATAATTTCTTGAATCAAAAAGCTCGTACGCGAAGTTCAGCTCACGAAGACAGGATTTGCAATATGCCCCGCCTCTGTTGAAGCCCAAGAGATACTGGTCATAAAAATACCAGTGTTACAGGGGTTTCTGTCATCCCGCGGACAATGCACAGTCGAGAAACCGGAAAATCACGCTGCATACAGGATCTCTGGCGTCCCTCGTAACTACATCGGATACAATAAACAAGGCGCTGTTGAAGCAATAGAAATAGATGCAGACACTGTTTCGCAAGCCTTGGTCAATCTCACCCACGTTGCCCCGTTAAAAGTCCTCGAATCTCGGGGTACATTGGCCTCGGAGTTCAGCCCATGCAAAAGCTGGATAGTTCTTTACCCTCAGGGCTCAAACCTGGCAAGATCTCTCCCAATCTTCGGAGTGCGCGCGACAACAAAACTCCTGCCACAAAGAACCAAAATTCCTCAGTGTGGACGATGCTATGGCTGGCACAATGAACGCTCGTGCGCGCGAGTGCCTCGTTGCAGAATTTGTTCTTCGTCTTTACATTTAGAAGCTAACCATATCTCCTGTAATCCCGCAGCCGCCCATGTTTGCCCACCAAAGTGTGTCAACTGCCACGGACCCCATCCAGCTGACTCATTGGAATGTCTTCTCCGCCCAAAGAAAGACAATACATTCCCAAACAAACAACAGACTAGCGCTATCCGACAAGCTGCAGCTGCTGCAAGACTGCGTCTCAAAGCTGCCCACTGTGGAGTAGTGAATTCACAGGCCGCAGAAACCAGCAATTCCGTCGCTGCTACGCTCCCAGCTACGCTGGCCACTGACAAAAGACCTTCTGGACCTCCAGAGATATCCTCAGGCAGATTTGAAGTCCTGGCTCAGGGGAGCCTTCAGCGCAGCCCCGACGCAATGAATGGGTAGGAAAACATCAGTAATAAAAATACTCTCAGTTAACGTTGGCCGATCATCAAACGCCCAACAGATAGCCCTCCAAAACGCTTTCGACTCTCGAATAGATCTCCTACTGATCCAGGAACCCTATGTTTCCTCCGATACCGCACGAAGAATTACGTGCAGACACCCCTCATTCGAATGTTACTCTCCTGTCGACGACTGGACTGTACGCCCAAGAGTGATTACCTACGCAAACAAGCACAGTAACATCAATCATTATCAAGAGCGTCCGCGTTGCATAACGGAGCAAGGAATAGGCGACATCCTTCTCCTCTCCGTCATAGCTCCTAATAACCCCCGCCTGCTGATCATCAATGCATATAATGCACCCCCGGGCTCTATCAACCCAGGGGCAGGAGTATCTCGCCTCATCTCCTTAGCGGACTTCTCTCTCCCCTCTCAAACTATTCTAGCAGGAGATCTAAACCTGCATAACCCGATTTGGCACCCATCCTACCGTGGCTCGCCCTCTTCGCAATCTGAAGCTTTTATTCGCTGGCTCGAATTAAGAGATCTTTCATTGATCTCAGAGATTGACAAGCCTACACACAATTGCGGGAATGTCCTAGAACTATGTTTCGGCTCAAGCCAGCTGGTGGCTAGGGGCACCATCGCAACAGTTCAGGAAGACTTGGATGTGACTTCGGATCATCTCCCCCTGCTCGCTAATGTATACTGTGGTGCTCGCGAAGCAGCTCCTATAACCGGACTCCGATTTGCCACTATTGACAAGGACATATTCCTTTCGCTCTTACGTACCCAATTAGAAGGAATTCTACCGCTTTCTCAAAAATCTGCATCTGAAATTGATAGGAGAGCGGATCAGATCATTAAAATTTTGCACAGCTCATTTGCAGGATCCGCGAAGTGGGCGCTGCCACACTCTAGAGGACAGCCTTGGTGGGATCAAAACTGCAAGGAAGCAAGGAAAAAGTATCGTGACAAGGTCCGAGACGGATCTGCTAACCAATCTGACAGGAAGGAATTTCGCATAGTTACCAGGCGGGCAAAGATCTCTTTCTTTCGGAAGAGAATTGATGAAGCTGCTAATGGAAAAGATGTATTCAGTATAGCAAAGTGGCACAAATCAAAGGGAACCTTTCGAAAGCCTCCTCTAAAAGATCCGCTCTCTCCGGAAGCCCCTCTAGCCGAATCTATTGACGACAAAAGGAACGTACTAGCGAGGAATCTTCTGAGAAATCAGTCCGACGTTGAGGACATACCACTGCTGACCCCAACTACAGCAAGGACCTCCCTGCCATTTCCCGAACTGACTATTGAAGAAGTCTCTAATTCCATCCTAGGTGCAGGGAATACTACTCCTGGCAAAGATGAGATTCCCACCAGTGTTCTCTGCCTTGCATGGCCACATATCTCAGGGCTCATACAGGACCTATACCAGTCGTGCATAGACTCAGGGCATCATCCAAAATGTTTTCGCACCGCGATTGTAACCATGATTGGAAAGCCAAACAAAGCAGACATGACATCCCCCAGATCTTACAGACCGATCGCACTACTCTCAGTACTCGGTAAAGGCTTGGAAAGGCTAATCGCAAAGCGAATGTCATGGATATCTATTAAATATAAGGTGCTCGCTGCTCAACAGTTTGGGGCATTACCCAAACGCTCGAGCGTTGATCTAACTACATGTCTCACACATGACGTGGAAACTGCGCTAGCCAAAGGGCTAACCGCCACATTAGCTACACTTGACATTAAGGGGGCATTCGATACTGTACTCCCAGGCAGACTTATCAAACGACTGAGAGAGCAAGGCTGGCTAGCACATCTTTGTAACTGGATCTCTTCATTTGCAACAAACCGAGAGGTTTGTATAAGACTAGACGGCGAAACCGGCGACCCCATCGAGATCAACTGTGGGCTTCCTCAGGGCTCCCCAATATCGCCTATCCTTTTCATGCTCTTTATTGCTCCTCTTTTCAGACTCTCCGCCCTCGGGAAAGCTTTTGGATACGCAGATGATGTTGCAGTCCTGAAAACCTCAGCGACCCTAGAAGACAACTCTAACAATATGGGGTTAGCTATTGATCAGGCACTGGCATGGGGTGCAAACGAAGGCATCACATTCGATCCAGTAAAATCTGGACTACTGCACTTTTCCCGCAAGCATAGAGATAAGAACTCTCGGCCACCCGTGGAAACAAGCAGCTTCACCATCTTTGAAGATCCTCGCAAGTCGTATCTGACATGGCTTGGTGTTCATTTCGACAAACGACTTAGCTTCAAATACCATGTGCAAATCCAATCCTCCAAAGCTCTCAAAGTTGCCCACGCCCTGCGCTGCCTAGGCAACACGGTAAGGGGAGCTTCTCCCAATTTATCTAGACAAGCTGCAATTGCATGTGCTCTCCCCATTGCATACTTTGGCGCCGAGACTTGGTGGCCAGGTAAAACTAGAAACAACCGAGGGAAAGTAGTTTCTAACAGGGTGACTGCACACCTCAAGATGTTGGAAAAGGTTCACACAGCTACCGCACGGGCCATTCTTCCTGTGTATCGCACTACTCCCACTGCCGCTCTTCTTAGGGAGGCAGGACTTCATTCCGCAGAAACTGCCCTCGATAGCATATCCAGAAGAGCCGTCGTACGCACCCGGGGACTTGACCCTCGACATCCATTGCACAGACGAGAGGTAGAAGCACTTACAGGTCCTCCACTATCTCGATACGCCCGCACATGTCGTAACATCCCACACTCAGAAAACCACAATCCTCTTGTCTACCCTCCTTGGGAGACTACCGAATCAAGACAAGATGCTCTGGCTCGTATAAGGGGCTCTACGGGATCGAGGGAACAAAGGGCAGATATGTTCCGCGATTTTCTAAGCACCATTCCGAGGATTGATATTCAACTTTACTCAGATGGCTCAAAGCTCCCAAACGGGAATGCCGGTAGTGGCTTTGCTGCTTTTCAAATTGGCGTCCAATTGTGCGCAGGAGCTTTCCCCCTCGGAAAGTACAAAGAACCCTTTGACGCGGAAGCCTTCGCAGTCCTCCAGGGAATCCGTGCAGCCGCTGCCCTACCTACAGCCCGCTTCTCAAAAGACCTGTGGATTTTTATAGACAACGAAGAGGTTGCAAGTAAAATCCTGAGAAGAACTCTGACCACTTCCTCTCAACAATTTTCTTTCAAGCTCTTGAAGCAGCAGAACTTTGGAAATCTCGCCCACGACTCCCTCACATTTCGGAGGGACAGATACATATCCGTTGGGTTCCTGGCCACGTTGGTATCAAAGGCAACGAACTTGCGGATCTCGAGGCCAAGAAAGGAGCGGCAATGCCCTCTCCACATCCTCCCGAATTCTCCTTTTCCTCACTTAGGAGATGGCACACGGAACAGAACAAAATCGCTAGAGATAAGTGGTGGCAGACCTCACGACCGCCCGCATACACGAAACTCGAGATCGCAAACGCCCCCATCTTCCCCAGGGAACTCCTTCTTTGCCGCAAAGATCTGGGTCGGGTACTTGCAGCCAGAACGGGTCATGGAGACTTCGCAGCCTACCATACCCGGTTTAATCATGAAGACGCCACACTAAACTGCTTATGTGGATCAGCTAAGTCGCCCACACACTTCCTCTTTTGCCGTATCCTCCGGCGGAGAGACGGCCGCCCCCCAGGACCTATCAGTACGCTTGTCTCATACTTACTTGGCACGCCAGAAGGGGCGTTAACCCTGTGCAAGTGGTTGGGCCAGTCTCGATTCTTCGAGGAGATATGCCCTCGGTGAGGCAACTTCATGTTCTTTCCATTTTTACTGTTACTTTTGTTTTTGGTTTTGTTTTTGTTTTTATTACATGATCGGGGGCTCTTGGCAGGATATAAGAGCGGGCGAGTAGGATCGACTGATCATCGACTTGGAGCTCGAGGAGGTCTCGAAAATAATTTTACCTTGTGTATAGTCTTTCCTGTGCGCAGTTTCATACAACGCAGCGCAGCATTGTAATTTAGACCTTTAGAAAGGTCCGTAACTCTAAGGCTCCGTCCTTAGCGTCCTATGTCCCGGTCGGGATGGGTAGGCACGTGTTTTTAAAATACGGATACCAAACAGACGTAAAATAGAACAAAAAAACAAACAAACAAGCAAATACAAGGAAAGAAGGTAACCCACAGAGCACTGACGGATATTTACAATGTGTAAAGCCCATGCTAAGATAAGCGATGGCACAAGGCCTGAGCTAAAGCCCACACCTTGACAGAAACTTAAAACACGCTGGGGGAATTGATTGGGACTTTTCAGGAGGCTGACGTGTCGAGTAGCCATAGATAGGCTGAAACCCGGTACGTCATCCTTAGGGTTGTGTGCTGTGCGCCGGTACGACATGATAAGTAATCAAAAAAAAATCCTTCGGGCATTAAGTCCTACTCTACATTCCATCGTGGTGTCGCCTGGGAACTCTCTTTCACAGGAAAGAGGAGCCAAGCAGAGAGGCATCCTTCCTTATAGGACCCCATTCATCTAGGCGCATTTCGTTCGACTCCGCTTCTTCTTCGCCACCCTCAGCACCCACTCAACGAAGGGCTCCCACGATCGCTCCAGAGAAGTAGAGCGGAGGGCTCTACGACTCAAAAAATCCTCCAGAATTAAGGGCGACATTTATCTCGCTTTTAATTTAAGAAACATTGTATGCAGGACTGGGCATTAGCTCGGCCTCATTTTAAACAAGCACCTCGGCCGCGACATGAACACACTCAACTTTTCGACGCATTTTAAGGATGGCGCGAATGAAGACGCCTCATACTAACTACGAATAATTTACGACGATAGCTGGGGCATCGATACCTCGGTTTTGAGCTCTCGACCTCGGAATTTCGGCCCTTTCAAAAAAGGGTTGAGTGCAATGCAAGGCAAGAACTTGGGAGGTAAGTCATATAATTTTAAACGGGCTATTGTTACAGTTGGTCGTGTGCTGGGTGTGCTTTCTAGAAGCGGTAGGTTGGATTCCAACATGGCTTGTTAAAGGGGAGACTACGGATGCTCGTCGTGAAAGAGTACAGGAGGAAATTGGGATTTTCCTACGAGTTTTTCCCTTAGTACATGGTCTACGGATCATGGCGAATGCGTTCCTGCTAATTCGACCTGATGTAACTAGCGTGATGCACGTTTTGAGAAAAGTCATGCACCGGGTGGGCGTTGCTGGAGATTGAAGGAACTTGCATTCTAGACGTCTTCCATACGTGTCGCGTCTCTTAAATTGAGGGTAAAAGCCCGACATGATAAATAATCTAATCTAATCTAACTCAAACCCTCTACAAAATCGACAATTGGCATCTTCTTAGTACGCAAAAATATAATCTTGTGAAGAGCTATCACAATAGCAATGTGGATAAAGTAAGCAGGCCAGGTCGAATGGTGGTGTGGTACACCGTCCGGGCCGTGCTCCCACTTAGAGTTTGGGTAGCCGAGGCACATGCCCCACTTGTGAAAGGAGGAAGCTGTTTCTAATCCGTCAAGACTCTCATATCACATCTTCTTGCCTGGTCATGTATGTGACGATGACGGTGGCACACTGGATAGCCGTGGATGGCTGAAATGCGTTCCTGCGGCAGACGTAAACGGTTGAGGGTTGAAAGGACAGTAAAGCGTCTGACTTCGAGGGATGTCTTCAAATGATGTTCGGGTGTGAGTGCTCCTCACATCAAGTTGGGCTGTCGCTCTACGCACCGTACCAGTTTCATTCGTGTCATGGCCTAAAGGCTGCGTATACAAGAATGATTTATAAACAAATCTTGGGCCCGGCTTCCTGTTACTCAGAACACAACTCTTTAAATATGGTTTCCTCAGAAGTCATGACTGGCTTCTCTGCACAAATTATAGGCTCAATCAGTAGAATGTTAAAGAAAGCATGGTCTATGGAGCGCTTTTGGATCAGCGCAGATTGTGAATTTGTGAGCTATTGAGAGATACGGACGCCCGAGTCAAGTACCAGCAATGTGTCACGTTATAAGTGTCGCGTCGTGCTGAAGGGAATAGATTTGTCCGTGCATACCGTTATAGCTTCATTTATATTTATCCTGTCTACAGCGTCATCTCTTCGTAGCTTGGCTGGGAAAGATGAACTCTTCACCTTCACACGGTGCCAGCTGTAATCGCTCAGTGTCTTCGCTGCACAGCTGAGATAACCAAGAAGAGTCGCAATCAGATCGAGACCAATGCATGCGCTTTATCTTCCGCAGTCAATGTCCACTAAAGCGTTAGTCAACCCAGTCCGAAGAGGCCACTTTTGCCACGCCACAGCCTTCCTCCTCCCGAAGTATCAAATTAGAAACCCTTCCGCTCACTTCGCCGACCGGTCTATCACGATCTTCTGCGTTGCTTCGGCGCGCCTCCACCTACAAACCCACCATGCTACGAATACCCGACAGAGGAAGAAAGTCGGAGGGCACAAAGATGGAGAGGTTGTAATGGCTTTGGAAGGCCAGATTACGGAGGGAACCTACGAGAAACGGAGGGATAGGGACTTTAGCTAGGGAACGAGACGGGATGGTTTTGGAGGGAGAATGTCTGATTTTGGCTTTGGGAGAGGTGTGTGTGCCGAGCTATTTCGGTTCGGTTAAGTGCTGCCACCACTTTGTAAACAGGCTGCGCTTCCTTTTGAAGACGAGACATGCGGCTTGGGTCGTTTCGACGGTACTCGGCGCGAGTCGAAGTCTTGTTGGGAAATCTCTCTGTTACGTGGACGTTCGTCGTGGAGGAGAAAGCGGAAATGCAGGGCGTTAAAACTTTGGTACCTGTGTCTTTTTTTGAAGCAACCACTGGCTTTTCATAGTCGGGGAATTAGGTAGTTTAGAGCCTCTAGGGATCGACTGCCCGTATCACGCCTCTTGTGTGCAGGGCTTGTGCCTGATACGTCATGAATTCAATTCAATGCAATCTTTTTGTAGTTGTTTCAGTCAATAAAACTACATGTTGAAGCTCGATCTTCTCACGTCCCTCAACCATTCCGTGATTTATTGGTAAAACGGTCGACGTAGTAATCTACTTCATCTTAGCCCGTTAGTCTTAGAGATTGGAAGCCACCAGGCTCATAAACTATTGTTGTTGTGAGCGCCTACGAGGTAAAATACTCGCCTCGAAGGTGGTGGACAAAGGCTTCAGGTTGATGTTCTTATTATATAATCTAATCAGATGTTATTTCCTCTACGCTCTCATCCATCACCTATCAAGGTCATTACTTATCCCGTGAACGCTCATAATTGTAAAACATACATCCAAAGTTACCCAGGAATAGCTAGCTTCAAGGGGAGTATCTACGATCACTTCGTCATTTCAAATGCCAGATTTTAATCTACTAGGGCATCTCCGGGGTCTCATGAAACTTCAGTTCTGCGACTACTAGGAGCCACCGAAAGGGGTGCATAAATTTTGGGCACGAGTTTAAGTAAATTGGCATAGAATTGATGCAGAGTCATTTTGTTTGTTTGTATTGGTGTTTATTCGTGCTATGTAGAGTCAAAGACTATTATAACACTAGGGCTCCTCTCTGACCCAGGCCACACCTTCTACAGTGCTCCTATCCCCTTTTAGCTCGAACCTAAGATCATTGATACATTGACCCATAACAGATAGCCATTTAGCTCAGTAATTATCCGTAGAATTCAACCACCTTTTCTACGGAACCTTCTGCTCAAAAAAATAGAAAAAGAGCAGCCATGGAAACGGTTACGCGGGAAAAAGTCTCGAAAAACCTGCAGCTCCAGCCAGACGAGGCCTAGACACCAGAGCCACACGAGGTGCGTATCCCCATCTGTATCTCCCTGATATCCCATAGTCCACATATCCTCCTTATACCGACACCAACACCACCTGCGCTCAGGTAGCGGTGCTCTTTCCTCGGGAGACAGTATAATGCCAGATATCTGTAAACAGTAAGAATTCATCTTGGTAAAAGGGCCAACTTAGTCTGATCCATCACCACCATAACGGGAGCTGGGTACGCCCCGGAAACTCGTTTGGATGACTTTTCCTCTGTGACCAAGTAATGCGTGTTTCTGTTGGCTCTGAAGATAAACTCCAGGTTCCTAGGGGACACCACGTACAGGTAGAAACGCCGTCTTCGTCCCCCTGATGCGGAGTCATGTCAAGCTATAACAAAAAGTCTATCATTCAGAGTAACGGCTGCTGTGAAGGCATAGAGAGGTTACACTAAGTACTAAAATGATGCTCTCGAAACTATTCGAATAAGTGGTAATGTCAAGATTCATGCCAACTTCACAATTTTCACACAAAAAATAATGTAATTTAAGGTCAACTGACAAATTTATAAATTACATCTGAAAAAGTCAATCTCCAAAATCATGCTGTTAAGTTATTGTCAAAAGTTTCAGATATCGTCATCTGTTCGGCTCTGACACCTTATAATGTGTCAAAGCAGGATTGCTATGCAGATAAGAAGGGGGCATATCGGCCTCAAATCTTTGTACAGAAGAAAAATACCAGGAGTCAACTCCCCAAGTTGCCCTTGTGGATACACCTCCCAAATACGCAGCACATGATCATGGCTTGCCTGCGATGGTCAAAAGAAAGATCTGAAATGTGGAGGAAAGCAATAGATACATCTTTCATAGCTATGATGAACAGTCCAAAGGACGTTGCCATGATCACACAATGGACTCTCGAAGCAGGATGGTTTGAACAGTTCCGGCTCACGAGGGATGTTGAAGCCACAATAGCAGCAAAAAAATTAAGCCGAGAACGCAGAGGGGTAGGTTGAATAAAAGAGGAATGAGATCCATACGGGACAATGCAGCTTTTATCGCACTTCCTGAAGACAAGTTTTTGACCAAAAATAGATAAAGAAACAGTACAAATGGATTTAGGGGGTTTTCATCAAACGGTTTCCTACTGTCTAACTAAGAGTGTTAGACACATCTGAGTAGGCCGCGAAGGGTGCCAGACCAGGTTAATGAAATCAATTCAGATTTGTTGGGTTAGTTTTGTGAGCAACTGTAAGAGTACTATTGGACTAAAATTGTAGCCCATCACGTTCTTTTCGATCTGAAATCGCTCTTCGTTAGCAGGTTGACAAGAAAAACACACAACTGATTCTTTACGTGATGGAAAGATCTATGTTAGAGAAGAGCGTTCTTAATAGTGGATGATGATCGGTGTTTCTGTTCTATGAGATCATCGGTGTTTCTGTTCTATGAGATCATCGGTAATAATAGAGCTTAAGATGAGGCCGCAGTGACATCTCATGCCAACTATTAAATTTTTGAACCATTATTGGAGAAGGACTAGTAAACTTAACGATGACGTTAAACTTGTAAGATTACCCAGTTGATGTTAAGGACTACCGCAAATGAAATTCGACTCATTAACATATATTCTAGTGAGTAGAGAATCTGCTTTCATTATCTGGTATATGTAAGCGACATTTCATACCGTGTAGCATGAAACTTCAATCGGCAACTGTAGAAGCTGATATGGCGAGCAGTAGGGCCTTTTCAGCTTTACCTTCGAGTTCTAATTTACAGGTTCGGGGTGGTAGAGGGCGCGTGCGTTTTCACAGCTGCCCATCCACCTGCATCAAGCTACCCATTGCCTGAAGTGCTAGAATTCCTGCTGTGTGCCGCAGCTTCTGCTGTGTTTAATCAACACCACTTCCAGACGAAATCTAGCTTGAGTCACTCGGTAAACTAAGGGTAGAATCACGATGGTTGTGCCGGCGGTCCCAGAGTAAGTCAAATAAACCAATCACTCTGCGCTACCGTTAAGGCTTTAACCAAATTGTAGATTGACCGAAGAAATCTTACATGAATCTATTGATGCACGGACAGAAGTTCTCTCTGCGCTTCGTGAATTAGGGCCGCCCGATCTGGTTCAATTGATCAAACAGTCACCCAGAAACCCTGTAAAACAAGTGCGTGGGTCGTGCAGCGGGAAGTGCCTTGGCGGAACTGACTTCGTGATAGATTGGAGTCTATCATCATGTCACTGGAGTGGATGCATCATCATCTGCTAGCCTGGCAGCATATATCAACACGCTCACGTACAAAGAAAATCACCAATCGACCCAGAAGACTGCGGAAGGAATATATTGGTAGGCTAAATGTTATTTTTTTTTTACAAATGCTGAGAATCTTCAGTTGTTACAATGCATTTTCAAGACTCGATATGCGTGTCCATGTAACGATACCAGGGAGTGTTGATAGTTACTGTGTTGATGAGCGAGGGGAGAAAAAGGTAGCTTCAGATGAGCTATGGCTTGAAACATATCTTTGCAGTGTATTGCGTGCATACTCCTATGCAGATGACGGGAGTGGTGATACAATTCGAAAGATCATTGGTGTCCGCAGATTCAACCCAGTTACAAGTACTGAGACCGAGCATAGATTTCTACAGGCTGCTGAACAGCTATTTTTTAGAGGTTTGTCTAATTCTCAGTACTAAAATCTTACTAAGTCTCAAGGTTGGCAATTGGGCTCTTCCGCCGTCGTTCAGGTACCGAATAATGTCTCGAATCATTTAACTTCTGGCCTTCTGAAGTATTTTCAAACAACTGGACGCTACGCCTCAGGTATTAATCTTTTTGAAAAGCTTAGATCCAAAAATGTTGAGGTATCCTCGTTATTAGCAAAAGTGTATTTCATGGGCAACGAGGAGGTTAAGGCGGTTCGAGTATTGTACGAATCATTAAAGCAATCTCCTATGGATTATGTTATGCTTGACGCGCAAGCTGAATTCTTACTGAAAAAAGCTCTAAATCCCAAGGCCCAAAATCTTAAGCAGGAAAGACTTCAAATGGCCTTAGGATGTGCGGATAGAAGCACCATTGCAGCGCCAAGCGAATTTGGAACATGGGCTAGATTGGCAGAAGTCTACGTAGCGATGGAAGACTGGGAGAATGCCCTTATAACCTTAAATTCATGTCCAATGTTTACCTACCAGGATAAGGACGCCCCAGTTATCCCAGAACCAAAAGATATATATCTTCCAATGCTACCTGAAACGCGGCTCGAGGAAATTGACGGCGAATCAGAATCAAAATATTCTGAGCAAGTACACCCGAGTTTATTAAGTTTAAGAGCAGCGCAATACAAAGGGACATTCAAACACGCTTACAGTATATTAACAGAAATGACCGCTAAGATTGGATGGGATCAATTACTAAAAATTCGTAGCAATGTTTTCGTCATGGAAGAAGAATATCGCAGTGAGAAACAACCATCAGGCCAGCAAGGTGAACACGCTCAGCGGAATCCAAGCTTGGATGTGCTGACAGGAAGTCCAGAGTCTAGAGTGAATGGCAATGTCCAACTTGAAAAAGAGGAGGGAAAAGCAGATGAATCTCCAGAAAACTTACCAAAATTACCTGAGGAAGAAAATCCGCTAGAAAAAGAAACGCCGGAGCCAGTCGCAGATGACGACAATACGGATGGAGTCGAAAAACCATCACATACTGTCACACCAGAAGAAGCAAAAAGTGGAACTGAAGATGTGAGTTTTTTATCTCATGTGATATTTTTTTCTCTAATTTTTCGTAGGTTGAGGTAACTGAGGAACAACTCTCTCGTTTCAATAATAAACGACTATGTGAGCGATGGCTCGACAGTCTCTTCATGGTTCTATACGAAGACCTCCGAATATATACCATCTGGAGGACTGAAATGGCTCAATATCGGGCTCAACAGATGCAGTACAAGAAGTCAGCGGAAGAGTGGGAGATTCTAGGCTCCCTGGCAGAGCGCTTACATTATCAAAATGAAGCTATTGAGGCATATCGAGCTTGCCTCTCTATTCGCTTCTCCCCAAAGGCCCTCAAAGGCATATTTCCGGGATTTGAAGCTGAAAAAAATGCTCGGGATATAGTGGCCAGCATAATTCGTCTAATTACCTGGCAATATCGTTGGTACTCGGAGTTTAGTCCAGAATTGTTTTTTATAGTGCGGACATTGATCGAGGACGAAGGTGCTGTGAAGGTTCGGAGTATAATTCAAGCCACAAGTTTGTCACAAAACGTCCTTGATTTAACTCATCATTACGCTGCGTTATGTGCAGCTTTTCATAGTTCAGGAACGGAGGGCTGAATCTAATTTATGAAATAAACGACCGATACGGAAGAATACTATGCCAATTTGGCCATCTGTTGTACTATGTACCATACAAAAATTAAAATGTTTGGGGAAAGCGTTATCCTTTCTACTAAAAGTCGCTGTTATCTGAGTTAAATTGTTTTATCGAATTCTCAAGCCAGAACCGGCATAGCCAACTTAGTCACTTTTCGTAGACAAATAATCATAATCTGGCTCTATATTCGCCTCTGACCTCATGTATAATTTGGCTGGTACTATGTCCATGATGCAAATCCCGATTCATGGTTTAGCCATCTTTTCAAACTCTACAGCACGATGTGCACGTCTGTCAGAAAATTTAAGGCATCAGCCATGGCCTTGCCAAAGACTCTTGACAATGGATATCTTCTACCGATAACTACGCATCGAGTTTCTCTGAGGTTCTTGGAAAGGATTACGAATACGTCGTGTATAATAATTATTCTCATTATAATCTAATAGAGGGAATAGCGATTTATTTAACATGCTTCCAATCAAGAAGTAGACAAAGGAAAAAAGTAATAACCCCCAGGATGCCTTCAGTTATTCAAACTGGGACATGACAAATCCGACAAAACTGCGCAAACAAGAAATACAGTAATGAACCCTGTTTGGGAAAAAAAAATGATCTTGTACAAACAAGTTCTATGAAGTTGGTCTTGACGGGAACTTACAGGAGATTGCAGGGAAATAATTATGCATTTCCAACCGAGGTCTTGTGCTATTGATATTCTTCTCAGCTAGGAGTCTCCAGCCCCAGCCATATATGCCGGAGGATGACCGTGACAATGTATGTCCGAATTCCGTTTACCCTGTGACGGTATCTAAACCAACTTTGGGATTCCAGGGACAGCATTTGCCGCATTTATATTCTCGCGAATCGATCTCCACATTGGATTAGGAAATCACTGGTGCTGTAGGCGAGAACGATGGCTTTTGCGCGAGAATACACGTTCTTATATTTACCAGCACCTGCAACGATATCGGTCTTCATCCAACTTTATATCAGATTGTACGTCACAGGAGGATCTCTTCCATGCTAATGACTAACCGGCCAGCCGTACGCCGTTGTGTTTGAGATTTGCGCGATGGCAAGCCATCGATCATGGTGCCGGACGTCAGCTCACAAACAGTCATAATTGTCCCAGCATGTGCAGTTTCTCTGGGCGGAGGATACGAGGGTTCAACAAGTAATAATTCGTCTTACCCTTATCAAAGATGACGCACGCATAAATTTCGATTCGGGGGTCCATTGGTTTTAAACTGCTGAAGGGCAACTTATTCAGTTGTCTGCCGTGTTGATTCTGCTGTGCTGCTCAGGTACATTTCACCGACCCTGTCAGAGGGACATGACGTCTGCACATTATCTTCTGATATATCAGTCTCACCGAGAGAAGAGGCCTCGAGATGAGTCTCTTCTCGATATAAGGCAGCGTTCATTCGGGCATTTGCCATGTGTGATTCGGCCGGAAAAAAGATGCTGCGTAATTCGATGTTGCAGATGCAGTTATGAAAGGCGTACGACGGTCTGCTTGAGCTTGTAGACGCAGTCGAATCTGTGCGGCTATTTGGTCTTAATACTGAACCGATGCCTTGGGCTACAGCCACAGTCATGCGTTTGATCTCGTGTGATCGCGAGCTCACGGGCCTCCCGTCCCGATGTCATTTTAGACTATTCTCTACCATATATCTTGCGCATTGATTATGAGTCTGATGGAGATTTGTGGGGACATCTCTTAGAGCAGAACATATTCATCAATAACTATGATAAACTGAACCTACGGTAACGAGATCCTTCTAGAAACTAGCCATCTATGTAATTTCGAGCAGATCTAATGTGGTCACAGAGTTTCTCGTAATTCATCGAGCCAATTTGTAAATAAATCATAGATCTGTAACACGAAACACATGCAGTGCACTTGTAAAATCTCCTTATTCAGTGATGTTGCTAGTATCCAATGAGTGCTGAGAATTAGATTTCCATTCTCGATCCAATTCCGTCAGAACACCTGCGCTATCAAGAGATGATATTATGCTAACTCGATAAAGACAAGACCATGACAGGCACCCAGATGAGAAAATAGATACGCAAAGCCTGCCAGAGTGTAGTCTATCTAAACAGGACTTGTTCAACCACTTACGACCAAATGAGTGACGTATCCAAAGAGCGACCGACTTTAGATTGCGTGACGCACACCATGATTCGCGAGATTGGCTAACAAATTTTCATTGATCGTTACTGGTTCCCTTTCCATAACCTGTGTCCTACATAACTGTGCATGGAATTGGGATACAACAACACGTATATCCATCACACTCGAGACACTTCGTCTTGCCCGAGACCGCGGCGTCAGGCTTGACCATCGAGGAAACGGTGGATGCGGCGGCAGAGCCTAGCTTATTTTCGTTAACGATGGGAAACATGGTCCGAGGTGCAAGGTGCAGAAATGTGTGACAAGTAGGGCGAATGCGCCGAGCCTGAATGTTAGATAAGCTTAGAGCCTTTCACGGGTCGAGGTGAGGAGTCTTGATCGTACAGTTAAGTTTCGGTTTCACAATTCGTTATAAAAGGGAAACCTAATGACGGAGTGAGCAACTCGTCAAATGTATGTAGGAATCGGATGAAGATGCTATCCTGAGACAGACGTTCTGATAGCAACGCGAAGTCTAAGTCGCCCAATGTTGTCAAGTGGAAGTAGAGCTGGCGGCCTGCTCGACAATAAATATCACGTTATTGTGTCAGAGTATTGACCGTGAGTCATGTGGTTAACCTCTCTACATATCCCCGCTCTCCATCACAGCCAAACAACACAAACGTCTAATTTGGACTCCCTCCCGGGGACCCCCAGCAACGTGAAATGGTTTGATCAGTCAAAATTCTACTCGACGATCTGCCCTAGACATCCTGTTCAGATAAATCAAAGCATTAGTCTTTACCAAGCACACACGTCTGATGTGGCAGTCTAATTATCATGGAATGGTAGAGACAGGATGTTTAGTTCCTTTTAGAAGTAACACTTCTCTTTTACATTTGTATTTTGCGCGGCTCTTGCATTAGGCGCTACTGTTGGTTGATTACAATGGCTCGCCCTACCTCTTCAGAGTGCAGCAGGGGCAAGGCTACTAGAGTAGTAAGCACTGGCGTCTATGTCTAGTATACTGGTAGGCAGACGTGGCCCTAGATCCGAATGGCTGTGCCATTGGACGTAATACAACGAAAAAACATTGGCAGGTAACGAGAAAGGCTTCCTGAATGCCCATTCCCACCTGTTTCCCCCACAAAAACCACTGATACGCTATTGTTGTTTCGTTGCAAACCGCTGCCAACATTCTTGAGATGGGTGCTGCGAAAGAAAAAGCGTGATCCGACGTCAACTCCCAGTGCTAAAAAAGGCCACAAACGTATCTTATGTCATCAGGCCTCGTTCAAAAGATAATAAGCGTATATGTATCAGAGGCCTGTCTCTATGGGATCTTCTGTAACCTTCCCGTCCCTGAGATTGTCGATGCTAAACAAGATTAATCCAAACCCCAGGTCCTCGAGACCACGATAAACGCTGAGCAGGTCCCCAAGGCTTCAGCTCGAAGAAAAAATTGATGTCGTCCAAGATGAGCCGACTCAGACAGCAAAACCGTCTGCAAAAAAAGATTGCTGTGCCAATCTTCAAACGCTCAGTCACCCTGAAGATCGACAAGTACTCATTAGAGCTACAAGCTGTGGTCGAAGCGAAAAAATGCCGAGCCAAGAAAGTCTCTACTCACCTCGGAATCCACCCCGCTGCTATACATAGATAGTTTTTAAGCAGTTCTCTCGCCACTCTCGACTAGTGAGGATTAATCTCTTGTAGACGGCATTAAAGTCTCTCCACAAGCTGCAATCGTACAGTACATACACACCGGTCCCGGTTCTACACTTTCACTCCTGCCACCACGACTGATGAGCCATACTCCGAGGTTTTCCGAGAATAGGATTCCTGAAATAATAGCACCTCGAGCTCGGGTTCCCCAAAATGCCCGGGCTAAAGTCGCTCATATCGGCATGCGAAACTCTATAGGCCACAACACGCCAAAAGCAGCACCGTACTGAAAGCATAAAGACAAAAAAATCGAAATCAAAGGTAGGTTCGCGACATTTCCTTCGTTCAAAAGAAAGAAGTGACATGCACAAGCTCTCATTAAAGGGTATCAAGGAAACACTCATATTTAAGCTAGGTCACCCTGCAGAAGACATTAGCGCAATCTAGGAACTTAGAATTGGATACATTCTCACTGCAAAAGATGAGGCTATGCAGCAATGGGTTTTAGAAAACTCCGTACCTGCATTTGGTATCATGAGTGGTATGTAGACAGCGAACAAGATCAAGACAAGATCAAGACGTGATGCCAGGCTATGGATGCTGTCCTATATAATACACAAGATAGGTGCACTACCACTTGGCCAAAAGATCAGACTAGGATCATAGAATACTATGCTCTGATTATCTCCACATGTGACAGTCACGATAAGATCCTTGAGTTGGCTCAAAGTTCCGCAGCAAATGTTTTATAAATTTGCTCTTACTTGGGACATTGTATGTACATATTGCAGCTTCTTATAGGCGAGGTCTGCTGCTATCCAGATGACCTTGTCTTGATTGAACTGAGCAAACAGTTCCTTAACTCTGTTCCCATGTATGGCGATCCTCGCCGTAGTCCGACTAGCTACTGCAATTGTTAAGCTCTACGTATCAAGGTGCTAGTCCTAATGTCAATCGTCATGATAAATACGTCGGTCGCCCTTTCGCGTCGACCATCATTTCGGCACCTGCTACTCTCCCTTGCTTGAACAATCACAACGCCCTAGTGTTGATCCCACGATATTAGGTGGACCGCATTAGCGAACATGGGCTACGGGCTGATCCTCGGCTCGCTAGCCGTTACGCCATGTACATATTATAAAACAGAGGCATTACTGACCAAAGGTGGTTCGTGGAAAGGAAATGGACGAGGCATAGCTGCTCGACTTCTCGTGATATCGACAGTACAATCTGAGAATTAAATCCCAATGGACATGTTTCTGGAATTAAGTCGAGTTTTCATACAGTGCATCAAACCACTATTCACAATCACATTACCTTCCAAGTTTGCCATGTTACCAGAACAATGATCAAGCGAAATCTGAGGCTATATTACATCATCGTGGAATGTGCGAGACTGAATTGTGTTATAGTTATGAGCGCTTACGGGGTAAATTACTACCTTGAAGGTGCAAAGGTAATGACGTTGAGGAAATAAAATGTAGCTAATGTAAACTCAGAATAGAATAACTGAATATGGTCACTTAATTCCCAGTAGAGGGAATGGACCTCATATTATATACATACTCTTGCCAGGGTCCATTCAGCGTGATCGAGTGTTCACCCGATCCCTAACCGATGCTATTCTATTCCACTCCGTTCCTTAGGCTAGTGCACGACCCCATGTACCCGGGCTTATGCCGACTAGCTAATATGTCGATTCTTGCATAAAGCTGCAGATTACAACAAATTGCCCTCAGGAAGCAGAGATCCGACTACATCGTTTTGTGGTTTTAAGTCCTTGACAAGTATGCCCTTTTACCGGCGTAGATTCTGTGCTGGGTCGTATGGGCGTCACCTGGTAGTGGCTGAAAATAAATTTCTACGTCACAATAAGCAAATGCATGGCAGTGACGTATCAAAGTAATTTCAGCAACTAATAAGTTATACCCTCGCTGCTCAGTGCCGTGGATCTGAATTATTGGAGATGTAGGAGTTATTTAAACCTAGTTAGATCTAGTCTGCCCCGACAAATAGGCTTAACATGGGCAATTCATACTCGTACCAGTACTAAAAGGCACTTTCGGGACCTGTCAATATGTAAAGGGATTTGTTTTTCAGTTAACCTGATGAACCAACTGAGGATTCACGGAGGTATCTTCGGAAAATACGGATTTCTCGTCGCACGATTCAGTTTGTGACGTCTGGAACACTCATACTCAGATGTTATATGCAGATACCAGTTCGAAGTTAACTCTTATGCTATGTAACTTCTACTGTGAATACTTATGACAGGGTGTGTGGTGAAAACCTCATAGTTCTCTAAGTATGCTTTCTTTATGTCAAGTTACACTGCTAGAGGGTCTCGCTAGATTCAAACCAGCGTTCGCCAGTCTCAAGTTGAGCACTTATTCAAGCCACTTAGACCTTACTTAGGAGAACGGCCCGAACGGTGTATCACTACATCATCTGACCCTAAAGAAATGTCTGGAATCGTAAAAATTGGAAGCACGTGGTATTCACCACCAGGCACAGAGTACACGATTTGTACTAAATCAACATAGAGGAATAGAAACAGAAGTGTATTCACGATTATTTTTTCCTGCCTATGTGTGATATTTATCGTCTGATTTGGGCCAGGCCGCCGTTTCATAGGAACAGAAGACGTCTGAAAGATATCTTGTTGTGCCGATGACCCTAGAAGCTCTGATAGCCATGACACTAGTGATGTCATGGCGCACAGTTCAAATGTGGTAGGTCACGCGACTGGATATGTTTGGTCTGTTTGTTCTGCTAGATTGGGTTAGCATTACCTAGTTAGCGTCTGCTGTAGAACTATAAGTAGGGAGCTTTCCTCCGAGAAGTAGAACATCACATTCAATCATCTTCTATTCAAACAATATCATACACTGCTATCCTTAGTCTTCTTAACCTCTGTGAGCATTCACATAACGCGCAGCTTATTCCCAATAAATGTATGTACACCCGAATCATACACCTATTATAACATATCTAGAATACATGATTCTTCACGCTACAGCAGCGCCGATCCAGTGCCCGATTTTTCCCTTGACCTCACTTTGGGCCAGTTGGTTGCATTGGGTCAAATGGGTGGGAACGTAATTACCATGACCCGAAGGCTACGGGTCGGGGGAACCCTTAATCGGAAAACCCCTCGTTAGGAAAACTTTTGCCGTCCCTCTTGTACTCACTTTCAACATACGGCCGCAGTCATGTCTAAAATAAGCCAGATAGAAATTGAATCTACCGTCTCTAGACGGCTTAACCAGCACCTAACCATTTGTACCAACGGCCGATGATGAATCATGTTTCCACAACTTGGATAATTGTGATCGGTAGAGCCCTTAGATCCACCTCTCTGGGACAGACATAGGAGTTCTTCATGGAAAGGGTGCCAGAGGTGGTGTTGTTGAGATGATGCTGATCAATATCCGCTTGAGAATAAAGAGTTCGACTTCGCCAGCCTTTTTTGGCTCTAGAAGTAGTAGCAGTAGTAGTAGTAATATATTTTACGTCTTGCGGAACCAGTGCGAAGCACTTGCCCCAACATTCCCGGACGGGACAAATGATGCCGAGGGGTAAGCCCCGAGTCTCTGCGAAAAATATATAGTTACAAGGCTAGGGCGCGTTAATATAGCTGTCTCCAGGTGAAAAGGGAAAAAAGACCATGATTCTATAAATGTGAACATGTAAAAAGGGCATTAGACGGTACAACCCTAGATCTCCTTGACCGTAACGCAAACCTGCAACAGCCCGATTGTGAAAAAAAGCCAAAGAACTGTAGAGGAAGATGTCTCTTTTGGTTCAGAACTCGCATTTCTCATTTATTTCTTTCCTGCCACAACTTCCAGATAACAATTCTTTTTCATCTCCGCTAAGAACAAAAGACGGACCTTATGATAACCTTCGAATTCAGCCAGTTTTTTGCATAATCTTATTGAACCACTTGTCAAGTGCTCATCTCACTTTGCTGCGCTCTTTAAATTTTCTTTTCGGAGCTTAGAGATCCAAAGCCCGTTCCGTTCGCCATTGTAATGTCCCTCGAAGTGGCATCGGCAGCCGCTTCTGCAATTTTTCCAGTAACCTTCGCTCGGGCTACTGCAGCGTGTTCGCGCTGGCCATACTTCCGGATCATGTTAAGCTGTCCTGTTGTTGCTGGGCCGGTCCTCGTGGGTCGAGCTAGAAATATCTGACTGTCTAATCGGTGTGGAGCGCCACAATTTCAGCATCTTGTGGAGGCCTTGAACTCTCTTTCCGTGACACCTGGGCTATCACGTGAGAAAAAGGCCTGTCAGAGACTGCGAAAAGCATAAGATTTTAAGATTAAGATCTAGGAGAAGTGCAAAGACTGATTATATGCAATGAATCCTCCTGGCATAGCCTGTAAGTCATTACCAGAATTCTGTTTTCTGCGGTTACTAGTTTCTTACTGAAGCTCCGCTACCAGCGACACTAGACTGCTACCTGAGGCTTAACTGCCGGTCTCCGCGAACTCGTGTGACGGGATTTCACCGATTAACTCGTATCTCTCAAAAGACCGTGTGATGATGTCAGAGCACTAGACGACGTAAAGGGTCTATGAGTAGATACGAGCGAAGAAAGTTAGCGACGGTTACGAGGACAGTCAAGGGCAATTATGAATGGAGTTAATCGATCGTGTGGGTAAATTTATCTTGTATATATATGAGTGCCAAGTTGGTAGTTTTCTCTTCCCGCAACGTCTCCTTAAAACAAACTCACCAATTACTATTCTCATCTCTTCCTTGGGAAGACCATTATATATGTATTCTGAATTCTTACCCTTCACCCCTACGCATTACCCATCACATCCTGTCTTCTATAACAAGACACCTTCCGTTGAATTAACTTGGAAATTAATCTTCATCTACCTTTCTCCTTTGTACCCCACGGAATGCTGCTTGGCTTCCCCTGAGACTGGAGGTCACACTTTCGGAGTGCATCTTGAATCCACAATTCTAGCATGTGGGGGCACGGGGCGACCACATGTGGCGTGGAATTCTAGACAGCGTTCACACTGCTCGATCGGTCGGCGGGGTCGGAAAATTCTTGCCCTTCCGAATTCGAAGAAAAGCTTGAATCTGGGCCGGGGGGCGGATCGCCTGGGGAGGAGCACTATCTAGTTCTGGAGTAGCGATCCAAGTTTTAGGTTCCCATGGGGCCGAACAAGGTGCGGAGCC
The DNA here is from genome assembly GCA_028751805.1 of Podosphaera xanthii. Taxonomy (NCBI): domain Eukaryota; kingdom Fungi; phylum Ascomycota; class Leotiomycetes; order Helotiales; family Erysiphaceae; genus Podosphaera; species Podosphaera xanthii. Next base: position 140,497 of record JAPWIX010000006.1, on the reverse strand, counting down.
GCGTCGATAACTCAGTTGATTTCCTGAGTAAGTGTTTCAACTGCCAATTGAATTCTTACAGTTGGTGAGTAGCACTTCATCGGTACGGTGGAGATGAGGTAGGCTACTCAATTAGATACAGGATCGATTTTGCGACCCTCCCGAAGAACAAGATCTATTATCTTTTATCTGGTAGCCTTCACGGTTGCTGTGATGGCAAACTCAGGTTTTAACCTGCTGCATCAGAGGGATATTTTCCAAGGGCATAATAGCTATGGTTGATATTTTTTGATGTGCGAACGATGGTGAAGCATTCAGCCATAGGTCTTCTTCACCTAGACGAAGGAACAGTCGCTCATCGACTCTTGCCTTGTGGCAAGCGTTTTTCGGCTTTTGAGCAAGCGGTGCTCTTTGACATATTGACGGTCTAGCACTATGGCATAGGCCGTTGCGAGTTACAGAATCCCAGGTGTTTTTCGCAGCCTTATCTTGAGGCAGCGCTGGGACTGGCGCATTTTTTTTTTAGGGTCCCTCGCTGGGGAATGGCAAAAAAAACAGGTGGATAAACTTAGGGGTATAGACCCTGGACCGGTGTATACGAGCTGCGCAATGGCCGCTCTTAGGTAGACTTTGATACCGTGTACGAATACTTTGTTCTCGCCAGTCAACAGCGGCGAGAGGACTGTCTGAATGCTGTTTATTGCAGTGGTCCGGGTAGAAAAGTAAGCAGAAATTAGAGCTGCTCGTCGCTGATCGGCTTCATGTAGCTCCGGAGGGTAAACCGATGCTTCCGCGGCGGCCATGCGTTTCGTAATTGGCACGGCGATTTTTCTGCCAGACGTGTCAGCAGACTGGGCCGTCTTTTCCCGAACGACTTCTTTTCCTATTCTTGAGCTCGCGGCCTCTGTGGTCTGCTGAGAGCTTTACGTAGTCTCAGGACCATGGTTGTTCGTACTGGGGGGTTCAGCATCAATCTCGGCATCGGGAAGGTTTGGGTACTTCCCTAGAAGACGGGGCTCTAACGGATCCACGTCTATTGAATTTTGCGTTAGGCCTAAGGTTTCTGGACGCGTATGCACCTGTTATTTGCCAATGACAGTGATCGTCGGTAGACGATTTTTAGTCACCGGAAGTTTTTAAAGTCTGCCGATGACAAATAACGAGAAAATAGTAGCGCAGCAGTGATTTTGGAGAAGAAACGGGAAAAAGTCAGGCATTCAGGTAAGTTTTCTCGTTGTGTTGGTGATGTTACAGCCCTAGTTTTTTTGTTTTGATTACTTGTTACGTCGTTCCAGCGTGCAGCACACAACCCAAAGGATCATGTACCGGTTAGCTCAGCCTATCTATGGCTACCTGACACGTCAGTCGACCATCTGTCCCGGGTCACTGATCTCTTGCTTTCCCAATTATCGACTGCCCTCCCCAACGGTTAATCCAGATGTGACTCTTCGACCAGAAAACTCTGAAACAAAAAACCGATCGACTGGGGTGGTGCCGTTCCACGGATGTACTTTGCAAGCTGAAAGAGTGCCAGCAGTCTAAAGCACAGGGCGGTTTAGAAACATCTGATTTACGCAGGTATTTAGAGTTTCAGCGGCACTTTCTCAGACATTGCTCTGGCACACGCACAACGTACCGGAGTCAAAATTCCTCATGGTTCCTTCTCTAAAAACCTTTCCTTCTTCTCCCGCATTTTCATACTCGTCCATCATTTTCTTGTGGAGATTCCTGCAGGCTTCTTCCCAAAAATGAAAATTATGTCAACTCTCCATTCCTAAATTTGTGCTCCACGACTTAAATCGTCCGTCGGGTGTCCATAACATCGGGAGCGCATATGTGGGTGTTTATTCAGGTAGACGATGATACTGCTTTTTTCGGCTAATTTCCGGGGGAAGGGAGCTCCAGTTGATAAGATATCTGGGCACGAGAGACTTGGTGTGGTTAGGTGCGGGTCTTTTCAGACCATATAAGCTTCTCATTGCTTTAAGGACCTTGCCTTGAGAGACATCTACGCCTTGGGGTGGGTGTAACAGCTGGTGAGCTGAATTGTTCCTGTAGCCTATGTGGCGCATAGGCGTGCATAGACCTTACAGGGATAAGAGTGTGGTGCACAGGGCATGATCAGCTATGAGATGGCGACTAGCTGAAACGAGAAGTACCCTTGATATGCGCAGGCTTGCTGTCACAGGGACCTTCTGATACACGAGGACCTTCAGGAACCTTTATTGATATCAGGGTTGGGGCGAGTCATTAGACTGCAGTGAGGGTTGTATATTTACTTGTTGAGTAGCGATATAATTTACTTCCTTATAGAACTGAATATTTACTACCTCTACACACTTAGCTGCGCAGGCGCTCCTGTCTAGACCGTGACAATATGTGAACAGACTGGTTGTCTGCAGCCGGCACTGCGTGAAGGTGAAGAGTTCGACTTTGCCAGCCTGTTTTGGCCCTAGTTGTTGTGATTTTTGAGTCGTTCGTTAGGTCTACGCACAATAGACAATTATGCACCGTACAGTTCCCTGTTGAGACGAAAGACCTCGGAAAGCGTGCGCTATCCTCAGTCGCTAGAACTAACTTAATACAACCTTGACGCTGAACACTTATGCCAAAGACACATTCGTCGGTACCACTACAAGGTTACACTTTTTAAGACTTACGTCCCGTTTTTTCTCCCCTCGGCCGTGAATACCCATCCAAGGAAAAATACAAAAACCTCAGACTCCTCAGTATGCTTCATCATCTTATCCGTCGCAACCGCGCGAAGTGTGATCTCACAATCTTCAGCTCTATTATCAGAGTAGGTTTACAGGCAGCAATGACTCCTGTTTAAAAATGCACCAGATGGCGGATCAACACCATTCTTCGTTCAAGTTTTAGCAGACAAACCCCAAAGGCGTACACCTCAGCAACAGTCCTGCATAATTTCTCTCTTCAGATATACCTCTTCTCCCTCATGGCCGTCTTTCTATCAATAATTTAGTCACTCGTATATCCTTCCTGTAAATTGACTTCCCAAGCAATGAAGAAAACCCTCCACAACTTTGTGCCGCAGGCCTTCAATCCTCTGTCGGGTGTCCCTAGCAGCCAGGGCGTATAGTTGGAGCAAATAGGCGCGGATACTCTTTTAATAAGTGAGTCGATTAAACCAGATTAGAACAATGACCTTAAGGAAAGCAGTCGGGTGATTCGTTCGAGGAGTGGTGTCGTCAATGAGAGAAATTTATTAGACGGCAGATTGGTTCCGACTGTGAGTGATGCTTGTCTCGCCACGACCTGAATGCACTTTTCTCTTTCGCTATCTCAAATAAGCAGCGAACATATCGAGCGTTTACAGCAGGCGCCGCGTGGAAGTAAAGAGCTCGTCTTTGCCCGCCTATTTTGGCTCTAGTGTCACGTTCCAATATTTCCAACATATGCTCATCACGAGAATCCTTACATCTTTTTCGGACATTGTAAACTAGGACGACTTATTGCAATACAAAGAATTCCACTTGTTTGAAGTGTTTTACTCTAGTTGGGAGAAGAGCTGCTTTAATTTCAGAGGCCTTAATTGGGCTACTTCTGTAGACACCTGCTGTGATTTTACTGAAGGTTTTCTCGTGCATCCCGTCACAGATGTTTTTTTGTTTTTTACATCACTTTTGCGTTTGTAGCCTGGGGCCATGACGCGAAAGATTACGGAAGATATGTATGTTTCGCAAAACGACTTAGTTTGGCGTTTGGAACACTCGTACGCAGATTTCATTTGCAGATACCATTATGAGAATAACGCCTTACGGCATGCGCCCTCTTCCGTGGATACACACCATTGGGAATAGCGAGAAAAACTCATAGTTATCTGAGCATGCTTTCGTCATCCCACGAATAGGATGTTACCGCGAGAATAGTGGTGTGAGGGTCTTGCTGGGTTCGAATCAGCTTTCTCCTGTCTCACGTGGGGCATGTGTCCAAGTTACCCAGACTCTATTTGAGAGAACGGCCCGGACAGTGTACCACTGCACCATCCGACCCTGCCATATTCGTCATACCGCAACACTGAGCTATAGTCTAACACAGGGATGACATAGGAGCTGTAAAATTTGCCCCAGTGCGTTAAAGCTTTGTCCCTTGGATTTGAGAGAAAGTTGGAAAAGCCTCTACTTAGCCTCTTGAGCTAGATGAGGTCCTTTTCCACAAGGGATGAGAATTCCCCATTGTGTTGGAGCCAGATTCCTAGCCACCCTACTGAAGATTTGGGTTCCAATGTTAAGCCCTTGGAATTGAATGGCTCTGCAAAGGCTTGTCTTTATCAATAAATAATGTAACTTGAACTTTGATTTTTCAATCAGAATTGAGAGTGACGTACTCCGGTACGACGATGGACTTAATCCCTAATTTCATAAAAATGTTGTGGGATTAGGGACAGAGTACCATATTTCTTGAACCGGAGTAAAAGTTCATGGTCCTGTTTTTGGGACACCAATATTCTACCAGTCAAAAAGTACTATCACAGCGAATGGGGATTTTTATCCGGGCGCTCACATATCTAAGTCGAATTTTCAAACGTCTCTATGTTACTTCTCCGATTAGGGTGACAGTTTTGATCTAGTCATAAACTAACTGACATCATAAAACTGTCAGAAAATTTTATCAAGTTATGTAACTGAATGGATCAACCGCCCTACTTGGCACTATTATGGGAGGCGAGTATACACATGGAGTAATATAAAAATCCTCAGTCTCTCACAATACAAATAATTTAGTGCAGGGCCACTGTTTAAATTAGCAAGCCGGATATTCTGGCCCTTGGTCGAATTGAAATATCATTGTAATGCAATTCTTATTCAAATTCGTTCGCTGTATACCTTTTGATGTCTCTGTGTTTAGTGAGTCTCTACGTAACTCTCCAGCGTCATTTAGCAAGCGGCTCGTACCATTCATTAAAGGGCCGTAAGTTTTCAGGGTCTGTGCTTACTTCTAAAAGTTGAAGAAGTGTATGTAAAGTTAACAGAAAATTTGTTACTCAATCTTTGAAAATTAATGGCCAAATTTTTACCCAAGGAATGCTTTATTCCGAAGGCTTGATTCGTCCTAGAATCTAAAAAGCTACCGATATCCCCCTGAGAAATATCATAATTATGCACTCGAATCGACTTACTTTGGACAAGTATCAAAAGACGAGAGAACTTACGGCTTGAAGAGTATATCGTTGAGTGACGTGGAAATTTTCGGTTAATTTTATCCCTCCGAAAACTTTCTGCCTCATTTGTTTTTTGATTTTACGTAAGCTAGAACTGGACAGTAATTAAGAGATGAATTGATTGAACTGAGTGCCTCGGTTAAGCGCCCATTTTGAGGATAAATCTGTTTACGCATAGCTAAAGCAGTCATCTGCCCTCGCGCTTGAACAAATGCCTGTAATCCACAGCTGCCAGAACAGCATTTTAGGGCTGATCAGAGAATTTTGTCTTAGAGCTCAATTTTGAAGTTGAGCTGAGGATTGCATTAGATACTATGCGATAAATTGTTGCATGCAGACAACCAATCCATAAGATGAAAGGAAATAGCATGTCAATAAATGGCGGAGTGATAGTACACGCTATGTGCTTATAGCCCTATTACAAAGACTTCCGGCCTATTTAGAGGCTTGCTCTTCTTCAACTCGAGATATTCCGGGTGGAACTAACTCTTTCCGTTTTTCCCCTAGAATAACTTTGTTAAAGTGTAAGCAGATTTTCACGAAAAGCTTGCAGGTGTCTCACGTCTTTGGAATAATACCCAGCTTGTTACAAGCGCTATGGGTAGTGCAACTATAGCCATTGTGACTCTCCTTGAAGTGTACTTATATTTGGAAGATGATTGATTTACTTCTGCTATACCACGTGCTTTCTCTTTGGCTTTAAAGTTATTGTTCTTTTTGTCCTTGGGCGTTTTTGCAGAATTTTGTGACTTCTGTACTTTAAGATTTATGGCCTGACGTAGTTGAGTGACAGTTCGGCCGATAAGATTCGATGGAGGTTTAATTACCGCCTTGGATGGAGGGTTTCCTCCTGGTGGCATTGATGGCTTTAACCTGTTGGGATCAACATAATTTGGAACATTAGTTGGCTTTTTAGGTGTGGCACTTTTTGAACCAGCTATCTTTGGTGCGGAAGTTGGCTTTTTAGGTTGTGTAGCATTGTTTGGACTGGCTGACTTTGGTGCAGAAGATGGTTTTTTAGGTTGTGTAGCATTGTTTGGACTGGCTGACTTTGGTGCAGAAGATGGTTTTTTAGGTTGTGTAGCATTGTTTGGACTGGCTGACTTTGGTGCAGAAGATGGTTTTTTAGGTTGTATAGCATTGTTTGGACTGTTAGTCTTTGGTGCGGAAGTTGATTTTGTAGGTTGAGTAGCATTTTTTGGACTAGCTGACTTTGGTGAAGTTGACTTCTCATGCTGTTTTGCTTTGTTTAGCGCACTAATTGATGCTTCTCGTACTTGACTGAGTATTTTTGAGTTTTTTGCCGCTGAGGCTGGAATATTCGGGACAGGAGACGATTTCCGGTGGGGTTGAGTACCACTTTGGGTGATTTCACGCATTTTGAGTTTGTTTTTCGCAGTTTGGATAGCTTTCGCGTTCAAGGACGCAGCTGTTGTTTTGGACCGTATCAATGATAGCCCATCTGGAATCTGAATGGAAATTGGACCTGAAACAAGTACCTTTTGAATATCTCTCTTTTTTCGTCTCTTCAGCACCGTTGCGAAGGACATATTTGAGATTCTGTGCTGGTCGATAAATTTTAGTACTGTATGAGGAATCTACGGATACCCTTAAAGATGGGTCTCAAGAGAAATTGCCAAGAGTTTACCCAACAGACAGATTTTACGTGGTCCAAAACTTGGGTCAGATGGTGCAGTGGTATATCGTCCGGTCCGTTCTCACAAGTAGAGTTTGGGTAGCTTACAAACTTACCCGACTTGATGCAGAAGAAATCTGATGCGAATCCAGCAGATTTTCTGAACCGATTTTCTCGCGGTGATATTCTGTTCGCAGGATGACGAAAGTTAACTTAGATAACCATGATTTTTCACGCATTTCTCTGTGGTGGGCATCAATGGAAGTGGTTATACGTCGTGTACGTCAACTTTGAGTGGTGTCTACGAATAAAATCTGAGTGTGAATGTTCTAAAACGAGAAACTGAGAGTTATTCTTAGAAGAACACATATCCTCCGGAATACTTGTATGGGCTCTTAGTGCGCCAATTCAGTAAAATTAAAAAATAAATAACATACTTCCCAAAATTATTGAAGAACGTTATTCGTATTTCCCCGTCTCTTGTTCGACTGGTTTGATTCGAGCTTGTATCGCTAGGCAATCATTTAGTAAGCAAATATGTGTTGATATTAAACTTTACGCCCACTACGTGTAATGATCACTTGGTGGGGTCTCAATAATGCGCAGGAGTTCAACTTCTGTATTCAACTTACTATCAGTCTAAAACACCTACTGGCTCGCGGAAGTCCCAGACTTTATCTCTAACGAGCGATCATGTACGTGAACAATAACAACCTAAAGGTACAGGGTATTCCTAGTCCCATTTTGCCTGACTCCAATCCATAACGCCCCAAAATAACTCCTGGTCAATAGCCCTGTCTCATGATGTGAAATTGCCATGTAACAACTTATTCGCAATACTCCCCCTCAGGGCAATTTCTGTAACCCGAATCCGCCGTCTAGTCCGAGCTGTTCCTTGAACTTCTCGAACGCAACTCTTTGTAAGGGTTTTGTCATCCCATCTGCTATCATCTCACTTGTGGGTATATAGTCGATGACCAGTTTCTTCTTTTCTGACAAGTCTCGAATGAAGTGATAACAGATGTCGATATGCTTTGAACGTTCGTGGAGGTGTGGGTTCTTTACGAGAGCCAAGGCTCCTTGATTATCCCCGTACATCTGCACAGTCATTCCGTTCTTATTAATTATTTGAGGCATTTCCAGATCGCGGAGGACCTGTGCTGTCCATTGGCCTTGCTTCGCGTACATTGCCTGGGAAATGTATTCAGATTCGGCACTGGACGTTGCGACGGAATTCTGCTTCTTTGAGGCCCATGAAATTGGCCCTCCATAGAACATGCAAACTCCCCCGGAAATGCTTTTGCGGTCAGTTTTGTCTGTCGCCCAGTCTGCATCTGTGTACACTGCTATTTGTCCTGAATGTGCTCCCCCTTGTCCGAAGCGAAGTCTTTGCTTAACTGTAGAACGCAAGTACCGCATAAGGTTCTTCAATGCTGTGCCATGGTGTTTCGCTGGCTCTTTCATGAATTGCGAGAGTCGCCCGAGTACAAATGCGATATCCGGTCTGGTTAATATCATTGCATACATCAGTTTACCAATCCCTTTCTGATACTCAGTTACATTTATTCGTTCGTCTGATTCCCTTGTCGAGCAAAGGTTTTCATAGTCTGCAGCTGGGATTTTCTTGCTTAGGTGTTTAGCATGGGTTATTCCAAACTGGTCGAGGGTTGCAGATAAATACTGCTCTTGATCGAGGCAGATGGAACATTGTTTTCGGTCTCTTGTGATTCGAACGCCAAGAATCTTCTCAATCTCCCCCAGATTCTTCGCGTTAAATCTTCCAGAGAGCGTTTCAAAAAACCAGTTCAGTCTTTTTGTTCCGGTTGCGGCTGCAGCGATATCGTCGACATACACAAGGATCCAAATGCTTTTCTTTGGGTGTACGTAAAGACATGGATCTGCTAGACTTTGTTGAAAGTCAATTGATATCAAGAATTTCTTCAAGAGCAAACTCCAATCTCTTCCGGCTTGCTTGAGACCATAAAGGCTACGTAGAGCTTTAAGAACTTTGCCCTTACTGACTTGTACCCCTTCGGGCGGAGCGAGGTATATTTCTTCGTTTAGCGTTGATTCTGTAAAGGCGTTCTTTATGTCGTAGTGGTGACACTCCAAGTCGAATTTCGCTACCAACGCGAGGAAAAGGCGGAGTGTATCCATTCTAACTGTAGGGGCAAAAGTTTCGTTGTAGTCAATTCCATACTGTTGGCTGAAACCTCTTGCAACTAAACGGGCTTTGTACCGTTCAATTGTGCCATCTGATTTTAACTTTACTGTGAAGACCCATTTGGTGGAGACTATATTTGCTCCGTCTGGCAAAAAATGTTCTTCCCAAGTTCCGTTTGTAACCAAAGCTTCAATCTCAGCCATAATTGCGTTTTTCCACAAATTTCCGTGTACTTTATCATGAACTGCTTCCTTGTAGGTTCTAGGAATCGGCACCCCATTGACAACTTTGGCAGGAAGTGCATGGCTTTTATCATCTTTATGTGCTGTAATAACGGTGAAGAATGCTCTAACAATTTTATCCTTGAGTTTACGGTCATTCTTAGATTTAGAAAAAGTATGTCTTGCAAGAAATGCGTGCTCAATATCGCCTTTATTTTTCTCAATATTTCGTTGAATTTTTGATAGCAACGCCAATCGAATTCTTTTCATTTCCTGTTCTTCTGGAGAGTTGTCAACGCTAGGTTTGCGTTTTCTTTGTCGGAAAAAATATCTCGGCACAACAGCTGTGTTTGAGTCTACCTCCATAGATTCATTGTGAAGCTCGATATGAACATTTGGAGGCATAATTTTTGTCGAATCTGCATGAGGTATTTCTTCTTCTTTGGGTTTGTACTTCGCCTCTTCTGTCTTGCCGAGCTTGGCTAAGTGCTTGATGTCATCTGTTTTTTCATCTAGATTGTTAGTTTTATTTTTATCTAGCATTGGTTTTAGCTTTTCCTTCTTTGGTCGTGATCTCTCAGATTTTGATTTTGGGGCTGTGTCAATTTTTGGTTCTTTAGACACTCCTAGAGTAGGTTCTATGATTGGTGTACAAGGTGTTTCTGGAATTGGATCCGAAATGGTAGGATGTGTAGGTTCTGGAACTGGCGAAGGCGATAGTTCTAGAATTTGAGGAGTAGGATTTACAATAGTTGAAGGAGATGATTCTAGATTTGGTAGAGAACTAGACTCTAGAGCTGGCGAAGGTGATAGTTCTAGGTTTGGCGGATCAGGATTTACAATTGGTGCAGGAAATGGTTCTATAATTGGTAGAGGAATTGGTTCAGCACTTGAATGATTTGTCGTGTCAGTGGGTTGCAAATCGGTCATTATTTGATCTTCAACTTCGATAGCTTCATTTTCTTTTCGTGGGCGCCCTCGTTTTTTTCGTTGCGGTAGTTGATTTGTAGTTCCTTGATTCCTGGCAGCGTTATCTTTCAACCGTAGGTCGATATTTCCCCCTTTTACTTTCTCGTCAATCAAAACTGCATTAACCCGCTCTACGCGTCCAAGGTCAGGTGCGTAGATCTTTGTATGTTTCTCCGTGTTGTCTGCGAATCCCATGAATACCCCTTCCCTTCCTCGTACAACCAGTTTGTCATGTCTGCCTTTTGGATCTAAGGTTTTCGGGTTGACATATCCATATGCCTTATAGCCCCATGGTCTGATGTGGTCAATATTAGGCCTAACCCCAGTGTATGCTTCTATTGGAGAGGTGAGTTTTCCATTTATTGTAGGTCCAAGTGGAAGTCTGTTCCTAACATATGAGTCATATTCAACAGCTTCGTCCCAGAATTCGATTGGTAACTCGGCATCGTCAATCATTGTCCTAATCGACATTTCGGCAGTCTGGATACTTCGCTCGGCGGGTCCGTTCTGATGAGATGAGGCGATTACTGTGAAGTTAGCTAAAACGCCATCTTCTCGTTCCCATTGCTCCATTATATATTTCAACTCTGGTGCATTATCTGACCTGGTAGACTTTAGCTTTCTTCCTGTCTGTAGCTCTTCTCTGACTCTAAATTTTCGCAATTCAGAAATGGCTTGGTCTTTCGTATTCATTGGAATTGACCAAGTTCTTCGTGACCAGTTATCGATTACTTGCAAGAAATATCTGTTACCTCGCAGTGAAATTGGTAAGGGGCCAGCAATATCAAAAGAGATAAGTTCAAGAGGTTCCTTTTTGTGGGGTGCAAGTATCCTACTAAACTTGTTCTTCATCTTTCCAATCTTGCATGATTTGCATATTCTTTTGGTTGCGATTGGGATTTTTACCTTGGGAATGCTGGAGGTCTTGTGTAGATTTCCAATGATATTAGGGCCGTAGTGGCCAAAGCGTCGATGAAGCAGTCTGTACCTTGCTCTTTCCTCTTTGGTCTCAGCTGGATCATCATCTGACTGATCTATATCTTTGTCGGAAAGATCAGGGTTGTGCCCATGATGTTCAGTGTCGTGCTTAGTGTCTGATTTTTGAAAGCTAGAGTTATCTCGTTTATCGACAGCTGGGCAAGCATTTTGTTTGCCGATCCTTGTGTTGAGAGGTAATCCCTTTAGGTTAGCTGCTATATGGTTTACGATATAAAGGCCGTCACTTTGGGTAGCGTGGATCATTGTTTTATTCCCATCTTTAATCCAGATATTATTTTCATCAAAAACGCCTTTCATACCCGTTTTACATAGTTGCTTTGCTGACAGTAAATTTACACCGAGTTTAGGTACATAATAAGCTTTCTTCACAAGACCCGAAGATCCGTCTGCGCATTTCACTATCGCTGTTCCCCGATGATCTGATTTCAAGACTCCTCCCCCGACTTGAATAGTTGTACTGCGGATTCTTTTCAGTGGTCCCCTAAACAAGTGGATTTGGTCAGTCATCGGTGAAGTAGCTCCAGTGTCAAGCACCCAATAGGTGGGGGGGCTCTTACTGATCAAGGCTTTTGAGAGCATAACCTTCTGGGTGTCGAGGTGGTCGGAGTCTGAGCATGAGGATGATGTTTCCTCGTCGGTTTCTTCTTGGGAGCTTACGTCAGAATCTTCTTGTGCAACATATCCATTTCTAGATATTTTTGATTTTCGAGTGCTTTTTGATTTGTCAACCTTTTTTGAAGCAGCAACGTCAGTTTTCGATGATTTCCGCTTTTCGGGCCTTTTAAGCTCGAGCAACTTTCTGTTTCGTCTCTCGTATTTCTTCCGCAAGGCAACGCCATATTCCTTGATTTCCTTTGCGTAAGGGCAGTCTCTGGAAACATGGTCATCACCGTCGCACCTATAGCAAAGTAGGTTGGCTGGTGCATCAGGCATTGAGACGTCGGAATATCTACGGTCTTGGCGCGGCCGCTGCTTATATGCTGGATGAGCATGCTCTAGGCTTCGCAAACTGTCTTCTTTTTCTAGGAGGATAGTTATTCTCTCATCAATCGTCGTTGAAGGGTTTGTGCGGAAACCGTCGATGATGGAAGTGTATGTTGAAGGGAGTGCTTTCGTCAAGATTAGGAAAAGTGCTCGTGCAGGATACATGTGTCTCATGCCTGTGTCAGCAGCGGTAAGTTTTCTTTTGTAACTGTTCAGCTTGGCCCAGGCTTTTTCAATGCCTTCATTATCCACATCGAAGTTTTCCGGAAAACTTTGAATCTTGCTTATATATGTAGAGACTGTCGATTCGTTCGTCCGACAGTACTTCGATCTGAGGTGATCCCAAATCTCCTCCGCAGATGTGAATTCCTCGAAAGTTTCTTGGTCATCATCGCCGAGGCACTTGGTGAGATGCGAGAAAAATTTTGCAGTATCTTGGTCAAAGCTTTCAGCTTTATCTATGTTCCAAGACCCTCCCATCTTCTCAAATCTTGATGTCAGGTCATCAATTTTACTTTTACTGGCATTTTCCTGAGACTTGCTGGAGCCTTCAATTTTCTTTTCGTGAGTACCACTGGTCGTCGGTCCATCTGCCCTGCCTATCCACGCAAAGTTTTCCTTCGTTGTTTCCGCTACATAGAAGTAGCCTTTTGATTGGGCCTTATACTTGAAGGTGTGAAACCACTTTTCATAATTGTTTCGCGATAGGAGGAAGGCCTCTTTCTGGTAATTGTATTCTTGAGGCATTGTTTTTTTTTTTTTTTTTTTTTTTTTTTTTTTTGTGTGTGTGTTATTGTCGTGCGTGTGGTGTCGTGCGTGTGGTGTCGTGCGTGTGGTGTCGTGCGTGTGGTGTCGTGCGTGTGGTGTCGTGCGTGTGGTGTCGTGCGTGTGGTGTCGTGCGTGTGGTGTCGTGCGTGTGGTGTCGTGCGTGTGGTGTCGTGCGTGTGGTGTCGTGCGTGTGGTGTCGTGCGTGTGGTGTCGTGCGTGTAGTACTCGTGCGTATTGTGCTTTAGATAGTTCAAGAACGTATAGAAGTTTTGGCACCGGTGGTCATAACCTATTAAACTTTACGCCCACTACGTGTAATGATCACTTGGTGGGGTCTCAATAATGCGCAGGAGTTCAACTTCTGTATTCAACTTACTATCAGTCTAAAACACCTACTGGCTCGCGGAAGTCCCAGACTTTATCTCTAACGAGCGATCATGTACGTGAACAATAACAACCTAAAGGTACAGGGTATTCCTAGTCCCATTTTGCCTGACTCCAATCCATAACGCCCCAAAATAACTCCTGGTCAATAGCCCTGTCTCATGATGTGAAATTGCCATGTAACAACTTATTCGCAATAGTTGACAACATATCATAATTTAATTTAAAACCTGATAGGACATTACGAATAACGCTTCCTAATACGGTAGGCCTAGCTAACGATTTCGTTCATTTTTAGAACGCATTAAAATTGTGTTACTTTGGGTCCGATTTTGTAAAAACGTTTTTACATCCTAGCAATCTTGATTTATTGGTTGAGTTTTTAACGTATCAAGCACAAGCCCTACACCCTAGAGACTCTAAACTTCCTACAGCAGCTCCCTCTACCCACCTTGCTACCAACATTCATGTAATTTTAGACAATCAAGAGACAGCACGACACTTTTTAGATTTGTCACCCTCCAAGACCTCGCAGAAGGAGATTCTGGAATTCCGGCATCTTGCCTGACAGTGGCCAACAAGGAGAGTCCTACCAATAGCAGCACCTGGTAAGGTCTACGTGATGTGGTCTTCTGGCCACTCAGGCATTCCTGGCAATGATCGAGCTGATAAGTGGGCCGGTGAAGCTTCCCGCCAAACAGCTCCGCCTGGCGCACCTCTTGCTAGCATTCAAGCAAAAATAAAAAGGCAGATATGGGACCTAACTGCTGCCTGGTGGCAAAGTTATGCTCCCTATACGCATAGTGAACTAGATATGCCATTTCCCAAGAAGCCCCCCGAGGAGCTTCGACTCCCTCGCCGTAATCTTGGGTATCTTATTCAATGCCAAACTGGACACGGGGACTTTCGCGCATATCACGATAGATTCCATCACAAAGATGCCCTTATGGCTTGCTCCTGCGGGGGTAACAAGTCAAGCATCCACTTAGCTTTTTGCCCTCTTTTTCGAGGAAAATTGGCCGCCGGCGGTTATCGTCGAAGCTTGGGTACAATATATTTCCTCCTCGGCACTGCCCACGGCGCTAAACGTCTCTCATTTATACTGGAAGAGACAGGTTTCCTCTCGGATATTTGCCCGATCCATGCCGCATGACCCTACTTCATGTGAGAGATAAGTTGTACAGCGCTCACAGTAAACATAACGAGTTTGTTTTTACATGCCTTCTGGTGTCACGAAAAGGGAAATGTACGACAGGCAAGAACTCAAGGTAAAGATTAAATAAAGCAATAAAGCTAAAGATCTAAGTAAACTCTACAGATAAGTTTATATATGTGGTTTGTGTAAGCGAAATGAGATGTGTTTAGTTATTATAATCTTAACGCCGTTACTCCGTGGGTATCATAACCAAGTCCATTGTCCATATGTGCGCCTTAATACTTGACATCTGGCTCATCAAAGAATGTAGTGTATGTTGTAGATTCTGATAGCCGCCGTGCCCCCTTTGGGATGGGGTGGTAGCTTAAGCTGTAACCCGGTAGACCGAAAAAACAAGCAAATAAATAAATAAATCTAAACTTCCCGATTCCCTGTCTATTTGGGTTTGATTTCATTGACCTGATAGAGTACCTAGAATGGCCCACGCAGGATTCTGTAACTACAGTCGTCCCTCTCTAACTCGATAGTGGGTCCCGGTATAAGTGTTGAAAACATTCATTGTAACTTTGACTTTTATATTTGCAACACTTACCCTTACAGGTTTTTTGCATGCAGGGGTAAGTATTGCAAATGTAAATTGTTGAATTTCAATGAATATTTTCAATACTTATACCGGGACCCACTATCGAGTTAGAGAGGGACGACTGTATTGTATGTGTTACGGTTCGACCGTACTTTGGCTTAGCCGATTTGCCTAAGCGAGGTAATGAAGTTCATTTGACGTCATCGTGATCCGCTAAGCGAGTGTCATACATAATTCTACAATGACGTAGTGAACAACTGCGAAACGACCTAGGGAAAACACGACTGTGACGTTGGGAAGGACGTAAGATAACATAACGAGAGATATGATAGATGGATAATTGAAAGCTTAAGGAAGGAAGGAATCAAGGTGGCGGATACGGCAAGCAGTATAAGTGTAACTAGTATCTGTATTCTCGTTCCTCTTCATACAGTTTAATAAATCAAATTTCATGATAACCAACTTGGTTCCCTTCACAGTATGTACAGAGGAAACCTTTCGGTGAAAACTGCCTATTTCTGCCTGTCTTATTTCTTTGATATTAAATTTGTCGATGTTGGATTTAGGCGAGATCGGAACATCTCCCGGGTCACTCGCTTGGAACGCCTCCCGACTTAGTTACCCAGATCAATATCCGCACCGTCCGCTCGGCATAAAAGCGACGTCATTCACCACGGCTAACTACCCGGTCCTTCCACCCGCTACCGTCCAGGCTTGGACCAATCGGATTATCACTGAGCCGATTACTTTACCTATGTAACAATAATTAACAATTATTATTGTTGACCATTAGTGATCATTCCGGCATTCGTCCGAAATCCTTCGAGATTTCTTTAAGCACGCGTCTACAGTCCCACGGGTAATCTTTTGATATTCATCCGGTTGGAGGTTGAGACTTTGGGGGTTATAGACGCGAAGCTGAATGTTGAGAATTGGCACTTGTAGATATGTATATATATATATATATATATATATATATATATATTGGTATCTTGTTGATAAAAAAAATTACTTCTTTAGATTTGATTTGCTTAATGAAATAAATCTTTCCTAAATTCAACAGTTGAAGACTTAACTTTAGGAAGCGCGGTGAATGCTGTAAAGTCGCATGTGGTGCCCTTTCTCCCTCTCTTCATTCTGTTGAAATCAGACATTCCATTCTGACTTTATCAGCTGGTAATGATCAACAGTTATTATTATTATTATTATTTTTATTTTACGTCTGAATGCTAGCCTTATATCTTACGAAAAAGCGACTAACCATCCCAAGCAGGACATAGGACGCTAAGGCCAAAGCCCCAGAGGATCTGACTTTTTTCCCAAGTCTGAATAACATGGCTGTGCTGCGTTGTATGAAACTGCGCACAGGAGAAAAATTTTTACACAAGGTTACATAATTTCGGAGACCTCCCCGAGCTCCTAACTGTTGATCAATCAGTTCGCTTCACCCGCTCTTCCTAGAGCCCCCGATCTTGTAAAGCAACAAAGAGAGAATAAAAAGGTATGCCTCATCGGAGGCATATTTCCTCGAAAAATCGAGACTGATCCAGCCATTTTGTTAGAGATATTGCTCCTTCTGACGTGCCCAGTAGACGTGGAATTAACAAGTTGATAGGCCCTGCAGGGCGGCCATCACGACGACGGAGAATTCGGCAGAACAAGAAGTGCGTAGGTGTCTTTGCCGATCCGCAGAGACAGTTTAGCGTGGCATCTTGGTGATTGAAGTGGTTGTGGTAGGCAGCAAAGTCCCCATGGCCTGTTCTGGCTGCAACAACCCGACCTAAGTCCTTACGACTTAGGAAAAGCTCTTTAGGAAAACTAGGGGCCTTTCCAATCTCGAGTTGGGTGTATTTGAATGGAGATGAAGTGTGCCACCAGTTGTCTCTGGCTAGTTTAGTCTGTTCCTTGTGCCATTTTTCCAGTGCAGCAAAGGAGTACACAGGTGGCCCCGAAAAAGGCATTGCCGCCCCCTTCCTCGCTTCGCAATCCGCAGCTTCATTTCCCACAATACCAGCATGGCTTGGGACCCAACGGATGTGTACCTGTCCTTCCGAGGTATGGGGCAGCCTTAATCGAGATTTCCAAATTTTTGCCGCGTCAAGGGTTTCTAAGAAGACCGGTTGAGAGGAAGTGGTAGTGGTCCTCCTTAGTACTTTTCCTGCAACTTCTTCATTATCAAGAAACACCCATAGGTTGTTGGAGAAGCGGGCTGTCGGTACGGCGGAGGCAGCACGAATCCCCTGAAGAACCGCGTGAGCTTCTGCATCGAATGCTTCTTTAAACTTTCCAAGGGGGAAGGCTCCTGTACACACTTGGATATCGAATTGATAAACTACGAAGCCACCACCAGCGCTCCCATCCAGGAGTTTGGAGCCGTCTGAATATATTTGTATGTCGCTCCTCGGGATTGTACTAAGAAATTCCTGAAACGAGTTCGCTCTCAGCTCTCTTGGGCCTGCGGAACCCCGGATACGGGCCTTGGTGGTTTGACGAGATTCAACTCTCTCCCAGGGAGGGTAGAGAAGAGGATTGTGGCTTTCTGAGGCCGGAATACTATGGCATGAGCGAGCAAACCTTGACAGGGCAGAGCATGTGAGTGACTTTATCGCACGCTTGTACAATGGATGTTGGGGATCTAGTCAGCGGGTGCGTATAGCGGCTCTCCTGGATATGCTGTCCAGAGCTATCTCCGCGGGATTGATTCCAGCTTCCCTGAAAAGAGAGGCGGTAGGAGTGGTACGATAGACAGGGAGGATAGCTCGTGCGGTGGCAGTGTGAACCTTTTCTATCAGCGAGAGATGAGAACTGACCCTATTAGAGATGGCTTTTCCTCTATTAATTCTCGATTTGCCTGGCCACCAAGTCTCGGCGCCAAAGTAAGCAATAGGGAGGGCACATGCAAAAGCGGCTTGTCTAGATAGAGAAGGAGAAGCTCCTCTTATCGTGTTTCCTAGACAGCGTAGAGCGTGGGCAACCTTAAGAGCCTTAGAAGATTGTATTTTCGCGTGGTGCTTGAAGGTAAGCTTCTTGTCGAAGTGAACTCCTAGCCATGTTAAATATGGCTTCAGAGGGTCTTCAGAGACGGTGAAACTGTTCGTTTCCACTGGTGGTCGTGAATCTTTATCCCTATGCTTGCGTGAGAAGTGGAGAAGTCCCGATTTAGAGGGATCGAACGTGATGCCTTCATCGGATCCCCATGCCAGTGCCTGGTTAATGGCAGTCCCCACCATGCTCGAATTCTCTTCAAGTGTTGGCGAGATCCCTATGACTGCAACATCATCTGCGTAACCGAAAGCGTTCTTGAGGGCAGTAAGTGTGAAGAGGGGGGCAATGAAGAGCATGAATAGAATGGGTGATATTGGGGACCCCTGGGGGAGACCACAATTGAGTGCGATGGGGTCGCCGATCTCCCCATCTAGTCTTATGCAGACCTCACGTTCAGTGATGAATGAGGCGATCCAATTACAAAGATGTGCTGGCCAGCCTTGTTCTCTCAGACGTTTGACAAGTCTGCCCGGGAGCACTGCGTCAAATGCACCCTTGATGTCGAGTGTGGCTAGTGTAGTAGTCAAGCCTTTGGAGAGCGCAGTTTCTACGTCGTGCGTGAGGCAAGTTGTTAGATCTACGCTCGAGCGTTTGGGTAGTGCGCCGAACTGCTGAGGAGCGAGTACTTGGAAATTAATTGCTATCCATGACATTCGATTTGCTGAGTCTTTCCAACCCTTTTCCAAGTACGGAGAGTAGTGCGATTGGTCTGCACGATCTAGGGGATGTCATATCAGCTTTGTTTGGTTTCCCAATCATTGCTACGATCGCAGTACGGAAACATCTAGGGTGGTGACCAACATCTATGCATGATTGGTAGAGGTCGTGCACTAATGCTGATATGTGAGGCCATGCAAGGCGGAGAACTCCGGTAGGGATCTCATCTTTCCCAGGAGTAGTGTTACCAGCTCTCAGGATACAGTTGGAGACCTCCTCGATAGTAAGTTCAGGAAAAGGCAGGGAGTTATTTGCTACAGTAGGAGTCCAAAGTGGAATGTCTCCTGCTTCAGATTGATTTCGCAAAAGGTTCCTCGCAAGTAGATTTCTCTTGTCGTCGATAGACTCGGCTAAGAGAGCTCCTGGGTTAAGTGGATCTTTTAGGGGTGGAGTACGGAAGGTGCCTTTCGACTTGTGCCACCTTGCAATCTCAAACACGTCTTTTCCGTTGGCGGCCTCCTCAGTTTTCTTTTGGAAAAAAGAGATTTTTGCTTGCTTGGTGACCCTTCGAAAGTCCTTTCGATCCACTTGAGTTGCACTTCCATTCCGGACTTTCTCCCGATATTTCTTCCTCGCTTCCCGGCAATTCTGATTCCACCAGGGCTGTCCCCTATTATGAGGTAGCGCCCGTTTTGCTGATCTGGCGAATGAAACGTGCAAAATTCTTATGATCTTTTCTGCTCTTCTATCGATATTTGTGATGGATTTGTCTGTCAGCGGCAAGATGCCTTCTAAATGAGGAGCCAAGAGCGATAGGAAGGTATCCTAGTCGACGGTAGCAAAGCGGAGGCTTTTTCTTGGTATGTTTCCCCGTGCTCCACAGTGTACAGTAGTAAGTAGAGGGAGATGATCTGACGTCACATCTAAGTCCTCCTGAACTGTTGCGACGGTCCCCTTGGCCACCAGTTGACTTGAGCCAAAGCAGAGATCTAAAACATTTCCACGATTATGTGTAGGTCTATCAATCTCTGAAATTAAAAAAAGGCCACAAGATTCGAGCCAGCGGGTGAAAGCTTCAGATGGGGGGGATGGTGAGCCTCGGAAAGATGGCTGCCACATTGGGTGATGTAGGTTTAGGTCTCCCATCAAGATGGTTTGGCGAGGTAAGGAGACATCTGCTATGGAGATGAGACGAGATACTCCAGCCCCTAGGTTAGTGGAGCCCGGGGGTGCATTGTATGCATTGATGATCAACAGGCGAGGGTTGTTGGGGGCTTTGACAGAGAGACATAAGATATCGCCTATTCCCTGCTCCGTAGAAGATATCGGTCGCTCTTGATAGTGAATTATATTGGTGTTACGCTTCGCATAAGTTATCACCCTTGGTCGTATAGACCAGTCGTCAACTGGAGAGTAGCATTCGAATGAGGGATGTTTTCACGTGATTCTTCGCCCGGTATCTGAAGAGATATGGGGTTCTTGTATCAGTAGGAAGTCTATGCGTGCATCGAGGGCATTTTGGAGGGCTATTAGTTGGGCGGTGGAAGAGCGGCCAACATTAACTGAGAGTATTTTAATAGTACTTGGTGTATTACTCATTCATTTGGTCGGGTATGCGCTGATAGCTGTCCTCCGCCAGAATTTCGTACCTGCCTAATCCTATGTCTAGGGCCTCAGAGGGGCCAATATTTGTCCGGGAGCCCTGCGAAATAGATGATGTAGAAATATTAGATTTAGTATTTCCTGTTGGCTGCGTACGTATTATCCCGCAGTGAGCAGCTTTGAGGCGCAGTCTTGCAGCAGCTACAGCTTGTCGGATTGCGCTGGTTTGTTGTTTGGAAGGGAATGTATTGTCTTTTCTTGGACGGACGAGGCACTCTAAGGAGTCAGCAGGGTGAGGCCCGTGGCAGTTTACGCACTTTGGAGGGCAACTGTGGGCGACCGCAGGGTTGCAGGAAACATGACCACTCTCCACGTGTTGTGTTGAGGAACAAATTCTGCAGCGAGGAACTCGAGCACACGCGCGTTCATTGTGCCAGCTGAAGCAACGTCCGCACTGAGGAATTCTTGTTCTTTGTGGTAATAGTTTGGCCACCACGCGGACGCCGAAGAGTGGGAGAGATCTTGATAGGCTCGTACCTCTGGGGTATAGAACTACCCAGCTCTTGCAAGGGCTGAAATCAGAGGTTACTGTACCTCGGGATTCGAGGACGTTCAATGGGGCGACGTGAGTGAGGACGGTGAAAGCTTCTGCAAGAGAGGTCTCATTGATCTCTATTGCCTCTACTGCGCCTTCCTTGTTGTACCCAACATAGGTGCGAGGAACACCAGAAATCCTGTAGGCTGAATGACTTTCCGGTTTCTCAACTATGCACTGTCCCCGAGATGATGAGAACGTTTGAATCTCGGTAATTTTAGAGGGTACCGTTTCCTGAGCTGCTGCGGAGGCTGGGCAAATTGCGAAGCCAGTTTTTGTGGTCTGTACTTCGCGTACGAGCTTTTGGTCTAGAAAATTGTTGAGCTGTTCCATTACGGCGTAGGGAGATATATCCAGCGCTGGATGTCCAGATGAAACTCGAACTAGGAGTCTATTATCTTCAAGCGGCTTTGCGAGTTTCTCTCTGTTCGTATTTTGGGAAAGCTTTTTAGGCGGGCCAGCTTGCTTGGATAAAGGCTGCGGGCGGCTTGGTTTCGGAGCTGGGTTTGCCGCAACAGCAGCGAACAGCTTTTTACCTGAGGGTTGCGAGGTTGGGCCTAGGCTTGCTGTTGATTGGGAAACCTTTTGCGTTGCCTGTGTTGTCTGTATTGCCTGTGCTGCCAGGTATGGATTGGGAGGACGGGGTGAGCCTCAGACATGACACTCGAAGTGACGTCGAGCTACTAGATTAAGATCCGTGACAAATTCGCGGAATTTCTTCTTGAGGTGGAGGGGTAAGGTGTCGTTATCACCAATCGCCTCATCAAGTACGATTGCAATGTTTTGGAACATAAGAGTGGCCTCACGATTCCTGGCGTCAGCGGCGGAGGTGGTTGACAATAAACTCTCTGTCAACGACAACCCCCCACCCATCTGGGTGAAAGCATGTAGGGGTGGAGGGGGGAGTGAAGGGGGAGGAAGGGGAAGATTCGACATGATGGCGCGGCGAGATTTCTTATGAGTGATGTACTTAATGATCAACAGTTATGGGATCTCAAATCCAATTACGTAGCATATATCATGTGATTCCTTAAGCGATAGGAACATAACTCTTTATTCTAAAATATGAAAATTTTAATAGTGATTTTTTATCTTAGTTGGCAAATACAATCTTATGAATTCCCTTCAAACACCTATTTTCATCAGCATTTTCTAACTCCACAAGTAGCTCTAGTTTAATCGGCTTTGCGGCTGGCGCTTACTTCCACAATTCCTCCTACGATCGCTCATAACTGTAATACATTCTACTCCTTTCTTCATTCTACTCCTCTCTTCATCCTACTCCTCTCCTTTCCGGCCTACTTTTCCTTGCTCCTATAGTGACTTCAACATCACCCACGAGGCGAAACTACTCGAGCCATGCTTCTTTTAAAATCCAATTAGTTATTCTTGCAATATCTTTGGGACTATTGATCATCGCCTCAAAGGAGCTTTCTTCTGCTTTCCTCCACACTTCAGCTCTTCCTTTCGAGCATTGCGGGCAAGACATGATCATATGCTTCACGTTTTGAGAGGGGTATCCACATGGACAATTTGGGGCGTCTACTCCAGGGACTTTCCTTCGGTGAAGATAAAAATTGAACCCAATGTGTTCGCTTCTCATCTATGTAGCTATGCTGCTTTGGTCCCTGACTATTGGTAGCCAATATTCGCTTTTAAAAAAAAAGAAAAAGACACCCATGTCACAGTCAGAGTTCTGGGATGACGCCAAATGATTTGAAGCAAGTATATTTAATAGTTTAACTAGTTACAAAAGTTGATTAAAGCGTAAAGAATTTTTTGAAAGTCATGTGATATCTCTGTATTTGTATCACGTGCCTTGATTAGTATTTCTCATTTTATCTAATTGTAAAGTATGTGCAAGTTTCTCAGTAGAGATAACAACTACAATAGTACATAAATTCATAATTCTATTGTTAAGAAACTGATTTCGAGAGCAAGTATCCATACACAGCTGATTTAGTAATTGGTATGAAGTATACTCTTAATTCCACTGTCGCATAGATTTTTCAACAGAATTAATAACGGATAATGATGAGAATAAGATTAAGGTCGTGGGCACCTATTTATACATGTGCGTGAAGAGGCAAACATGGGTGTGGACTCCAGAGGACGCACAGAGCATGTGACGCGACAAAGCAAGCAAACAAAGCAAACAGTGTCGTGTGACTGAAACCTGGCTCGGTTGGCCAACCTAGCCTACAGGCAATACCCTGATCTACAGACCGTTGAAACCCAAGTGCCAAAGATTCGAAGCCCTGCATCTCACCTTTCCTCTCCGCCGCAAACATCCACGCAACAAAGAGGTTTCCCAGTAGTGCACCGAGTTGTGCCGAGTACCGTCGTCATGACCGAAGCCGCATGTCTTGCCTCCCAATAGGAGGTGCAGCCAGTGTAGAAAGTGTGGGCAGTACTTATCCGAACCGAGATCTTGACACGCACAACCATCCCCTAAGTCGAAAGTTTTACAAATATCAGAACTGCTCACCTGTACAAGATATTAACCTCCATCACCGTTGTTTATTTTATTTTAAAATCATTTTTGCGTATGCAGCCTGAATCTATGACGCGTATGATTACGCAAGACAAGTATATTTCACAGAATGACTTAGTTTGACGTTAGGAACACTCATACGCAGATTTCATTTGCAGATACTACTATGGGAATAACGCCTTACGGTATGCGCTCTCTTCCGTGGATACCCACCATTGGGAATAGCGAGAAAAACTCATGGTTATCTGAGCATGTTTTCGTTGTCCCACGAATAGGATGTCACCGCGAGAATAGTGGTGTGAGGGTCATGCTGGGTTCGAATCAGCTTTCTCCTGTCTCACGTGGGGCATGTGTTCAGGCTACCCAGACTCTACTTGGGAGAACGGCCCGGACAGTATACCACTGCACCATCTAACCCCTCCCTCACCGTTGCCAATCTATCCTCCCTTGTCTATCTCGTAAATCCCTACTCATTACCAGCTTCCCAGAAAACATGGTGACGACCTCTCCAATTATGTGCCCTACGACTTTTAACTTCCGTCTGGTATCCGTTACATCGTGGGCATGTAACTGGAGGCCAAGAAGGACAAGACAAAAGGTCGCGCATTCTTAGTCGGCATGATCACTTGTAGAAAATTCTGTTTGATAATTTGTAGATTTTAGAAGGCAGTGGCTTGGTCGGAATAGGACCTCTCTCAGTTGGACGGACGGAGGTTGTGAAGGCGTTGACTCAGAGGCTGGAAGCTTTTACGTCAGTGAGGTTTCGAATGCAACTCTCCTTGGCTATCTCAGCTACGCAGCGACCGTAGTGAGCGTTTACAGCCGGCATTGTGTGAAGGTGAAGAGTCCGTTTTAAACAGCCCTAACAATCTTGAAATATTAGATAAATGAATACAGTCAAACCTGGATGAGTCGATAGTGGGTCCCGGCTTAATTATTGAAAATATTTATGGAAATTTTACAATTTATATTTGCAATACTTACCCATAATCGTAAAATGACATATAGGAGTAAGTGTTGCAAAAGTAAGTATCGAAGATACATTAAATATATACAATAATTAAACCGGAACTCACTAGTTACTTATCCAGGCTCATTCAACTGTAGTAGACTTTCCTTGGTAAAGCTTGGAGCTTCGTGAACTTAATTAATAATTTTAGCCATATTTTTCGTACTTCGCACCCACCATAATGTGGCTTTGTCAGCTATAGTTTGTATCAAAATTTTCTGTTCCTCGTGCCTATTCCACACCTAATTTGACACATTCAATTCTTAAAATTTAAGGAACAGTGGAAAAAAATGAAGTCTCCTAGATATATTTCCATTATGACTGTCGGTTCTTACTACTTCCAGCACTTCGTAATCGTAACGTATACAATCAAGATTCATGCAGCAACCCTAAATTTTGTCACCAGAGTAGCTACGGGAATAGTAGAGAATATTTAAGTAATTACCGATTAAAGAGCCTGTGACATATTAGTGACCCAATCCTATATTAAAGGGTTTCAAACCCATAAGATTTGATTTGATTTGATGTCATTTTACGTCCGGCGGCAGAACTATCTTCCGATAGCTGCCAAGTTGCCACCCGTGGGGCGTAGGACGCACTGCCTACTGCAGTGGATACCAGTTTCTATCGGCTAGACTATATGTTATCTAAAATCTAAAAAATATATATGATAATTTACATTTAAGAGCCTAGTCATCCCATGCTCTGCTCTTCTGAAAAGGAATTTTTTTTTTAAAAATTAGTTTTAACGTTTATGTCTACTTTGTTATCCTGCTGAATGCCGCCGCGCCCTCCGCGGATCCTAAAAGCCAGTCTATTCCTTCCTGTGGCCTACGTTTTCCAATCTCTTGCTTGACCCTTGCCCTGGTTTCTTTGCAGAAAAAGAAATGTAGCTGTGTCTTAGCTTTCCCACACGAGCAGTCTGTGAATTTCTCGTGATGAAATCTTTTGTGGTATGCCATGAAATCTCCATGTCCTGAGCGGGCTGTGAGTAGTTTTCCAAGAGTCCGTCTGGGAAGTCTCAGTTCATTTGGGAATTTTCCTGGAGGCTTAAGTTCAATTCTTAGTGATTTGTAACTCGCAGGGCAGTGTCTTAGCCACCAAATTTTTCCTATTTCCGACTTTTCTCCGCGAGAATCTGCTTAACCGTAGCGTGAGATATATTTTCATTAGACTGGTTCAGTGATGCTTCCTGCGCTGCTGTCTTAGCTAATCGGTCCGCAATTTCATTGCCTTCGACTCCCGCGTGGCCTGGGATCCAGATTGCAGCTATTTGTCCTGCTTGAACATGGGGTAGCCTGCTCCTCAACTTCCATTCTCTTTGAAGTTTCCTGATCAAAAATACGTCCTCCCTGCTTGTTTGACTATCATTACCATTCACTACCCTCGCTACAGCCTGATTATCCGTATTTACGATTATATTAGTAGCAAAACGGGTAGCCGCATTCTCGATTGAGGCCCGTAACCCCTCACTAATAGCGGTAATTTCTGTGTCTATAGGTTCTACGTTCCTGTTGATACAAAATTTCTGTGCCAGTATTTCACGGCCGCCTTGAAACAGAACGTAGGCTCCCCCTGCTCTACCTTCCGCTGTACGAGACCCGTCCGTGTATAGTAGTATATTATGAAGACTTGGTTGTGTGGTACTGTGATGTCCAGAAGTCATATTGTCTAAACAGGCCAGTTTTGAGTCTGTAAACTTTGGGAGCAGATGGGCTGTTTCAGTGAGGCGTGCAGTCGCTGACCCATATGCTCTTTTCCTCAAAGGATGTCTGAGGTCAAGCGTTTGGATCCGTAAAGCTCTCCCTAGTCGAATTTCTGTTAATAATGTGTGTGCTGTTGGGATTCCAGCTTCTCGGTGGAGTGCCGGGTTAGGGAAGGTCCGGTACACAGGCAGAATAGCCCGGAGGCTCATATAGATCGCTTTTGATAGCGTTTTCAAGTGCTGACCGCATCTATGTTTCTGTATTTGTAGTTTTTTCCGTTTCCATTTGAAAATGTTATCTCCCGGCCACCAGGTCTCTGCTCCATAGAAAGCAACAGGGAGGATACAAGCTTTAACTGCATGTCGTACCAAGTAGGCGGGTGACCCTTTCATTGTGTTATTGAGGCGATGAAGATGCGCGGCTACTGCTAAACCTTTGTGGGCCCAGCGTTTCGTGTGGTTGAGAAAAGAGAGTTTTCTGTCCAGCATAACTCCAAGCCAGCGCATGACCTGATTAGCTGAGAGTATACTTCCATCGAACGTCATAGGTGGGTATTCTTTAGGCTTTGGAGCTAAGGTGAAATGTTGAAGCTCGCACTTATCCCGATCAAAAGAAATGGCGTTTTGTCTTCCCCAGTCCAGTAGGACCTGCGCTTCTCTCTCCAATTTTTTTGTGCACTCTGTATGTGTGTGTCCAACTTGTAAAATTGCCACGTCGTCTGCGTAGCTGAACTTCAATTTCTGGTCCCCTAGTCTTAGGATTGGTTCAATATACAGCATGAAAAGAATTGGAGATGCTGGAGAGCCTTGTGGAAGACCACAGACTAGCGGGATTTCATGAGAAAATGAATCCCCGAGTCGTATTCTAGCTGTTCTATTGGTCATGAACGACCAGACCCACTTTCTGATCCAGCATGGCCATCCCTGGTCACTGAGTCGACGTTGCATCCTTCCTAGGAGAACGGTATCGAAAGCTCCTTTTACGTCTAATGTGAGTAGCGAGGCTACTAAGCCACGAGAGCGTGCTCTTTCTATCTCGTGTATAACACAGCTTACTAGATCTAGAGCAGAACGCTTCGGGAGCGCACCGAACTGCTGTGGGTTCAGAACGCCATGATTGATCGCCACTCTGCTAAGGCGTTTGGCTATCAGTCTTTCCAGTCCCTTGCCAAGGCACGATAAAAGTGCTATCGGTCGCCAAGATCTCACAGAGCTGAGGTCTCTTTTTTTGGGTTTTGGGAGTAGTACGATCTCCGCTCTTTGAAACGCTCGTGGGTGGTGGCCGAGAGTTAAACATCGCTGGAAAAGGGCGCACACAGCTTCTTTGATCACGCCCCAGCAGGCCCGTAGAATCGAGACAGATATTCCATCGATCCCTGGGGCTGTATTAGAGCCGTGCATTATGCATTGTTCGATTTCAAGCTCGTCTGCCTTGTCCTGAACCTCCAAATGATCTCGTTGATCTATCATTTCGGGCTCATCCGACGTATCATCCTCCGAAGATCTTCTCTCTAATAATGCCTTCCTAAGTACGGATATTTTCTCTTCTGGGAGGGTATGTTCTTGACCATCGTGAACTATGAGTGGGCTAGAGTAAGTTCCTTCCCTCTTATGCCAGCCTGTAATCCTGAAGATATCCGCAGACGATCTAACTATTAGAACGAGATTTTGCCAGTGTGTTTTTTTTGCTGCTCTCGTAGCTTTACGAAGGGCTATTTTCTCTACTGTTGCTTCTCCAGTCCTACTGGCTCGGCGATAGGCTGCTACTTTCTCCCGGCACTCCGAGTTCCACCATCTTGTGCCCTGACTAATAGGCTTTTTTGGCGGTAGAAAACGCTCAACATTAACCTGTATAGTTTCTATAATTGTGAGCGCTAGTATATCTGGATCATCAGGTAGCAGGTGAACTGGTTTTAAAGTCTCTTTAATGCCTGCAACTAGCCGTGGGATCGCTTCTGCCGTGAGTTTGGACTTTTCTTTGGACGCTACGTGAGCTATGCTCCTCAGCGGTACAATTGTCATGATTGTCTCATGATCCGAGGTTGAATTGAGGTGTTTTTCTATATTGCTCTGTACTCCCAACATATTCGTAAAGACTATATCTAAGACGCTGCCTCTTGAATGTGTGCTTTGGTTTGTAGGCGACGCTATGATCGAGAGTTCTTTACTGCCCACTCGAAAAGTTCCTCTGATCTTTTAGATGGTCTTGCTTGCGAGTCCCATTGAGGGTGTCTGGTGTTGAAGTCCCCTGCGATCAGGCATTTTTCTGGTTTTTTCCATTGCTTGAGCGCCTCAATTACAGTTCCTCCTTCAATCTCTTTAGGTGGCCGGTATACGTTTACGATGGTGATTGGAGGGGAGCTACCGAGAATTTTCAGCCAGCATATGTCTGTATTATTATTGGGGCAGAATTGGACCGGTTTTAAATTTCTGCCTTTCTTAACATAGGAAACTACTCTAGGGCGAAACTCCCAAGATGTCTGTGGGACTGAGGTATCATACTCAGCGTGATACTTGGTAATATTTCTATCTCTTGTCGTTAATGTCCACGGCTCCTGGAGAAGTATAATGTCCGCAGATTCTTCGTGTGCCAAGGCAAGGGCAAGATCATGATTAGCTTGCCCACGGGCTATGTTTGCTTGAAAAATCTTTAAATGTTTCCGGTGTCTAGTAGTTGGTCTGCTCTGCATTTCTTAGCTGCAGAGAAGTTCAAGTTTGTTTGAGCATCTGGCGCAATTGCTGTAGTGTTCGATGTAGAGTTCGCAAGGAGCCAAGCTCTATGACCAGCTTGACGAATTCTTTTCCACTCAGAGTTTGGCAGTTTTTTCAGTACTCCATTTCTTACTACGGGGCGTGCTGGGCAAGAACTTGTATCTGCTGCGTGTGGACCCTTGCAGTTAGTGCATCTTGGTGGAGCTTCGCATGTGTAATGTCCCCGGTTGCTACATTGTTTGCATCTTTGTTCCTGATTGCAAAGACGAGAGTCATGAAATTCCCAACATTTCATATACTGAGACGGTTTTGGAGCCTTGATTATCTGGCGAGCAGGTGAGCTAGTACTAAAGAGCCTGAAAGGTCTTATTGCTTGCTTGAACGATGCTACGATGGTGCCATCTGGTAGTGGGTTTTCTTTTGTTTTTTTGACCACATTACTCTTGTGGGTATTAGACCAGTTATCGCTTGTACTTCTTCCTGAGCACGTTCCTCAGTAACCTCCCACTTAGTTTCATCAAGAGAATATAGACTGCGCGGTACGTGGTCCACCACATAAGTATACCATTCTTCAGCTTTCTCAACGGTTCCTCCGATAGTTGTTCTGATTAGGTTAGCCTTGCTGAGCAGTTCTTCTGCCTGTTTATCGTTATTAGGGACGATAGCAAACCCTGATTTTACTTGATGAATTGTTTTTAGTGGGCCGTGTTCAAGTTTCAATTTATTCGTCAAGGCTGCTTTAACTGCATAGACGTGATGTGACCGACTTGTGTGCTCTTCTGGAAGTCGAATAAAAATTCTATTGTGCCGTCTCTGGACTTGAGTCTTCTCTTTAAAAGCGGAAGAAATGGGTTTCCTTGGTAAGTTCGCCATAGGATTTACAGTGACCTTAGCTTTAGCAGCATGAGCGTAGGTCGGAAGAACATTGGTTTGTGCTTTAGCGGCTAAGTTTGAGTTCTGGCACTGTGCTTTTCCCTGGTTACAGCTTCCTATTTCCTTAACTCCGCGCGCGAATTGTTGTAGAATTTTAGCCATTGCAGCTTCAATGCTCTTTGTCATATCCCCAAGTCCCAATTTGCGGAGCCGTTTGCTAGACTCGTCCAATGCCCTTGAATACTCTCTTACAATGCTCTCCCGTTTGAAGTAAAGTCTACGTGCTTCATCGCATGCTTCTTCGGTTGCTTTTGTGAGGAACTTTACAGGAGATGCTGCTGACGTGCATTGGTTTTCTGAGACGGAGCTTTGATTGCTAGCCGTTGGCTGGAATGGGTCTTCCGTAAGATCTATAGTTCTTTGAGGAGCACATTTTAAAGATTTGGCATTTACAGATCGTGAGGTAAGTGGAAACTGTGATTGCTTAAGAAAGGCCTTTTCTGATGCTTTCGGGGTGTTTCCTTTGATGTTCATGTCCGGGTTGTTATCAAACGCAGTGAAAGGGTCTCCGGAGCTGTGCGGAACCTGTGTGTTCTTGTATATTGACTCCTGAAGAGCCATTATATTGGCAAACCGTGATGCACGCGATCGTTGAGTTGTGGTTGGTGATTAGGGGGGAGGGAGAGACGGCGAGCGCGTAGGAGTCGTCGGCAGCGACATGTCGACATCGCTGTCGTCAGCCGCCATTGCTCAAAAAGAGCCGCCAGATGCGCTGAGTGAGAAATGAAAATAAGTCTGTCTATTGTCAAGTGGTAGTGTTGATGAAATAGGTATATGTAAGGAAGTACAGGCGTTGTGGAAGATAGGGGTTGAGTCAGATGAGAATTGGCAACGAGCACGGGATGCTGTGCGTCAAACCCATAAGAATTTACAATATAGACCCATGTATTTGGTGATATTTTACCGATGACACGTGAATATTTCGTCGGCATGACAACCATCGTGCTCTTTGTTGGTAAATAATCTCCAACACCTGAAATCTACAACGACATATCCGACGATCATGGATCACTCCCCTCCAAAGCGCTTGACGCGTGCCAGAGCAGCTGTGAAATCTTCCGATAAAACTGCTAAGCTATATAGGGTCGCGATTTCTACTTCAAAATCCGGAAATACATCAACGAAAAGAAAGACGCGGTCTGACGAGGCCCACTTCGAGGACTGTCAACAAACCATGGAGAAAGCAAGCGCACCGGAACCAATTGTTTCACGAATTAAGACCAAAAAAATCATCGATTCCTCTGTGGATAACGCAAGTGCCTCATCAATTAAAAGACCGACGAGAGGTCGACCAAGAAAGGCCCCTATCGATCTCGCTGTTTCCGAGCCGAAAAAAACTACCCGTGGACGAGACAAAAAGACCGAAGTAATTGAAGAAAAAACAAAAAACGAAAAAGAAAGCCTCACCAAAAGAACTCGTCAGCGCCCTATCAGCACAATAAAACCTATCGATTCGTCCAAGTCTGTTAGAGTCGAGATACCCGATAAGGAGAATATTGTTCCCAGCGTAACCTCTAAAAAACCTAAAGGATGCACTAAGAATCAGACAGAGATTGCCACAGGCTTCCGCGCTAAACCTGTCCGTAAACCTGCTACCACACGAACCACTCGTGCCCGAAAACCTGCGGAGAAACAAGCCATTAAACCAAGTGCACTTAGCCCCAAAAAACCAACACAAGCTCTATTATCGAACGAAGTATCAGATGATGAGTTGTCAACGACAACTAAGACGAAAATTGAACCGTTGAAGAAAAGTCCCTTGAAGGCTTCTGGAATCGTTTCTGGCCCCGTCATAGATAGTGAACTTCCTTTCTCCTCGACAAGCTTTATTCCCAACGCTTCAATAAACCAAGAACTTAAGGGCTCTATTTCCAGCCCAGCTCGTCGGCCGCCACATAGATCTAACAAAGATGGAAACAAACCAACCGCCCTTCGAATAAATAATAGCACCGCTCTTCTCTTAGCGCCCCCAAAAGTATCAATCTCATCTTCAAGCTCCAATGATAATGAGCAGACAGATACAAAGCCCGCTTCACTTCAATCACCAGCCAGACGACCTAGATCTCCGTATAAAGTACCACCCAACGACACCTCTCCAAAATCTATAAAAGCTGAGGATATTTCTGACGCCAAGTTGAAACCAAGTAGTGCAAATACCTACGAAAGTTCTACACGGCAGGCTTTTACTTCAAATTTCAGTAACGCTAACGAAGCAACACCCATAGATTCGGATAATCGGTCAACTAGAGACCCCCAATTCTTGTCATCAAGCGTACATAACACCCCAGGCAACGAATCTGACGTAAAACTCTCTAGCCGGCGACCATCAACCATGCCACAGGATACTGACCCTAAATTTTCACCTGAGCTTTCATCATCTGAAATATTTGCTGAATTATATCATGAATATGAGCTTCCATCCGACCATGAAAACAAGGATTCAACTGTCACCGAAGTAAATCAGAGTATTCCTTCATTATCTCAAAATAGCATGGATCCCTTCCTATTTAGCACCTCATCTCAAAGTATACCGGGAGATGCTATCTGTGACGGGAAAATTCCGAATCTTCTATCTCAATCTACTCCTCATAAAGCACATTTTTCTCATGAAATACAGAGAAATATTCCTACGTTTGATGCTCCTGATTTTTTTGACTCTGGTGATGCTAAGCAGTATAAAATGGTTGGCTTCACACCTTTAGCACAAAAACTAAGCCATTGGATGGTTAATGATGCGGACAAAGCTGATAGCGTCGATTATCATCTTCAAATATCCCCAACGACTTCAGATTTGAGTTCTGTCGATTCTGCGAGGACTAAAAATGAAATTGTATCGAGGCAAAGTGAAATATTCGAAGAGACTAAAACCCATGAAAAAATGGTCTTCGATTCTTCTGTGGCCCTAGATCTGGAGCAAAACTTTGAGCTAGTCAAGGCTGATCAACAAGATCTGGAGCTTGCTATGGAGGCTAATGAACTTTCCCTGGTCGGACCTAGCGTGACTGATATTTTGGGGTCAGAAATTCCATTATTTGGATCTTGTGACTGTTCAGGAGAAAGTTTTGAGGCTCTAACAGAACATAGTCCCATAGAAACGAACAAAGCTAAGCTTGATACCCGGTCCGAGACGAGCATCGAAAATAACAACAAGGAGAATCTGGATGTTGTTGATCCACATCTCCTCCAAATATCGGTTGAACAAAATGGAACACTCACACCACACCGCGTTTATACTGAGAGAGTATGCCATACTGTGTATAAAATACCACTCAAGCCTGCAGCTGATGACACTCCCATGAGACCGCTACTGCCCAAAAGATGTGCAAGCATCTCTCGGCCTCCTGTAATTCGATCTTCAATTAAATCCAACCATATATCGCTCCCTCTGATCAATAGTGAAAGCCTAAGTCGTCGCAAAAATTCCGCTCGAGTAATCCCGTTTCTAGAGGACATGATCACTCCCGTGAAACAGCACAACGAGTGGTCTAACCTCATCTCACCGGAAAAAACAACTCGCTCTGACCTCGATCCGCTCGTACTAAAAGGGGCTGTTATTCTCATTGATGTCTATACATCAGAGGGCTCAGACGCCAGTGCTATTTTCACCGAGATACTCACTCAAATGGGTGCTCAGTGTATTCAATCCTGGAACTCTGATTTAAACAATGACGAAAGTGAAATCGAGCCTACACATGTTGTCTTCAAAGATGGGAGAAAAAGTATTCTTGAAAAAGTTCGCGAAAGCCAAGGTCGTGTTGCCTGTGTCGGTCTGGGATGGGTTCTCGAGTAAGTGAGATAATTTTTAACGAAGTTTGACTAATATGTTGGTAGTTGTGAGCGTGATAATGAATGGCATGATGAAGGACCTTACTTGGTCGACACAGATTTAATTTCTGGAAGAGAAGCTCAGCGGCGTATGAGTAAAGAGTCACTTGCTCTTAAGAACGACAAAGATATACTAATTCCATCAACCCCCAATCGTCGGCATCGCCACAATCATGGCTCAAATAACGCCTCCTTCACTAACAGAGAAAGGGCTGTCATGAGCAAGTCTCGCCGTCGTGATTCGGCCGAATGGGTACGACCTCCTTCAACTCACACGTCAGATCTTCAAGATTTGAGCCAGCTGCCGCCCTTACCTATTACACCCTGTCCTGAGGGCTTTTTTGATAATGGAGGCTATCTCACATGTAGTGAGACACCCAATGAGACGCCATACTTTCTGCACAAAGAACGCCTGTTGCAAAAGACGGCACCCGTAAAACGACAGTTTAAATCTGAACAAGGAGAACTTGATGGGACTCGGAATTCAGAGAGTGGGCCTAGACTGTTAACTGAAAGGGAAAAAAATGAAGGTATTATGAGGCGTTTGATGACTGCTAAACGGAAAAGTCTGCAATGGGCACCTAAAGTTGGAAGTCCCCTTGCCAAGAACTTTTATGGTTGAGTACTTTTAATTCTCTACTCGTAATTTTATTAGGGAAAACGTGTCGTTGGTAGTATGATTTTATCTAGAAATAGCCCAGTTGGGCCAATTGAAACTAGCAACTAAATTTTCTACTAAATATCCTACATGTTAAAGTAAAATGCGATTCGCGGGTTAGTATGTTGTGCCGCTATGTCTTATCGAAAGTCATGACTAGCCTGGCAATAATCGGACAAACTACACCGTTTGTCAAGTTCCAAGGCATCTGGTTGAATATGGACATCCGACTCTGAGCTGATACCCACGAAGTAATGGCGTTCAGATTACAACTGGTACAGATCTCTTATTTCGCTTTAACAAAACACACATAAAACCGTACTTGTCAATTTACTTGAATCCCTAACTTAATTTCATCGTTCGCCATGAGTTCTTGTTCATGTTCATTCTCATTCCCCAACTCAGTGGATGACCCGAAAGATTTCATCATTCTCAATAACCCTGAGTGTCAGCCAGGTGTAGCGACAAAGCATCACCGAAGTGACGTCCCTCTTGTTGAGATCCAGTCAACGTGGCGGACGTGACTGGAGGTGGACCGTGCAGCGTTTCGCGAAGGTCATATCCAGTGACCGAGCGACTGAGCGGAAAAGTCCCACCATACAGGATGCGAGTTTCGAGGATCCTGACGCTATATCCTATTTCTCCCCTGCCTTCTCAGACTCGAATCGCGCGCGGCTGTGGACGACTGTAAAAGGAATGTCAGTCGAGGGTGCATTATAGCTGGATGAGCAACTCCTGAGTCGGGGTTGGGCGTGATGGACGCGGATCTATGTTCTAATATTAATTACCGATCTGGCGAGGGAATTGTGCGTCCCGTACTTCGGTTGCGTGGAGTTAGGAGAAGATGATTGGTGTTAAAATGTATATAGCGTATTATATACAGTATGCAATATGAACTTCGCTTGTTCAGCCAACTTTTTACTCAAAAGCTCGTAGCTTCAGAACCACTCGAAAGAATAAGTCAAAAACCTACATAGATGTATTTAAGTGTCTATTGAAGCATATTCTCAATTTTTGAATCACGTCTTAATCTATACATAAAATGGTGACTGGGAGAAACTGACTAAGCGAGGCGAACTTCATTTTGCAGGCTATTTTACCAACTGGTATTACCGCCCTTTTGCAGCCACGACGGCTTCAATTCGTCTCGGCATAGATTCCATTAGATTCTGACAGCTGCTTAAAGGTATTTTTGACCATTCATTTTTGATACGCTCCCATAATTCCCCTACTCCATTGGGATATTCGTCGTACCTACCCAATCTTCTCAACTCACCCCAGAGATGCTCTATTGGATTCAGATCCGGAGATTGGCCGGGCCAATCCAAGCAGGCGATCTTCTTCGATCTTAAGAGGGCCTTTGTAGCTCGCGCAGTGTGTTTGGGATCGTTATCTTGTTGAAAGATTAGTTGGTCGACAGGAGGCATATCTCCCAAGAGGCACGTTGCCTCCATACTACAGATCGAATTTTGGTCTAAACTATTGATGTACTGTTGTGTGTCCATCCTTCCCATTACCTGAACCATAGCACCTGGCCCTGACCAGGTCGTACAAGCCCAAATCATCACGTTCCCCCCTCCAAGTTTGACTGTCTGGATTGTATTACTATCATTGGGCAGTTGTTTATCTTTCTGCCAGGTATAATTGATTTCGTCGCTGCAAATTCGATTGATCTTTGTTTCGTCAGACCAAAACATTTTCTTCCAGTCTTCTATCGTCCACTCCTTGTGTCTTAGGGCGAAATCCAGACGAGCTTTCCTGTGCCGAGCCGCCAAGCCTGGCTTTTGGGGCTTCTTTTTGGCCTTCAAGCCCGACTCTCGAAGGACATTTCTGACGGTTTGCGGGCTGACACTAGTACCCATAGAAGCCTGTAGACTTGCTGCCGCTTGTTTTGGTGTCTTAACAATCCCGTTGGCTATATTGTTGACAATTCTTCGCTTGTTCCGAGGGGTCAGCTTGCTTACACCCCCCCTTTTTCTGGCACTACTTTCTTCAGGAAGGGGTTTCAGAAGCTTAGAAACCGTAGATTTGGAGCACTTAAGCTCACTCGTGATAGAACTGAATGACTTTCTCTCTATGAGGCGCTGGATGATTTGGTCTCGAGTTGTCATGTTTAATCTAGGCATATCGCTTTGTTGTACACTCAATTACAACCAAAAGTTAGCTCAATACGTTGCGATTGACCATGTAGAGCACTTACGAATAATTATCTGAGTTTAGTTCGATGGATTGAGACCGTAGTGGCTGCTAAAGGGCGGTAATACCAGATACTAAAATAGCCTGCAAAATGAAGTTCGCCTCGCTTAGTCAGTTTCTCCCAGCCACCATTTTCTGTATAGATTAAGACGTGATTCAAAAACTGAGAATATGCTTCATTAGACACTTAAATACATCTATGTAGGTTTTTGACTTATTCTTTCGAGTGGTTCTGAAGCTACGAGCTTTTGAGTAAAAATTTGGCTGAACAAGCGAAGTTTATTTTGCATAGTGTATATCAGTGGAACTTTGTACACAGACTGTAGCAGAGCGATAGAGCTTGTAAGGCTTTGTAAATCACGTAGAATAACTTAAGACAAGTTGTGGGTTGTCAGTTGTGGGATTCAGTCATTGTTAGCGTAAGAGGTACATCTCAGAGTGATTTATCTCCTGAGTTCCCTATCCTAGGTCTAAGTCAAGTATTATCTAATTACAAAAGATTATCTGATTCTGATCGCTGGTCTAGATCAGAATAACTAAAAACATATCTTGTTGAATTACAACTTAGCCAATATTATCTAGATTTACTGTTACCCACCGCCAAAAATCAACAATTGGGGCAGTACGTGTGTTTAGGAAGGATGTTCAGCGTGTTTCTCTTTTTCTTGATTAATTCGAGGTGCGCGTTGGTAAAGCAAGAGCTTCGATACTTCTCGGGTTTTGACGATGGCGTGAGAGAGTTGGGAGGGATTAGTGAGGGTTTTATCCTCTGACATTCTCGGTATCTCACGACGATTTACCTATGGATACATACACAGATATGTACCTATCATTGTCAGAGGGAAGGCAAGGGCATTGCTTCTGTGCCAACCCCGCCCTCTCTGATACTCTCACTGAGCCTGGGTCTTGAATCTCTAGAAGAGGAAGGTTTTCAAAGAGTGCGGTCCGTGAATGAGAGGAATCAAGCTCCCATCTTGATATGTGCTGGCGTAGTTGAGTACCCCTTGGATATTATGGATAATACTTGGCGAATGCAGAGGTAACACTTGTGACGGTTTGCGGTATAAGGGCTTAGAGCAACTCAAACTCAATGGTAATTAAAATCTATCTGATGAGAAACGCCATGTACAACGAAAATTACAAATTTTATTTTGATCAATCCGCTGACTGTAAGAGAAGGTCGTAGCACACTACCTTGACGGGGAGTGTAGTGGCTTCCATAGCATTCTAGTAATGTTCGGTCCAGCGGCCTTCCCCAGGAGCTTAGCCTTATCTGGAAATATATACAGTAAAACTTCTCTAACACGATAGTGGGTCCCGGCATAAGTGTTGAAAATATTCATTGAAATTCATCCATTTAAATTTGCAATACTTACCCCTGCAATCAAAATAACCTGTAAGGGTAAGTGTTGCAAATATAAAAGTCCAAGTTACAATGAATCTTTTCAACATTTATACCGGGACCCACTATTAGCTAAGAGGGGTTCTACAGTATGTCATTCGCATGCCTAGGCTGAACAGCACAGGCTGCAAGAAAACTATCGGCCAACCGGGTTCGGATGGTGGTGTGGTACACCGTCTGGGCTGTTCTCCCAATTAGAGTCTGGGTAGCCGAGGCACATGCCCCACTTGAGACAGGAGAATGCTGGTTCGAATCCAGCAAGTCCCTCACACCACATTACTCGCGTGGTCATGTATGTGACGATGACGAAGGCACGCTGGATAGTCGTCGGTGGCTGAAATGCGTTCCTGCGGTGGACATAGACGGTTTAGGGTTGAAAGAGCTGTAAAGCGTCTGACTTTGGGGGATGTCGTCAAATGATATTCGAGTATGAGTGCCCCTTACATCAAGTTGGGCCGTCGCTTCACGTACCGTGCCAGTGTCATTCGTGTCATAGTCTCAAGACTGCATACACAAGAATGATTAAAAAAAAGTTAATTTCTATAAATCCTCAACTTCTCGTATCCGGACTTCTCGTAACTTGACTTTCGCATAAAATAAAATAATTTTTCTTATATCTTTGCCCATATTTGGACTATGTCATATGGATTATAATACTTATGTTACAGAAGAATTAACTAATTCAAACGAATCATGTTTTTAAATTATCTCTGCTCCTGGGATCACGATGTACTTGAACACTGTACTTGCCTTAACCAGTGTGCGGTTTTTTCTGTTATCGCCTTTTGCTCCTCTGCCCCTAGGCTGAAGAAGCCCTTTCGTAGGACATCGACTACTTGATCAAACATCGCCTCGGGTGATTCTTTTTCCTCACCCTCTTCAGGATGAGGGAGATTTTCAGATGGCATTGAATGGTTCGATGTTTCAATGTTTTTCTGAGTGTCGCCATCCAGCTGCCTTCTCTGTTTCTCGTAACTCCGCTTACAAGTATAGAAATCCTTAGATGTGATTCGAAGAAGCTCGGGTACAAGGACAGGAGCACTCCCTTTTATATCCTCTAAATTCAAGCCAGAAGAGCCATTTTCTGTGATAGCTGCCTTGAATTGGGCATGAGTTGCCTCGGATTCCACAAGTTTTTTGAGGTACTCTCAAGATGAAGGTGGCATCTGCTGTCTTACCCATGTCTGATGTGAAGATTTGACGTGGCCGATGTGAGGAAAGTGCATAGATACAACAACCCCATCTTCTCCTATTTTTTTCTTCGCGTTGAATCGTGCTTTACAGTCGCATCTTTTATCTCCTTCTATTCTTTTAGGATTAAGGCCTTTTGAATTCTTCTCTATTTCTACCGCTTTTACATTAGGCTTGCCGTAGAATGGACACCTGTAGTAATTGGTCCATCCACTAGTACGAGACGATCCTGAGAGAGGCTATGTTGGGATCAGTTTAGATGCGACGGCTTAAATTGAGGCAATGTCATATATATTCGACACTTTTTTGAGACCTTATTATTGTAATTATTCCATCTGATTTGATTTTTCTCGGAGTTTAACCTTGAATTAAATGACTCCTCGTTTAAAAATGCTTTCATGTAATCTTTCTCAGAGTCATCAATTAAGTTGCTGACAGCGCGGATTCGATTTAAAGACGGTAGCATTGTCATAACTACCACGAAGGACTAGCAGTTGGCAAAAATCTAACTCATTTTCATGCAGGAGGAATTTATACCTTCAAGATTGGATATATTATTGGGGTTGATATAATAATTTTGTCAAATAATACTATGTGTTGTGACGAGATATGATGTTTTCATTGAATTTATCTAGCTATAGATAAAGTAGATCATGTGATCATGTCGCTAGTAATTATAGCGTCTCATTACACCCCCCAGGAAAGGAATGCTTTAGATCAAGTTTAATTTGGTCGCAGAATTTTACATGTTTTAAGCGTTGTAAAGCCTCAGTAAGCCTGTCAGCTTAGCAAAGATCAGTGGGTGTATAATTTTGTTTAAGAAGTCCTCTCTTTATTGATTCCCTAACTGTTGCTTGTCGCATAAGAAAATGTCGATTTCTGGCGCTTATCTTTTCTGAGTTAGTAATTGAAATTGTAGAAGTGTTATCGATATCCGTTAAAATTGGTTTACTTCTATGCTGAATGAGTCCCGCAGTGGCGGGTTTAGAATTTGGGTGAAAAATTTCTTTGTACATGGGTCGAATCCATTGTGCAGCGACAGCTAGCGTGGTAAGAGCGGCGTGTTCGGCTTCGCATGTAATTTGAGCTGTAACCGTTTGTTTCTTTGACCACCATGTAATGGGAGAGCCATTGATGAAGAAGATAATTCCAGATGTGCCTTTGGATGATATAATATTGCCCCAACTACTATCTGACGTTGCTGTAAGATCAGACTTACCTATAGAAGAAAATAAAAGCGATGCAGATTTGGTTCGCGAGACATAGCAACAAGATGCTTGAGAGATAATAGAGCATTTGTTAATGGATTGCGTACATAGCGACAGAGTTACGTACTAGGTGTATGATAAGGGAACGTACACTGGTTAGAGGAGCTAAGATTGATACTAGAATAAGAGTGATCGGGTTATATGTGGATTGAATGTAATATTATGTTGTCACTGGATGATGTCTATAATCTCTACTACGAGGGAATCCCAGGCCTATTTATACTCCAATATGGTCTGTGCATGGATAGGACAAACATGATAAACACTTATTTATTTATTTGTTTTTAATGTCTACCGAGCGCTAGTTATAACTAAAGCCCCATCCCTAGGGGGACATGGTGACTGCAAAATGTCATACAACGAATATAGTGTGGTGGCAGAAGCGCCATTAAGATACATGCAGATACTGCGAGCGCTATGCAGCGGATTCCTCACATCGCTGGCTTAACTGGGACGGATGGGGCAGATTTCTGATAGAAACCTAACCTTCTCCAATATGGTGGCGAAACGCTTAGCTCCATGGGAGGTGCCGAGAAGAAAATCAAGTGAGCCCAGACTTCGACGGTGACCAGCCGAAGCCAGTCTTTCTCGCACCAGGGGGCAAAATACTAAGTGGGTGATTGACTTATTAGCCCCGCAGCAACAAGTCAGAAGGGCATCATTATAGTGAAACCTTTCGTGATAAGCACGAAAGTCACCATGTCCAGTACGACATTGGATTAAATACCCAAGATAACGGCGAGGTAGTCGTAGTTCCTTTGGAGGTTTTTTGGGAAATGGCATACCCAACTCACAATAAGTAGGGGGAGCATGAGATTGCCACCATGCTGTGGTCATATCCCATATCTGCCTTTGTATCTTTGCGCGGATTCCGGCAAGGGATGCGCCAGGGGGAGCTGGTTGACGGGCAGCCTCTCCTGCCAACTTGTCGGCCAACTCGTTACCAGGAATGCCTATGTGACCGGGGGACCACATTACTTGAACCTTGCCAGGAGATGCAATAGGAAGAATTCTCCTCGTAGGCCAGCGAGAAGCGAGATCCCGAAATTCCAAAATCTCCATTTGCGAAGACTTAGAGGGTGAGGCTTCGAGAAGGCGGTGTGCAGCCTCTTGGTTGTCAAGAATTACATTAATGTTGGTTGCAAAATGTGTCGAAGGTGCTGCTATGGCAGCCTTAAGGCCTGCTAGAGCGCCGATGATCTCGGAGTCGTAGACCTCAAAGTCGGGACCTAGGGGCACTTTCACTTCAATTATAGTGATATCTCTCTGCAGAACTACGGCACCTGCCCCAGCAGAACCGTTCGCCAGCTTTGAGCCGTCCGAAAAGACGAGAATATCCCATGGTGGCAGCTCTCTAATGCGCTCAGCAAATTCTTGGGCAGAGAAATCAGCTCGAGACTGATTGAGAGGGGATTTATAGGAAGGAGGAAAAAGCTGGGGTCGAGAGATGGGAGGAACGAGCTTTAATTTTTCCGTAAGGCGAGTTTGTGGGCGGGAGACGGTGGATCTTCTAACCAAAGGATGAAAACAGACCACGGCGGCCAGTCTAACAGCAGAGCGGAGGCGAATCTCCTCAAGTAATATATGAGCAGGCTTGAGCCACACTTCCCTTAGGAGTGCCGAAGTAGGCGTGGTCTTGAATACCGGTAAAATCGATCGGGCCAGGGTGACTAGAGCTCGAGAGATCATGTCTACCAGGTGCTGAGATCGGGTAGATGTTGGACGTCCTCGACGGAGGAAAGTGTGACCGCGCCACCAAACCTCGACACCGTATAATAGAACGGGTAGCACCGCAGCTAGGGCTGCAGTGCGTAGAAAAGTTGTTGGTACACCACGATTGGTATTTCCAAGCTGTCGTATGTGGGCACTGATTCGTTGCGTTTTAGCACTCCATTCTTGTACATGTTGTTTGAAAGAGAGTTTAGTGTCGAGGAAGACGCCAAGCCACCTCAGAGTAGAACTGGTAGTTCTTAGGACGTCATTAACAATTACCGGTGGAGAGGGTTGACGGGATCTGTGAAGATGTATGATTTCTGTTTTGTTTTCCGCCAAAGAGAGTCCGTTCTGACCGCACCAATGGGTGATGCTTCCAACATTGTTAGTGGTCAGACAAGAAGTGTCGACTAGCGTTTTAGCGACCGAGAGGATTGCTACGTCGTCTACGTATCCAAATGTAGGAAACCCGAGTTTGAATAAAGGCTCGAGAAAGAGGAGGAAAAGTAT
Source organism: Podosphaera xanthii (assembly GCA_028751805.1). Classification (NCBI taxonomy): domain Eukaryota; kingdom Fungi; phylum Ascomycota; class Leotiomycetes; order Helotiales; family Erysiphaceae; genus Podosphaera; species Podosphaera xanthii. Next base: position 97,957 of record JAPWIX010000006.1, on the reverse strand, counting down.
TGGGGAAGCAGGGGACCCTTGGGGCAAGCCGTGCGGAATTTCCAAGAAATCACCTACAAAATCATCCACTCTGAGGCGAGCCTTCCTGCAAGAGGCAAAGGAAGCAGCCCAATTCACGTATGGTAAAGGCCATCCCTGTTCACGCAAACGAACACGAAGACGGCCGGGCTGTATACTATCGAAAGCACTTTGGATATCAAGGGTGGCGAGAGTGCAAACTTGCTTTGTCTCCCACGCCTTTTCGACATCGTGAACCAGACATTCCACAAGATCCATGGCAGACCTTCCAGGTAGCGCTCCAAATTGCGTCGGGGAGATGATACGATTTGACAAGGCCCAGAAGGCAAAGCGTTTTGCAAAGAGACGTTCCAGCCCCTTCCCAATAACTGGGAGAAGCGAAATCGGACGCCAATTGGCGGGGTCAGTAAGATCGTCCTTGTGTGGTTTAGGAATAACTACCACTTCAGCGCGGCGGAAGATGCTGGGATGGTGACCATGTTCCAAACATAGGCTGTAAAGCTGAACAATCCACGAGCGCCACCTATCCACTCCCCATACAAGGCGGATGGCTGAGACAGAGAGGTGGTCGTGTCCCGGAGTAGTTGACGAAACTTCCAGAAGACAGTGGCGTACTTCATCTTCGTCTACGGATAGAGGAGCAGGGATCGCACGCAGTGGGCAGGTAGGGGTATTCCTGGGTATATCCGGCTGACCCATAGAGCGGGCCAGCTTAGTTCGAAAGAATATGTCTGCACGCTCGGTCGGGGTGCTGAAGGTGACACCTTGATGAATAATTGGGGGGGGACCAAAGCGACTTGATAGCTTCCGCCATCCAACAACTTTATGGGCTTCCAGGATCGAAGCCACATTATCCAACATGGAGCGCTTATGTTCGCGTTTGGCTCGTCTAACAGACTTCCGAAAATTATTGTGTGCCTCGCTAATGAGATCTTGGTCACCGCTATGGCGAGCTTCGAGATACTGACGACGTTGGTCCGAGCATTCGCGATTCCAAAAGTCTTTGCATGGGACGCAGGCAGGCCTCGGCGGGTTAGCTGCAAGCAGCATTGCCGAGAGAGAGACAATGCCCGATGAAGTCACCGCGTCCAGGCGCTGAGAGGTTGGGTCTCCAATAGGAAGGCTAGGAGGTGCGGTAGCGGAGAGGGCAAGTCGAAATACCTCAGCGTTCTCGTCGTTGAATTTGGGCAGCTTCGGCGTTGGGTGACGTCTAGATGACGAGAGTTGGACGAAGCCGGATATCGTCTCGTGATCGGAAGTGGAATGTGTCTCCGGGTCCACTCGGGCTGAAAGTCCTTCCATGTTCGTGAGTACTAGGTCGAGGACGTGGCCAGCTCGGTGTGTAGGAGCTCTGTAAGGCAATGCCGACCTCAGAGAATAGTTGTCAATCCATTCAACAAAGCTGCTGACGCCAGACGAACGGGAGACGTTGGGCTCCCATAGTTCGTGATGAAGATTAAAATCTCCCACGACTATTGTATTCGGTTGAACCGGCCAGCTTAAAAGTGCCTCGAGACTCTCTGGCATTTGAGCTTGAGGTTGTCGGTATACGTTTATGATCTCTAATGAAGGAGAGCTCTGGAGACGGAGGGCGATGATATCAGGTGAAAGACCACAGTCCAGCTGGATAGGTCGGAGGTTAGCTTTCTTTCGGACATAGGTTAAAACGCGCGGGCGCGAATTTTTCCAGTCACGATTAGGAGGAGTGAAAATGACATAAGCCGGATGGGCCTTGGTTACGTTCTTAGAGTTTATTGTTTTAGTCCAGGGTTCTTGGACAAAGATCACATCATACTTGCCGTGAAATGCAGCTTGAAGAAGAATGAGGTGAGAAGATCCACCACGCCCAACGTTTGCTTGAAGGAAACGGAGGCGAGGCGGGGGGGTGCTCCTTAAAAAGGCTCTATTGCTCATGGGAAGTACTAGTGGAGGAGTTGGGAGCTTGCTCGTCTAGGTCTACTTCCATAGACCCGTCCGAAGCAGAAGCAAGAGGCGTGAAGCTGTTCTGGCTAGCAGAAGGCATAGTTTGAGAAGGGACAGAGGGGACTTCCGTCAATAGAGTCGGTGCGTTGGACCTGTCGGGAGAGGAAGTTGCGACGGCAGCAGCTGCGCGACGTTGTTTCCGGAGCTTATTACGGTTCTGTGAACGGAAGTTTGTAACCGCTTTTTCTGAAGGGTGAATAAGTTTGCCCTTGAAAGGGCGAGGGCGGAGAGGGCAACTTGAGTCGTCTGCAGAATGTGGCCCTAGGCAGTTAATGCAACGACAGAGTTGGCGGCATTCTCCGTCGTGGCGAAGGGTACCGCAACGAACGCACAACGCTTGAGTGCGGCAGCGAGAGGACTGGTGAAACCCAAAGCAAGCATCGCATTGGACTACCTTTGGGTTAGGGATGTACCGTCGAGAAGGGGCGCTGTCAACAATTCAAAACGTGGACACCTCTTTAGGAAAGAAAATAACAGCCGTGTGCAGAGGATCTCGTCGATCTTCATGTATAGACCATTGGGCGCCCGATGGAGCGACGCCTGTCTGTGACTGGGCAATGCTCTTGACATCATCAAGCGTGGTTGGAACCAGATTTGAGGCCGGATTCCAGATAGTGCGTGGGATACGCTTGACAACGTACCCAATGCGATCCTCAATTTGGATTAGAGAGCCCGAGAGAGACGCTCTTATAGAGTTAGCATTGTCCAACGCAATTTTCAGCGATGCATCTGACGAGAAGGCAACGGTGAAACCGCTGGAGCAGCGAGAAACGGAGGCGATTCCATCCTTGAGACCAGGAACGATGTGGATGAAAGCAGACTTGACTGCAGTTACGTCTGCTCTGAGAAGTGGAGCTTCTTCAGAGAGACGGAAGATGGCTTTGGGACCCTTGGTGATAGCAGTTTGTTTAGAAACAGGCGTGCTAGAGGGGCGAGACGTTGTGTTGGGTCGGTCCGAAGACGGCACCGGAGGGCCAGTGGCAGGGTGGCCTGCGGCGGTCGCTGCCCAACTCTGCGGTTGCTTAGCTGTAGGGATAGGAGGTCGAGCTGGTACGCTTTGGCTGGGCTTGGGTAAGGAGCCCGATGGTTTAGGTTGTCTTTGGTTGTCGTGTCGCATAGGATGCCCGGAAGCAACCGCAAGGAGAAACGCGTCCATTTGCTCGCGCACGAAGGACTGGATGAGGGGATCGGCCTCTTCGACGGCTGACCAAAACTTGATATGGAAGGATTGAACCCAAGTAGCTCGACCCTTCGCAACGCGCTGAACAAGCTCGAGCTCTTCAGCGACGCACTGGGCCAAAGGGGGTGTTTGTTGTGATTTGGCCATCACGAGCGCGATGCCCAAGCGAAAATGCACTTGATAGGTATCGAATGAGAAATCGAATTAGAGTGAACAGCAGGAGAGGAATAAGGAGACGTGATGGATGTGTGTATCGAGTTGAGTGCATGACAAACACTGAGAACTATGTGTGCTGCCTCTCGCCTAACTATGCCACGTGCTCCATCCGGACTGCTGGTCATCCGTCTCTTCCGTGACCTCTGTGCGGCGGCACAAACATCACTCCGCTCATCCGCCAGCTTACACGCCCGCTTATGCGTCCTTCATGCCCATCATTTCTGTTAGTGCCAAGCACAACACAGAGTCGGTTTACAGCATACTGAATATCTGGCCGTATCATATTAGCTATGTGAAGTAATGTCCCAACAGCTGAACAGTATAGAGCAGCGTCATTTTTAGAGCAAGAGTTCTCTGTATCGCTATGAATGAGATTTTCATCTGCAAGTGGAGTGTTTGCTCCTTTGCAATGAACCATATTCATATCTTCACAGAGGATCTTGAGTTTGTCCTGTTGGTCAATTCGAATACCGTCAGAGTTCTGCTCAATATTAATACCAAGAAATTTGTTCATAGTACCTAGATCCTTGACTCAGAGAGCGTTGGCTAATGAATTCGCGGTTTGTTGTGTCCGGACTTCAGACTTAGGGATAATCATGAAATCATCAACGTATGTGGAGATAAAAGTGTCATCACGACCAGAAACGTTGGTGTCATACTTGAGTGATTGAAATCCCATTTGATGAAAAACTTGTCGAAGCTTTAACTGCCATCGTCTCGGCGCTGTTTTTAAACCATAGATGGCTTTGTGTAGCTTACAAACTAAGTCTCCTGATTTTTCTCTACCATGAGGTTGTTTAATGTAGATTGGACGGTCAATATCTGCATGAAGAAAAGCTGCTGTTATGTCCACATGCCGGATGTGGGAGTTATTGAGCGCTGCAAAAACCAATAACATGCGCATTGTGGTCGGAGGAAGAACGTTGGTGTCAAGTATATGGGCACAAGATGTGAAGGAACGGGATAGATGACGAGCAATGAGTGTACAAATGTATGTATATCTAATATGTGTGTATCAGTGATGATAGTAATTTTACATGTACAAGTAAAGATAATATTTATGTATGTACCAAGACTCGCTAGATGACTCAGCAATCTTGACAGTTGGCAAATGTATCGTCTGCATATGGTTCAGAAAAACCACGAACACACCACCTAGCTTTAAGATCTCCATTAGGTTTTTATTTTAATGCCTATTTGCCGGACATTATTTTACCCATTGCTTCAGATCGGGGAACAAGAGTCCAGACTTTGTTTCTTTCCATGTTTGCCATCTCTGTATCCATTGCTTTGCTCCAGTCACTTGACTTGGGTCCTGAGAGAGGAGTTTCAATGATCCTCCGATTGCTTGATTGGAAGGAGAGAATATGGGTCCTTAGGGGAAAAGATATTTCATGAAAACGTACATCACGCCTAGTAATAGTTCTATTAGTTTCGGGATTTAAGATGATGTGACTACCAGAAAATTCAATGACTGTCAGGAATAGGCCATGATTCATTGCGGCACTGATATTAGGTAATATCAGGTGATATCATGTGTCAGGATTAGCGCATACATAATGCTGTCACGTGAATAATAGTCAATTCACGTGTTGTCGCTAATCGAGGTCTAGCCTTCTAGAATCTTCTGTACTTCCGTCTGAACACTAGGGATTTTGGGTTAGGGTTCTATAGGTTTCCATACTATTCTCTCTTGTAATGGTTGATGGGCTTCTACAGCATTCTTTAATATTCTATGTATTTCTAAGATGGCCTGGTTGTCGGCCAGATGGCCCTTGTAGAGATGGAGTTTGGCTTGTGTATAAATAGTGGCTTTCCCTCTGTCTCTAGAGGTTCTTCAAACCTGAGTCTTGTTATCTACCGTTGTTCAATATAATCTTGTCTTGATTCACAGTCATTGTCATTGTCTAGATTCATAGTTATTGTTATTGTCTTGTCCACCGAGTTCATAGTCCTCGCCCGTAGTCCACAGCCACAGTCTACGCCAACAGTCCATAGCTTACAGTTCACGTCCAAGGGTTCTTTGATCACACCTAGCCACGCCTCTTACAATGACAACATAGATGCCTTCCTTAGCCTTAGATTGCAATTTATTTTGATTAGGCTCAAGCCAAAGAGCGCGACATCCAAATGGATGAAGATTTCGAATGTTTGGCAAATTATGAAAAACTGCATAAAATGGCAACTTGGGCGCTATAGTGTTTGGAGTCACACTAAGAATGTTAATGGCAGCTGTTAAAATGAGCGGCCATATGTTTTACCAGGTGTATGATTTGGGAACATACTTATGTGAAGGCAGCTAAGGATAGTTTATGGGAATAGATGTGTGAGTGTCACGGATCAACTATAGAAAGCAATGGGCATTTTTATGGATGATGGTATTTCTATAATTCAACTATAGAGAACAAATAAACTATGTAGCAAGAGAACTTTATATAGATCCTGTGTCCCATCAAGCTGCTATGTTTCATCATACCCATCTAGTAATACATCAGAAACACAATGCTGTGGCCATTGTGTTATGACCCTGTTTCTAAATGTACCCTCGCTTCTATGACCCATGCAACAAATCATGGTCATATCCCAAGTATGACACAAATGTTAGTCATGCATTAATGATAAATTGCCTGCGATGACCATCGTAGGCTACAGGCCAAATCGGCTTACTAGCCGTCACAGTGAGGTAGTAATACTTGAGAAATGTGTATCAAAAGAAGATAAGAATGATACTCTTCATGAGGGTGACCTGCTGCCTATTTATACCCAAATAATGTCCGTGCGTCAATAGTGCAAACAGAGTGAGCATACAGACCCGTGAGCTCCGGATCTCGCCTAACACGTCCTGGCACTCTAGCCCGACTGTGGCAGCATAATCCCTTCCATGGTCTGCTGATCTGTTCCTCCATGCCCACCAATGCTAAGCACAACACCATAAGCGTAGTGGTTGTCACAGTCTAGACAAGAGCGCCTGCGCAGCTAAATGTGTAGAGGTAGTTAATAATTAATTCTATGATCCAGATAACTAACTCGCAATTTACAAGTACATGTAGATATATACATTTCCCTCGAGCTGAACTACTCGCCCCACCTTGACACTATTCATGGATCGTAATATTCTCATGAAACAGAAGGTCTTCTCGTGCCACACAACCTCCCTGTATTGTGAAGCTGCCACGTAATAGCAAGTCTCCAAATAGAAGTCGGTCTGCTTGTATTAGCAAGTTTCAGTATAATTGAAACACCCTGCAGGACCAGGCCGTGCACAATTCACTATCTATGTAAAGTCTGTGCACGCCTATGCACAACATAGGCTACAGGCATAAACCAGCTTACCAGCTGCTACAGTGGTAAACCTAATTGACGGTGAAGTGGACGCATCTTTTCAGTTACTGTACGGACATTTTGTCCAACAACACCATTTTGTTCAGATGCATTAGATGAACACTTTTGCCATTCAATCCTACGAGAGATTAGTATTTCTTGGAGGTCAGAATTGGAAAATTCTATTCCACAGTCTGTGTGTATGCACATGGGAGTTATACCAAACTTGGTCTTTAAATGTTCAAGCAAATATTTAATTTGGTTGGGGACAGTTTTCTTAGAGTGAATTGGCCAGGCCCATTTCCATGAAGTAAATTCGTCAACTGCAAGAAGAAAACAGGTTGCTGTTGAAATTGGTACATCCAGCTTTGGATAAGATAGCTGTGTGCACTCAACGAGATCTACACATACTAATCTTCCTATAAGTTGCGAGGTTGGTAAAATACGCTAAACCGTATTAATACAAATCACTAGATTTCCTTTTACTTTAGATAGATATTATAAGTAGCTGTGTCTAAGTGGGAGTAATAAAAACAACTCCACACTTACGATTAACAGACTCCTTCTTGTGCCAATCTGTCTTCTCTGTGAAATTATCTCTCTCAAGTCTTACCACTTGCTGCTGCCACTACTTCCAAATAACAGTTGCAATAGGAATTGACTTGTCTGAAGTTACTGGAGATAGGAATTTCTGGTCACCAACTAGATCCATATGTATAACTGTACCAAATGAGGACAAAGTGCGAAGAGATCCATGTCCATTGCATTTAGTGATTTTGACTTTGGTACAAATTTCACAATCAGGAGGGGATTTATATTTACTAATACCAATATTTTTTATGGCCATGTCTTGGGCCTTCTCTCCAGGATGGCCAAGTAGGGTGTGCCAATTGCGATTTATTGAACAGATACTTGATTGACGTTGTATTAAATTAAACAGAATTGCAATCAATCTACCAGATATTCGGCCAAATATAGCACATACGGAACCATTGGGGCGGATAAGTTCTATGTCACGATAATGTGAAGGCCATCGTATGGAAAAGCCTTGTTTTTTCCAGTTGCGCCGTTGATAGAATACGATTCATTTGTCCTGATATATGTATAGCACCTGGAAGAAGTTCTATTTTACCGTCGATAGTTGGGAAGAGCAGATCACCGCAGCCCTTGGCTGTAATCTGATGACCGCCTGCTACACGTACAGTTTGGGGAATATTAGAATAGGAGATTAAATAAAATTCATTATCAGATACATGAAAGTCTGCTGCTGTATCTAGCTGATATCCTGTATCATCAGAAACATTCTTTAGAGAAAGAACATTCTTATTCCTAGCACTTTTATTTTGGTTAGACGCCTCCTTTTCCTTCCTAGCCTTCTTTCTGCATTCATCCTGACTATGACCTTTGATCCTACAAAAATTACATGCCGTTGATGCCTTACCTTTTGGATGAGTGATAGTATTGTAAGCAAAACACTCTGTTATTATCGCATCATGAGCAAGGTTTCGACACCGGTTTGCAACTTCCGGCTGGATCATCTGAATCCGATGAAGAGAGAACCTCATTATATGGAAGCAGGAATGAGTGACAGAGAAATTTTCTACGAGAGCTGTGAAACGTATGTTATATTCTTTAATGAAAATTTGGAGTGGCATGCCTTTTATGGCTGATAAAAGAAAAATCGATTTGTTATTGAAGATTTGTTTGAATGTGCCGCTGATTGAGACATATTGACTATGTTGGTCAGTATGGTCAACGGAGAGTCTCTCAGTTCGGTACGGATGTAAGGGACTGTTTCCCTCAATTTGGTAGCCCACCATGAGAACCACAAAGTGGTGGCTTTGTTGGAGGGTGAATGATTTATGAATGCGGCAGACGTGTCCGAAAGACCCATTAATCGCTGTATGGATTCATACCAATGTGTCCAGTTGGATGATGAGAGCGCTGGAATTGAAACTATCTTTTCAATGTTACTTAACCGTTCAGAAAGTGCCCAGACTTCGGTTTTCCTCGAGGATTCTCTGACTGAAACCTTAACCTCATCTTCGGTCGCAAAAGTGATATTTCCGATAACAATACTTTCGTAAGCGGTCGGATGGTGCAGTGGTACACCGTCCAGGCCGTTCTCCCAAGTAGAGTCTGGGTAGCTTGGACACATGCCCCACTTGAGACAGGAGAAAGCTGGTTCGAATCCAGCAAGACCCTCACACCACTTCTCTCGCGGTGATACTGTATTCGTAGAATGACGAAAGCATGCTCAGATAGCCACAGGTTTTTCTCGCTTTTCCCTGTGGTGGGTATTCACGGAAGAGGGTACATGTCGTAAGGCGTTATTCTCGTAGTGGTATCTGCAAATGAAATCTGAGTATGAGTGTTCCAAACGTCAAAATGAGTCGTTCTATAACAAAGAATACGTATCTTCCGAAAAATACCTACGTGGGCCTTCAGGCGCCGAAATAGGATAATAGAAAAAAAAAAAAAAAAAAAATACTTTCGTAAGTATTATCCTTGAGTGCCTCAGTAGAGGGCTTTTCTGAGTCTGACATCGTAAAGATGTGCGGGATTCGCTACACGTTTAATAAGAGGTGTGAAGAAGAGAGCACTTCAATCGGTGTCGTAAATAGAGAAACGGGAGCTTATAACGAAGTGGAAACGACTAAAAGGGCCATGACCTGTTGTGATGAAGCATGATATTTTCAATAAATTTATCTAGCTATAAATACATAGATCATGTGATCATGTCGTTAGTAATTATAGCGTCTCATTACACTATGTGTTGACAACGTGCAATATGGAGTATTAAAGAATTCCGATTACTTTCTATTCTGTGCAAGTAATTCTTTATATACATGATACTCGATGGCGATTCTTATGATCATTCACATGTAAGCTCCATCTAGACCTCTCAAAATCTTACTCTTAGACTTAGCAAAACTAACCATTTACTTCTTTGGTACTTGCCACTTTGCTAGAGCCTTCACGAGGCTAGTCCTTCTCGTGTCGTGTATACGGATACGAGTTATTATGATGTCACAATACTCCTACTTTACAAGTGCTTAACTTGTAAATTCTTATCATAATAACCAATACCCATCAGTCTACACAATTGTAGATATTGTTGTTTACCAAGACACTTTGTCAAACAGTCGGCAAGCTGCTCCTTAGTGTTGATGTATTCGATAAAAATTCGACCATCACTGATTAACTCCCTCACATAATGTGCTGCCACATCGATATATTTGGTTTTGGCGTGGAAGACCGGATTCTTAGTAAGTTCAATTGCAGCCTTATTATCACAATAGATCTTAAGACATTCAACTCGGCTAGTATACCCGACCTGGTAAAGTAACTCTGTAATCCAAACAGCTTCCTTGGCGTTATATAATATAGCTAGGTATTCTGCTTCAGTTGTCGACGTTGAAACCGTTTTCTGCGGCTTTGATGCCCAAGTGATAGGTGATCCAGCAAACATCCATAACTATCCTGTCGTTGACTTTCGTGATGGATGACCGGCGGAATTTGCGTCAGAGTAACCGACAGGAAGTGGTCTCCCTTCCATTTTCCCACTTGGATTTGCTGAGAATGTCAGGCGCTGACTCCTGGTATTGCAAGAATATCTTAATAAATGTATTGCCGCCGTCATATGCCTTTCTGCTGGTCCGCATGCACTCTGCGCTAGACGATTTGTTGGAAAACAATTCTGTGATCTTGTACCTCTTACCAGCCAGTTTTATTCCCCCAGCAATTTCTGGTACTCGTTGACATTCGCTTCAGCTTCTGGAGATTTTAATTCTTTTTGCAACAGGCTTTCATGATTCAATGCAGGCGTCCAGATTCGTTTTGCCTCAGCATCTGAAATATCATACTTCTCCATAAGACCCCTTATGTAGTGTTCTTGATCAAGGGCGATTTTCCTATTCTCCCTATCCCTAGTTATCTTAATACTCAAAATTAGTGTAGCATTTCCCATATCCCTAACTTTGAAGTGTGTTAACAAGTACTTCTTTAGCTCTTCAATCCGTCTCATATCTGAAGAGAAAATCAAAAGATCATCGACACATAGAGCCACTATCAATACCTTATCGTCGCTGACGAATACACTGCTGTCGGCTAGAATTGATGATAATCCGAACTCTTTAAAAGATTTCGATATGCACTTGTTCCAGACTCGTCCAGATTGTCTTAACCCCTCAAGTGATCTATTCAACTTCAGAGCCTTACCATCAGGTAATTCAACTCCATCAGCCTTTGCTAAGAAAATATCTTCGTCAAGCTGTCCTTGCGTAAATGCCGAAGTAAAATCCATTTGCTCTATCTCGAGATTCAAGAGTGCTGCCATAGCTATCAAAACCTGCAGCGTTTCCAATCGAACAACTCCGGAAAAAACTTCAAAAAAATCGACACCTTCACGCTGGCTAAAGCCTCTTGCAACCAGATGAGCCTTGTACTTATTTTTTTACCGTCCGGGAACCTTTTAACTTTAAAAACCCATTTGGTCGTCACTAGATTTGCGTTAACTGGCTTCTGAACAATTTTCCATGTGTTATTCGCGGTTAGTGATTCAAGAGTTTCTCTGACAGCATCATGCCATTTCCGATGCTTTACTGCGTTCTTAAACGACTTGGGCGTATCATCTAACCTTGATTCATGAGCAACAAATGCCAGTGCGGCTTGGTCTCGTTGTGAACGTCGTGTATCGGCTTCTCGTCCGAATTCCTCTATAAGTCGATTTGGTGCACGTCTCTTACGTTGTGGCCGCTGGCTAGTCGAATCGGAAACCTCAGTATTTTCCGACAGCTCAGATACCTGCTGAACTGGTTCTTCTTGACTTTGGCTAATTTCCTCAGATGATTCAGTCGAATGGAAGTCAGGCAAGTTAATATAATTCCGTGGCTCCTCCTGATCTTCTATATGCTCTTCTGGATCAAAATCTTCTTCATTACTGTTGTTAATTGGGTGATACAACACTGACTCGTCAGTACCCTCCATTAATGAGCATCCTTTCTGACTCTCTTTAAATGTGACATGGGAGCTTTCGGTAATTTTTCCAGTTCTCGGATCTAGAATGCGATACTGTCTAGTCGTCCTCCGATAACCAATAAATATCCCTTTCTTCGCATTTAGATCAAGCTTATCACGTTTCTTCTTGTCGATATGAACGTAGGCAACACAACCAAATACTTTTAGATGTCCAACGTGAGGACGTTGACCGATCCAGATCTCATAAGGTGACTTATCTTTATCAACTGATGGTGTTAAATTCCTCAAATAGCATGCAGTCACCATAGCCTCTGCCCACAAATGTTTTGGAAGGCCTGGTCCTGCTAACATTGAACGAGCTTTTGTCACGATAGTACGATTCATCCGCTCAACTTTTGCATTCTGTTCCGGCGTATTGGCTGTCGTAGTCTCGTGTATAACTCCTATCTTTGTGATAGCTTTCTTGAGTTCCGGCGCACCGTCTGATCGAACTTTAATCAGTTTTTCCCCAGATTCAAGTTCTACCTGGTGTTTCCATCCTAGTAGTATATCCAATACATCGGACTTATGAGTCATAAAATAGACCCAACACATACGAGAGAATTCATCCACAATGACGAACATGTGGCGATTACCTCCAATTGAAGGATGCTTGTAAGGACCCCAAGTATCCATGAAAACTCTCTCCAGTCGCTTAATTGCTGGATAAATTGGTGCTTTTCGATTCTGGATCCTTGTAGACTTACTCAGGCTACATGTATTGCACTCAGGAGAATCTTGTTTCTTGATTATTGGCATTCCATTTACCGCTTGAGATATTTGACCTAGTTTCTCTGGTCCAGGGTGCCCGAGGCGTCGATGCCACAACATTGTCTGCTCCTGTCCTACTGAATCAGCTCTTCGTGCTAACTCTTCAGTTTGGTATGCACGTAAAATCCACGTATCACCAACTTTAGGACCTCTTGCCTTAACTTTCTTTCCGCGGCTAATAGTAACCTCTTTCGCCCCAAGATTAACTGAGAGACCTTTAGAAGTGAGTTTACCGGGAGAGAGAAGATTTGAATGAAGTTCTGGAACATGAAGAACTCCCTCAAGAATGACGTTTTGACCATTTATGGGACAACAAATTTTACCCCGACGAACGACATGAAGGTTCAAGTTACTTTTCGCTGTTCCGGCTGTTGAGCTAAACTTTTCGTATTCGACAAAGATACTGTCGTCAGATGTCATATGACTTGTTGCTCCTGAGTCGACACACCAGTCATTAGTTCCAATATTTATGTTACCACATGCAATCCATGCGATACCTGCGGTCTCCGGCTTAGTGTCTTCGGCCTTTTTCTGCTTGCCCGTATCATCGCGCTTTTTCTTTTTACAGTCCGGCTTGATATGTCCAGGTTTTCCACAATAGTAACACTTTCGAGTCTCCTTTTTCGTGTCACCTGTGTCACGGTTCGGGATATTGAGGCAGAAGCACTGTATATCGTAAAGTAGTTTATATTTATCTATGAAGAGAGGAATTACATCTGCCCAGGTAGCATCTACTTATAACACTTCCAATGAATCGCCACCAGGCTCTCAATGCTACAATAACACCATGGCATGTAATACCCCTTGAAACATGAAACATAGGCAAGTTCCGCCAAGCTGAGTCCAAGCGTCCTACCCTGCCGATCGCTTGACGGGAAGCTAGCATACCCGGATAGGGCTGCATTAGTCTGTGCATATGATGACCATCATATGCTACAGGAAAATATCGGCTTATCAGCCGTCACATTGCCCTCTCTTCTTCCGGAGGTTGCCGTGGTCCCCTTTAGCTTTTCTTCTTTGCCATCTTTTTTGAACCGTTGATGACTCGGCAGGGCCAACGAACATGCCAGTTTCTGATTCTGCGGGACCATCATTGGTTTCAATTGGGCCATATTTTTCCTCAAAATCATCTAAAGCTGTAGTATCTTTAATATTATCAATAGGCTCCCAAGACGGACTTTTCCAACCAACCCATTTTACCATTGCCTGTCTGAATGTACCACGTCCCCTTTTTACTGTTCGTGGTCGAAGAATTGATTCTACTTCGTATTCCGTCTCTCCTAACTCATCAAGGACTGGCGGATTCAGCGCATCATCCCATATTTGGCTTGGATAAGGGTCATTTCCTGCTCTTTTTACCAGCTCAACATGAAATCTTTTGTGGATGTTGCCTGGAACATTCAGTTCAACAGTCAAGGCGTCTGGTACATTCGTCACTTCATATTTAGCATGCTGCCACGCTAACTTCTTTGACAGCTGGGGTGTTTGGACGTTGCGCAAGTCTAACCATACCTTGTCTCCCACTTGAAACCGATCTGGCTGTCGACGAAATTGATTAGCGCTACCCTCATTTCGCTGCTGTGCCGAGGCCATGGCTGCTTGTGCGAATTCTTGAGCATCTCGTAGTCGTTGTACATATTTTTCGCCTTCGATAGTCCCTGGATGTCGGAGCCTAGCTTCACTGTCCTGAATTGGTTCTATTAGCGGATCTAAATCATAGCCATTTCGGAGGAAGAATGGACTCAGTCCACCAATAGCAGAGCTTGGTCTCGAATTCAATGCTAATTGGGCTAGGGGGAGCAATTCCATCCAATTATCCTGTGCGTAGCAAACAAATGATCGTAAATATTTATATAGCTGCTGATTTGCCCGCTCACTTGCATTGGACTGAGGGTGATATGCAGTTATCAATCGTTGAGTAATGCCTGTCAATTTGCAAAACGTTTTCCAAAAATGACTTAGCCAGTCACTTCCCCTATCGCTTGTAAGAAATCGTGGAAACCCGAAGTATCGATAATAACGATCCACAAACAGTTCTGCGCAATCCTTAGATTTCATTGAGCTTGCCCCGAACAAGAAGATATCTTTGGATAAACGATCAGTGATAACCATTACGTTCTTGCAGCCCTTTGATTCGGGAAGATCGGTGATAAAATCAATTGTTAGCTCACACCCAATTCGTTCCGGAATCGGTAATGAGCGAAGAAATCCCGCCTTCGCCTCTCGCCACACAGTAGTCCTGCCGCAAACATCACAATTTCGGATAAAACGCCTTACCGATTCTCTGAGTTTCGGCCAGAACCATCGGCGTAGAAGCATTCCTATCATTGTATCTCTACCCGGATGACCTGCTAAATTGCTGTCGTGTATCCTCTGCAGAATAGCCGTTCTCAAAGGCTCAAAATTCGGCACCCAGATGCGGTTCTCTCTACCACGTAAAATACCATCTGCGGCTACCGTACACTCAGCAATGTTGGCCTTTAACTTCTGAGCTAAATCTGGTGGGAATCCCCTCTCTCCAGCCTGGACCGAGTCACGTGCTCTTCTCCAATCAGTATCCTTTTCTACTCCTTGTATCCACAAAGCTTGAATCTCATCTTCCTCAAAAACTCATGCTTGAGTAGCTGGATATTCTTTTACACTACCTGCCGTTTCTTCTACCTGCACATCCACTGGGTTCGTAATCACTTTGGGCAGTAACTGCATTACCCTGCCGGCTGTTCGCTCATCGCTTAGCCCTCTAGGCTTATCTTGGTCACGACGCGAAAGCGCGTCTGGTCTTTCACAAGCGCTTCCAGCGCGCCATTTGAGTAAGAAATTGAACTGCTGCAATACGTCATTGTATCTTGCTTGGCGCTCGTTAAGCAAACGGATGGACGCAAAATAATTCAGATTCCTATGATCACTCAATATAGTGAAAGGTTTACTAACTGATCGTAATTCTGCCTGCCATTCCTGCAAATATGCAACAATTGCTAACATTTCCTTATCATGAATAGGATAGTTAGCCTCAGCGCCGTTTAGTCGTCTTGAAAAATAAGCCACTGGCCGCATCCTGTCTCGGTCGTCTAGCTGAGATAAGCATCCGCCTAATGCATATCCTGAGCAGTCAGCTTCCATTACTGTATCGCGCTCAGGATCCCATTGCGCCAGCACCGGCTCTGATGCGAAAATCCTCTTTAATTTTTCGACCGCTCCCCATCGCCACAATGTCTGCTTTTTCGTCAAATTTATCAAGGGCGCCGCGATATCAGAGAATCAATCAATGAAACAACGGTAGAAATTTGCAAATCCAAGAAATGATCGCACACCTTTAACCGATGACGGGTCCTTCCACTCTAGGATTGCCTTAACTTTGACTGGATCTACCGTCACACTTTACCCGGCCCTAACAATGAACCCGAGATATTTCACTTCTTGACACAGGAATTCGCATTTATCAATGTCTAGGTAGAGTCCAGCGTTATCCATCTTCTCAAGAATACTCCGGACTGTTTTCCAATGATTTTCTACACTTCCATCAGTATACGCCAAAATATCGTCCATGTAAGCAGTGGCGTCAAGGTCTAAGTGTTCTCGCAAGTGCTCATTCACATATCTCTGAAATGTGGCTGGTGCGTTGACCAGTCCAAATGGTGTGACTAGCCATTCAAATAGCCCAAGCCGACATCGGAACGCTGTGAGCCACTCATCTCCTTCTCTAATTCTTATACGATGAAAAGCTGATTTCACATCTAGCTTCGTAAACCACTTTGCCTTGGACAATTGTCGTAAGGTCTCTTTGAATAAGGGAATAGGGTACCTATCTGGTATCGTAATTGCGTTTAATCCTCGATAGTCAACACAAAAACGCAGTCCTCCGCTTGGCTTCTTTGCAAATAAAACAGGTTCTGCTGCTGGTGAGGAGCTCGGCTTTATCCATCCCTTATTAAGAAGATCAGTTAAAGTCTTCCGCAGAACTAGCAGTTCTTCGCGCGACATATTGTACAGCGGTCCCCATGGTGGTGTCATCGGTTTCCCATTCTCTTGCTTGAGATTAATCGCATGATCTAGACTGCCTCTTACGGGAGGTAGCACGTCAGCACCACTACTATCCGCAAATAAATGTGCGAAGTCTTTTACTTGCTCTGGTAAACGTTCCCTAGCTTGTCCTAATGTTAATTTAGGCTTGGGACGTAATGCTTTGCTGATATCTTCTAGCGTAGCCTTACAAACTGGAACTGATTCAATCATTGCAACCATCGCCTTCACCGGAGTACAACGAGGACGGGCGATGTTTCCCAGATTTTGCCGCCACTTTCGAGAACTGAAGATAGAGCCACCACTCTTCCGTAACTCAAGTCTCTGCTCTATTGAATATATCACTGCATCCTGGTCTTCCAACCATTTCTTTCCGAGTATTAAATCGTGTGCGCTATTTGGGACCACATATAGCCACAATTTTGGCGTAACATATCCATCCAAATCCAGTGACAAGTATGTAATCGAATCAACTATCGGCTTATTTATCGACGAGTCTTCTGCGGTCTCCAAAACTCTGGGAGATATTGAGGAACGAGGAAGCTTTAGTTTTGCGGTTAGATCTTCATCGATTATGGCTGAACATAGACACCCATTATCAACAAGTGCTTGCACCATTTTCGTATCGTTCAAAAGCGCATTAACCAGAAATGGGGTTGTATTCATATTTTCCTCTTCACGCGCACCTTCTTTTGGGACTTGAGAGTTACTGTAATTGGGGGTCCTTGAAATATTTTCTGATTCTAACTTATCTGGTTTGTCCCTGACGTCCTGTGTAACCAAATTCTGGGGTGCTTGTCTCCGTGCTGGTAACAGAGGACAAAAACCTGTATGGCATCCCTTTCTCTCACAACGGAAGCAACGTTTTTCCTTCCTAAATCTAGCAAGTTGATCTCTTGTCTTCCATTTGGCAACAAAAACTACACTATCAATTTTCGGCAGCCCGTCGGCGGTTTTACCTTGAGAAAATGGCATTCTTAATATACCTGATAGGATTCTGATTGATATTCGCCTATACCCAATCTCCTATGACTCCAAACACTAACTTGCGATGCTGCTGAATATTTTGAAGCCGCTGTGGCCCCGAAATCTGAACTGAACTGAAGCTGACTATCTCAGAGCCGCTGTTGCCCCGAAATCTGAATTGAACTGAAGCTGATTATTTCAGAGCCGCTGTTGCCCCGAAATCTGAACTGAACTGAAGCTGACTATTTCAGAGCCGCTGTTGCCCCGAAATCTGAACTGAACTGAAAATAAAGTTATGAGACAGATAAATATATGTCACGGTTCGGGATATTGAGGCAGAAGCACTGTATATCGTAAAGTAGTTTATATTTATCTATGAAGAGAGGAATTACATCTGCCTAGGTAGCATCTACTTATAACACTTCCAATGAATCGCCACCAGGCTCTCAATGCTAGAATAACACCATGGCATGTAATATCCCTTGAAACATGAAACATAGGCAAGTTCCGCTAAGCTGAGTCCAAGCGTCCTACCCTGCCAATCACTTGACGGGAAGCTAGCATACCCGGATAGGGCTGCATTAGTCTGTGCATATGATGACCATCATATGCTACAGGAAAATATCGGCTTATCAGCCGTCACAACCTGATGGGCTACCCTCAGCACGGAATGCAATATCATCCGGCTTCTCTTTTGTCTCAAATTCAGCTTGTCTAAGTCTTTCCACGATCTGTGCGAAAGTGAAGTCTGCCGCCACAATCCTCAGCGTTGCCACTGTTGTTGAATATTTCTCCGAAAAGCATCTGAGTAAGGCGTCTTTCTTTGACAAATCTGTGGGTTTATCTTGCATCGAAATTCCCCCTATACGGGCTTGTAATTGTGATAGCGATGCCGCAACATCATCTACTTTCCTCTTCGAACTAGGTGAAGAAAACTGAGACTGGAGTGATGACAGCGTTCCTCTGCTGGATCCTCCATTAACTTCCCCCAGTTTTTCCAAAATCTCCTTTGGTGTTTTAAGCCCTAGTAAGTAAGTCCTCTGACTTCCTGCAGCAGTTTTCAAGACGACAGCAATCTTTGCTGCTTTGACCCTAACCGTTTCATCAGCATTACTTGGTATATCTTTGGTAATAAAATCTCCCCAGCTCTGTGATTCAAGATAGTCATCTATCACATCCCTCCACTCAACATAGTTTGAGTGTGTCAAGGCCATACTCTTGAGCCCTTACACAGTGAAGTTCCCCGAATCGTCCATGTTGTGTATTCTGTCCGTACAATAACAACCCTCCGCAGAGTCGACAACGAAAACGAGGTAATATATAACTCGAAAACTGAAGATGAATTAATCTGAAAATCCCGGTTGCGCAGTGAGCAAATCCGGGCTCATAACAATTAAAGAATTCCGATTATTTTCTGTTCTGTGCAAGTAATTCTTTATATACATGACACTCGATGGCGATTCTTATGATCATTCCCATGTAAGCTCCATCTAGACCTCTCAAAATCTTACTCTTAGACTTAGCAAAACTAACCATTTACTTCTTTGGTACTTGCCACTTTGCTAGAGCCTTCACGAGGCTAGTCCTTCTCGTGTCGTGTATACGGATACGAGTTATTCTGATGTCACAATATGGAGGGTATCCGCATACGTTCTATACTCCCAGCTTCTCTGTAAGTCACGTGGTAAAACACACAAATGTTTATGCAATGAGGTAGTCGGGTGGGGTGGAGTTAGGATTCAAGCAACAAGGGGCTGACTAATCCACAAACCTGTGTCAAAGTGCCGCGCCCTACGAAGGACTCAACCTCCATGACCATTCTGGCCCAAGATCTGATGATACTGTCTCTGAATTTGAACCCATTTTTCCTCTTCACCTCTGACCACAGTACTTCCCAACGGTCCCTCGGCACTGGGTGGTCCCGAACAACTCAAAAAACTTGAGCCCGCGCTACACTCCCAATGCTTCGAATTAGATAAGAGAAGAGACTCCCGAGCAGCTAATTGACTTGAACGGTAAACAATGATGAATTTACGAAATTACAAAACGTATGTGAAGAGCGACAAGTCAATGTATAGGATCATGTCCACAATGTTTATGCTGGCTGTACTCGAACCAGTACCAGGTGACAAAGTAACGTTACGAACGAGAGATTCTAACAAGTAACGTTATTTTACCATCTTTACATACTCGTACTTGAAACAAGTACCACTCCCGCTCTGGGATATACTCTCTCCCTAGTCCTATGTAAATTTCTATAAGACTAGGGATCACATTGATTCTTGTACCAAAGTACATGTCAGACATGATAATACTCCCTCCCTCAACTCAATCCCCATGATCCTGATGGCAGGGGAGGGGTGACGATTATTAGCTTGAGCCTTCTCACTAGCATCCAGATCAATTTCTCTCCCACCTCCTCGTGAACGCCGTCTGCCTGACCACTACAAGACCAACGGTCATTTCGGCATTAAATTTTTAGTTGACACCCGCCGGACAACAATTCTACCACTAAATGATCCATCCTTCGCAATCTCTCACCGAACATTACGGGGAACATGGTTTTACATCTGTGCATCAGTCACAGTTCGAGTATTGATGTGTGGGCAATCGTGTCAGCAGAGGTAGTTGCCAATTTTCTGTATCTGTCGATACACGACCTATGGGCTAGTTATATACTTGATACATACGTTTTCGAATGCTCGCTACCGCTCAATAAATCTTCATCACATACCATACAAGACGAGTCTGTATGTCTGGTGGTCGATGTCTAGAATATTCTAGTAATTTCCAAATTAACACGTGCATTCAGTGATTCCAGGGTGTGTCATTGGGGATATCCACGTGAAGGTTAGCATGGATGGAAACCTCTAATTCTTACTACTCATGCTACAAAATAATAGTCACGTGGTAATATATACAGATCAATCAACTGACTGCGATAACCATCGGAGGCTGGCTGCTGATGTAGATATAATAGGCGTCCATAGGACGACGGAGACGCCTGGTAGCCTTAGGCTACGCAGGCGCGCCAAGCGCCCTCCCGAGGGCTCAGAGGCCGGGTTTATCCTGTGAGCCTACTTGGCGTTAAATGCTTACTACTACTACTACTACCATCGGAGGCTGCGGGCAGGAAAAATCACCTGATCTCTTCTTTTTCTGCCGACTCGGCCGAAACCGCGCTCGCTTAAAGGGCGGACCTCGACACCCGAGCCCCGGAATCCGATGGGTATTAGGGACTGTGGAGGGAGGAAAATCTTTCGACAACTGGCTTTGGGCTACCTCCTTATTTGACGAAATACATCTCCGCCGCTAGTATGTCCCGTTGACATAGAGAAATCTTCTATCGATCTAATATTTTCTTAATTTTCTTTTCTTTTCTATTTTTATTTCTTTTTTCTTTTCTTATAAGGTGTATCTTTCGCCTCTTCTTTCAAGTTAAACCTGGTACAGGGTATCCCCTACAATCTTCTAGACAAGTATCAGTCTACAAATAAAACATGCAGAGACCCAGTGGAAGGGTGCTCTCTATATGTGTATTTTAGGCAGAAAAGTTCCAGGCAGAGAGGTCTGGATCTATGGGTAGAGGCTGGGTCTTTTGGGGCACTGGCGCGTCGGGTAGCTATTATAGGCTGAGCTAGCCGGCACGACGCTAAACAAGGAAAAAAAAACCCCCATCGGAGGCTGCCGGACCGTTAAGGCTTACAAGCTCGACTACCCTTTAATTCGACGAAATCCAGCGAACCGACTAACCAGTAACTGATTCAGTTCACTCATCTTTTGTCATAGCTATGAAGCTGAATACAGTATGATTTAAAACAAGAAAAAGACCGCCTATCTCCCCCGAGCTGCATGCGCATCTAGCCCAATCTTTCCCTCTTTTTCGTAGCAGGCCCCCCCCCTCCACAAGAAGTTACACCGTAAAAGAGACCTAGCAGAAAGGCGCTCTTAACTTTAGATTTGACACTCGGGATGCTAGACAGAAAGGCCTAGGCCACTCTCTTCCGTTTGAGTCATCTAGATACTCATTCGTCGGGTAACTTTCGAAGGCTGGGCTTACCGGCATGTGTTACCTAGTTTCACACTGCTGTGCGCGGACACGACGCTGAAGTTATAAAAAAAAGGCTGACACACCGTCCCAGCATCCTCGCATCTCTGTGCAGGATGAGGCCTGATCAACTCCTATGTTTTAACCTAGATCGTGTAACTGTGAACCGGCGAAGGGTCCAGGTGATGGAAAAAGGTTTATGGTAAGCTCCATCTCGGAGACTTTCGTCAGCGCGTCTCGAATGAACGGTGTCAGGAATGATTCAGCGCAGGACCGGAGCCGTTCCGAAGACTCCTGATGAGAACCGTTGGGCTGTGACGCGTGTGCTGGATAGAGTTTGAAGTCGTGAGATCATGCTGAAGAAATTGGTGTGTTCTTATTAGTGGAGGAAGAAGAGAATACTTCAGCGTAGGGCGTCAAAATATGGGATAGTGGTACTGTTTTCTAGCATGGTCACGCGCACGCTAGACTTGGCACCATGGGGATATAGGAACGCGATGATGTCTGATACATACCAAGCATGGTGCTTGGCACCGTTAACCCAAGTATTCACCAACAGTCCTTGAAACGTTATTTCGGCTCTATTCCTTTTCTAAGTCTTTGTATAAGTATTTTGACGGCCTCTCATGCGTTGTTACGTTCCGTCTGGAAGATACGTATTGCATCAGACAGCACTCTACGGCAGGCACCCCTATTAAGAAATATGTCTCCTGGGATTTACCTTCTCAATTCCAGACCATGTCTATGAGACTGTTACGGGATAGATCCCCGAGGCTTATTCTGGCTGCGCCAGAACGTCATTATTCGCGAGGCTGACCGCTAGCGAGGCTGGTATCGCCAAGACCATTATTGGCGAGGCGGATATGTCGATACTCGCAAGGCTGGCCCTTATATTAAAATGGTTGGAATCCGTATTTAACAACACCACTAATCACGAGGTTGGAGATCGCAGTAATAATAGTTACAAGCAGGCTCTATGCAGGGAGCGCAAATATGTATATATATGAGAAGGGAAATTCTTCCCAAGTTCTTTCAGTAGATTAGAATAATTAACTGATTTTATATTTGGACTTGCTCTGGTGTTTACCACCACCAATTGATCCCGCAACAGAGACGAGGGATAGGTATACGCAGGTGAGATAAAATTATAGCCATTCTGGGATTTTTTTTTACTCATAATCCCATTCAATTTCTGGGACTGGGGATAAAGTAACTTCTAGAAGAATAATATTCTGTATAACGGGAACCAACAGTGATTGGTAGAAGAGAAAGTGTCTATAATTATAAATCATTTCGTTTGTCATGTTGATGCCTCCAGCCAATCATCAGAAAGCTATTTAAGTATATTACAAAGAATGTGACTAAGAAGAATTTCCGTTCCGATCGCTCCAAACCGACTTGGTAAAAAGATATTAACAAAATTTTCATTAGACATTGCTTAACTGCAACTGAAAGGGCCGTGAACTTTTCCTGCGGCATACTGATTGAGCTAGAGATATCAGGTTAGCTGGGTTCGACTATTGGCGGGGAAAGGCTTACGGTATCTTGGATACTAGCATACGTTCCTCCAAATAGAACAATTAAGCCAATAATAAATATCAAGCCATTAACCAAAGATAAGACTATATTTTCTCGGGAGCTCCATGATCCTTTTTTAATGAGCTTAAACCACATCCAGGCAGGGAAATAAAAGGTGAAGCCTGAGACAAAAAGACACGAGGAAATGGCGAGGAGGTCCGAAAAGAAAGGTATTGACTCAGCAATAATCCAGGCGATCAGGGTAATAACGGCGACGAGGACGATCCACGAGATCCAGCCTTGCCGAGTGTTGATGTGTCGGTTAGGTGAGTTTTTGTAGTACCGGCCATGAATATAACGAGCGACGACTGTGGTATTAATCGATCCTGAAATAAAGATGACGGGCAAAGCGACTCCAAAGGCAACCTTCGAGAGAAGTGGACCAGCGGAAAGGAGCGAGGGAGACTTGACATTCGGGCCGACAAACATAAAAATGGTGATACCGGTGAGGCAGTAGACGAAAATCTCAATCACTCCCAGGGACATGACCGACTTTACAAAATCTTTCGGCGTGTGCATCTCATCCATAAATGAGAACTGGCACACGGCATAGGAATACGCAAAAATAATGTTCCCCAGAGAGACGAAAGCTTCGACGAATGTCAACCCCTCTTTCGGCCATATCGACCAAGGTACGGCAGCAAGTCCACCAGGGGCATTTGACTGGGTCACGGCGGTTCCGATCATGGTGATCCCGATTGCAAGGACGACTGAAACAAAATCAATGTAGCCCAAGATGGCGACTTCGGCGAACGATGGCGGAATCGCGAGGATAAAAAGAATCACACCTGATATCGCAGAAAAAATAATCGAGCACGTTCCATAGTTGGTGATATTTCCAAAAGCAATAGCGCCGGTTAAGCTGTGCGATCCGATCAAGAATGTCAACTGGAGACAGAACATAACGCTCACCAGCTCATACCCAAACTTGCCCATCAGGAGACGTCCGGCATCGGCATAGTGACTAACATGCGGATAGGCGAGCTTGACTTGTCCGACGACGTAAGAGGTATAAATTGCAACTAGTCCCAATAATACCAAAATGATCACGCCCAGAATCATTCCCAACTCTGCAAACGCCAACGGAATACTCAAAGTGCCCAACGCAATCGCCTCAACCAGCATAACCACTGTCAACCGCTTCCACCCAAGTTGATGGAATTTATCTCCCCCGGTTGCATTATTTTTTTCCATATCTTTGACGTCTAAAACTTCTCCTATTTCTGTTTTATTTTGGTACATGGCGGGCTCGGTCAGGCTTGATTCCTTTTCTTTTTTTGATGCGACATCTTTCGTCGTAAATTCTGCCATAATTAAGTATGATGATTATTCTTTGAGAGGAAAGAAGCTCTTTTGTATATTTCTGGCAATTGAAGAAAGAGCGCGTATCTATCGATGCACGTAAATAGACGAGTTTTACTGAATATTAGAACAAACAGAATTAAGGGATCGCAACAGCAGAGCCGGTTGGAAAAGTAGAAAGAAAACTGGGTGGATGAGGAGCTACCATAGGAAGAGTTGATGTACTTATATATCGAGAAGTGCTTGCAAATCTGAGTGTAATAATTTGTAGTATTGCTTGGTGTTCTCAGCCCCACCTTTTTGTGATCAAGGAGCAGGGGTGACAAGCGAGAAGGTGAACGACAAGGATAGATCCATGGGTGTTAAATTCGAGAAAAGATAAGGCGATACTGAAAGCCAAGGTGATGTGGAGGCGGGAGGATTCCTCCCAAGTAACATTTCGCTACTGCCGGGACTCTCGGAAGGCGGAGAGATAGTGATAAGGGGGGAGAGGACCTAGAAATCAGGGAAAGGAGGAGTGAGGGTCAGGGCGAGGGCACGAATGATGATGCGGGAAGGGATCGTGCCAAAAAGATGTGGCCGAGGGGATAGCAAGCGGGAGGACTCCATGTCGAGAGAAAAAGACAGTGACCGACCACATTTTCGGTACCGCCGTCGACATGTTCGCGCCGAATGCCGACATCAGTCGTTTCAGACGTTCATCTTGTCCATTAACTTTCGTTGCCGTCGGTCGAGCGATGTCACCCGAAATTTCTATCTGTGGTCTGCGGATTTTTTTTGATTTGTTCAGCGTCGCACGTGGATGGGTATGCGGGCCCTTCCCAGCACGATGTCGTCGTGCGACGACACGTCGATTTTCATGTCGTATTTTGGTGACGCGTCATGGTTGCGCATCGACGTGACGCATGACACAGCGGAGAAATCGATGAACGTGCAGCAGCTGACCAGGACTATTAAGCGAGAGTCTAAACCGAAATGTTTAGACGATTGACTAAACCAGAAAAGTGGAGTGCTGTAGCTCGTAATCTTCCATGTCAAGTTAAATCGGCTTCTCGGTAACGTCTCGTTAGTCGGCCCGGGATCTGACGGAGGGTGGCCGAGGTTATTAACGAATCCCGATCCTTTTCTCTCTATATGATAATCTCTTTTCCTCGTGGTAATCATGATTGAGATGAGATAGGGCTAAATGGGGAGGGATCGATAGTTAGATAAAGCGTTTACCTCATTCGACGGTACAAATTATATCTACATGGTCTGTTTATCCTCGTAATATTTCGGGTCTTTACGGAATCCCTTGACAATCTTTTGACTTGAAAATAATTCAACACAAGACAAGAATCACATTGATTAGCTAATTACACTCATGTCTTCACGATTCGCCAACTGCTAAAATGATAAATATGTCGAAGTTTCACCAGTCCGAGTTAGGCCCTATCCACGCTCAAAAAAACGCTGTGTTATCATCTCAGGATGTACACATCTGTCGGCCATGACCAGGGTATGTCTTATTCCCTAAGCCAAGGAATCATTGAGAACAGTGCCCAGATCATTTGAAACATTTGCGATCTTCAACGGCCTCTACACTCTTGTGTTGAACTGAAACACACGTGTACACCACTCTACTGCGGGGGGAAAGAACTTGTCGCAATTTTGATATGAATTTTCTATGTCGTTCCCTCGCATAATCTCTTGACGACATACCAGCTTCAGATTAACTTATAACATGTTCTATCCTTGTAATACAATATATATTTACAGTCGTCCCTCTCTAACTCGATAGTGGGTCCCGGTATAAGTGTTGAAAATATTCATTGAAATTCAACCATTTATATTTGCAATACTTACCCCTGCGTGCAAAATAACCTGTAAGGGTAAGTGTTGCAAATATAAAAGTCAAAGTTACAATGAATGTTTTCAACACTTATACCGGGACCCACTATCGAGTTAGAGAGGGACGACTGTAATAGAAAGAGAGAAAAAACTGTTATCTCATATCTTAGACCCAAATTGACTTTGAATTTGGGCACCGCATAAAACTAATAGTACCTGTACTACTAGAATTGGTATGTTATCACGCGAATAGAGATAAACGATAGGAACAGGATGGGCTTGACTAACCTATTTCGGCTGATTAGGACTCAAGATACAGATGATATTTGGAAAGTTCATTCTTGCTAATTTCTCGAAACTGGATAGACATTAAAATTTGGTGTCATGGTGTAGTTGTGTATATGTATCGGTTCGCGCGTGATCTCCAAATGATACCTCGACCATAGATAGGACAACAACAAACTTTCACCAGTTGATGGAACGGAAGATCAGCTAAGGAAAGTAACAGAGTGATGATTAACAGAAAAGAATTGGACAAGTTCGATGCCACGGCCTCGAGGAATCGAGCGATAAGTGGTACGGAATATTCACTACCTATCCGCCACTTGACCATGTCATTGCATTAAGATGAAGATGAAGTTGAAGAACTCTCAATTCAAGATTCCTTCCAACCAAGTTTCACGAATCCGCCGATAAGCCTCGGGAATAAAAATTCTGCGGTATCATTCGAGCAAAGCCGCTTTGTAATTAAATATTGAATTGCCTGTTGCGGTAGTGTGGTCTGGTTGTACCAATAAGAAAAGGCTGAGCTAAATTCCAATT
Source organism: Podosphaera xanthii (assembly GCA_028751805.1). Taxonomy (NCBI): domain Eukaryota; kingdom Fungi; phylum Ascomycota; class Leotiomycetes; order Helotiales; family Erysiphaceae; genus Podosphaera; species Podosphaera xanthii. The sequence continues at coordinate 70,883 of JAPWIX010000006.1, read as the reverse complement.
CGCTAAACCCAATCAAGAATTCTGCCACAGGGGCCCCTTGTACAGTAGAGCCCCTCTTAGCTAATAGTGGGTCCTGGTATAAATGTTGAAAAGATTCATTGTAGCTTGGGCTTTTATATTTGCAGCACTTACCCTTACAGGTCATTTTGCGCGCAGGGGTAAGTATTGCAAATATAAAGGGTAAAATTTATATGAATCTCTTCAGTAATTATACCGGGACCCACTATTAGCTAAGAGGGGCTCTACTGTACAGGGTATCAAGAGTAAATAGTCAAAGTTGCAGCACTAAAGATTGATACTAATTTGCGTTAATTTTGTGTGTCATTACCGCTCTAACAGACAGCTCAATCTACAGAATAAATGCCCACTGACAACAATCTTTAGGGCTGCAACTTGGACTTTTTACCCCTGATTCCCTGTATATCGTGCCAAAACTCATCCCCGACGATAACTATGATAAGACTACGACCCCTAGTATGTATAGGAAGTGTATTACGTGAACGATGGCCTTGTTAGCTGCTTCCCATTTTCGGATTTATTTTTTTTAAATCATATTGTATTCAGCCCTCATAGCCATGACAATGATTTAAATACATTTTTTTATTAACCTTTTTCCCTATATCCCTAACTCCGCCCTCCTTTGGCACTAGTTTTGGCTCATAACTTAATGAAGACTATCCAACATTTGTTTCATCCGGTGGTTGCACTCCTAAGCAAACATTTAGCGATACAATAATTTTTTTTTTAAAAAATATTTCTTGGTGGAATGGTTGGGCTGTTTTTTGTTAAATAGAAAAATAAAATAAATTATGACATAAATCAATCTTAAATAAATAAATAGAGAGATGATGTAGATAAAATTTCAAAAGGAAGCATTATAATTTTGTAACGTGAATTGATTCATAGAATGTAATTGTGCTATGTGTAAGTTTCAATTTGTGGGCATTTATATTTTGAAATGAACTGACTGGATTGTAAGAATTTCAGAAGACAGAGTCTACCAATTTTGGTATTGAAGAGAATGGCCAGATTTAGTGGTTCAAGTCCATCAAATTCCTTTTTCTTCTCTCCAACAAAATAGGTGTAATCAAGTATCAGATGTGGCATAGTTTGTATCTCCTTGTTACAGAAGTTACAAATGTCACTATTTACTTTCCCAATCTTGTAGAGATAGGCCAAGTTGTTCCCAATCCCAGTTCTTGCCTGAAAGTATGATGACTGAGCGCCTCTACTAAACAAATTCAGATTCAAAGCCTTAGACTTGAAGATAGGTATAGATATCCTTACAGATGTCCTATAAAATCTGCCGAGTCCAATGGCCTTTCTGCCTTCTTCTTCTAAGCACTTGCTTTGTCCATTCAGTTTGCCAAGTTATAAGAATTTATTTTCTTATTTTTTCATCTAAAAACCAATAAGACGTAAATATGTCTTTGGATAAAATTGGTTGGTCCAGACCTTACCTTGCAAGGTTGTTGGCTAGTTCATTGCCCTCAATTCCTTGATGGCCCGGACACCAATGTAGTTGTAGATCGATCTTATTACTCTCAGATCTAACCTTATGCGAAAAGAAATTAGGAGCTTTGGAAATTCTAAGTAGAGCAGCTAGGCTGTCAGAAAAAAGGAAACAGCTTGCTTTGGGTATTGTTGCAGAAATATGACTTAAAGCCTTATAAATTGCGTAGGTTTCTGAGTCAGTGATTCCAATGCATCTACCAAGATTGAATGAAAGACATTTAAGCTTCCAGGTATAAGGAAGATAGATAGAAATGCCTATGGCAGCACTTTTATCCTTGACCAAGGAGCCATCAGTATATACAATAAATGAGGAAGGAGGGATAGTCTGTAATAGATTCATATGATAGTTTTTTGCTAAAGACTTATCAAGTTTGCTTATAGTGATATCCAAGAAGTTACTCATCCATGGCGGGGACCACTTGGCATTTAGAGGCTCCAACTTAGATGTTATGGAGAACTTCTTGAGTAAAAGAGCTAATCTATGAAGTTGACTGCTAGGATTTTCGTCCAAGGAATCAAACATACTCAGATCTATTGAGTGGCAAGAAGGAAAAGGTTCATTTTGTAATTTACAAGATAATCAAATGTAAAGGGAGTGGTGAGTTTGCATTTTCAGGATACGTAACGCGTAGAAGGCAGCCTGTTTGAAATGTCTTACTCTGGTTAAGAGAAGGGCCGCTTCAACTTCCAAGGCCTTGCTCGGGCTACTTCTATAGGCACCTGTGATTGAAACAAGGGCTTGATTTTGCAACCTATCACACATGTGAGTGAGTTTTGCTGTGCCATATTTAGCATACCAAAGCACTAAGCCGTAGTCTAAGACAGGAATAATACAGGACTGATAGAGTTGTCTCAACGCATTTAAGCTCAGTCCCTTGGGTTTAGAAGAAAGTTGGAAAAGCCTCTGCATAGCCCCTTGTGCTAGATGGAGTCTTTTTTCCACATGATCTTTGAATGATAAGTTGTGTTGCAGCCAGATCCCTAGCCACTTCACTGAAGTTTTGGGTTCCAATGAGAATTCTTCAAAGTGCAATGGCTCCAAATAGGCTTGTCGTTTTTTTGATAAATGTAATAACTCGAATTTTGGTATTTCAAACACAGTTGAGAGTGATTGTGCTTTATCGAAGAGGGTTTTAAGATAGGATTGAAGTTTAGAAATATTTTTCTTCACTGAAGAAGAGGCATAGGAAATGCAAATATCATCAACATAGGAGATTTCTAGGAATTCATTCAATGGATCGATAGAGAATAACTCGCTTATTGAAAGGAGAAAAAGCAGAGGAGAGATAGGACTACCTTGAGGAGCCCCAGTAACAGGATAAGGGTGACTCAGTTGTCCATTGAAAAGAAGCCGAATTTTTCTTGGGGAGAGAAACGAGGAAACCCGTGAAATGAAGTTAGCGGGGAGATTCTTCCTTCTCAAGACTTGTATCAGCTGACTCGGCTGAAGTCTATCAAAAGCCCCCATAACGTCTAAGAAAACACAAGACACATCTCTATTATTCGATATGTGATGTTCGGCAAAGTTCTGAAGGAGCATTACAGCGTCTATGGCTGATCTTTGTTTTCTTCCTCCCATCTGACTAGGATGAAGAAGGCCGGGTGAAATATGCGCAAGGTATGATATTCTTCTAGAAAAGATTCTCTCCAGGAGTTTGGATAAACAAGGGATTAGAGAAATAGGTCTGTAGGCCTTAGGAGCTGAGTAATCGGGCTTACTTCTCTTGGGAATAATAATGCCTATGGATTCTTTCCATACTGATGGATGTTCACCACATTCAAATAGAAAAGTATATGCTAATAGAAATAATTTAGGAGTGCTTTCAAGTGATTTTTGATCATTGTCCAGTCAGTATTATCCTTCCCAAGCGCTGTTTTCTTTTCTGGTATTGCCTGAAGGAGTTCATCAAGGGAGAGTTCAGGCCAGTCTCACTGGGAGCTGGCCTTTGGAGAAACAAGTCTCCGTGAAGCTGACGTTAAATGAAATGTACTTTCGTAAACATTTGGAGCAAGTACATTATCGGGGTTTGACAGGGTAGAAGGAGACATTGAAAATGAACTATGGTTACTGCTTGAGATTTCTTGGGTAAATAGTGTGCTAACTAGAGCAGTGCACTTGTCTGCAAAAGTTGATGCTACTAGGTTCTGGCCTTGAGAGTCTCTGTACTTCAAAGTTGGTATCAAGGAAGGTTGGAAGAACTTGGGGTTAGAATGGTTGAAAGCTTTGAATATACTTTTTTCTTGAGTGCCAGCGAGAAAATCTTCCCATTGTTTCTTTTTCGTGAAACTTATTGTTCTGAAATAAGTATTACTTGAGATCCTAGCCTCCTCAATGTCATTAGAAAGCCAAGTCTTTTTGGCTCTCCTCTTTTTTGAGTAGTAGTCTTTTCTCATGCTGGTGAGTTGCTCAGTCCACCATGCTTTGAATTGACTTGATGGCTTGGACATTGGAATGGCACCTTTAGCCGACTTAATAATGAGGTCTTGAAGGAGACAGGCTACTTGGTCTGGCTCCTTGACTAGTATTGCGTTTTGAATGAGAGATGTATAATGAGATTCAGATAGTGATAGGCTACGGGTAAAGACCTCCCAGTTAGCCTTTTTGATGTTAAATCTTGCGGATAAGCAGGGGCCAGGATTAGTTTTGTAGGGAACCGATACTTCAAACAGAATTACTTCATGATCTGAACCAGTGCTTTCTCCATGGTGCCAGTTGTGCCATTGTATTTTCTTGAATCCAGTAGCAAAGGCCAGATCTATGATAGACGTGTTCCGGGTATTTGATCTATGGAAAGTCCCTCCAAACTCTTCTATAACTTCAGGATCAACAAGGAGACTTGCCCTTTGCATTTCCAAGAAATAAAAGAGTTCAGAAGCCGGCAAATTCGGGCTTGTAACCATAGAATTACACCAAGGATGGTGTAAATTCAGATCACCTAACAAAATAAATGGCTGACTGAAATTAAGATTTTCCAAGAAGAATCTTTGTTGTGTTGTCTGGATGTACCCTATTATAGTCGATTTTTGATTGTATATATGGAATATCGAAAACTTCTCAGAGACTGTAGTTGTCTCAAAAGCCTGCATGTCTGGGTCAGAAATGAGATCAGACCTTGCTGATACATCATAGGTGGAGATTTTATTTATGCAAGTTACAACTCTTGGTTTAATATTTGAATTGTTGTGAGGCAGGATAGTATGATCTGCTGGATGAGAAAGTGTAGAGTAGGCAGCCAAAACAGAATTCCAATATACTTACGGTTCTTGAACAAAAACTAAATCAGAATTTTGTGATAGGGGAACTTCAAAGAGTTACTGTGTTATGTCCTTGCCCTTGGCAACATTGTGTTGGCATATTTTCAATTGTCCTAACACGAGAGTGTCTTGTATAATTCATAATTTAGCTTTTTAAGGGCATTATGGCTGGTGGAATTGCAATTGTGACATTTTTTTGGGTGATGTTGGCAATTGTCAGAAGACTTACATGTAGGGCAGCTATGCTCTGATGTGATATGTTTGCCCGAGTATATTGCACACACTGGTGGCTTTTTGTAGAGGTGATGGTGTCCATATTTTAGACATTGCTTGCATAATGTTTTCTGTGTGCTTGATTGAAAGTTAACTACTTTCAATAGAAGCCCGCCAATTAGTACTCCCGATCGGATGACCTCCGACTTTTCAGCTTCAGACCCGACCGTGAGGAATAGGGAGCCATGTGCAGTCTTGAGAGGGCCTGTGAACCATCTTGGCTTGCCTTGGACATTGATGTTTGGGTTGAAAGATGTGATCTCTTCTACCATGTCAGGAAGAGGAAGATATGAAGGTACCCCATGGATAACAAGAACCGGATATATCTCAACTTTCTGTGCCTTACTGATAGGCCAGTCAGCGAAAACTTTGTTCCACTTGGGTTGTTGCTCTAGAAACTCTTCTGGGGTGGAATTGTAGCAAGTTAAGACAATGTTATTCCTTGGGGAGGTATGAACTCTAGAAATTGCTAACTTGCCCATAGGTTTGTTGAACTTGTCTCGGACTTGGTTAGGCTGATACACTGGTACCAGGCTTCCCTTGTTCAAGACAGATGTTATTACATCCTTACTGGGGTCAACAGAAGAGAGGGGTACGAGTCTTTCCATGCCCTTTGGTGACCGTAGGTCAATAGTGGCATTAGCAGAGTCAGGAGCTTTTCCTAGCGCCTGGAGGTAGTTTCGGGTTGGTTGCTGACGAATGTAAGCACCTTGGGTGTTTGGGGCTGAGGTGGGGGGAGTAAATTCCCTGTTGTAAGACTGCATTATGTCTGGAATCGGGTGCGCTTGTAGATAGGTCATTGGGGCCTTTGGTAGAATGGGATCACAGGGTCGCCCATGTCTTGTTGGTAATCGTGGGTGGCTGGGCTTTTTTGTTTGACGGAATTACATCCTCCAATGTAGTATAGCCCTGCTCGGTATATCTTCGGAATATATTCAGAAAGTCTATGAGTTGTATTTGAATGGTCCTATTGGATGTCAGCCTGTAGGCTTTAATAATGTTATCTTTAGCAGAGTGGAGTGCCTCATCTGCAGCGGTGAATTTCGTCTTGCTGCTAAACTCTGGACAGGCATTTTGGGTCAGACCGGTAGTATTGGAAGTGGCCGTGGTTGTTCTGGGTATTTTTTTGGGTGTTGATGGTGAATTGGCTTTGTTAGGGCCGGAGGGAGAGCTCGAAGTGTTCTTGTCGTGTAGGAGACAAATGCAATTGCATTTTTTCGTATGCTCCGGCAAGGATTTGACTCGGATGATCTTGTGTGGTGGTTGTAATGGGTGGCTATTTGATTCAGTCCTTTTTTGGTTGTCGTTGAATCTAGAATTGGTATGGGTGCTCTTTACAGATGGCCCCGAGGTGAAGTCTATCGTTGTGGTCGAGTCACTGTATAAGTTAAAGGTGTTAGAAATCATGCTAACATCGTAGTTTTGGGGTAATATAGGAGTGAGCTTAGGAAAATTTTTGTCTCCCCACATAGAGGAGTCAAGCCTAGGATGGGCTGCTAGATCGATTTCCGGAGAACTGAGATAGCTAGAATCAATCTCCATCCTTGATAGTAGTGGTAGTAGTGGTAGTGAAGTAAAGTGACTACGCCATTTTCGGATTTCTACGTCAGAAAGAAAATAGTCAAGGACTCACGTAATCATGTTGAAAACGTCAAATTACCCGCACTACGAAGCACATCTCTTGCTCTGGCCTTGCTAAATAATTTCGGCCGACCTGAGATATTATAAACATTAATAACCAAGCTTCTTCCCCCAGCTCAGCACGGAGAAGTACAAGGAACCTGAAGCTCTTGATCAAGAATTGGTTCCACTCCGATGGTATTCTATCGTTTGATCCAGGAACAGAGACCTAGATTATCTACAGATACATGCTGTAGCGTACACTATGCATTCGAGCCTGTACCACAACATGATTGAAGCTCCAAACCTTGATCCATTTTCTTTGATCAAATTCAATACAAAGGATAATTAACATGTACACTAGGACAAGTGGAAGATCACTGAAAAATCAAGGCAAAGCAACGGAGATGAGTTTGGGATGTATCAGGGTACGCCAAGGACGTCTCTCCGCTTGACTGTAAAGTCTCTCGGTAAATATTGGATACCTAAACGGTCAGATGCGAAACTGATAATGCGCTGTATGTCGCAGGAACATTGAGCTGACAGTCATTTATTGACAAGAGGGTATTTTTGACACTTTGGAAAGATGAGTGTCTAGATGAGCTCCATGTAGAGGCAATGAAAGCCATTGTTCGATGTGTGGGGCAGGAAATGATAAGACACAGATTTTCCAACCAGTTTGCCTCGAGGATGAAAATGGTCGGTCATTAACGACCGGTTACAAGTCCAGCGAAATCCGGGGAGGATGTTTAGTCCTGAGAAAAGAACGGTAGGTTGGATAGTGCAGTGGTACACCGTCCTGGCCGCTCTGCCATATAGAGCCTGTGTAGTTTTGACACATGCCCCTCTATAGATAAAGGGAAAGCTGGTTCGAGCCCAGCAAGACCCTCATATCGTAGCTCTCGCGCTGATGTCGCATTCGTAGGATGACGATAGCACGCTTAGATAACCATGGGGTTTTTTCACATTTTCCTGCGGTGGTTATTTACGGACAAAGTTACACGTGGTAAGGGTTAATTTCGTAGTGGTATCTGCAAATGAAATCTGAATATGAGCGTTGTAAGAGATAAATGGAGTCATTGTGCGAAATGTACATATTTGCCGTGATCATTCGTGTCATAGCCCCAGGCTGCATATGCAAGATTGACTTCAAGAGAACCCCTACTCTCGTTGATGGGGGCTGAATGTCAAACCCACTTTTTGACCAGGGTATCGCCATACATTTATTTATTTATACTATTTAAGGTCCTAGGCATACGCCCTAATGTCCACTTTGGGTCCAGGACCGGCGGAGCCGGTAAGGATCATGGCCTCAGACATGCCCTACTCGTTCACGCCCACTATTTACATAAAATGTATGATCAAGAAACGTAACAACAGCAACAAAAAAAAAAAAAAAAGAACAACTACAATTATAAAAATAAAATAAAAAGGAAAAGGAAATATTAAAGAAAGTAACAAATAATAGGGTTATCTAAGCATTTCTCACACCAAGTTCTAACTCGCCATCCCATATGTTGGCCTTTTATCATATACCCTCCTCGCGTCCAGCTGAGGATGAGTGAGTCGGTTGGTCATTGAAGCAACCTGTAACCTTTGCAAATTCGGAGAATTTCTTCAAGCAACTATGCCCTAAGAGCTGCTTTCTAAAGTTATCGATGGTCAAACCATTTCGAAGTTTGCGCACTTGATTTGCGTATCTTCGGCATGTTATAAAATGTGTCGGAGTAGTCTCCTGTCCACAGACGCATTCGAGTTCGGCGTCTACGTGTTTTAAGCGGCGGTGGTATGCCGCAAAGTCACCATGCCCAGTTCTGGCAGCTATCAATCTATGAAGCAGCTGCCGAGATAATGTAAGTTCGGGTGGCTTTCTCCGTCGCATTTTCAAATCTAGGTCTTGGTACCTCGGAGGGCAAACGTCGGACCACCATTTTTCCACCAACTGTTGGCGATGCTGCTGCATAATTCGACGTAAATATGCTAAGCTAATGTAGTTTGGTTGAGTTTGTCTCTCAGGCAAATCTCTTAGAGCAGTACGCGCTTCCGCGTCTGCTTCTTCGCTCCCACTAATCTTAGAGTGACCTGGCACCCATCTAAACTCTGCATTTACAGACTTCGCTAAACAGTGAAATAATCTTGTTAGCCGAATACTGGATGCTGATTTTCCAGTTGTTAAAGCCATTACTGCGGCCTGGTTATCGAGAAGAATATATATCTTCTCACTATTGTTTCTCGCGGACAAAGCTTCACGAAGCGCAATGGTCGCACCAAAGATCTCTGCATCGTAGACCTCACCACCATATAACACCCCATGACCCTTTCGAAAGGTTATTCCCCCACGTTGCAAGGCGAACCCCCAAGATGGTCGACCAGGACCTTCTGATGATCCGTCTGAGTAAGCACATAAATCAGTAGGAGCAATTGTGCTCAACCATCGCTCGTGGTTTATTAATCCGTTTGTCTTTGATCCAAGTATTTGAGTGTAGACTGGTGCTGGTAACGGCTCCGGAGCTTCCGATTGAGGTAGTTGATGATAAGTACGCTGAACACGGGACATTTGTGTTTCAGGCTTCTTTGAAAATCTTGTTTTTCTTTTGAATTTCATGGTGCCTACATTAGGACACACACTCGCTCTTATTCTTAGAGGATGGCGGTCATCGAGTGAATTAAGACGAGCCGCAAGTCGTAGACGATACCCTTCTAAGAGTATGTGTGCTGGAGGAATGCCTCCTTCCCGATGTAGGACTACATTCGGAGTAGTTCTCCACACAGGTAGTGCAGCTCTTAGTGCCTTAATTATGACTTTGTTAATAAGCTCACAGTGAAATGACGTAGGGGGTCTAACGGCTCCCGATACAGAGGGACGAGACAAGCCTGGCCACCACACTTCTGCTCCATACGTTGCTACTGGGATCACACATGAATCTACAGCAGTTATTAGGGCTTTTGGGGCTGCTCCTCGTTTAACAGAGTTTAGACGTCGCATATGCTGAGCTAGCTTGAGGGCTTTTTCACACCATGCTGATACATGATGTTTGAATGAGAGGCGAGGATCGAGATATACCCCTAACCAGCGAATATTATCAGCCGGCTCAATCCTATTCCCACCAACTAGAATTCCAACCGGTTCTTCTCTCTGACGTCCAGGGAACTGAACTACCTCTGACTTTTCAGCATCGAATAGAACCGCATTTTGATGGGCCCAGGTCGTCAATTTGTCTACTTCATTTTGTGCTGCGACGGCTGAGTCTTTGATGGTACGCCCAACGCCTAAGATCCCAATGTCATCAGCATAACTGAAACGTGCCATGGTATTTCCGCTTCTCATTGGTTCCGCCATGTAAAGTAGAAACAACAACGGAGAGATAGGTGAACCCTGAGGAACCCCACATAAAAGTTCCTTGGGACTAGTTACGCCTCCTTGAAATCGGACTTGTACTTTGCGGTTCTCGAGGAAAGATGATGTCCATCGAAGAATTGATTTGGGCCATCCCTGAGCTTGCATTCGCCAGATCAACCTATTATGCAGAACTGCATCAAAAGCCCCTTGGACATCAAGCGTAAAAAGTGTCGAAGCCCAACCTTGTGTCTTTGCTTCCTCTATATCGTGCACCACGCAAGAGACGAGGTCAGTTGCTGAACGTTTTGGCAGTGCACCAAATTGTTGCTGACCGACAATATCCCATGTGATGGCTAGGTGGGACATTCTTTTAGCTACCAGTCTTTCCAAACCTTTTCCTAAACAAGACAGCAATGATATTGGCCGCCAGCCTTTTACCGACGATGGGTCACGCCCAGGTTTCGGAAGGAAAATTACCTCCGCTAGCTTAAAGCAAGCTGGGTGACAGCCGAGTCGAAGACAGGCACGAAAGAGCTGTGTGACATGGGGCCCTATATCATTCCAACAAGATGTCAACAGTTCAACAGATATCCTATCCGCTCCCGGGCTAGTATTACCGCTGCTTATCGTACAGGTTCGTACCTCATCCTCTGTCACCTCTTCCGACCAAAGAATTTGCTCTTCTCCTGAAAATACACAAGAAGGAAGGTCGTCAGATGCCGAAAAACGTGCTAGGAGGCAATCTCTTAAAATGAGTGCTCGTTCAGCTTGGTTAGAGATGAATTTCCCCTCATGCCTTAGAGGTGGAGTGATATTAGCGTGACGGGGAGCTCCCCATCGCATGAGTTTGAATGCGTCTCGAGTAGTTTTCATGTCTACTACTTTTCTTTTCCAGTGCTCTCTTTTGGCCGAGGCAACTGTATTTCTAAATGTCCTCGCTAGTGTGCAACGTTCGGATTCTTCTACTGCATCTTGGTACTCCAAATGTGCCAACTTACATTCCGGTGTCCACCATGGTGCGCTTTTTCCACTTTGTTTGTTTGGACGCTTTCCAACTGCTTTCACCGCATTCTCTAATGCCCAACAAATATCTTGAGCAAAATTTTCTGTCTCTTCTAGTGTGTTTAATGATATGAGAGGCGGCAACCACTGTGCCACTACCCGGGAAAATTGTGGTAAATTTGCCTTCGAAACTCGGAGCTTTCCACTGGAGTCAGACCTAGTAGACATTGAGCTTTCAGGATTGGGTACATAACCGCAGATTGGAAGATGATCGCTGGTCATACATTCCTCTGTTGCAACCCAAGCCACTCCCTCCTTTACATTTGTCCACGCTAAATCTAGTGTGTTCCCGGCACGATGTGTCGGTTCACCAACAATAAGACAAGTGAGATTATGCTTCTCGGCCCATTTTTCAATCTCCTCTCCTTGTCCGTAGAAGCGGTTGGCTCCAGGCTGCCAGGCCCAATACACCGAGTTGAAATCTCCAATTGCTACTGATCTCGATGCGGGTACCCAATCTAGAAGTGGCTTTACTGCACTGAAGTCATGGGGTGCTTTGTATACATTCAGGAACATAATATTATTAACCTCTACCCAGCAGTAATCGCCAGTCGGGGTGGGTGGGTACTTTTGTGTTGAAGTAATTCTTTTGGGGTCTTTCCTAATAAAGGTAGCTGCCCGAGGCCGAGTATTTTCGCCTCCAAATGGTAAATATAAATCGAAATATGGATGAGTCTTCGTACGGTCTGACCACCATGGTTCTTGTATCAACAAGACATCTATCCTTAGCTCACACGCACGAGATAATGCAATATCTTGTGTAGGTCCCCCCTTCCCACGTTTATAAACATGAACTTGAGAACGTCCTGGAGGGGAAAGCAACCCATAGGGTTGCCCTTCATAAGCGGCTTGCGACAGCCCTCGAATCATCAACAGGGGTCGCTTGGGAATTTTCAGTAATTATGCTGTCTACTGTTACATGGCTGCTTGTTAGATTGATGTCAGTTCTGTCGATAGATGCAGCCTTTTCCTCCGCAGCTCTAGCTCGTTGAACTGCTTGATATTCTCTCTCACCCATTTGGCGGTAAGTTTTCATTTGCTCTTTGGAGGGAGCACCAGATCGGATGGGTCGGGCTAAACATCGGCGACTATCAGCACGATGTGGTCCGCCGCAATTTCTGCATTTAGTCGCAGCCATACAAGCGTCTACGCCATGATTAGTTGAGCCACAGTTAGCACATGATGGTGCTCTTGAGCAATTTTTGCTCGGGTGGTGTCCGTTACACCGCTTGCAGAACTCAGGGGGTTGCTGCTTTTTATATGGCCTCACGATTCCAGATTCATCAAATACTCTGAATCCTCCGCGTGGTACTTTTGAGAAGTAAGCTAACCAAGTTCTGTGAGGAGCTTCTGGTTTAATTCCACCGTAAAGTTTCAAATGAGCCGCTCGCACTGAGCATACTCTCTCGATCTCGTCAGCTAGCATTGATTTGCTAACTTCGACTTGCCCTTGTTCCATATGGGTAAAGGCTGGTACTGTTGGCACTAAAACTGAGACCCAGTTGGTAGCAGGCTCAATCTTGCCGCCAGATAAAAACAATCCGTTTCCTGCTTGTAACATTTCTTCCCTGGTTTCTGGGCTGGAGGGGCTCAAGGCAAAACCTGAGTGTACGGGCTTAATTTTTCCTAAGAGTGAGGGCGAGATATGCAATTTTTTGACAATTACTTCACGGACGCCAGCAGGTGATAATTTCCGCCATTCGTGTTCTTGTGGAAGACGGAGAAAGAGTCTTTTGTCTGAGATAGGTTTCGTTGAAGAACTTGTATTTTCAGACTTTCCTTTATTAGTGGAACGATGGGATGTTTTCTTTATTGTTACCACTGGGACTATAGTATTTAGATCTACCCGAGCTTTTTTCTGGCCCTTGCGTGCTACTGTAGCCCAAGATTTATCACCAGATTCGGGAGTTTTTGGTGGTTCCACATTTTTATTTACTGCCCGGCTTGGGGCTTGACTGAGAATAATTCGGGGAGTTGCGATAGCCACCTTCTTTGTTGAATTTCTGTCTGTTTCCTTTCCTTTCGCATTTCCATTGTCTTTACTTGGTCTTGTGTGTATTGGAACCCGCGGTGGGGAAGGGGACGAGTCTGCGGATGCAAAATTGGATATAGCCAACCTTAGGTAAGCCTTAAAAGCCTCAGCTTCTTCTTTTTCTGTATCTTCTACAAGATTTGCCAAAGTACTGTATATGTTACTAAGAACAGTGGTACATATCATTACACGAACATGCCAGGCACGTTCACGACGCTGTCGAGCCGCGATTATCTCTGCTAGTTCCTTTGGGAGGAACGCGTTCTCAGTATTAAATTCGTTTCTACAGTTTTGAGTAGGTCTTTCAATAGTAGGTCGCTTTGATGGGGCAACAGGCTTGAGGATCTGCCTGCCGTCTGTTGTCTTTGCAGATGGTTCTAGGTTTAACGGAGGTGGTGGCGACGCGAAAGGGGATGGGGAATTGGGTATTGGAGGGATTGGGGGAATAGGGGGTGGTTGATTGCTCATGTCCGTCGACGGAGCCTGAGATTCTTGGGATATTTCCATAGAATCAGCCATAGTTGTTGGTTGGCCTGGTGCCGCAATAATCGGTCTCGCCATACAAATTTCTATAAAAATTATTTATCTAGGCCCACTATGGAAGGGATACTCGAAAATTTGTGTGTATTACGTGTACCCGAAATCGCGAATGTCAAAAGGGAGGACCTTCGAGCTTTCATGAGACTAAGCTTAATCTGGTAAAATTTATAGCAGATTACGCGCTAAATACGACTAAAGTTAAAGCTAGCGACTAGCCGTAAAAATAAATCTTCAATATCTCGTAGCTCCCCCACCAGCTACAATCACCGCCTGACATCGCGCCGGTATACTTCCAATGAGATACTGCAAGGAGTTATGACTTATAGAATCCCATGCTTCCAGTATGATAATGCGAAGCTCAGCCGAAGACCGCTCCCGCCCATCCTCGAGTTCAGGATATTGATTTTCAATATAATCCTTCATCTCGCTCCACACAGCCTCAATAGGGTTGAGGTCTGGGGAGTAAGGAGGCCAGTTTATGGGCTCAATATTTTCAACCCTTAAACTTTCCCGAGTGAAGGCCGCTTTATGTGGCGATGCATTATCTTGCATGAATTGCAGTTCAGGATTCACCTCCATGTAGTCAGCCACATGGGGAACAATGTGTTCGCAATAACTCGGCCCTGTTATTGAACCCCAATTTTTTTCCCAGAATAAGTAGGTCCCTTTCTGAGTTCCGTGAAAACTCCCCCAGAACATCCAGGCTGTGCTCTTTCTAGTCTTGTCGACGAGGCAGGTGTATTCAAGCTCGTCACCAGGCTGTATGTTATTAGCCATCTAAATCCTAGCTGATGACACGCGCTACAAACCTTTCTCGTTATGTAGGTATCTCGATGTCTACCATCTGTTACCCATGTCTCGTTGCTCCAAAGGATCTGACTCCAGTCGTCAATGGTCCAGTGACGATGATTTAGAGCCCACTCTAACCTTTTTATCATGTTGACCTCGGATATAGGTGGCTTTGCTCGAGACAAACTCCTGGAGTAACCTCTATCTTTGAGCGCACTTCTGATCGCATAAACCCCAGCGCCCCAGCAACTAAACTCCATGGCAAGCTCTATATACGTCATCTGGCGATTCCTTCGAGAGAGTCGCACAAATGTTTCTAGCTCATCAGCTTGGACCTGATCCAGTTTTCGTTTTCTACCCGGATTTCTTTTGGGAGAGGTAGTGCCTCTATTGATGATGTGAATAACTTGTTTGTAGCTCAAGTCGAGGATAGATGCAATTTCGCCTCGTTCGTGGCCAGCATTGTGTAAAGTAATTACCTGGAGTTATTTAGCTGAGATCTTTCCAAATGCAGTAAAGAATGATTTGAAGGCACTTATCTGCTGAAGCTCTTCTCGAATAGCTACGCCTCGCAGGAGATGTTTCCTCGCTGTTCATCTATCGCTACAATTGGTACGATATATAGCGTTAGGGTCATTTAAAGCATGCCTCACTTTCAACAACGATTCAGTGTAAGTCGCTCGGATTTTTGACTGGTGTAAAACTAGACGTTGGCGATATATTCTTGTTGGGTAATTGGAACTGGATGAGGAGCAGGCGTTATGTCAGATGAATGGATAATTACTGTAAATTAGTCCGTAGATATTACTAGGGGTAGACCCTGTACAAAGTCCAATGGACAGGGAATACCATTTTGACATTCCGGACCCATGTATGAGAGTAATTAGTGTCCTTCTGCTACAGTAGAGCCCCTCTTAGCTAATAGTGGGTCCCAGTATAATTACTGAAGAGATTCATAGAAATTTCATCCTTTATATTTGCAATACTTACCCCTGCACCCAAAATGACCTGTAAGGGTAAGTGTTGCAAATGTAAAAGCCCAAGTTACAATGAATCCTTTCAACATTTATACCGGGACCCACTATTAGCTAAGAGGGGTTCTACTGTAGTTGGACAACACCACAGAGATCTTTTTATTTTTTTTTTACAAATCAATCTTGCGTACCAAGCCTGAGGCTACAACGGACCTCGGAGATTATACTTGCCACAAGTTGATGTTAAATTCAGACGTCAGTAAGAGATCATAGAAGAGGGCGGCGTACAAAATTACAATCAACTTACAAGTTCTAGCTCTGGAGTATTGTGCATGCACTAGAGCCAAGTTGGCATCAATCTTCTTACATAACCTGATCGAGATGGAATCCGTTTTGTCGATGTACCAAGCTCGTTGGTGGCGTTCCAGGTTTCTGTCATGATACAGTATCTATTGTTAAGATGTTTCGGATCTAACTTTAGACTGTTATATTGAGATATGGCAAGGAAATAATATAGCTACTAGCGGGTCTTACATGTAGATAAATAGCCTCTTGATCCATCTAGATGAGAAGGGGCGGTTTAGGTTTTTTCTTGAGAAATATACTATAATCATCATTATCATAATTTATTCCTTTAGTGATTTATATTGTCTCGAGTACCACCGTCACCAAATTTATAACTTCGACTTTATATATCACGAATCGTTAAAACATACATCGCGATAATAAACTTTTAAAGTCGAATACAACCTTAAACTCAAATGAATGTGACCCAGCAAATTCCACTTCATACACAGTAGTTTCAGGGAACTGTCCTATTTTTTTCAATTACCCTGGCTTAGCGCCCTTTGGGCTCATGCAGGCACTTTCGATAAATACATGGACATATTCTCCGTGGAATGACACCATTTAACTTTTATAACGCTCATATTCAGATTTCATTTGCAGATACCACTACGAAATTAACCCTTACCACGTGTAACTTTGTCCGTAAATACCCACCGCAGGAAAACGTGAAAAAACCCCATGGTTATCTGAGCATGCTATCGTCATCCTACGAATGCGACATCAGCGCGAGAGCTACGATATGAGGGTCTTGCTGGGCTCGAACCAGCTTTCCCCTTATCTACAGAGGGGCATGTGTCAAAACTACACAGGCTCTACATGGCAGAGCGGCCAGGACGGTGGACCACTGCACCATCCAAAACTGGTTTGGGACATTGTTTTGTTTGGAAAATGTTGTGAATCAATAGTACCATCAGTAGCATCACCATGCACAACCGTTACGTGTGGCCCATCGTGCGCATTTAGATGTTTGTTATATTTCTGCTGGTACTGATCGAATAATTAGGGTATAGCCAGGTAGTGTTTCTTGTACTTTTTTATTTCTCGCTTGACCTGATTTGGTGTCTTGAAACCCATGCAGACATCTCTGAAAGGCATGTGTTTATCATAAAATGACTTCATTTTTGACGATTGGAACACTCATACTCCGAAGTGGTATCTGCGAAAGAAATCTGAATTAACCATTACAGCATGTAAATTCTTCCGTGAAAGGCCTACAGTTATCTGAGTGTGATTTCATTATTCAAAGAGTATTGTATCACTGCGAGAGACGTTGAGTGGGAGTCTTGCTGAATTCAAACCAGCTTTGTCCTGTCTCACGGGGGGCATGTGTCCAAGCTATCCAGACTATGCGTGGGAGAACAGCCCGCACGACGTACCACTGTGTCACCCGACCCGGCCTTACCGGTAAGCGCTGTGCTTCGTAGTATCAGGCATATACTTGCACATGTACATAAGATATGACTTGTGACGGTGCTCGTTGTTGAAATGAGTGTTCTTAGTTTACAGTATCCGGCAGAGATCCATGGATACACGTGAAAAGTATGAGTCTGGTCTGTTGGAACTAGGTGACGCTTGGACCATGACAAAGGTGTAAACTCTTCTTCTTATCCCTGTATGTACAATTAGTTTATATAGTACACTCTGTGTCCGGTGGAAAGTAACAAGCAACTTCCCATTTCACGATTACAGACTCTTCTTTCTCCCTCGACGTCTTCAGTGATATAAGTGATAGAAACCCTAACAGGTTGCTTTTCCATCTTCTATTATTAATACTAGTATCAAGATTACAGGAATCCTCCACATTGTAAGAGTATGGCCGGTGTTGCCTCGTTATTTATCCTTGTAGATTGTTGGACAGGCTACCGGGCTAGCCGTGAAGGCGCGGCCGCTCGAAGACTAGACCGCCCCAACGTTTTCTTTCATTTGTGGGACCTCGGTAGTATTTAGGTGGGGGCTAGTCCGGGGGGGGGGGATAAACGGTTTCTATTTAATAGTTGCTGTCGACCTTACTAAAAGGGTCGTGCAACGTCTTGTTAATTATTATCCTGCTTTGACCACAATCTCAGATTAAACATTTATCCCCGACTTTCCCGCACTATCTTCTCTGAATACCGCTCCGTATTATCTTGTAACCCTCTCGCACCCCCGCTGTGTGACACACATCTCTGTTCGAGTCAGATCATCGCCACCCTCCAGCGGCGATGAAACTTTTCTTGACTCGATGAGTCTCGACTCTATCGGCTTGTAATCTAGCCAGGGTTATGAACAGCGACCTCGATGAGATTTGTGGAGAAAGATCAGACGCCACACCACAATTCCACTCCAGGTCGTCTGGAGAGTCCGGTTGATAAGATGTTTCACCTTCTATTTGAAAACGTTCTTCAAATCCCGCTGACCCAATTTATCAGATTTCGGTAATCTCGATAGGTATCATCTTCAGTGTACTTTTTAATTCATTTTTGAATAAATCAGTTTGATATATGCGACCTAGGGCTATGATACGAATGATTATCGAAGATACGTTTAATTCGTAGAATGACTCAGTTTGACGTTTGGATTACTCTAAGTCAGATTTCATTTGCAGATACCTCAACGAAGTTAGCCTGCACGACATGTAACTTCTTCCCTGAATACCCACTAGAGGGAAAAGCGAGAAAAGCCCTATCGGTATCTGAGTGTGCTTTCATCATCCTGCGAATGTGCTATCATCGCGAGAGAGGAAATGTGAGGCTCTTATTGGACTCGAACCAGCTTTATCCTAGCTCATGTGGGGCTAGTATATTTAAGAGGAGATGTACGTACTCTATTGCAGGGGTATATAGTGAAGGAAACCCCTGAATGCCAAGATCTGACAGGGATTATACAACATGCCATTTGCTGCAATATTTTGACCATACCAAATCCGACAATAGCTGAACCTTATTTGTATGGGAAATTTTGCGTGATAAAAGAAGTGGAGATCCCTGTAACTCGTTGAAATGATGATATTCTATTCAAAAGTGCTAGCATTTATCAAGTATTAAATACATTTTTACGAATAATTAAGCATCATTAATAAGGAATCGAACCTCCTCTTGCTCTGATGACTGCCTGGCACTTTTCTGGCATGCTCTCTACAAGCGTAGCCAGTTGCTCCTGAGAAATTGACTCCCATGCCTCTAGGACTGCATTACGGAGCACTTCCTCAGATGGATTACCAGAATCAAATTCTGGGTGGTGCTCTTCAATATGGGATTTCATCATATCCCACACTGACTCGATTGGATTCAGGTCTGGGGAATATGACGGCCAGGCTATGAAATCTACCCCCTTTGATGACAGCTCTCTTTTCGTACGTTGAGCACAATGGGCAGGAGCACCATCCTGCATAAAGAGAAGAGGGCCGTGAGAGTCAATTGGTTGTGTTGCCGCGTGGATTAAAGGAACAATCCTCTGGCAGTAACTCTCCGCTTTTATAGTCCCCCAATCCCTACTCCAGAAGAGGGCAGGGCCCTTCTGGTTCCCATAAAAGGAGCCCCAGAACATCAAACCACGCTTTCGAGGACCTTTTCGAACCAGGCAAGTGTGATAATATGTCTCCTCGGGCTAAAAAATTAGATTAATGCAGTTGATACATGGCTGAGATCTGGACTCACCTTCCTCGAAACCCATACTCTTGTGTGACGTTCACCAGTGACCCAAGTCTCATCAGACCAAAGAATTTGGGACCACTGTTCAGGTGTCCAAGAAGAGTGTTCTTCCGCCCACTCTAATCTTTTCCTCATATGTGCAGGCGTTAGAGTAGGCTTCGCTTGAGCAATGCAACGCTTGAACCCTCTTCTCTCAAGAGCACTTTTGATTGCGATTTGGCCACAATTCCAGTGGGAAAACTTAGCAGCAAGCTCCAGGTGGCTCATCTTGCGGGCTTCACTTGAAGACGTGACAAACTCTTCAAGCTCAACTTCCTGCTGAGCGTTCAAGGCGTGGGGTCGGCCATTTCGCTTTTTGGGCGTCAGACATTACCTTGCAAGGGCATATTGTACCCTTCTTTCGGTGATACCGAGTTGATTACCGATGGCGAGATGAGTAAAACCAAGGCCACGTAACGTGTATATCTGGACTCGTTGATCCCTAGAAAGCTGGCTCCGTGGTCTTGGAGTAGTGGGAGATGCTGGGGTGCTCATTTTTCTTCGCAGTTTATCGTGAGAATATAGGTTATTCGATATGTCGTGTCAACCGATTTAGTGTGGTACGAGGATGCTGTGCAACTATCGAACATAAGAGAGAAGGTTCAAGGAAGAAGGAATGCCTCAGTTGCCTTATTGCCTTAGTCTAGCCATTTTTGTAGCGCTAAAGTCGGAATGTCAGGGATATTCCATGTAAATTACACAGAATGTGGGGCTACACTTCTTACCCATGTAATAGAGTATAGGGGCTCAGGGGTAAGTGAACGCAAACTAGATAGTAAGTTCTGTTTATTTCGATAGTATAAACATCAAGATATAGTGCACATAACTTATCATCTAGTCTGTGTTCACTTAGCCCTGAGCCCCTGTACATGTCTTTGTGGTATGAGCCATGAACAGTCCACAAGTAGCTAATCCAATGTGGAGATTATTCAAGATAAGATTAATGGTAGAGCATTGACATGTACGATTGTAGATATGCATAACGACCATCCAACATTTCAACCATTGCCAAAATGACATTTTTGAGACGGGAGTTTCTGCAGCTCGCGGCAAGATTATTTGATTAAGGCTTCCTTTGCAAGAAAATACAGTTGAACCTGTGTAAATACAGGGGCTCAGGAGTAAGTGAAGGCGGTATGTCTTTTCAGGGTTTATAGTTGCCGATTATTATACCAACTAGGTCCTGGCCCTGCGTCCCTTCGCTTCGCTCCGGGGCAGGGTTCCTCGCGTTGCTTCGGAATGGGTGGCTGATTCGTTGACTTGTGATCCAGTTAGTTGGGGTAGTCTGTTGAGGTTTACAGGTCTCTGTCATATAAGCGGAGGCAGGTAGTTTGATATTGGGTAGTACGGTAACCTTGATTCACATGTTAGGGGACATGTGGATTGTTTTTAGATACGGTTGTTAGTATGATTCACTTAAAGTGGAAAGGCGATCTTAGTTACGTTAGTCCGCGTTAGTTGGCATTGTTCACATGCAATGAATGGGAAGATTTTGCCTTTAGTAAAATCAGATGAGAAGTGTGTAGTTTGTGGCTACCATCTGGTACTTTGGAAAGGCGTGTAAATATTTTGAGTCACAGCTGCGCAAGAGTTGATTTGCCATCATGAGGAATAACATAGAAAATTTTTTGGTATCCATTCGAGAACGTGTAGATGAGAATTGAGATAGCTAACTTCATCAATTGAAGAAGTCGATCGAAAAGCATGGCTTCAACAGATGCTATACTATCTCCATGAGAGCCGTTAGTTCTTTTCCATGAAAAGTTTGAAGCAATTCACAAAGTTTAGGGTTAGTACAAATCAGTTTCACGAATCGGAAGATAATTATGTCGGATTACGGTCTACTTAATTCACTTGAATTGGAGATGATGATTTTGCCTTTATCAGAGCCAGATGAAAAGCGTGGAAATACTAACTTCTATCTGTACCTTGAAAAGAGGCGTATAATTGTTTGGGCCACAATCAAGTAGGAGTTGTTGGCATTACGATATAATGGCAGTTACGCATGTTCGGCCTAAACCAAGGTGATTTATTCGCCAGGGAATGGTTAGTCTATTCCCTGAACGTGAAATTTCAAGTGCAGGACATGACTACAGTTCATGTAGTATGATGTTGAAGGCTGTTTGCCCTTTCCCGTAAAGGTTTTATAATCGGGCATTGGAATAATGTGTTTGGGTCTTGCTTGTAGAATGCAGACCTATAATGCCTGTCGGGTTAAGACAGTGCGTTAATCTGTAGGATTAACTGAAGAGGGTCATAGCTTTAAATCCTCGATATTGATTGAGAATGATGATAGGTAGGGTCGAGTACACAATATACATGTGGTATAAGGACCTTGCACTGGAGGAGTGTAATTCCACAGACATGTTCAAATCGTGAAGAGTCTGTGAGGTTCTCGACGATATGGCAACAGTAGCTGAGTTTGTGCATCGTATGCCTACAGTAGGAGTCTAATGCCATAGCATTCTTTAAGACAATGATGGCACATGTTAGGTGAATGGTAGATGTGGTGGATGAAAAAAAATTTAAACCCCTGATGATACTATTCTGTTTTTATTGACATTTTTCGTTCATATATATTTTTATTTGCGTCCGATAGCGTCTCTTATGTTATATGTCTGAGGTATTGATTCCAGTTGCGTGCACAGCTACCTTATGTAGGATGATAGAATACTCGTTGTGTTTTATATTTTTTGTTACATTATCTCTTTTCTTTAGGAGCAACGATTTTTTGCAGCGTCTGTGGGCTGTCTTTGTAGCCTTAGCTTTCTTGCGTTTACTTGTCAATCATAGGTCTAAATTTTTGTGTCGTACGCGTAGCTAGCGGAGCATATGTTTCATGCGTAGACAGAAAATAGTCGACTTGAGGTCCTCGATACAGGTTCGACTAATGTAAAGGGTGTGTGGTGTACTGTCGATAACCGTGTTAGATAAGTAATTTAATCGAAGTAAAGACCAACCTGATGAAGGGTGAAGATTTATGGCGAAACCAGTTGAGATCAAAAGTATTTGTGAAAAGTTGAAGGTGAACTGGTGAGCAGAACGGGATGATGAGAAATATTTATAGTTGGTGCGGGTGTGGACTTGCTAGCGTCAAAAATAAGCGATACGCAATCATTACATAACAATGATCAAAAAGTTCAAAAAAAAAAGATATTAAGAAAGTCGCGTGACCGTTTTGCTGAATATCATATTTTTTTTAAAAAATAAAATATGGTACATTTTCAGTAGTATCATGTGTAGAATATTACTTGCTAAGTGGCAACTAATAAGTACGCCATTTAAAGACTCTGAACCACAAACTGACCCTTATGATTGCGCCGGCAGAATAGAGCAACTTTGACCTTGCCATCTAATTGTATAATAAAGATTTGTTTTGTTTTTCAAAGATATCCATATATTGGGTCATTGACTCGCGTTGTATTGAGCATTCAAAGTGTGGCCCTCGTAAGTACAATGACCACAAACTACGTGTTTCGAACGTCGGGAAAAATTGAGTATGATTGCAAAACAACAACTGATTATCGCATCTTATATCTTTGTATCCGATTATTCAATACCTTAAATCATTATCACGGCATGCGTTCATGTTGCGTGTCGAAGGTGAAAATTAACAAACTACTTTTAAATGATTTGATCCACAAACTGCCAAATTTAGTAGGTGTGGCGTAATGACGTCGCAACGGATATTCCCAAATCTACAGGTGTGATTCTATAGGACGCGTAGATGGATCCAGAAAAATGCATCCTTGTAAGTCAATCTGGTAAGATGACGGATTAATAATGTAGGATCCATGTTCACATCGCCGCTATAACCCTCAAGCTTATTGTAGCATGGGTGTAAAACCATCCTTGATTTCCCAGGGTCTCTTTAGCGACAATGCATGTTATATAAGAAGTTGTTGTACGTGAATGGCTCCACAGTATAGTATCCCTGTGGATGAATTCCGACCATGCAAGCCCTGATTACTATCAGCAAGGGGCGGAACTTAGCCCGAACATGATGCATCGCGCTTGATTATGCAGCGTCGTGTGATATCGTTATTGACGAACTGCCGCGTTGGTGGTTCCTTAACCATTTATCCCTGTGATAGTATTCTGCTAATAAAAGCCCTGCTTACTATTCGCAAGGGGCGGAACATCGCTCAAACTCCCTTGTTACGCACATTTCATCCCATTCGCCTTATACTCTGCTCGTCGACTTCCGCAATGAAAAATTCACATAAAATTATCCCTAGAGTTGTCTGCTAAACTTGACACTCATGATAACGACAGCACGTCGCGACAAACCATTCCCACAACCATGTTGAAACAACTATGAGTTTCAAATGTACGATGGGCGATTGCGTTCTGCGTTGCAGCAGTAATGCAAATAATTTTTCAGGTGTAGAAAGGTACAGTCATGCCTCTGATAGATGAACTAATTCACTGCGTTCAATCATATAATTAATCAGAGGGATAACTGTATCAGTGGTCGTTGGTTTATACGGATGTTAATTAAATGAGATAGAATAAAATAATTTTATACAGTATAAAAGTTCCTAGTGGCATACCCATGATTGTAAATTTGCATGAAGTAAAATTCGATTCAGGTACGAAATGCTGTCATATCAATTATAAAAGCTCAATAATTTATCTGGGATAGCCATGCTGGCGTGTATACATGGGGCAATACGTTGTCAGGGATCCATCAATAAAACAGGATGCATAATTCATAATCCGATCAGGTATACCTTCAAGAATAATACCTTGAAAAATATCTTGTCAGGTATATCCATGCTAACAACCGAGAATGGGTTGTACTTACGTCAGGGATGATAAAATTAGCATTTCTGCATATTAAGATTTAGTTTCGAGGATACCCCTAACACAGTTTGCATAAATTATCTAACAGACTGGGATATCCCTTGGGGTATAAATTTTTTTGTAAGAATCATTCTCAGGGCTATCCATGAAAGCCTCTCTGTATAATAATTTATGAAATAGGGATACCCCTACTCTGATTCGGGGTTCAAAAATGGCCATGCTAGGCATATCCCTCCACGTGTAGGGTCATAAATTTAATATTACAGGGTAACCCATGGATAAACCCAGGCAAAAAGTTTGAACTTATGAACGTTATCCCAATTTATGAATTATTTGAACACAACTTTATGTCAGGGATATCCCTACATGTAAATTCTGATATTCTTAAATTTCAATCATGGATACCCCTGAGACTTAATTGACATATGGGATTAAAGAGTCAGGGGTATCCATGGTTATATTTATGCGTTGATAAAAATAATGTCTGCATAAATCGAGATTGAATTTATATAAAATATCATAATATGTCTGGGGTACCCTTGTTAACAAATTAACCGAAATAATATGTTGCTATGGAGACAAATTTAACCGAAAAAATCTGTTGCCATGGATACCAATTTAACCGAAGACGAAAGTTGCCATGGTTACAGTAGCACAAAATTATGTATTTCAAATTATTTATGTCTGCACAAAACATTTCATTAGTATTATGCTGGTATAATTGTGTATACTGAATGTGTATTAATATGTTCATTTTATTATTTGCATAAAAAGAATTGGATTGAATTATGAATAGCATAACTTTGTGTTCTTTTCTATTTATACATTTTAAATTTTAATTACAATTATTATCGTAGCTTACAATTGTACCGTTTCTTCAATTACTAATCACGATTTTATTTTTAGCCACAATGTAATTACTTTCTACACTTTTACTTTTTAGTATCAGAATTTTCAGATAATTGGTTTTACGTTATGGAAAGCTTCGCTTTTACGTTAGTATGGCAAATTTAAAAGTCATTGCGAGAAATCATTACGAATGTCCTTACAGAGTCCGAAACTTGGTGAAGTTGGAAAGTGTGTCCTCCTGGAAGTGGTCCTGTGTATGGTTGAGGCGCAAATGGTATCCAGTCAAGTCCGTTATGGAATGTGTCAATTTCCTACTCATAAACTGTTAGTGATGTCTCGGATGAGGTTTTCAAATAAAGGATGTTCTTAATGTCTTTTCCATAATTTCGACCATGATAATTGTCAGATACCTGAGATAATTTCCTCTGGAAGATGCGACTGGTGTCTCTGAGGAGATCTTTTGGTATCGGTTTAAAACGTCATCTGAAGCTTTCGAAGTTGAATGTAATTTATAATGACGAATATGTTCTGGGTATGTGTTAGCAATCGTTTTTAGAACAGGATGGTTTGAATTTGATCTTTTTACTCTCTGTACTTCTCAAGCTTATCGGTTTTCTGATGCTCTTAAGTTGATGCATCGGCTGTTGCCAGTTGTAGTCTTTCTTATTTTTTTTTTAAGTAATTGGGTAAGTTCATCCAGAAAATCGGTTCAGACTCGTCGGCATTTCGAATAAAATTCTTTTAAAGCTAGTTGATGGATGTTTTGGAGCTCGACTTGAAACTTACCTGGTGATATTAAAGTCTGTTCAAAAAACTATAGACTGACGAATGTCATTGGATCGATTAAAATGATGTCTGATATTTCAAGCAGCGGTGATTTCGATTCTAAAGCCTGTTAGAAGAGTGTAATGTAATTTTTGGATTCGTACCTGAGCAAATGTGATATATTATTCGTTGGCGTTATTAATTGGATGACAAAAATCCAGGTGTCAAGTATTTCACGTATTCGCTGCTGATAATTCTGGGACAGTTAATATGACTTCTAAAAGCTATTCTGAGACGTACCTGAGAGTTATCGAAGTATGAAGGGCAGGAACGACCTAAAACTGTCAGTGAAGCAATTTGTGTGAGGATATTTCTTACATTTGAAGCTCTTCGCTGGTGATTTCGATTTCAAAGCCTGAGAAGAATAATCAGCTTGATTTGAAGTTGTACTTGTTTTAAAAACGATGAAATGATGACGCAGCGACCTGTTTAATTGTCAGCGATGAAAAATGGACGACGTACCTGATTTCGGAATTGTTAATGCTGAGAAGAGATAGAGATAGATAGATATGGCGGTTTCCTTTGTTGATCTTTTCTAAGCGAGGCCATATTAGGATAAGCTCAAAACCTAAATATCAATTTACGGTGAGATATTTCTTGGCGGCGTAAGTGAAGGCAGTATGTCACTTTTAGCCAAATATTGAATGGTGTCTTAAGAAATCTACATCAAGGATAATATCTAGGATTTCGATAGATCTATCTCAAGATTCTAATATACAAAGTGTTCCTAATATGAAGTTGGACCCCCTTGAACTCTAACTACCTCTTCACATCTCTTTGACATGCTTAGAATGAGAGATCGAAGCTTATCCTCTGTTGTACAGTTGTACCAGGCATCTAGTATAATTCGGCGATTCTCTGCTTTACCCCGCTGCCTCCCCCGCTCAAACTTTGGATATACATTTTGAATGTGTAGTTTCATCATACTCCACACATTCTCAATTGGATTTAGATCTGGGGAGTATGCTGGCCATGAAATAGGTTGAATTCCATGTGCCATGAGATAATCTCTTGCGGGAGGTGCTTTGTGTTCTGGCGCAATGTCGTGCATAAATAAAAATGCACAACCTGTCTCTTGCCGTCTGTTTCTGTGCCAGTTCACAACAAGGGGAAGGATGTGTTGGAGATAGCCTTCTGAGGTCATCTTGCCCCAGTCGGCTTCCCAGATAACACAAGGGCCTCTCTTGATTCCGGCGGAACTACCCCAAAACATCCAAGAATTATTCTTACGGAATCGATCAACGACACACGTATTATCATAAGCCTCTCCTTTCTTCTAAGACTGTGAGTAATCAAAAAACTTTTGGATTTATATAGGAATTGCTTACCTTTCTAGTCACATACCTCGGCATAATAGGTCCGTCATTAATCCAAGTTTCGTCGCTCCAAAGTACTTGCGACCACTCTTGTTCTTGCCATTGAAGGCGTTGTTCTGCCCATACTTTCCGTGCCATCATGTGATTCTCTGATAACGGCGGAGACCTTCTCGGAAGGCATCGAGTACCCTCTTCCCTCGAGTGCACTACGAATTGCACTTTCTCCGGCAGCCCATGAGGAGAAATGAACTGACAGTTCTATATAAGAACATTGTCGTGCGTCACGAGAACTGCAGATGAATTCTTCCAACTGATAGATTTGGTTAAGAGAAAGTTTAGGAGGGCGTCCAGTCCTTAATTTAGGAGATGCACAACCAGATTGAACAGTGTTCTTGACTTTTGAATATGTTACTCTTAACTGAGTCGCAATTTGTTTGTACGTGAATCCCGTCCGATACACTGCAAGTATCTGGGGAAAATCAGTTCGTTTAAGTGCCTAGTTCAGTAGCAGAATTCTGCACATACCTCAAATCCTTGATCTCGACTGAGATATGAAGCACGAGTTTGACCTTGTAAGGTAGCTTGAGTATTCATGATTAGAGGATAGTAATTTTAATAAAGTAGATTCTCGGGAGGCTAGTGCTACATTGCGAATGGCGTTCGATAACTTTATCCTTTTCTAACATCTGTAAGATGGTTTAATTAACAATGATGCAGCTGTAGATTTTTACGAGCATATATCAAAAGTAAATTTTCCGATGAAATGAAATCGGTGCGAAAGATCACATCATATGATCTCGTCTAACCTAGAAAATTGTATAGCATGGCTAGGATATATCCATATTATAACCCCTATTTATAAAATTTCCAGCTGCCTTCACTTACCCCTGAGCCCCTGTATAAATGCTTGGCACGCTAAATTTTTTCACTAAAACAGTTGAGCCTGAATGGGTCGGATGGTGCAGTGGTACACTGTCCGGGCCGTTCTCCCAAGTAGAGTCTGGGTAGCTTGGACACAAGCCCCACTTGAGAGAGTAGAAAGCTGACTCGAATCCAGCAAGACCCGCGCACCACTTCTCTCGCGGTGATATTGTATTCGTGGGATGACGAAAGCATGCTCAAATGACCTTAGGTTTTTCTCGCTTTCCCCTATGGTGGGTATTCACGGAAGAGGGTACATGTCGTAAGGGGTACCACTCGTAATGGTATCTGCAAATGACATCTGAGTATGAGTGTTCCAATCGTCAAACTGAGTCATTCTGCGAAATGTACATGTCTTCCGTAATCAAACGCATCATAGCCTCAGGCTACATACGCAAAAATGATTTAAAAAAAAAATCGAGCCTGGATGGGCCGATAGTGGGTCCCAGTTTAAAAATTGAAAAGATTTACTGAAATTCTAACTTTTAGATTTGCAATACTTATCCATGCGTGCAAAATGGTGAATAGGAGTAAGTGTTGCAAAAGGAAGTACAGTAGAACCCCTCTTAGCTAATAGTGGGTCCCGGTATAATTACTGAAGAGATTCATATAAATTTTACCCTTTATATTTGCAATACTTACCCCTGCGCGCAAAATGACCTGTAAGGGTAAGTGCTGCAAATATAAAAGTCCAAGTTACAATGAATCTTTTCAACATTTATACTGGGACCCACTATTAGCTAAGAGGGGTTCTACTGTACTAACAATTATATAAATATTAACAATTATAAAGTCGGGTTCCACTATCGGATGGTCCCTAGAGATACGCCCCACTTTTATTTAAACTTCGGTTACTATCTCTATGAGATAAATGTTTGAAGATAAATGTGATAATAACAAATGGACTTGACTAGCCATGAAAACACTGTAAAGAGACGATATAGATTCTACTCCAACGGAGTCTGCTTGCAATGACCACACTGGCCTAAAAGAATAACAATAACCTTCGTCACAATGACCTCCCTCCTCTTTCATCTGGAAATCTCCCCCATATAGCCAATTCCGTTACTCCTTCAAATCATCATCATCGTTACAAACAGCTGCTCCAGCATGACTAGCATGTTTTGCATGTAGAACGGCATGACCAATCCCCAACGCCAAAACCCCTATCTGTAACCATAGTGTTATTTAAACCTTCTATAACCAAACATGCCCCATACAACTGAAAAGCATCCCTTCCAACTAGAAACATGTTTCTCTATGGATTAGGTGATTGAAGCTTACACTCCCGCAAATACAGTATCTTAATCCTACAGATTATTACTAGTCAGCGTTGATTTTGTATGTAATTGCCCTTGTGGTAGTTTTGTTTATTCGTGCTATCTTGAGTCCAAGACTATCATAAAACTAGGGCTCCTCTCTGACTCAGGGCACACTTTCTACAGTGCCCCTATCCCTTTTTACTTCGAGCCTCAGATCACTAATCCATTGACCCATGACGGGTAGCCATTCAGCTCAGTAGTTACCCATTAAATTCAACCGCCTTTTCTACGGAATTTCTTCTCAAAAAAATTGAAAAAGAGCAGCCATGGAAACCGGTACGCGGGAAAAAGTCTCAAAAAACCTGCAACTCTAGCCAGGCGAGGCCTAGACATCAGAGCCACACAAGGTGCGTATCCCCATCTGTATCTCCCTAATATCCCATAGTCCAGATATCCTCCTTATACCGACACCACCAGCGC
This sequence comes from Podosphaera xanthii, assembly GCA_028751805.1. Classification (NCBI taxonomy): domain Eukaryota; kingdom Fungi; phylum Ascomycota; class Leotiomycetes; order Helotiales; family Erysiphaceae; genus Podosphaera; species Podosphaera xanthii. Next base: position 41,008 of record JAPWIX010000006.1, on the reverse strand, counting down.
TCAGGTAGCGGTGCTGTTTCCTCGGGAGACAGTATAATGCCAGAACATCTGTAAACAGTGAGAATTCATCTTGGTAAAAAGGGCCAACTTAGTCTGATCCATCACCACCATAACGGGAGCTGGGTGCGCCCCGGAAACTCGTTTGGATGACTTTTCCTCCGTGACCAAGTAATGCGTGTTTCTGTTGGCTCTGAAGATAAACTCCAGGTTCGTAGGGGACACCACGTACAGGTAGAAACGCCGTCTTCGTCCCCCTCATTGCCCTTGTAAATAGCGGCTCAATCTACAACAAGAACGCCTACTGTCAATAATCTTTAGAGCTGCAACTCTGTACATGGACTGCTCCGACCTTTCTCCGCCAATGTTGATGAATAATGCGACTCTCACTTTTGAATAAATTTCTGGATCCTGCTCGCACCTCGTCATGTAACTTCACTTGACGATCACAATTTTCCTAAATACAACAGGATGGATGGTAGGAGTTCTGTGACTGGTTTTACCATTGCAAGAATTAAAGAAAGCAGCTTCACTTCCAGCTCGGTCAGATTTGTCAATCAAAAATTTAGTCATGTTATCTAAGGTTTCCTGAAAGACCAGCAGCCCCTTTTTTATGGGAAATAATATTAGATTAGCGAACCAGAGTTCGAACGCTTCATTTGAGCGCATGCAAATATTCGGGCATGGGGGACGAAAACGACGTTTCTACGTGTATGTGGGATTCTCTACGAAGCCGGTGTTTATTTTCGGGGCCATCAGAAACACGCATAACTTGGTCACGGGGGAAAAGTCGCCCCGATGAGTTTCCGAAGCGTACCCAGCTCCCATTATGGTGGTGATGGATCAGACTAAGTTGGCCCTTTTTACCAAGATGAATTCTCACTGTTTACAGATGTTCTGACATTATACTGTCTCCCGAGGAAAGAGCACCGCTACCTGAGCGCTGGTGGTGTTGGTATAAGGAGGATATCTGGACTATGGGATATTAGGGAGATACAGATGGGGATACGCACCTTGTGTGGCTCTGATGTCTAGGTCTCGCCTGGCTAGAGTTGCAGGTTTTTTGAGACTTTTTCCCGCGTACCGGTTTCCATGGCTGCTCTTTTTCAATTTTTTTGAGAAGAAATTCCGTAGAAAAGGCGGTTGAATTTAATGGGTAACTACTGAGCTAAATGGCTACCCGTCATGGGTCAATGGATTGGTGATCTGAGGCTCGAAGTAAAAGGGGATAGGGGCACTGTAGAAAGTGTGCCCTGAGTCAGAGAGGAGCCCTAGTTTTATAATAGTCTTGGACTCAAGATAGCACGAATAAACACAGCTACACAGCTCGAACGCTTTAACAGAACGGCTGCAAATGTTCGGACAATATTTCTTGGTTCAAACAAAATGAACAACTATGAATTACAGGCAAGTAAAAAATGCTAACAAAACGCGTGACATGACACCAAAGTGTGTACGAAGATCTCTTCGCCTGAACAAAGGGTCGTGTCAGGATGACGGCGGACTTCGACAAGGTGGTGAAGGTGATTATGATAGTAGTAGTTACGGTAAGGGCAGTGGTTATGGTAAAGGTAATTAGTACAGTAAGGGTGATGGTTACGTCAAGGGTGATGATCGCGGCTAAGATGAGGGCGAGGATGGTGGAGACAAGGGTAATGGCGCAAGTGGTGGGGGTGCTGATCGAGATCAGAGAAAAATAAGTTAATGAGATTTATGACATTTGGCTTAATGTGCTTGTCCGCAGCTGGACGCCTGTCGAACTATATACAACGAAACCTATTGAACCGCCCCAAAACAGACTTCTAAGCGAGATTAACATTTTTACAAAAACAAACAACGCCAGGCACCGATCTTAAATATCCCTAGGAATCCGACGGGTCGGTAAATAAGATGATCAAGGTTCATTGACGAGCCTAAAGGGAATTGATGGATGTCCTTTTGATACCCGCCACTCACTTTCACTGGGAGAGGATTGGCGAAAGTTTAATACGCTCAGCCCTGAAACAGGCGAGCACCGCAGATCTGTTTCCCCACGCTAGCTAGTCATCACAGAGAAGATTTGATTAGAACAATATGAGTTTGCTCTTTCCTTTGCCAATTGATCTTAACAGCGCTTAAGAAATATTTTATGGATCTAAGAGAATTGGTTTACAGCTGGTAACTATAAAAAAGCCAGGGCCTTTCGGAGCAATTATCAACTTCTTGATCCCATTTATCTCCTAGGTCGGGTAGTGTTAAGGGCTGCGCCCTGGATTGTGTTGACTGGTCTAGCGAGCCCAGTTCTGACTAATCAAAGGGATAATTATGCACGGGCACGTGTGTATAGTTATGCAGAGATGAGTTTGACGAAACAAAACGCACAGACAACATAGGTATACATATATACTATATGTAGTAGATAGTCCGTGTAGAGGGAAGGGGATCCGCTTAGCCCTTCGCGTACTTGTTAGTACAAGCTTATACGTCCGATAAGTCAAAGGGACCGTGTAAGGGGCAAACGATTAAAATAGTTACATGTAGAGGCGTTATCAAGACCCTAGTAACAGTGGAGGCATAAAAGAGCTGATTCCCTTGCACAATTGTATCTACATAGATAGAATATACACAGTTTGTGGCACTCGCTTGTCGTGCAGTGACCGACGCCAGCTAGCCCCTCACAGGTAGGAAGAAAACCTCTGGATTTTCTCTGGATTTTTCTTTGGCAAATTTGCGGAAGGCTCCACAACTTTCTGGGAGAAAGACTACGGTGCGATTAACGGGGTGTCACAACTAGAACATATTGTCCCGGTGATTGATGGGTGAATGATTCTGCTCGGAGGGTTTTTTTTGAATCTTTTTGCGTATGTAGTCTGAGGCTATGACGCGTTTGATTACGGAAGACATGTATATTTCGCAGAATGACTCAGTTTGATGTGTGGAACACTTATACTCAGATTTCATTTGCAGATACCACTACGAGAATAACGCCTTTCGACATGTACCTTCTTCCGTGAATACCCACCATAGTGAAAAACGAGGAAACTTATGGTTATTTGGGCATGCTTTCGTCATCCCACTGATATGATATCACTGCGACAGAAGTGGTGTGAGGGTCTTACTGGAGTTGAATCAACTCCCTTCTGTCTCAAGTGGGGCATGTGTCCAAGCTGCCTAGACTCTAGTTGGGAGAACAGCTCGGACGGTGTACTGTGTATCTTAGACTTAACAGGATCACACCTCTGGGCTCGTACTGTCACACAATATATGTATTGGCAACAGCAAGCTCGTTGAGTAGTCTCTCCTGTGTATCTCCTCCTCAACACTAGCTGCCGAGCTGAATATTTACAGAATGGGATTACGTCATAATTAAAATGGGTCTGTATACAGTAACCCCAAATGACCACAGATGCACAAACCATCCCCTTCGACAAATCGATTGTCTTCAATCGACGAAACATTCAATCCAAAAAAAATATCCGCACTTACCTATCATGCTACTCTTTCATTATCCTCCGATATTTGCTGCTTCCCGTAACCTTTGCCTGTCTCGTTCCAACTGCGTCTTACTCGCGTACCACAAACTTTGTACTGGTTGGTGGTCGTCCACATATGCTGGGAACAAATTGGTTCCGTTGTACCGAGATTCCAGTCTCAATCCTCTTGGGATTTTTATGCTGTAGGTATTATTTGCGTGGCAGCCAATAATTTGCCAAGGACCGTCGTAAAAAGGTTCGTGCTTGTGCTTTCTTTGCTGGACGCGCAAAACCCAATCACCAGGTGCGTAGGTACGTAATAATGCTTTTTTTTCTTGCAGATAGGCTCGAATTTTATCTTGCGATGCTCGTAAACTATTCTCCCGAGCACGCGCCACTGGTGCTTCATGATTCTCTGCAAGTGATTTGGCAAATTCGATGTATTCTTTTTCAGTTGGCTCGCGCACGTAGGAGGCAGCATCGGGACGTCGAGTGGCGTCCGGTACTTCGGGAGGTTGTGTGCCAAATATTAGAAAGAATGGACTATATCCACTTGGTCCAACGGTGCGGTTGTGGAGTCTTTGGGCTCGGAAAACTAAATGATGTAGGCTCTGATTTGGGTTTTCCATGTGCTCACGGACGATAGCGTGCTTTAAGTCACCATTAGCCTTCTCTACTTTCCCGTTTCCTCGAGGGCGAATTGGAGTGACAGGTTTCACTTCAGATCCATTTCGCTGATGCCACTCTTGCGCAGCTGCACTTGTAAAGCAGCCGGCGTTGTCAGAAATCCACTCACGAGGTGCTCCGAAAGTGTAGCATATATATTCGAGCAGCGGAATTGTGTCTTCAAATCTGGTACCTGGAGTGATTCTAACTTCTACCCAGCCTGTTGCATATTCGATTGCAACTAATAGATTCAAGCTATTGACGGCTGTAAAGTCTATTGCCCACCGATGTAATGGGGGCGGAGGTGGTATTGGCTTAAGGTTGGGCAGCGCAGGATTTGGTTTTTTCATCAGCTGACAGTGAGGGCATGAAATCACAGTTTGTTGAGCGGCGAGAACGATCTCTGGGTGCCAAAATCGAGTTAATAAGTGTTTTAGAACAATCCCTACCGTCGCATGTCCGAGATCGGTATGAAAGTTCTTTGCATGACTGCACAGATCTTCGTATTCAATTACCGGCACCAATAGAGCAGAGTTAGGCGCTGTGCCTGCAGCATTTGGAGGATCACGTGCTGGTCGTTTGTACTCACATATTCTATGCAACAATCCTTCGTAAATGGTAAAGTTCTTTTTAACCCAGTCTGCTGTTATGTTAGATGGTAAGGGTGTATTTAACTGTAAATTTTCGAAAATTGCTTGTAAGTCCAGTCGATTTAATTCATGCGGGTGGTTGACAATCCTTTTTCTCTGTAAGCCATCATCTCCTTCGTCGTTTTCGTCGTTTATAGCTGGAAAAGCGGAGGACTCAGGTTCGGGACGGCTTAGATAATCTGCAAGTACGTTCGCCTTACCTGGTCTATAAATAACCCGAATGCCATAGTGCTCAATGGCATCGAGGAAGCGTATAATTCTAGCTGGTTGTTCTGACTTATTGTTGATAGTTTTTAGCGATTCGTGGTCGGTAATAACAGTGACGTCGCCTCCTTCAACCCAATGTCTCCAATGCTGTAGCGAGAGCATGATTCCAAGAAGTTCACGTTCTTGTGATGCGTAACGTGTTTGAGTTTCGTTAAGTTTCTTGGAGAAATAGGCTACAGGATGAAGAACACTTTGATTATCATATAGGTGTGGTTGAAGTAAAGCGGCGCCAACATGCGATTTACTACTATCAGACTCTATTATGGTTGGCAGTAGCCAAGAGAAAACCTTAACAACTGGAGTTGTAGTTAGCGCATCACGCATTTGATGCCACGCTTTTTCGGCCTCTTCGTTGAGTTTGATAGGTTGGTTTTTAGGACCACCTGTCAATTCAGTAAGAGGAGCTGCAAGTTTAGAAAAGTTTCGAATGAGGTGCCTAAAGTATCCTGCAGCGTTAACAAATCCGCGTATTTGAGTTGTTGTAGTGGGCATCGGTCGGTCGCGAACAGCTTTTAATTTGGCGGGATCGGCTTCAATTCCTTTTTCTGAGACAACAAATCCAGGAAATACACCTTTGGTAACAAAAAGTTTTGACCTAGGGCAATTCACAACCATGCCATAGTTGGCAAGTTGATTGAGGACCAGTACGGTGCGTTCGTGCAATTGTTCTATTGTGTCACCCCAAATGGCGATATCGTCTAAAAGTCCAGATGTGTATTCACGCATATTTCCAAGAATTTCCTCCATTAACGCTTGAAAAGTTGCGGGAGCGTTACATAATCCAAAGGGCATAACGATCCATTCGTAGATTCCAAATGGAGTAACAAATGCGGTCTTTTCACGGTCTTTCTGCGCAATTGGTACTTGCCAAAATCCATCTTTTAAGTCAATAAAACAGTAATATTTATGACCCGCAGCACGTTGAATTTGGTCCATCAAGTTGGGAAGAGGGTGTGCATGTTTTTTTGTTACACGGTCGAGTTCGCGGTAATCGCAGCAGAAACGCCAAATTATTGGATCGGAAGGGGCGCGAATAGTAGTTCCAGGCGGTTTTTTTGGCGTGAGTAACGCAGGAGCTCCCCAAGGGCTTTTTGATTTCCTTAAGATTGTACCTTCATGTTTTTTCACAAAGTCCCTGAGAGCATTTTCTTGAGGTGGGCTGTAGCGTCGGGGCGGTAGTTTTACTGGTGATGAATTACCTGTATCGATGGCATGCTCCGTTTTAATCGCGGCTGAAGATTTACGAAACCTAATATCAAATACACCAGGAAACGATTTAGTGTAGTGCTTGAGGTAAGCGACAATCCGAAGATCGTGTGTTGAAGTGTCCTCATGCCACTTAACAGAAAGCGGTGAATTGGCATCAATTGAAAGTGATTCATTTGATGTAATAGCAACAAACTGTCCGAAATTACGATTTTGCGATACGTTTTTCGTAGCTGAGTTTCCAATGGGTTTCAATGTAGGCTTTCCAGTGAAGTTAACTAATGTAATCGATTCTTCTTCTGATTTCCGTGTGTCACCGGTACACCTTATACCCCATTTGTGAAATATTCCTTTTCCCAGAGTAAGATCACCCGGGAACGTTTGATCCGGCACAATTCCACAAGAGACACGAAACACATTACTTTTACCAGTTGTTGATATAAATCGGCCAGTTAGAAGAACGTCGCGAACAATTCTAGGTCCTACTCCCCCAACACCAGTCATAGTTGTCGCTTTTGCTGAAGTATACGATGGAAGTGATTTAGATAAAGATTCGGAGACGTAACAACCGACACATCCGTAGTCGGAAAAAACAGTAAATTTCTTTTTAGAAAGTAGTTCTGCAAGAAATATATTATGCGGCTCACCAGTTCCTTCACGGTCAGGCTTATCGCGTAGCGGTGGCGGTGAATAATTTATGCCAGCGTCCACTTCCACCAAGTGAGCGCTCTGGCTGTCCTATTGGTTGTCGATTTCGTCCACAATAGCTTCAAGCAATGATGCTACATCATCATGTTCCCCTTCAATTCGGTCAACTGGTGAAATTGAATCTTGAGAACTGTCATCGGTAAGCTCCTGTTCCACCAAGTGCGCACGATCACGCTTGTTTTTCTTGTTTTTTTCAAACGTTTTCCTAGCTTTTTGTGCGAGTTTCGGGGACTTGAACAACTTTCCTTTTATCGTGACCTCTTCACCTTCGGCTGTTTTGACAGTGTTCATTTGTGTCAGGCTTCGGCAGGCAGGAGCGTACGTATACTGGTGAAGCGAGGAGTGGTAGCGTGACGGGTGATGGGGACCGCAGCGAGGGAGCGAGCGAATGAAGTCACGTGAGAGGTATAGAGGCAACCTTAGCCGCTAATAACACGTAAGAGGACGTGAGGGGACGTGAGGGGACGTAAGTCTGTAGATTATATTATCTACGTAGAGGTCTCGAGGGTAAGACAGAATACGAAACGTGGGGATACACAGCTGCTGAGAGCGAACTACTTATACATGTGCAAAGAAGAAAAGAATCTCAAGCGAAATGAGATGTAGCAAGCACCCATAGCTAAGCCTCAGGCACTCAGTTCAGGGGATCCTGACAATTTGTTTATTTTTGCTTCGACAATTCATTGCCCAGTGTCCAGTTTTTCCACCATTGAAACATGTGTTATCCCTTTCTTGCGCGGCGTAGTTGTCTTGAGTTATGCGCGGTTCATTTGTCGGGAAAACCATTCGGTCATCGTTTTGCGGATCCGAGATTTGGGTTCGTGTAGCAACTGCGTTTGGTTGGACAATCTGTGCCACACCTGGTTTTGACGGTGTAGATTCCGAAACTTTGAGCTCATAATGAGGAGCCGAGTGTCCTTCGAGGTTAACTGTAACTTCAGGTATGCTGTAAATTCTACTCTCCACCGCAACCCGTGTCACTAGTTGGGCCCGTTGCACTACCAGCTCGATGAGTTCACTGGCGTGCATACCCGGTTGCACCAAGTCACAGGTCGATAGCCATGTCGATGGCAAGTATTCCTGTAGCTTTCCCACTAACACATGCCAAATCCCTTTCATTTCCTGTTGTTCCAAAGGCAGCATGTAAAACGCATCCCTCAAACGCCATGCGAAATTAATGTAAGCTTCATCACGGTGCGGAAGGAGCATCGTGAAGCTGGTCACTGAGTCGAATAGACAACCATGATGTCGCAGAACGTTTATTATGGCCATGACAAGCTCTACCCAAGAGACTTGCCACCTGTTCACCCATATTGACACCTGCTGAAAATCACCACTTAATTCGGAAGCCACTCTTCTCGGCCACAAACGGTATGGCACCAACGCTATTCGAAGTAGATCTTGTATATCACCTAGCTTTTTAAACATCTTTCTATGGGCCCGAACTAAACGGAGATGGCTTGGTAATGCGACTTTGTTTTTGTCGGCAGCTTCGCCGTAACCTTCAGCTTCGTGAGGCAGAACAATTTGAGGCCAGATTTCTCGCACATCCTTTTCCTCCCTCGTTGAAAACGAACAATTCCTCTTTGGGTGCAGGTTTAATGCACCATTCGGATAGTACTTGCTTTCGATAAGTGGTTCCAATTTCGGCGATTCTTTTTCTTTGTTCTTGTCGATTCCACTTTTGATCTCCTGCTTGTTTGTTTCTTCAGCTTTGGTTTCTGTGTTGATAGAATTAGTTTTCAGAATGCGCAGGATTTCAGCTACGTTGGTTTTAGTTTGATTTACATCAGCTGTTAGATTGCCGATGTCTTTTCGTATCCCCTCAAGAGCTTGATCAATGTTGTCGCCCATTTCATTGATGCGTTTGTTAAGTCCCAAGGAGGTCGGATTCAACAAAGGCATGCCAGCCACTCCAAATGGTGGATAAACCAAGAGTTCTTCTTGAACGTCACTCTTTGGGTTTGTCATCTTGTCTTCAAAGAGCTGAACGATGTGAAATTCGATTCTATTATATGTATGGGGGTTTCCTAACAAAAATAGCTATTTTTGTGTATCTTAGACTTAACAGGATCACACCTCTGGGCTCGTACTGTCACACAATATATGTATTGGCAACAGCAAGCTCGTTGAGTAGTCTCTCCTGTGTATATCCTCCTCAACACTAGCTGCCGAGCTGAATATTTACAGTATGGGATTACGTCATAATTAAAATGGGTCTGTATACAGTAACCCCAAATGACGATAGATGCACAGTACGTCGAAAATTATGGGAAAAATATCGACATCAGCAACCCAATAACTTTGACCGAGCCTGTTGTCAATAGATTTATCTCATGGTCTATTGAAGAATATAAGCGTCGAAAATTCAGGTATGATTCGCTCTGGGAAGCATTTGGTGAGGATTTTGAGGGGTGGATGAAGGAAATTTTGAAAAAGCCAACAAGAGCTGCATCATAGAGCTTCGCGATTTGCTTCGCAAAAATGGGGTTTAGGTTCGAAAAGGAAAACTTATTTCTATTGCTGGTGAACTCATACATGTTGTGAACAAATCTGAGCCGCACAAATGGACAGTTGATCAAGTCAAGGAACTGTCGCTATAAAGTGACAACGGATAATCTTATCTCCGATGACATATGTATGATTATAATCTCGCGTTTCGGCTTTGTAATTAGAAAGTAGTTTTTATTGAATACACAATTGTTGAACCTTGAAGTGAAGTCACACTTATCAGTTTTGTCGACACTCAGATCAAGAACACTTTAGACTGTTGCCTGGAATTTCTCGCTGGTCTAGTTCTACCCTTAATAACCCATTCTGTGGACCGTTCACTGCTACAGCCGGGGTAACTCAAGATATTAATTTATCTTCGTCAACTGCGTTCATCCAGACGCGCAATTTATTAATACATAAACAACTTTTCAAATCATCAAACCCAAAATCTTCAAGATGGCTGAAGCTAAGGCAATCGCAGAACCCAGCAACATCAATCTTCTCGAAATTGAGGATGATGAAGGAAAATTCGATCCAGCAAACCACGACCAAGCCGACATTAATACTTGGATCACCAAGTTTATGTCTGAAATCGAATTAGTTGAATACTTTAACGATGACCTATTGGAGGTATTCAATGAGGAGTTCGTCAATTTTAACCCTGCTCATTTCAAAAAGTGTGGTGATATTACACTGAGGAAGTTGAAAAACTTTCTATACGACAGAGGTGTATATATAAGGAAATCACACATATCTCATGTAAAAGCCCTTTCTGAGACCTTACACAAAGAATCCAACATATGGCCTCCCAAGGTGATTAATCCTTCCGCGCACATTGGAAGCTATAAAACAAACAACTTTGTATCACCCAGACAAACCCAGAGCCAGCGAAATATTCCACGATATTTTTCTAGTAGGACTAATATTCACAAAGACAAGGGGAAAGAAATCCAAAAGGACGATCCAGAGATAGACGCAACACAAGACTCAGTTGCTCCCAACAACCTAGGAACGCAGTTGAGTTTTAAACTTGCTAGCATCTCCAAACTATACAACAATTCTGAAAAATATACTGGTGGCAAGCTCGACAACTTAGATTTCAAATTTCGAATCTTTCAAGAAAAATGCAACATTGTGAATATTAACGGCAACGAAATTCGATCCTCTGTTTTTATAATGTTCGATAAAGAAGCACTGGAATTTTATCATCTGCGTTGTAGCACCTTACATAACACAGAAGAACTACTTAATTTGATGAGACAACAATTCGAAGGACATCAAAAACAAAGAAATGCGCAAAATGACTGGAACAAGATCACCTTACGAACCGTCGCTAACGAAAATCCTGAGAAGTCACTTCTGGAATCTTTCGAAATCATGGTCAAACAACTGCGAACACTTCAGTTAAGCTTAAGATCGAACTTTCATGATGAAACTACACTTCGAGACAAAATTTTAGAAGCCATTACAGCTATCCCAGAATGCCGCCTTGCATGTATGATGCCGGAACAACCACTAAGTAACGTAATCAACAATGTCCGAGGTGCAATCGGCATAACTTCAAATGCAGAGCCAAAACCGGATGAAGCAATGTTTGTCAATCGCAGATTTCATAGAAATCACGATAGAAATGGACGCCCTAGTGGAAGATATGGATATGGAGGAAATCAACCTGGACATCAAGACGTATTAAATGATAGAAGCAAGAAGTGCTACATTTGCAAGAAAATTGATTGTAGATCTTGGAAACACACCGACGAAGAAAAACGACAATCGAGTGAGAGATTCTTTCAACGACACAAAAATGAGAACCAAAAATCATTTCAGCAATTCCTGGTCGAGTACGAAGGAGATCAAGACAGTGAGATTGAAGAGGAGGCGATGATTCTCGATAGCATAACAACAGATATTGATGATAATGAACCAGTTGGAGGATTTTTTATAACTGCTGAAGATTACGAAGATACCGCAAGCAATTTCATGACATCACATGTCAATGATATTAACCAGATTAGCGATATAACCTTACTCTCAAAATTACAAGATGCATCTGTCTTCCATGCATTTACAGGAAAAGTCCCGAACATCTTTAAAACAACAGCAGACACCAGAGAACGCTACGACGATTCTATCTGGCATGGGGTAATGGTGGACACTGGCGCAGGTAAATACTCAACAGCGGGCAGACGACAATACCTCGCCTATGCAAGAGACATAGAAAATGTCTCAATCAATACATCTTCGAAAATATCAGTTGCTTTTGGTAAGAGATCGACGTGTAAATCTATTGGGTTTATATCCATTTCAATGCCAATAGGACATGTTAATTTCCATATTGTTGATCCCGATACGCCATTCCTTCTCAGTATTGCCGATATGAATAGACTGGGGATTTATTTTAATAATCTAAGTCATACAGTACACAAAAGGGAACAATCATTCCCCGTTTTCATGAAATTCGGACACCCATTCTTACTTTGGGGAAAGCCCTTGGAAACAGTCATGTCAAATTGCTTTCTAATGAGTTCACACGATTCTCCAGAAAACGAAAATCATTCAGAAAAAGTTGAACTTACTGAGCAACAGATACGACGCTTACATAAACGTTTCGGACATCCATCCGTATCAAAACTCAGTGATTTACTTGATCGGGCTGGCTACAAAAATTTTCGTACAACTTTAACAAATATCGTCAAACACTGTGAACTTTGTCAGAAACATGGCCCTTCACCAAGAAGATTTAAATTCTCACTCAGGGACGGTGATTGCTGCTTTAACCAGACAATTTTTGTAGATGTCATGTTCATTGATGGTAAGCCAATCCTACACATCGTCGATGAGGCTACGCGATTTCAGGCAGCAAAATTCCTTAAGGGCCAAACTACACAGGATGTATGGAACGCATTAAGGCAAAGTTGGATTGACGTCTACGTCTGTCCTCCGGATTTAATTGTACATGACGCTGGGAAGAATTTCACGAGCAAAGAAATGCAAAAATTTGCTCAATCAATCGGCACCGGTACAAAGTGTGTCCCAGTTGAAGCTCATCATAGCATTGGCATCGTTGAGCGTCAACATGCATCGCTACGGCGAGCCTTCACAATTATCCAGGAGGAGCTCAAAAATGAAAGACTTGAAAAATCCGCAATCCTTCAAATGGCGGTGAAAGCTGTCAACGATACAGCAGGAATAAACGGGATAACATCAACCGTTTTAGTATTCGGTATGTTCCCTAAGTTGACCGATTCTCAAGAATCAAATCCATCAATAATTGCTCGATCAAAGGCAATCCAAAAAGCATCAACAGAAATCTCAAACTTAAGGGCCAGAAAATCAATTAATGCTGCTATCAATGAAAGAAATGGACCCGACACAACTCAGCTACATAGCCTTCCACTCGGTTCAAAAGTTTGGGTCTGGAGAGAATCAGGAAAATGGACTGGGCCCTATAATTTGCTGGAAATCAATGGCGAAGATTGCATCGTTCAACTACCCTCAGGACCTACTAAAATTTAGATCAACATCATGTAAGCCATTTTACAGCGACAATCAAATTGTTCAACAACAAGAATTAAACCGAGATAATTTCCTAGATGACGAAATGGAAGACATCACCCAAATCCAAGATCAACAGGTTGACGATCAGGTTCCAGTCGAGGAAAGAAATACATCTATCCAACCAATAAATTCAACAAGAACAAATCCACCTCGACAGAAACGGCTACCAAACCGGTACAGACAATTTCCAACATTCCCAGGAATAACGACTTGCACATCAGTTTCATCAACAACCTCTCGTACTCTTGGTAATAATAAAGATAGTGATATTGATTTTACTGAATCAAGAAAAGTGGAAATTCAAGGCCTTATAGAAAAGGGCGTCTTCCAAGTTGTCCATATGAAAGAAGCTAAAAACCATCGCATATTCGGCAGTAAATTTGTTGATACAATTAAAAATAGGGGTACCGTAAAGGCATATAAGAAATCTCGAATGGTAGTTCAGGGCTTTAACGACGACGGAAAGAGAACAATTTTAACACAAGCGCCTACTATTCAACGAATCTCCCAACGTCTCATCCTTTGCCTGGCTGCTGTTTATCCTCATCTTAAAATACTCCTCCGAGATATCAGCCAAGCATACGTCCAATCGGCTACCAATCTCAGTCGTAAAGTCTTTGTCAAAGCGCCAGCTGAGTTAGGGCTTGATGAAAATCAAATTCTCCTCATCTTAAAACCACTCTACGGGATTCCAGAGGCCGGAAATCATTGGTATCATAGTCATTTCACGCAAAACCTTAACATGGAACAGTCTACCTACGACTCTTGTCTTCTTTATTCTAAATCAAGACGTAACAAAAATACCGGCTTTGGGATTGTGGGAATGCAGACTGACGACACCCTTAAATTGTGCGATAGCGAATTTGCAGCACTCGAAGAAAGAGAAAGACAGAAAGCTAAGTTTCTAGCAAAACCCGTCGAACATTTATCCAAGGATCACCCAATCAATTTTAACGGATCGCTCATCTCGCTGACAGAAGACCAAAGTATCACTCTGACGCAGGAAAATCAATGCAGAAAAATCAATCTTATTGACCCCAATAATAACATACAGGCTCAATATATATCTCAGCGAGCACTTGGAGCTTATGTGGCTACAGTCTGCCAGCCTGAAGCAAGTTTTGATCTTTCTCGCGCAGCACAAACCGTAAATCCTGGTATTAATGAGGCAGCCTCACTTAATAAACGACTGAAATGGCAAAAGATAAATGCCAAAAGAGGTCTCAAATTTGTCAAACTGGATGTTAATACTCTTAGAATTGTAACATTCACAGATGGATCTTTTGCTAACAACGAGGAAGATATGACCTCACAGATTGGATATGTCATTTGCCTCGCTGATTCAAGTAACAGAGCCAACATTATCCACTGGTCTTCAACAAAGTGCAAGCGAGTAACTCGAAGCGTATTAGCATCAGAATTATACGCAATGACTATGGGTTTCGACATGGCTGCAGTCACTAAAAGCACTCTTCAAAATATCTGCGACTCAGAGAAATCATCAAAATATCCTACACAAATACCACTCATTCTGTGTACAGATTCCTTCTCTCTCTATGAGTGCATGTCGAAACTTGGTACAACCACTGAAAAGCGATTAATGATCGACGTTATGGCCCTTAGACAGTCATACGAGAATAACGAAGTTACGGAGTTACGATGGATTGCTGGATCTAAAAATCCAGCTGATGCAATGACCAAGAACAGGGCCTGTGATGCCTTGAAGAAATTAATTGATGAAAACAAGTTGGACATCACGGCAAACGAATGGGTAGAAAAAAATCATGGATCAAAGGAGGCGTTAAAGGATAGAGGCAATCACGGCGCATTCATTTAAGGGCGGACGTACGGCATTTTTACGTTTCTTAAAGTTCTCCCAGTGTTGCTATAAAGTGACAACGGATAATCTTATCTCCGATGACATATGTATGATTATAATCTCGCGTTTCGGCTTTGTAATTAGAAAGTAGTTTTTATTGAATACACAATTGTTGAACCTTGAAGTGAAGTCACAGGAACAGATGCGAGAAAAGTTTAACTCCAGACATTCAAGCTTGGTTCATCTATCAACGTCTCCTCCCGACCGATCTACGCAAAGACAAAATATTGATCCTCAGCAAGAAATGGTGCCCAGCACTTTGAAACAAGAACCGACCGAAAAATATAGCGACACATATCAAAAATTTGAAGGAAAGGCAAATCGCAAGTACAACCGGCAGTGTCTTCCCAAGTTTTCACACCTGGAAATTTTGGACACGAACTAGGAAACTTGGTAAAAATTTACGAACCTGATCAAAAATACAGTGGCGGCATGGATAGCTTCGATTTAAAACTTGCTAATTTTTATGATCTCTGCAGAAAATCGGGTGTTCCTCCTGATTGTGTTGATGACGCATTTTCGACAATGTTAAAAGGGGAAGCTCGTGACTTCTCTTATGATAAAGTTATAGGTCGCGGCTATTCTTTAGACACGATGATAACTATGGTTAAAACCCATTTTGAGACAAACCAAAGAAGACAAGCAATGCTTTCTAAATGGAACACAATATCTCTTAAACATTCCGTTCGAAAAAATGAAAATAGACCGTTAATTGATTGCTTTGAGTCAATATTAGAAGAGCTACAGGAGGTGCAGCGGGGTCTCTCTACAGAATATCATACAGAAAATTGTCTAAGAGATCGATTAATTAACTCCTGTCAAGGCTTTAAAGCATGTGCTTTTGCTTATTTCAAACCTGCGTCGTGCTTCGAAGCCTTATGCAACGATATCCGATCTTCTATTTCGAACTACAGCTCATTAATTGATGACGACGCAGAAAATCAATCATTTTTGGCTGACCGAAAATATAACATTGACAAGCAAACCCGCAACAAACCAAAACTTGTGACCAGCCATGAAAATAAGGGTTCTCAAAAGAAATGTTTCGTATGCCGTAAAATTGGCTGCTGGTCCACAAAGCATACTGAAGACGAGCGCAACTAGGCGATTCATAAATTCAAGCGTCACTTGGGTAACCACATGCAGCAATATGTTACGGAATTTGAAGGTCTCGAGGACGAAATTGATCTAGAAGCTGAAGATGAAGACATTAAATTTTGCCATATTCAAGGTTTTCTAATGGATATGGAATTTGATGATGAAACGAACAACTCTGAGGAACAAGATTGTTATCTAACCTCTTTTGGCCATATCGATGGAATTGACACTCTCACCCAGCTCAATAACTCTTCAACTCAACATGCCCTCACTAAACTTAGACCACAGGATAAGTACTCAAATACTTATGTGGCTAGCGCAAGATACACGAAAACTAAGCTTGAGAGAATAATGATTGGCACGGGGGCTGCTCGCTGGTCTACAGCTGGGAAGAATCAATTTTTAGCATTAAAGACGATCCATCCAAATATTGAACTTGACAAATCAACAGCTGGTCAGGCTACAGTTAAATTTGGGATTGGCTCTACATCATCAATCGGAACAATTAAGCTCCGTTCGCCAATCGGACTCATAAAATTCCATGTTGTCGTAGCTGAAACTCCCTTTTTGCTCTGTCTTCAAGATATGGATAAAATGAGAGTCAAATTTGACAATTTACAAAACGTCTTACTTCAGGGAGATAAAAGAGTGCCGGTAATCCGCAAACATGGGCACCCCTTTATTCTTTTAAATAACCTAGAAACGGCACTTATACATACATATACGAATCTACTGGAGCTTGACGAATGCCATCTAACCGAAACCGAACTACGTCAGCTTCATCGAAGGTCTGGCCACCCTTCTATCCGCCGATTTCAGCGTATACTCAAACGTTCGGGTCAAGACTTTGACATCCAAACTATTCAGCGCTTAACAAAGTACTGCCATTCATGTCAAGTCCAGGGAAAATCTCCCGGGCGTTTCAAATTTGCTATTCGTGATGATAGTGATTTAAATCACGTGGTATATGCTGATGTGATGTATATTAATGGGCAACCTCTACTCCATGTAGTGGATGAAGCAACATGCTTTGGATCTGCAAAGTGGTTAAAGAATATGACTGCTCAACATACTTGGGATGCTTTGCGCGCTTGCTGGATCGACGTCTACATTGGTCCTCCTGATATAAACGTCCATGATGCTGGATCAAATTTTGCATCGTCTGAGTTTCGCCAACACGCAGCCTTAATGTCCATCGACATTAAAGAAGTACCCGTCGAAGCCCATCAATCGGTTGGGATTGTAGAGCGTTACCATGCTCCCTTGCGTCGGGCATATGCAATAATTTCTGAGGAGTTAAAAGAAGTAGGTATTTCCAAAGACATATTATTACAGATGGCGATCAAGGCTGTAAATGACACAGCAGGACCTGATGGCATTGTACCAACATTACTGGTCTTTGGTGCGTACCCTCGGATGAGCAGTCTGGACCCCCCTGCTCCCTCGGTATCGCAGCGGGCAGCGGCTATTAAATCCGTAATGAAAGAGGTTCGGTGGCTCCACACACTCCGTGATGTCAAAGTGTGTGAATATTGGCGTTTTGGGATGGCAATATGGAAATATAGTGTATCACGTGACAAAACTAGTGCGAAACCGTAGAATGTTCATAGAGTCGTAATTCGCGTCAAGGAGAGAGAGAAATGAATATAGAAAAACAACATTTTGTACCAACTTGATTACCCAATCTTTTGTGCTAGCACATCACATTACCGGTGATATACCGACACAAAGATGCTCTTCGCACCCGAAATGGTCCCCGGACACATAATTTGCTGCATCTACCTCTTAATTCTGACGTCCTAGTCTGGCGTGAAAACTAAAAGGCTTGGACCGGACCATATAAACTCATATCAATTGACGGTGAATCATGTACCGTGGATATGTCAAGTGGCCCTGTCACATTCCGTACCACTGTTGTAAAACCTTACTTCAGCAAATTAAGTCCAGAAAATACGAATAATAGCCTCAAAAATAATCTTGATAACGATGATGAATTTAATGACAACATTCACAACGACAATGATAATGATAATGATAATGATAGTAATGAAAAGCAAAATACTGAAAATAATCGAAGGGAGCATCCGCAACGCCAATGTCAATTACTGGCTTGATTCCGCAATAACGGAGTAACTGTATACCTTCAACAAACCCCAGTTACTACAGCTCTTATCTCCAACAAGGAAGTACTTGACAAAGATCTATCTCGGAAATTAAGGGCCCAAAATATTATAAAGACTGGTGGTGAGCCATTTCAAGAATCGAGGAAGCTAGAAATCAATGGCTTAATAAAGAAGGGTGTATTTGAGTTTGTTCCGTACGATCCGAATACCATGCAAGGGGTCAGAATCTTCAAATCAAGGTTTGTCGACAAAATAAAAGGCAAAGCAACTCCAAGTCCATTTGAAAAATCAAGGCTTGTTATTCAAGCGTACAACAACAAGGAAAAGAAATCAATTTTAACACAGTCACCTACGATACAACGCGTAAATCAGCGTATAATCCTATCCCTTGCTGCATCTCTCCACAAAAGTTGTAAACTTTATCTTCGTGATGTCTCCCAGGCCTATGTTCAATCGAATACCACGTTAAATCGGCAAATCATCGCGAGACCTCCGAAAGAGTTATCTACCTTACTTCCGGATAACACCGTAATGAGAATTAAAAAGCCCCTTTATGGAATACCGGAGGCAGGAACTCATTGGTTTTCCACATATCAAGGACATCACCGCACTAATCTTTCCATGGTTCCCTCTACTTTCGACCCGTGCTTATTTTTAACTCAAAACCCTAAAGTATTTGGACTTGTTGGATTACAGACAGATGATACTTTATTTGTCGGAAATGAAGCTTTCGCCACCTTGGAAGAAAATGAATTGCGAAAGGCTGGAATTCAAGCTAAACCCATTGAAATTCTATCATTCCAAAAGCCCCTCTTATTTAATGGAGGAAAAATTTTTGACCACGGAAACAGTATTTCTCTCACTCCAAAGAACCAAGGTGATAAGCTCAAATTAGTTAACGGAAGAAATCGTTTTAAACAGAGCTATATTAAACAACAAGCTCGTGGCGCATATATAGCCTCTGTCTGTCAACCAGAAGCCGCATTTGACCTTTCTGTCGCGGCCCAAAACCAAGATCCGACTGATTTGGACGCAAAATCTCTGAACAAAAGATTACAATGGCAAATCAATAACAAAGACCGAGGAATCCGCTTCGTCCCAATCCATCTAGCGTCACCAAAATTAATGGTTTTTGTTGATGATTCATTTGCTAACAATAAAGATTCTAGTTCTCAAATCGGATACGTTATTGTAATGGCAAATAAGAAAAATCAAACAAAAGAAGATGGTAAAAATCCTAACGCCTTCAAGATTAGAGGGAATATCATACACTGGAGCTCAATTAAGTGCAGACGAGTAACTCGAAGCGTGCTAGTTTCTGAGCTCTACGCAATGGTGAATGGCATTGATATTACTATTGCCATCAATACTACGCTTAAAATGATTATGAACCAGCTCAGTTTTAAAAATATCCCCACAATCATTTGTACAGATTCTTTTTCTTTGTACAAATGTATGGTCAAGTTGGGAACTACCCATGAAAAACGTTTAATGGTCGATATCATGGCTATCAGAGAATCATATGAACAAAGGGAACTATCCGAAATCATATGAACAAAGGGAACTATCCGAAATCAGATAGATCAATGGGGATGATAATCCCGCTGACGCGATGACGAAGATAGACCCTAACAGAGCTCTAGAAAACCTAATCGATACGAATGAACTAAGGATAAGGGTCAAAGGCTGGGTTGAGCGAGATGATGCTCATTGAATATTGTGTGTTTTTTTTCATTAATTAAAGAGTTCCCAGTGTTGGGACATGGGTCACGTGAATCACGCGCGTAGCGTGTTGTAGATAAACACTCGTTCTCTTTAGCCTGTAAAAAGTAGAAGCTTTACACGCTGGAATACAATCACGGTAACAATTGTTATTACAAACCCGTTCAACTCAGCACTAGTGCTATAGCAGGTGAAAAATAGTCGACGTTTCGATCAACAATGATCAACTTGTATCTTTAGAGGACGAGTTTTCGGTGCCGCCTACTTTTTAAGAATTCAACCAGGAAATCCAGCAATTAATGAAGTGTCTGAATGACCAAGCTTACCATGGAAATACAAAGTTTGTTGCAAAAGCCATGAAAGCAGTGGAAGGCAGCATAATCCTCTTAGAGGAAATCGAGCAAATTTAGAATCGTCGCACTATGCTGCAGACATGGGTTCTCAAACAAAGTTCTGCAACAATGTTTTACAAAATATATGATTATTTTTTAATGTAAACATTCCCCTCAATATTCGCTGGTGATTTATTTTCCTAATATATAGCATAACAGACTCACTCCATAAATTTTTAGTTTTTTTTACTAAAATCAGTTCAATAGATATCGTTTGGGTAACAAAAGTGCCAAAAATCTAACTACGACTTCTACCAAACAAGCATTCTCGCAAATTTAAAAGCATGATTAATTCGGAGTCCATAAGCAATGATTGCTAAGGGGTATGCTTAACAATAATATTTACTCAGAAGATTCAAAGTCATACTTCAAATATCCGTGCTACTCAAATTGGATAGTAAAATCCAAAAATTTTCCCCGATATCTCACAGACCCTTAATTCTTTTTCACTAGTCTATTTTAATTCTATTGTTTTGATCAATCACCTATGTACTGGTATTAGTTCAAACTCAGGGTCAAATGGTGCAGTGGTACACCGTCTGGGCCATTCTCCCAATTAGAGTCTGGGTAGCTTGGACATATACCCTATATGAGACAGGAGAAAGCTTGCTCGAATCTAGTAAGACCCTCACACCACTTCTCTCGCGCTGATATTGTATTCGTAGGATAACGAAAGCGTGCTCAGATAACCATGAGTCTTTTTCGCTTTGCCCCATAGTAGGTATTCACGGAAGAGGGTACATGTCGTAAGGCGTTATTCTCGTAGTGGTATCTGCAAATGAAATCTGAGTATACTGTGCTGCTACGGTAAGTTATTACAGGTGGGTCTGTGCAGGGTATATCTCGCTTTAGGGGTTAAAAGTGGGAGTGTATGGGGCCTATGACATCTAACTCAAAGTCTAAAATATGTAAGCCTTATCTGTCAGGATTATCATTTTTATGCTGGTTAGCCTCGGTTTTATAGTGTCTTCTCCCAAACGTCTGCCCCACCACTATTGTTCAGCAATACCATCACAGATCTCAATAGGACGCCATCACTTCAGTAAATTGTCTTAAATCTTCCAATTGTAAGTTGTAAAAATTCTGAATTTAAATAATTCATTTAGGATGCCAAAGAATGGATCAGTTAAATCATTGCAACGATGAATCGTCCACAGACGCCTTCACCATCATCAACCTCACCTCAATCTCTTGCTCGTTCCAGAGCAAAAAAAGTGACAAAAGAACAGCGTAATGAAGTAATTATCATGTCAAAAGAGAGCCAAATCATGCTTCGTCTCTAAAAATTGGCAGGTGAGAATTCTGACCCAAGAAGGCTACAGTTACCAAAAGATCGCGCGACGACTCCAAGTGACCTATCACCAGGGTCGCTATGCAGCAAAGGCTGACCATCTCTCCCCTATAAATAGTAGCGGTCGCCCCCTTGTCTTGAGCAGTGAACAGGTCGACGAGATTGAAGACTTTGTTACATTATCTCCAGAACACCGTCAATTGACCTATTTCGAGCTCGCCTACGCACATTTTAGTCATTTTGGAGTGAGTGAGAAGATAATCTAACGGAAAATGTCAACAAAGGGATACGCCCATCTTATTTCCGCTTCGAAATCTCCACTTTCCGCAGAAAATATGAGAAAGAGACTTGAGTTCTTTACAGAACATCTTCACTTGAATAAAGAGCATTGGATGAGGGTTCTCTGGAAAGATGAGACCTGGGTGACTGATGGACGACATAGTAGTATTTGGATCACGAGGAAAGTCAGTACCGTCTACTTTGTCTGAAATTTGAGATTCTTAACCTTAATTTTTCATCTAGATAGATGAAAATTTTGACGCTACATGTGTCATAAGCAACATTCGGAAGAAAATTGTATGGATGTTTTGGGGCTCTTTTTTGGGAGCGAAAAAGGCCCTTCCTTGATTTGGGAGAAGGAGTGGGGTAGTGTACCTGCCGATAGATATTGTCAGAGGATAGTACCTCTTATCCACGGCGTGATTTCGAGTCATCCACATATACAACTAATGCAGGACAACGCCCCACCTCATAAGGCGAGGCAAACTATGGATGAGCTAAGGGAAAGAAACATCTCTCCGATTACATGGCAACCATATTCCCCTGACCTGAACCACACAGAGCATGTCTGGAAGTTGAAGGACTACATGTTGTGATATGACTGTCAGAGCCACTATGCGCATACCCTTGTCTATCTATAGGGATACGGCATATTCATGTACAGTCCTAAAACAGCGTACAGGGATTACACAGCCCTGCACAGCCGCTATTACGATCATCACCAGGAGCCTAGTGCTACTAGTACAACATGGGAGCATTATAGGACATGGTAGCATAATGAGAGATGATAGCATTATGGGACATAGTAGCATTATGGGAGATGGTATCATTATACGATATAGTAGCATAACGGGAGATAGTAGCATCATGGGACAGGATAGGATGTTAGGCTATTGGAAATTCTGGTCATATGATGTACTATCCTGAAAATGTAATATGTATATGTATTAGTCCTGTCTACCACATCCAATCCTGCATTCGCTCAAACATGCCAAATCTTCCCCCTCCCCCTCCTTCACTACCCCCCCCCCTTACACAGCTTCGCTCGCAAGAGTGGAGAGGAGACGCTGACAGAATTTCTGCTCACAACTACCTCCGCCGCCACTACCAGGAATAAAGAATCCACGCTTCTCTTTCAAAATATCGCAAGCATCTTGGATGATGCAACATGTGGCAATAGCCTACCACAGCATCTGCAAAAACCTTTTCACAATTTCATCTCGGATCTAAACATGGTCGCACGCCGGCACTTTGAGTGTCATATAAGAGGCACCCCCAGGCCGCCTTTACGATACTCATCTGCTACAGTACCCTCACAAGCAGCCCCTATCCATCTTTCAAGAAAAGTCCCAACAAAAACCCCAGCAGTTGCCTCTTCGCAAAAACCTCGAACATACGCTGCCGCCGCAACCACTGCACCTCCAAAGCATTAATCTTGTTTCCCACAAATGCAACATGCACAGGCACAACCGAAAACAGCTCGAGAAGATAACCGATTGCTAGTTCGGGTTTCTCCAGATCACCCTTCACTAAGCATGTCCCCTTACGCAGTTATGCTTCAACTCAACAACTTTCTAAAGGAAAAGCTGGTCTTGGAAATCCAAACAACCAAAACTGGATTTGCCATCTGTCCAACCTCAAGCGCCGCCCAAGAAACTCTCAACGCGCGGATGGGTGAAATTGAGACCTATCTTTCTACACGCGGCCAATGCAAGGTTGAAAAGCCGACAAATCACAAGGCCTACCTCCTCTCAGGCATTCCATGGTCCTATATTGGCTATAACGGCACAGACGTCGAATTGGTCAAAATAACAGCATCTGTAATCGCAGAAGCTCTCACAGACCTCACCAACGTAGCCCTAGTCAACGTCCTCGAGCCCCGAAATGCTGCCAAGGCAGAATACGCGAGTCTCAAAGACTGGATAGTCCTGTATCCAGAGAAATCAGCTTCCCTATCACGGAGTCTCCCTCTCTTTGGTATTCGTATACAAACGAAACTGCTCCCTAAGAAGATAAAAATCCCACGGTGCAGTGAATGCTTTGGCTGGCATAATGAGAGATCTTGTGTTAGACTCCCACGCTGCAGACTTTGTTGATCGACACAACATCTAGAGAGACAACATACTTCATGCGACCCAAAAAAGGTACACCAGTGCCCACCAATGTATGCGAACTGCCATGGCCCTCACCCTGCAGACTCCTTGGAATGCCTTATTTGACCTAGAAAGGATCAATCCCTTCCCTCAAAGTCTCAAATTTCTGAAATCCGTAGGTCAGCATCGGCAGCCAGACTACGCCTGAAAGCGGCACACTGTAGAGTTCTGGGTGCAACCCCCTTAGATGCAACAGTACCCGCCACAAGTGTGGCGCCTTCTACACCACCTGCGATAATAGCCCTCTTTTCTCAACCATCTCCACCCACCCTCACACAGGGTCAATACGCTCCACTGGATAATTTACCCCGCGAAAGGCGGGATAGCAGCCCTTCAGACATGCAATTATGAGTATCAAAAAATCATCATTAAAAATCCTCTCAATCAATATTGGTAGAAGCTCGGTGGCGCACGAGCTTGCTCTTCAAGTTGCCTTTCAAATACGTGTGGATATCTTACTAATACAGGAACCCTACGTCTCCAGAGACTTGACCCGAAGGATAACCTGCAAGCATCCTTCCTTTGAATGCTTCACTCCAGTCGATGACTGGTCTACCCGTCCTCGAGTTATGACATACACTATAACGGACTCGGGCCTTATTTTCACTCAAATACGACCGGAATCACATCAACAGGATGAAAATTGAGATTTGCTCCTTCTATATGTTGAAGCTTCACATTTTCCGAAAACCTTGGTCAATAATATCTACAACGCCACTCCTGGAGCTACCAATCCGGGAGCAGGACTTTCATGTCTTCTTTCCTTGCCTGAAACTCAAATTTTCTCCCAAACCCTAGTTGCTGGGGACTTTAATCTCCATCACAACCCCTGGCATCCATTTTTCTCTGGATCTCCGTCACCGCGCACAGGGGAATTAATTCGCTGGCTAGAAATAAAAGGGCTTAATCTTGCATCACAAATTGATGTACCCACTCACAATCGAGGAAATGTGCTAGATTTATGCTTTGCTACGGACTCGCTTTTTTCGAAGCAAATCTCCGCTTCTATTCAGGCTGATTTGGATGTCACATCTGACCACCTGCCTTTACTTATTTTGCTTCTGGAAGTTAATCTTGTTATGATCTGCGCTAACCACATCTAGCTCGGTTGGCCACGGCATAAAGCAAGGGCCTGAACAGGGGCTCCCTTAACATTGCCGATCACTACGTTATCTGATGGAATCTTCTGGAACAAGCTGGGGGTTTTTCGTACAAAATAGAATGGAATCATGTAGAACATCAGGGAATCAGTCTTGAACACTGAACTAGATGGAAGGATGAAACGAAAGTATCTAGAAGTGATAGATTGATTTATAAATAGCCCTAGTATCTCCACAAGTAGAATATAACATTAAAAATCGTGCAAAAAGGCCTCCATCAACTTCTATTCTCACTCAATCACAACACACGCATCGATCAACAAATCGCTACCCCCCGCCAACTAGACTTCGATTTTCAACCGTGGATCAAAAGACCTTTTTGGAACTATTAAGCAAGGACCTGGAGGGACTAAGCCCACTTGTCAAATCTAAACCCGGTCTTGATTATATGGCAGCTGAGTTAATCCGAATTCTACACTGCTCGTTTTCTGGCTCTGCCAAAAAGTCATTGCCAGCCAACAAAGGACAAGCTTGGTGGATCAGAGTTGCAGGGAAGCCAAACAAAGATACAGGGAGCTATCCCTCAACTCAATTCCTAGTTACAGCACTAAGAAAGATTTCCGGAAGACAGTTAAAACGGCGAAGGCTTTGTTCTTTCAGAAAAAACTCGAAGATGCGAGCTATGCGAAAGAAGTGTTTGACATTACAAAGTGGCGCAAGTCAGAGGGAATTTTCCGGACGCCGCCGCTCTTTAACCCGCTCGCTCCAAACACGGCACCAGCTCACAATTTAGAAGCAAAAAGAGAGGTTTTTTACCAAAACCTCCTGTGCAATCAGTCAAATGTCGAAGATATCTCCCTGTCAACTCCGACTATCCCAGCAACGTCTCTACCTTTCCCAGATCTCACGACAGATGAAGTATCTAGAGCAATACTAGGGGCTGGAAATACGATGCCAGGAAAAGACCAAACTCCGACGGCAGTCCTTTGCCTCGCTTGGCCCAAAATCTCAGACTTGGTCCAAAAACTCTTCCAGGCATGCATTGAAATTGGACATCGTCTCCTATGCTTCCGCACTGCAATTATCGCGATGATTGGAAAGCAAAACAAGTCAGATATGACTAACCCGCAGTCGTACCGCCCCATTGCACTCCTTTCAGTGCTTGGAAAAGGACTCGAAAGGGTCATCCCAAGGCGCATGTCGTGGATAGCTATTACGTACAAGGTGCTAGCAACCCAGCAATTTGGCGCGCTCCCTCTCAGGTCCTCTGTAGACTTAACTACCTGTCTGACCCATGATGTAGAGACGGCACTTGCTACTGGGATGACAGCATCTGTTGCTACACTCGATATCAAGGAGGCTTTTGATACAGTTCTTCCTGGCAGGCTTGTAAAACGCCTTCGAGAGCAAGGCTGGCTACCAAGTCTCTGCAACTGGATTGGATCCTTTGCTACTGAACGCACGGTTTGCATACATCTTGATGGAGAAGTGAGGGCGCCAAGAGCAATAAATTGCGGACTCCCACAAGGATCCCCAATCTCTCCCATCTTATTCATGCTCTATACTTCCCCTCTTTATAAGCTCGAGGGTCTCAAGAAAGCCTTTGGCTACGCCGATGACGTAGCAATACCGGTAATATCCCACACTCTGGAAGAAAATTCTCAGAAGATTGGTTCTTCGATTAATCAGGCCTTATCATGGGGCGAGGGAGAAGGGCTTGAGTTTGACTCTTCGAAGTCAGAATTGCTGCACTTCTCTATAAAGCACCGTGACAAAGGATGCAGTCCACGGGTATTGACAGACAGGTTTTCGATCTCAGAAAGTACTGAGTGCCCGTATCTCAAGTGGCTAGGTGTTCACTTCGATAAAAAGCTAACATTCAAATATCATGCTCAGATACAAGCAACAAAGGCCCTCAAGGTCGCGAATACCTTCCGCTGTTTTGGAAATACCGTGCGTGGTGTGTCACCTCACTCATCAAGGCAAGCCCTAATTTCTAGCGTTCTACCAATCGCGCACTTTGGAGCTGAGACATGGTGGCCTGGAGCTTCTAAGAACGTTGGGAATAAAAAAGTTTCTAACAGGATTGGTCAGCACCTTGAAAAGTTAGACAAAGTGCACAGAGCTGCTGCAAGAGCAATCCTTCCAGCATTTCGCACAACTCCTTCTTCTGCTCTCCTCAGGGAGGCTGGACTTCCCACCGCCGAAATTTCTCTAAATAATATATCTTTAAGGGCTGCCGTCCGCTCCCGCAAGTTGGATCCCCGCCATCCCTTGGCACGTCGTGGGCAAAAGTCACTCCAAATCACTGCACTGACAAGATTTTCCAGGGCATACGTAAATGTTCCAGCGTCGGAACAGTTAAACCCTCTTCTGCTTCCCCCATGGGAGATATTAGACTCAGAAAAGGATATTTTGTACCGAATCGGTGGCCCAACAGGTACAAATAGCTCAAGGGCCGAAATATTCCGTGACTTCTTACTCACTATACCCCAATCTGACATCCTTGTCTACTCAGACGGATCCAAACTACCGGACGGAAGTGCAGGTGGTGGATTTGCCATTTTCCAACTCGGCCGGAAATTTTTAACTAAAGCTTTCCCCCTTGGCAAAGGCAAAGAAATAAACGATGCGGAAGCCCTTGCAGCACGGAGAGGCATTCAAGCGGCTATCACTCTTCCATCAACAAGGTTCTCGAACAACCTTTGGATATTCATCGATAACTTGAAGGTTGCAAAGAAATTCCTAACCAAGAATAACAGTACATCTTCTCAAGAAATTGTCTTAGATGCTTTGGAAGCTGTCAAGATCTGGAAATCCTGATCAAGACCCCCTCACATTAGTGAAGGAGAAATTAAAGTGCGCTGGGTACCCAGTCACGCTGGAATCGAAGGAAATGAGCTTGCCGACGCAGAGGCGAAGAAAGGTGGGTCTACACCCTTCCAGAATGACCAATCGAAACTTTCAATAGCAGCATTAGCCATGTGGAAAACATCCCAGATGTGTCAAGCGAGAGAGAAATGGTGGGAAAACCATGCTCCGCAATCATATGTCAAACTAGGAATTAACACCGCCCCTTACTTTCCCAAAGAGCTCTTGTTGAGCAGGAAAGCCCTGGGTCAAGTAATCGCCGCTAGGACCGGTCATGGAGATTTTGCTTCTTACCATACACGTTTTAATCACAGGGACGCAAATATGCACTGCCTCTGTGGATCACCAAAGTCTCCAAAACACTTTCTCTTCTGTAGAATTTTTCGCCGCCGCCATGGCCGCCCGAATGGGCCTATCCGCTTACTCCTACCGAAGCTCCTGGGAACACCGGAAGGGGCTGTCACATTGACTAATTGGCTGGGCCAGGCTAAATTTTATGAGCAAATCTGCATTCGCTGAGAGCGGATTTATTTTCTTTTGTTTTTATTTTTCTTTTTGTTTTTAATTTTGGTTTTAATTTTGGTTTTAATTTTGGTTTTAATTTTGGTTTTAATTTTGGTTTTAATTTTGATTTTGGTTTAAATGATCGGGGGCTCTAAAAGGGATAGATGGAGCGGGCGAGATGGAGCGGGTGAGATGGACTGTGGATCACGGCAAAGAGCTTGGGGAGGTCTCAAAAAATTTAAATTCGTAATAAGCATCACACCTTCTATGTGCGCAGCTTCATACAACGTTGCACAGTCATGTATTTAGGACTTAGAAAGTCACAAAAACTAGAGCTCAGGCTCTAGCGTCCTTTGTCCCATATGGGACCAAACTGTCACGTGCCCAAGGGCACGCGACGTGACCCTTAGATGAAAAATAGAATCATTATTAGTCCTGTCTACCTCAGTAGTATCATCGATCACACTAATTAAGTTATTCATATCCTCAGTCTCTGATTATCATCTTCTGCACTTCTCTGTTATCCCTAGCTTATTCACAATTCTATATCTACTCATAACCGAGTTACAACACTACAACGCATATCCCTATCCTGATTAAGATCCGGAAAATAATAGGTCGCAGGATGAGCTTCGAAGGATTGTGGCAGAAGCTTGGGAAAGGGCTGTGGATGAAAAGGAGTTGAAAGTGCTATTTGAGTCTACGCCAGGCAGGATCAAAGCCGTTTATGAAGCTCAAGGTGGCCCGACAAAGTACTAGCCTCTGTAACTTATTATGAACTGGATGATTAGAATAATAAATTCACAACTTTATTTGAACCAAAATTAGAAGCTGCGATACATTTTGCGTGAGGAATTTCACATACAAATTTTTAAGGTATTTTCATAAATTTTCATAGATCAACTATCGAGCTTTCCAGGTCAGGCTAGCGAAGGCATGTATACCCTGTCGAGACCCATATTTTGAGTGGAGCTGGGAATACTCATCGTAGTGGCACAGTAAGTATTCCTATCATCAAGCTGAGTCATGCTGCGAAACATACATGTCTTCCGTAATCATTCGCGTCAAGTCTATTTCATAGTGTCAGAGCCCCTATTTAGTGTAATCCGGCCTAAGCCAGATCAGGACATTAATAGTCAGGGTTTTCCTGGTACTTGTCACGCTGATCCAGAAGTTTCTAGTGACCTTAAAGAAGCTACGAGAAAGAGCTGGAATAAGATACTTTGAACAGCAGTTATTTTTAATTTAGTTTGATTCTACAATGTAGGTTTTTGGATAACAAAAACTAAGAACTTCATTAGTAGTTCTTCTGTGTCAACACAAGTTTGACTGCCCTATCACAGTCTAGAGCCTTAAAATCTACAAATTATGTTCAAAACCAAATTTGGCAGATAAAAACTATACTGAGATACTTTGAGAAGTCTAAGTGTATGCAACTAATTAAAACAGTGAGTCGTGATTTACGCAGTCCCCCCTTTTGGATATGGGAAGTCCCCCCCCCATGAAATCCCATCTAACCGCTTCTGAATGCCAAATCTGTCGAGCGGTGAAAATTAATTCTGTCACGAGTTACAAAAACTTTTAGTTTCGATGTTGCTATAGTAATAAATCATTGTGATCATCATAATATTATGTCTATGTACACTAGTTACAGCTCTTTCCAACACCAGAACTTTGTAATTTCTCACAACCTTCACACGCACCATGAGCGACACAATCTCGTATTATTCGTTCAATCAAAGTCCCCGCAGTACCTCAGTCTCACACGACCAAGATTCCATACCTTATTCAAACCATCTTTGAAGTAATATCATGTGCGACAACACCTTTCTACTCTAAGCACGTCCATTGCTTGTCAGTATAACTAATTTCCATAGAATTCCCTCTATCGAACTATATAAATGGATCCCTCACCTATTACAGCTCTTTCTGTTACTCCTGCTGGTTCCTACGCTTCATTCGAAGCCATACACGAGGCTGTAAAAGGCCATGCCAAAGCTGCCGGATATGCTATCACAATTGCTAGTTCTTCAAAGAGGAAAGGCAGAACAATGAAGATTCTGATCTGAAAGAAGGGTGGTTGTTACCGCAGTGAGGTCGATGAACCATGTCGAAAGTGACAGCGACTCACTCGGAAGACAGATTGCCCCTTCAGGTGCAATGCTAGGGTGAGGACTTATGGCACATGGGATATTTGTTTTCTACAAGCAGAAGATGGGAGTATCGATACAGAGAGTATCAGTCACAATCATGAGCCCGCTGACCCATCGTCTTCCCCAGAGCATCATCGTCTCAAAGAAGATGATATGGCACTGGTTCGTAGTAACTTCAGCATGTGTATTCCGGCATCTAGGACTGTAGCAACCTTGAAGAACCGGGAGCACGCACCTGAGGTCAACCATAGTGATATCTACAACATTAACGCCCAGATATATCGCTCGAGCCAACACGGCCTTTCAACTCCTCAAGCATTCATCAACTATTTGACCCAGCAAAGTTCGAATGGGAGTGTGTTCTTTGAGTATAGCCAGGACTCTTTAGGCCATCTCAACTACTTGTTTGTTGCGGATACACGAACCATCGAGTTGCTGAACGAAAGTCCAGATATCCTCCTCATGGATTGCACATATAAGACAAACAATTTTGGAATGTCTCTTTTGGACATTCTTGGTGTTGATAATTTTAACTGTTCGTTTACCATAGGATGTTGCTTTCTGGACCGGGAAAACGAGCAAAAATATGACAAGGCAGTGACTCACCTCAAATTTCTCTACCTGCATAACCGACATCCATCTGTGATTGGTACTGATTGGGAATTGGCATTGATGAACGCAATTGATCGTCAGTTTCCGCATTCTGAGACCAGCAGAATTATCTGCTTCGGAAATATATGTAAGAATTTGATGGTCAATTGCAAAGCCAGATACGAAACGGAAGAACGGTGGAAAGGATTTGAAAGGTTCTTTTCAGATGTCGTGCACTCAATGACACCCGAAGAACATCTAGACAGAGTCGAAGAATTCAAAACAGAGTTCAATTACAACGAGGGCGAATTGCACGAACTTCCGCCAGCCAATTCACCTGGTGATCTTGATTGGCACACGATCAAATCCCTTGAGCAAGATGCTATGAGGTATGCCCTTCAGCAATGGTTAGAGCCCCGGCACACGAACATCGTGCACGCCTGAACCAATCAGTTCTTCAATCGAAACACGACGACAACCTTCAGGCTCGAAGGTGCACACGCTGTGCTCAAGAAATGGATTAGAACTCCAACCAAGAAGCTGTCGTCTGTTTGGGCCTTGATCCAGCTGGCACTGTCTGATCAGATCAACGAGATCGGAATCAAACGCTCAAGAGCACGCGACAGCTTGCCTGCAGGAATTTCTGGAGAACTCTACTATGGAGTTCTGGGCAGAATTTCACACTTTGCTCTTCATGAAACCTGTAAGCAGGTCAAATATGCACGGAATGAGGAACTTTGAACGCGGAATGGACAGAGTTTCATTTGTACTGGGACATTCAATAAGTCGATGGGTATGCCCTGCTGGCACATCATCCAGGAGCGAATGTCCCAAAATCGAGGTATTTTAACTCTAGGACCCTGACCTCTTGCCAAGTTAAGCTAATTCATTAGTTCAAGTCTAACGATCAACGATTTCCATCAATATTGGCACTTTGATCGTCCACAGCCTAATTTCCGGCAGCTTATTCCTGATCCTCCGATACTTGACCCTGTGATCCGGTAACAGCGTCGAACTGAGGAATCTGGACGCCGTGCTCAAGCTAGAGCACACAACAGGCAGCAGGCCGCTCGAACTGACCGTATCCTTTCCCAACACGAGACCTTGCAACCGGTATTACGACACTGTACCGGATGTGTTGAGTTAGAACTCGACAAGATAAGATGTCAAGGTTGTCGGGCAACAGACCGTATTCGAAGTCATTGCCCTAACATCTAAGTGGGGTCATAATCGTTAGGCTGAAAGACGTATTTTATGTTCGTCAAAATTTTATGGGTCCTGTTTTCTTTTTCAAGGATTAGAGTCAATTGAACTTTTTATAATTAGAAAAAAATCTATTCTTGTCCCAAATTTAGTAGCAGATCAAAATAACCAGGCAGAATAATTTTTATATGGGGGGGGACTTCCCATATCCAAAAGGAGGGACTGCGTATATCACGACTTAAAACTGTAGGTCAAGGTGCCACAATTCTATACTAAAGCAACATTTAATAAAAAGAATACTGAATGAAAATTAAAAAAAAAGAAAACAAGGTACAGTCTTTAAGTTCGAATTTGGGTTTAGTATGGTATTGTTAATAATGTTGGACAGTCAAACCCTATGTTATGAGCCTTCAGACTGGTGTAGAGGAGTTCAAGGAGTTGAGAAGTGGGTAAATGTCAAAAAATGATCTGAAATGTCTAACCATAGATAGATGGCTGAATGCAACATGATTAAAAAAAATTCATTCGCGTCGCGTCATAGCTTCAAGCTGCGTACGGAAGATTAATTTAAAAAAAAAAAGCTCTACCGTATTTAGCTAAGGCTTGAAGATCTTTCCGTCTGTGTGTCACTTGTAGTTGTGTTAATTCGTGCTATGGTGTCGCAACATTGTTGCCCGCCCTAGTGATTCATTCAGTCCTCGTTTAACCTGTGCGTTAGTGGATGCTAGTCTTAATTGGTAAGCATTTATGATTCCGCATTTCATGGTTAATTGCCTTTGATACCAGTGTCTGATAGACGCGTCCTGGGACGTGATGATTCGAGTCTGTCGCGATCTTTATTGTTCAATCATCATATGATACCTACCTTTCTAAGTACATAGCTATTCACGATAAGTTTCTCAAGCCGTGATATCAGTAACCATCCGTTGCAGAGCTTCCATTACTTGTAACTACCTACACTTGTTAACCGCGCAGAATTCATCATGGTATCAAGGGCACGCAAAGGGCAGATGAAGCGTATTCGTCAAGGACAAGACACGAACCGACACGTCAGAACGCAGACAACCACTTCTGAGATCTCATCTCCTCGCCTTCTAAACCCAGAAAGTTCAATCATCAGCAGTACTAGAGAAGACTCTGGTGGAGAAACCCTCGGAGAAGAGAATAATGGAGTCTGGTTCTGGGACTCTGACGCCGAAGAATGCAATACGAACACTGAAGTTGAGGACTTGGGTGGAGACTCGGACATGGACCATGAAGGTATGTCTAGTAAATCATGAGTCGCAAGCGGCAAGCCTTGAAAGAAGTCTAACAAGCCGGTGCAGATGATGTTGAGATTGAAACCGACACGAACACCCAAGGATAGAGAACACTGTCGTGGGCTGCAGATGCTGACAAGCAACTGAGGGGAATTTATGGCAACGGATCTCGTTCAGCTTGGAAGAGAGCTAGAAAACTTGCAAAAGAATTGCAGTCTGAGGCTGCAGGGTCTTTCAATATCAAAACATTGTTCAAACGTCAACGTGACTTGAATTTATCATCTCCCACGATGCATGACGATGTGCCTGTCGAGTCCCACCCTCCTTCATCTTGGCGAGTGTGTCCAACAGCATGATCTCAGCAAACTGCCACAGATGCTGGAGAAAGATAAAGTTGTATCGAGAAGGGATTGATTTTGGTTCGACAGAATGGAAACTCAGAACCACGCATCATAAGCCCTACACAGTTGGGGAGGTTAGGTAGTAGTAGGGCGAAGGGCATATTAAACATGTTCATGGCACATTTTGGCGTTGTCAATCTGTGAGAATTTGGGGTTATATAACCAAATTTGGTGCGATCTCATTGGCTGCTCTATGTGGCGCTACAGTGGCGCTGTGGGGGGGGGGGGTCCAATATTTTTTCCCTCACCAAAATAGGTCCCACTTGTAACAATAATAAGTCCGCGTCGCTCGCGTTGATTGCTTAATCCCCGCACAAATTTGTTCATCTAATGGTCATCTATCGATTCACGCCAGCTCTTTGTAATTGAAGGCTTGTAGAGGTTGTCGTTTTTTTTGAAAATGTGGTATTAAGACATTTTCATGAGGGCGGGCAACAAAGTTCCGACACCATACAGTAGAACCTCTCATAGCTAATAGTGGGTCCCGGTTTAATTATTGAAAAGATTGATTGTAACTTGATTTTTATATTTGCAACACTTACCCTTACTTGTCATTTTGTGTGCAAGGGTAAGTATTGTAAATGTAAATAGTTGAATTTCTAAGAATATTTTCAACACTTATACCGGGACCAACTATCAAGTTAGAGAGGGACGACTGTATGAGAAAATGAAATATCACGTGATAAGGATGGGCAACCCAGATCAGTCTGTTATACCCGGGAATGATGCTCATGCACGACTTGGCACTTGCCCATCGAGGCTGGGTATTAGATGAACTTTCTGGAGCGGGCATCGAGCTGTTGGAATGGCCACTTTAATCCCCTGATTTAAGTCCTATTTAAAATGTCTAGGACATTATCAAAGAGATTATGTATTTTTATTTCCCCGAACTGGATGGACAACGATTGCCAGATTCGAGGCTTCGTGCAATAGTTCAAGCAAGCTGGGACTCAATTATTTGTGAACCTCTTACGCCACTTCTCGCAAGTATGCACACTCGTTACCAGGATTTGTATTGTTTTTCGGTATTGTCTAAATTTCAACTAGATCTGAGTGAAAAATGAAAGAATTCGTAGATAAGGCAGGCGTTTCAAAATAAAGACCTTAAAAAATAATCAAATTAATCCCAAATTGAAAAAAAAAGAGAAGATTGTTCACTCTGGATCGATGAATTATAAAGCAATATTTGCATATAAACAATTTTGAGTTTCTTTCAAAAGGCCGTTTCCCATTTGGGATGAAATATTTTAATTCCCTCACCAAAAACCCCTGTCACGCCTATACAGTATTGTTGACTTGGGCAGATGGTATTATACGAAGTTCAAGCATTCCTACTCAAAAGAAATAGTTATATCTGACTGGGATGACCTTTGAGCGTATGCTGACGCAGACAGTTTGTAATAGAAGTGGCAAAGATCATGCTTGCCATCTGGAAAATAAGAAACAGCACCAACAGCAACCTTATCTGAAGTTAAGACCAAAAAAATTGAGTATTCTATTCAGCAACCATTAAAAGTTGGTCATAGAGTAGGGCTTGTGCGTATAAGTCATACCCGGATTTTGTTTAATCGGATATAATAAGTGAGGCGTAGGGCCTTTGTAATAATCGCTTAAATTGTTGGTGTTCGGCAAATTTCTCATCACACTTTCATCTGTTTCGCTTATCGTTTTTTTCATGTCGCGAAAATTTTTGGCAGAAAATTTGGACATATCATTGGCAGATAACACAAAGGAATAATCGGCAGGAAGAGTGGAGAGATTTAGATTCAAGCAAGAGAATCCAGTGAGGGTATAGGGCAAATCTGCCTTGATTGAAGCGACTCGATAAGTAGTAGGGGCAGCGAAAACATGCCCGAGAAGAGCTAAAGAGCCGATGGTTAAAGAGGAGAATTTCATTTTGTTCAACGATTCAGAAATAGTAAAATGGACGGTGGACAAGTGATGCTGATACTAGAGATATTGAATCTGGAGATCGCCTGTATATAACTGTCTGTCCTCGTCCGTCTCAGGAAATACACGTAATTTTAAAATCTATTGAACATCCTTTAGGATTTGAGATATCGAAATTATCTCTGATCTAACGAAGATGGCATGGAATAAATCCAATCCGGTCACAGGGATCTGGACTTGAGGTGATAAATTACTCTTTCTATTATGACTGATCCATGAAGCTACTGGCCGAAGATCGAATAATCCTTTTAAGAGACCGACGTGCATAATTATAATGAATCTTTCCGCGCGTCCCGCGTGGCAGATTTTCAGTACGTCAGACAAAGATCATTTTTAGCTAAAGTTACTTGACCTCCACCTCACTGATTAACCGACCTCCGATCTCCGACTTCAGGTTTTCATGTCGGTCATCTGGAAGGCTCACGACAGCGAGTCGTGATACAACCCCCCCCCCCCTTTTGAGATATGCACCCCTTGAAAAACCTACTCTACCCCCAGAATAAGTTTTCACCAGTTGATCCAATCTGTGGGGCGAAATCGGTCCTTTAAGCCTAGTTAGGTAGCATCTTTTCTGAGATAAGGTTTTCAGACATTCTGTCAGGGATTATTTGTATGGTATTTTTACCCGACAGGGGTTTTCACCACTGGCACTAGTTCACAAGCTTAGCTCAAATTGGTAACATTTTTTGAATTTAATCGATTTCAGATTAACAAGTACATGCAAATTCACTTTACAGACCAAATTTAATATTTTACAGGCCCGCCTTGAGCAAGTATAACTGCCTCACATCTCGTGGGCATGCTTCTGATACGCTTCTCAAGCTTATCCGACTTAGTCGCGTCATTCAATACTTCTTTCACTATTCCTCGAAGTTCATCGTAGGATCGCTGCCTTCCCCTTTCCAATCTCGGGTAATGGTGCCGTATGTAATCTTTCATACTATCCCATACGTGCTCAATTGGATTCAGGTCGGGAGAATACGGAGGCCAGTCGGTCAGAGTAATGAACCTCTCCCGAAACTCTTCGATTGTTCCCGCTGCGCTGTGTGAAGGAGCATTGTCCTGCATCATAGAAACCCATGGTCTTATGCTCACCATTCCATCAATCAGCGCTACAATATTCTGAGAGTATGATTCTGAGGTAAGAGACCCCTATTCCCCCTCCCAGAAAAGGCAATGACCTTCCTCTATCCCTACATAACTTCCCCAAAACATCCTGCCAAGACTCTTTCTCACCTTTTCCACTACGCAGGTGGCGATGACTTCTTTACCTATCTTGAACTGAGAGGTAGGTCGAAAATTTTTATTAGTTGAGGTACAAAGATACCAAACTTTCGCGATACCCATTCTCTCTTATGTTGGCCGTCTGTGGCCCAGGTCTCATCAGTCTAGTCCTTGTGGGCTTCGGCCCACTCCCGACGCTTCCTTTTAATCTGTTCAGAAAGGGGAGGCTTTTTCAGCGCTGGATGATGTCTGTAACCCCTTTTTTTTAGCTCGTTTTGAATAACCTTTTCACTAACTCCAAAATCCCGAAAGAGCCCATGGGCAAGTTCAAACCATGACATTCGACGACCTTAAGAGAATGATGTTATGAAAGCCTCAATCCGGACAACTTCAGAAGAGGACAGTGTTGGGGGCCGACCTGTAGCTTTCTTGGGTTCAATGTACGGAGTACAAAGGGTGTATCTGACCTGGTTTCGAGATGTGCCGAGTTGTATTGCAATATTTGTCTGATTCATTCCCGAATCGTGGAGAGTTTTAATCTAGACGTGTTACGTCAAATACTTATTTGCCATGAAAATTGGGCTTACCTGAAAACGCTGTTCTCTGTTTAATCGTTTGGCGTTGTTTGTGTGAGCTGCTGGTTGTAACTGGCTCATCTTTTAAAGAATAATTGGCCTATGAAATATGCTAAATGTTAAGAGTAACGATTTATTGATTCTCTTAGATGAAAATGCTGATGATGATGATGATTCAATAGACAGAAACAGTAACTATGTCTATTGAAGTGCGTAGGTGAGGGCGGGGGAGAAAGAGATCAAAGCAGCAGTTCAGTAAAAAGCCTGATCACTCAGGCCATCATTTTCAGTTTCTTTTGGTTTGAAGACTAGCAGGGACTATATAAGACAAGTGGGGATAATACTCATAAGCGAGGTTTTAGTGCATGCTGAAAACTTATCCTGGGGGTAGAGTATTTTGCCTGGAAATATTGATTTATCGATTAGCCCCACAACATTTACGAAAAAGATTGTCTAATTATAAACTGTAAATAAACACTAAACGCGCATACAAGTACATGTATGCTAAATGTATTTTCCACCTTCACACACTTAATGACAACGTAGATCCCGAGGCCTATATACAAACAACCTGCTTTCACTCATCCCAATCGAGATTTTGCAACCCTACCTTAAATGCCATAAATGGATACCCCCCTTCCCGAAACAAACCCGACCATTCCAGACAAATATTTCTGATTGCCGACCGACGATTCACACATTACTATCACCCCCCAACTCTTGCAAGAGAGCGAGAGTTGGCGCCCCCCTTCCTCACTCTGCTCGACATCCCCAGATGTCGAAATGGTCGACACACGACCTGACAGAAACAATACTAGCCCACCCCAAAATTCACAGAAAAGCTCTATAGAAAAGAGCATGGCAGACTTCATCGACGCGGAAGTCGAGAGATTCCAGAAACGCGTCGAGCAAGCAAGACTTATCCTCAGCACGTTCTACAGCCTAATCGACGCGTTAGATGATGACTAACTACGAAGCTCAATGGAAGATGCAACAGTCGGTCTTAGAGAAAAGATCCGCAACATCCTTTCGGGCAATTCAGGCAACGTTCAGCCAAACAATCAGCCCCTTCAAAAAAGGACCAGAGCCAAGCAAGGCCCTGGGCCAGCGTTCCAGCCTTCCACGCAGCGCAGAAGACCTACAGTAAATGCTGAAAACCACCAAAAACCTACCCCAGCTGCAGCTACTCCTCGCGTTGCTATGACAGCAACGGCACCAACTGCACCAATCACCAAGCCAACTGAAGGCTCATGGTCAGTGGTCGCCCATAGAAACGTTGGTCGGCCGAAACAGGCCTCACAACCTGCCAAAACTACCACACCTCTCACACCCCTACTCAACCCATCTCGGAGGCCGGCAAGGGCACACCCGTCACCTGCGGCTAAACCCGACGAAAGGCTCTTTCTGCGACTCAGGAAAGACCACCCAGTGCGGAAAACGTCACCCCACTTTGTCAAGTTGAGCTTAGCAGCAAAACTTCGAGTCGCCAACTCTGCGATTCAGCACGTGACTATTGTCAACTCTGGATTTGCTATCACTGCTGACAACGAGGCAGCCAGAAACCTTCTCCTCAGCGAAGCCCAGCGCCCAGAGAGTGAGGGAAGCAACGCTGACCCCTAATGACGGACCTCAAGCTGGAAGCGGCATCCAAATGGATTTCAGTCCTTGCCCCGAATGTCCCTGATTACTTGCACTCTTTTGAATTCCCCACAACGACAGAGCCTGGCGCAACTACCAGACTCCAGCAGATAACCATACCAGTGACCAGGGAAAATGGTTTTTGAGGAAGCTAGGCTCAAAACAGGCATGGCACCAATCTCAGCGCGAGCCCTCGCGTCTAGCACAAACCGACCCGCAAGCGACCGCATAATCCATTTCCAAGCTGGCATCCCCAAGCTCGTAGAGCGAATTTTCGAGGAAGTGGACGCCTTACAGAATTTCACCGCCGGCCAAAAATTGCCCAATGCAATCGCTGCTGGGGACATCACCCAACGAAAATCTGCTCTAGAGCACCGAGATGTATCAGATGCGGCTCCATTGAGCACCAATGTGGGGCGTGCAAGCAAGAGATACTCCCGCTGCATTAATTGCCACGGCCCACATAGAGCTGATGATCCCGGCTGCATGGCGCGCCCAGCACGCCTAAAGGGAAAGACAGTGCAGCGGACTCAGGACCAGCTGACTGTCATTCGCCAAAGAGGTCAGAAAGACAGAACAGCAATAGTTCTAGAAGCAGAAACCAAGCAGAAGGCTGCCGAAGCAACTGCAGACAACAACACTCAGTACGCCCCTCAATGCCCGTAAGGGATCACGACCGCACTGGGACAACTCACAGACTGTGACGGCTGATAAGCCGATATGTACCTGTAGCCTATGATGATTATCACAGGCGAACTGTGCATAAGATCAGCATAGGTGGGGCTCTATACAGCCCTATTCTCTAATGCAATCTTCCCCGCTAGCGATCGGCAGATGCATATATTTAGTTTAGCTCAGATGGAACATTCTCGAAGATTGATATCGTCTAACTATCTATTGTGGAAGTCGAGAGAATGTTCGGGAAAAGGTAGCTAGAAGAACAGGTAGGAGGCAGGGGGTATAAGTGGTTGTTGTCAGACATAGTTGTTCGTTCCTCCTTTATAGATAAATATAAACTACTTTATGATATACAGTGCTTCTACCTCTATATCCAGAACCGTGACACAGACCAACAATCACATTTCTTTGCGCTAATGTGGCCAAAGGAGGGTCCTCAAACGACATAATTCTACAATCCGCATGGGAGGCCGGTACCGACGTTTTGCTCATTCAAGAACCCTGGGCCTCACGATGCGACAACAATTGGCTCATCAAGTCACATCCAGGTTTCGAGAAGCACCCGCCAAACACTGGAGGAGCAGATACGGCTCTCGTCCAAGATCGATCATATACACTAGAAGGGGAAGAGATATCCAGCAGAAGTTCCTATGCGGCACATCCTCGGACTTTGTAGCAGTGATAATAGATGTCGTGACATTCCGTTTCCATATACCGGGCCCCAGGGTTACCTCTTCCACCGCTGCTAGCATGGAATCCTGATGGACCCACCGTAAATGGCGGAGACTTCAACTCCGTACATCCAGAATGGCAACCTCTCTAGCAGAACGCTCACACGGAGACGGCCACTCTTTGGTCCAGTGGATGCTCGACAACGGTATGACTCTTGTCCTTGTCACAGGCTAGTGCCTGACAAATTTTAGGCTG